>JAWNKW010000040.1:1220000-1830000 GCA_035041775.1 Chymomyza caudatula | reverse complement strand
AGCTCTACAAACAGGATAAAGAACTGGAAAAGGAAAATCGAAACACTATTACGATTCCAAACTGCCTGCATTGCGGCAAAATACGTTCCACTGGCCACTATGAGATCTTCGGTGACAAAGGACGTAAAATGAGCTTGGCCAAGCTAGTTTCACATCGTTTCAAGCGTAAGGTGCAGCCCATCCTCGGTCAGTCGCAAATTATTTGCTATGAATGCGCCCATAACGTCATGAAGTTAAAAACAGATGAGTGTTCAATTCCAAAATGCTCGCTTTGTGGGATAGAAGATTCCAAGTGCCAACTCGTTAAGAGTTTTAAAAGTTTCCGTCCACAAGCAGGCTTGGTCACCACGATTCAAATACAATGCAGCAGATGCTTCAAAAACAAACTGAAGGATACGGAGAGCGTAACATAGCATGCGGCGCATTCTGCCATCTAATAATATAGGTAGTAATGCATTAAAATAACGTGACAGCGTTAAAAAATATAACCTAACACTATTACAATGTATGTTGTAACAAAATGAATAAAAACATTTGGTTTACGAATTTGTCAATTTGTATATATCGCGCTCCAGTGTGAGTTTGGGAAATTGGCAGTACGGCCACGAACTAGTTCACGCCTGTACACATAAAGAACTTTTAAATTAAGCGTATAATATATGAGGGAATAATTTAAGCGCTAGTTTATATCTTCTGAGAGCGGGTTTGAAGTGAACGGTGATAAATGGTAAAATGTCGAAAGCTAAGCAGCAGGAGCATCTATGCATATATAACGGCAAAAAAAATCGTTCCGTCCAAATTCATCGTCATGCCTGTCTCGGCGACAAAATTGTGTCCCTAAAACCTGCGGCTGACATGAGAAACCCGTTGAAGCCATTGCAGCTAGCAGCTCGCTTAGGTACAGCTAAGGTTGCAACGGTTGGACCCCCAAATCTGACCAAGACCCCTACTACGACGAAGCTCCATTGAGTTAAACTATATACTTTTAGTGCAGTTGAAAAAGACGAGCGTGAATTCTGCTAACGTGAGTCTCTTTATTTTTGTAGTCATTAAAGATAGTAAGACAAATCTTTACTACAAGTAAATATAACATTGTTAATATTTATTTCGATTGTACAGAGGACGACGTGTCCAACTTGTATGACTCTCCAAGTAGACAGCTGTGTATGAGTGCCCCACAGAACTGGTCAAAGGCCGACAAAAGATGGCCAGGCATTTAGTAGTGCAACATGCTACAGGAAATAAGTAAGTTGCTAAATAATATTACATATTTTTGCTTTAAATAATATGATTTTTCCCATAGCGTTAAAATATATGGCAGCTGGCTGGAGTGCCAAATGACCTTTCCAAATATTATGAAGTACAACACATTTTTTGGCTTCGAAGTAATGGAAAAAGTGCTGCGCGATGCCTATACATATCTGTGGTCATTGGAAGAGCTAAGTCGACTTAAGGAAATGTTGACTTATTGCGTTCTGGAGCTTTATGCCACTTATAGCAAGACACCCTTCCTCTTTTAAAACTTGTACATTTCTTCTTTCACAAACTCAAAAAGGAACTGTGACGCTTAGCTAGCGATTTAACCCAATAATTTACAGTCTGCAATAAAATAATAATAACATTTATTAAAAGAAAAAGGAAAATAATATTTTGTTGTAGGATTTGTAATTTTAATATTTCGCGCGTTATTACCTGTAGCTGGCAGCTTTGTGGCAGCGTGAAATGCAATAGATTGGCAGCACGGCCGCGAACTAGTTAGAGTCAGTGTCAGTAAAGAACTTTTGCTTGCTGTACTGAAAATTGTGAAACGCTAGCATTGTGCGATTACCAAAGAAAGAAAAATAAAAATTTTAAATCAAATACAATAAACTGCATAAATTGTCAATAAATATATACTAAAAGCAAACACAATTTGACTATTGGCGCGCACTTCTCAGCAATAAGTATATCGTTCAGCTGGCGTACTGAGACAGAGGCCAACGCGAACGCTGTAAAAAGTTAAAATGTCGGAAAACAGTAAGGCGAATCCAAGCTGCCTGCATTGCAGCACAAACAAAAAAGTACAATATCAGGAAATATTTGATGAAGTGGGCATTGAAATCGGCTTGGCTGATTTATTGTCCAAGTTTTACAATCTAAATGTGAAATCCAAGGTTGGTCAAGCGCAGTTGCTCTGTAATAACTGTGTAAATGAGCTGGTACGATTGTACGATATTGATGAGCTTAAAAAACAAAACAATGCCAAAACTAAACCGGCGCAGGCCAAAAAAGTGCCGCCTCAGCCCAAAAAAAGTGAAACTAAACAACAACAAATCAAGCCTGCAGCAGCAACATCAGCACCTAAAACCTCATCAAAGGCTGTTTCCTCCGCGTCCACCGTAGTTGAGGCACCGCCAGCAAGAGCGCGTGTAACACGAGCGAGTCATTCTATGGCTCTTGGCGCAAAATCTGCGTCCACAAAACCTGCCGCTAAGGTGGATAAACCATCCCAGTCAGTGCAACCGACTGCGGCCAAAACTGCTGAAACTAAGGCTGTGACTGTTGCAGTGGCTGGAAAAACAAAATTGACCAAGCTGGTCTTGCCCAGGCAGACGACTATCACCAAGATAACTACCAAGAGGAAAAGTGCAGAGCCAATCAAAGTGACAAAAAACATTTTGAAGCCTGATGCTAGCGGATCACAGGATGCAATTAATGATTTAATGCAAAACATATTAGCCGAGGATGGCGAAGCTACAGAAATTAATGCTAAAACAAATGGTCAAAAACCTACATCTAAATCAGTCCTTGAAAGTGAGAGCTCTTATTGTGATATTGAAAAGCTGGAAATTGATATTCCAGAAGAAATAGAAGAGGAATTATATAGCCTTGACTGTAAGTGGTTGCTAATGTTATTGTAATGCATATAAGTTCCACAGTTTTTATTACAGCTGACGGCGTCAAATTAGATGAATTAAAAATCGATATTATTGGTGCAGTTAAAAAAACCGAGCAGATCAACAGCGATGATTCTGCTAACGTGGATCCCTTCTTTTTTGTGGCGATTAAAGATAGTAAGAAAAATCTTAACTACATGATGTTATTATATTGTTTAATATTTATTTTTTTTGTATAGAGGACGACGTAGACAATTTGTATGAATACTTGGAGACTGCTGTAAAAACTTCCTTCGAGACTTTAAGTTTTGATTGGGACACAGTTTGCCAACATTGCTCTCTAAAATGCTCGAATTTTCAAAGCCTGTGTAAGCACGCTTTAAAGTGTAAAAAGTATCAAAACGGAAGCTATCAGTGTCCCATAGATGACTGTACGGAAATGCTCAAGGGTCGCAAAAAGATGGCAATGCATTTGGTAGTGCAACATGCTGCAGATAATAAGTGGGTTGCGATAAATGTGGCTATATTGTTACTGCTTTAAATAATATGATTTTCTCTATAGCATTCCCATATATGGCAGCTGTCCGGAATGCCACATGACTTTTTCAAATATTATGAATTATAACAAACATTCATGCGCTCACATCTTCAAAAAGAAACGCGGCGCTCGCTTGTATTGCAATATGTGTGCAATAGAATTTCCCTCTTGGAAACGGTAAACTATTGAAAACTTCATAAATCCAAGAGCCGTAACTAGAGCTTCTGTTTGTATTTCGGCAGCTATCTTTTCCACACGCAATTCCATTTCGAAAACCATCGTCCTAGAGCTTGTTTTATATGCAATTATGTTGAGTACGATCTGGATAAACTGTTTCATCATTTAAATTACTTTCATGAACCCGAGGGAACTTTGTTCTGTACCACGTAAGTAAAGCACTTTCGACTTCTGTCAAAATATTGCTATGCTATATTTATTTCTTATGATTTCAGCTGCGATCGCATTTTTCGCGATGCGCATATTTTTGAGGAGCATAAAATAGCACATACAGTTTCTGGCACTTATACTTGCAACGAATGCGGTTCTACTTTTGAAACACGCGGTCGCTTAAATGGGCATATGGTGCGATATAGCCCAGCGATAGTATTTAAAACCTTTTTTATAAATTTGCTTGTTTTTTATTTTTAAGCGTTCTCATCATGGCGCTTTGATATGTTGTGAACTCTGCTCAAAGGAATTTTCTTCGGAAGCAACTTTTAATATTCACATGCGCACTCATTTGATCATACAGCGCGACCTTTATGTGTGCACTAATTGCAACAGGTTGAGCGAAAGTCATGAGAGAATGAAGGTTGTTATCGTTCAATGAGAACAAAACCCTGTTAATACTTTTATAGTTCACTACAATAATCTGTAAACATTTTAGGCACACGTTGAAAGCGAAGAAGTGGGTTCATGCTTTGGCGTTGAAGTGATTAAAGAAGTGTTGCGCGATGCATATATATGCGAGTATTGCTCGACTTACTTTAAATCTAAAGAGGCTTTGCGTAAACATCGCGAATCGGGAGTCCACGAGGATGGTCTTTTCTGGTGTGAGCCGTGCTTGAAGCAGTTTACCCATGTCAAACTATATCGTCATCATTTAAGACAACAGCAGCAAACGCGTACAGATACAGGACATAGAAAACTGGAAATGTGTGTTTACTATATGTGTGATTATCAGGTACATAATTATGCGAAAAGTAAAGCTGTATATTAAGAATTGACTGTAGTAATCGCCTTTGCTTTTTTATGTCATAACAGAACTGTGAAGATGCATATGTGAATTGGAACTCACTGTATACTCATAAACGTCGCACGCACGATATACAAAAGTCTATTGCATCTATAACGCCCGTAGCGAACTCACGCAAAGCTAACAAAGTGGACCAAGTCAAATTTATATGTCAATTTTGCAAGAAGGAATGCCAAACAAAGATGTCGTTAGCAGTACATGTTGCGCGAAGTCACAACAACAGTAATACGTTAAGTAATTCATTTATTACCCCAAAACTGATTTTAAACTTTTCTACAGATAATCTTATATGCCCCATATGCAAGGCATCCTATAAGAATGAAGAACTGTTGCAAAAACATCATGAATACTGGCATGAGCCAACCGAGTGTCCCACCTGCTTCAAAATGGTTAAGAATCGTCGCAACTATGAAACCCATGTGAATGTGGTGCATTCCAAGACAAAACGTTACCACTGCAGCGTGTGTAAAAAGGGTTTTTATCATAAGAGTGAAATGGCAGTGCACGAGCGGGTAGGTGCATTGTCCTTATAACCTTTTCGGAATGTTTTACTAATTGCTTTTCTTATTGTTATTATACAGTTGCACACCGAGGCACACACTTGCGAGATCTGTTCTTTTAAGACCAAAAACAAAGCATCCTTGGATCTTCATATGCAGGTTCAACATTTTAAAAAATATCCATATGAGTGCAAGCTTTGTAGTAAGGGGTTTGGACGCAAGCAAGGCTTGACCTATCACATGCAACGTACCCATGGCGAAAAGCACCGATGTCGAGATTATTGTGCTGATGGCTGTGGCAAAACTTTTCCTACGTTGACCCATTTGAGCGCACATGTACGCAAGGTGCATAATAGCACTATATTGCTGGAAGAGCTTGATGATAGCGATATTGATGAACCACAGCAGCCAAAGCGACGTTGCTATAAATTTGATGATATGCGTATAGAATTTATTGGCGCAGATGATGAAGATATTGACAATGAAACTTTGAATTATGAGGAAATTGAGGACGACGACAATGGAGAAAGTGAAAGGAATGGAGTAACGGAGATAATCGAAGTGCTGGATAATGATGACTAAAAGTCTCAGTAGAGGCATGCACATAAGAGTTATTACCAAATACATAGTTACCCTATGTATAGAATATGTAAACACTTACGCTGTTCACAGATAGCATTGAACTCACAGGTAGCATTAAGATCGTACAATACCATCCAAAGCCGATGATCCTTTAGTGTTACACAAACATTAAGAAACTTAATATTAATGTTGATTAATAATATTTAATAATTTAATATTTTCTAGTAATTCATACAATCACTATGAATGCAAATTATATTGTTTTAAAAGTTCGAGAGTTGAATTTGCTTGTGAAAAAGTAATATGTTTAGTATGATATTTCTGAACAGAGATCATAATCAAGTTGTAATAGCTTTAACAACCTCTGCAGTGTTAAGATGTAAGTAATCGAAACTCATAAACAGAGAAATAGTATGTAAAAGTACTATTTTTATACAATAAATATATTAAGATTCAGATTTATTATAATCTAACTACTAATATTAAGTGAGTTTGTGTATAATTTTTGAGTCTGAAGGCGTTGTCGAAACATGTAAACCATCAGATGGCCAAACGGAAAGAACTACATATATTGGTGAACTGGAATAAATTTGTCATTAGCAAACAAATAAAACAATTTTTATTATGCACTTTCTTCAAAACAAGTAGTACAATTTAATTTATTTACTATTTATGCAGTTTTTGGCCTTTTAAAAGATAAGGCAACAATTTTCGACAAGCTGGCAGCTCTATATCTAAAAATTGCATACAATTGGCAGCGCGGAATAACTGTAAAAAAAATTTATATCGTGACGCGCAAAAAAAAGGGTCAAAAGAGATTCTGAGACTCTTGATTGATTTCACTCTAAAAAAAAATAGAACATAATTAAATGAACAAACATATTTATATTTCATACAATTTGCACTGATTTGTAAGTATGGAGAAGCATATTTCGCAAATTTGCACACTTATTGTTTTGTTTAATATGTGTTATCCTGCAGACCCGTTCCAAGAATTCAAACAAGCTGCAACAATTTGCGTTGTTAAAAATGACTTCAAGATGCGTGCACTGCAAAACAATTGATTCAAAAATGAAATTCGTTAATATATTCGATGAGTTAGGAATAGACTGGCCTCATTTAGTATCAAAATTCTACAAGCGTTATCTTACGCAAATGGTAGATCAAACGCAATTGATTTGCGACGATTGCGCCAATTACTTAATCAAACTCAAAAACTTGGATAAGTTACGTAAGAAGTACGGAATTACCAAAACAATTCCAAGCTGCCTGCATTGTGGAATAATTTATGCCCCAAGCAAATACATACTCTTTGAAGTGATGGTCTCTAAAACCCGTCTGGCTGATTTAATGTTTCACTACTTTGATCGCGATATTGAGGCAAATCTTAGAGTATCCCAATTCTTGTGCACCACTTGCTTGAACTGGAAAAGGAAAATCGAAACACTATTACGATTCCAAAGTGCCTGCATTGCGGCAAAATACATTCCACTGGCCACTATGAGATCTTCGGTGATAAAGGACGTAAAATGAGCTTGGCCAAGCTAGTTTCACATCGTTTCAAGCGTAAGGTGCAGCCCATCCTCGGTCAATCGCAAATTATTTGCTATGAATGCGCCCATAACGTCATGAAGTTAAAAACAGATGAGTGTTCAATTCCAAAATGCTCGCTTTGTGGGATAGCAGATTCCAAGTGCCAACTCGTTAAGAGTTTTAAAAGTTTCCGTCCTCAAGCAGCAGATAATAAGTAGGTTGCTAAATAATATTACATATTTTTGCTTTAAATAATTGGATTTTTCCCATAGCGTTAAAATATATGGCAGCTGGCTGGCTAGTTCCACATGACCTTTCCAAATATTATGAAGTACAACACCTTTTTTGGCTTCGAAGTAATGAAAAAAGTGCTGCGCGATGCCTATACATATATGTGGTCATTGGAAGAGAAGCTTAAGTCGACATAAGGAAATGTTGAGTTATTGCGTTCTGGCTTGATGCCACTCATAGCAAGATACCATTCGTCTTTCAAAACTTGTATATTTCTTCTTTCACAAACTCAAAAAGGAACGGTGACTTGTAATGACTTCTAAAAAGTTATAGAGCGCAATAACTCAACATTTCCTTATGTCGACTTACTGCACACAGATATTATAAATACATTTATATAATTAAGTTCTGAACAAATGCGTCTTCTAATATCAGAAATGATGTAGTCATAACTTTTTAGGAACAGGTCAACGTGCTTAGGCGCCTGTTACACGAAGCGAGATTTTCAAGCTAGGCCGTGGGACTTGCAGCTTTTTTTGATCCCTTTGATGTAACGGCAATATCGCCCGTAATTTGTCTCGCCTACAACCCTAAGTGACTTGTTTCATATTAGAGATTTGTGAGATTTTTTCAGTCTTACTTGAAAATCTCGCTTTTTGTAACAAGAGCCTTTGGTAATATCACAACTTTTCTTATTATGAAAAAATGTTTGATGACAAAATTGTTGCGACCTACACCACACTCTTAAATATCTGTATTCGGACGAATCTCAAGATCTAAGGTTGACTGGAACTAAATAAGTGCAGTTTAGGTATAGGAACCTAATTTTCAGAACTGTTTAATAAAAAATAGTGTCTATTTTTATTTGCTATTAATTTCTATTTTGTATTCATTTATTGAAGTAATTGCTACGCATAATTTGAACACAAGTATTCATGTCAGAAAATGACATATGTATGCATTTTATACATAATATATGTATATCTAGTATATAATATTTTATAATTAAGCTAATTAAGTAAATTGCAGTTATCTAACCAGAATCTGGTGGAAGCAAATTTGATTTATTAAGCGTTGTAGTTTGGTCATTTAAACTTTGAAGATTGTGTGCTGAGCTTACCTGAGGGGAAAAAACAAATGTATTATTAGTACATAAGAAAGATATTTTATCGTATTTCATCTTACTGGGCTTATTGGTGTTATAACAATGGCGGTGCGTGTGGCGCAATGCAGCAGCGCCGTGTCCTCTGTGGACTCATCACAATCAGCGTCGGCATCGACGTCCACGTCAGCCCCTATATCGCTATCGATTTCCCATGAGGGAAAATGGTCCATTTCGCCTTCACAGTTAAGATCCTCCTCTTCAAAATCTTCGTACTCATCGATGAGTATAACTGTGGAAAGGATATTTATCGTGTTTGTTGTTATCTTTGATTAAAAGAGTGTGTTTATGTAGGAGCTGATTCGTTTTAAACTTTCTATCCGGAACTTTTAACGTTGTTAATCGGACAAGGGACCGTACATTGGCTCAAATGTAAGTAAGAATGGTCACATACAAGTTTTGAACAAAGATTAAAAAAAAAATATAATATCAATGCTTGCAGAACCTGAATCATACGAGTTCAATTGAGGGAATCGAAAGTTGATTAAAACGAGAGGAATTTTTTTAAGAGCATATATTTGCCAGGATATAGGCTCAAATTGTTTGTGTCCCTATGTGAAATTTGGACGTTTGGCAAGATAGCTTAATCTTTATGCGATTCTATAGTTGCTTGGATTCCCGTAATTTTTAAACATCCCATCAAACGCGAATTGACGAAACGTCAGAGCCTCTCAGCCCGTAAGAAAGATTTAAGACGTTTTTTGTGCTTTCCTGCAGACTTACTTGAGCTATCCGGCGGCGTCGGCTTGGCACTGGTATCCAAAGATAGTGAAGCTACTTCCGGTATATTAATGCGTTGCTCCTGCTTACTATATGGCTCCGAAGTGGATCTGTGTAGGCTGTAGCAAAGAATTAAAAATTTTTTTTTTTAATTCCTTTAGTACCAAGCTCACCTTAAGGTAACACGTTTTTTAGTTCTATTCTCTAAGTCAGTCATAAATACATCATTGTGCTTCTGCTTCTCAGAAACCAGCTGAAATGAGTTGAGCACGGAAGACTGAAAGAGTGAGAGAAGACACCATTTCAAACTGAAGCTTTAAGCAATAATGATATAGTATCTGTGACTCACCTTTGTATTGGTCGCACTATGCTGTGTGTGTGGCATGTTTGTTTGTGTGGCAATGGCATCTGTGGTCGTTGTTGTTGTTTGCGTAGACGTCAGTGCCACATCATTGTCCGTTGATGTGGCAGCTGTAACTGATACCTGCTCCGGATGCACACTGAGCGTGGCCGTGCGTTTCCATACATCAATCATGGACTGATTGTGTGCGTGATGATTGTGACTGTGACTAGGACTAATGGAATGTACTTTGGGTTTTGCTGGTAGCGGAAGCGCTAATAATCTATCACGATCCTCCATATAGGCTTTGATTAATATATCAAGTTTCTCCTCAATATCGGCGACCTGAAACCGTTGGGTTTAGTCCAAATGTGAATGTACTTACTAACTTTTTACTTACCTGTCGCTCGACCTTTACTACACGCGAGGCTAGACTAATTTTCGATGCATAAACATCTTTGGCCTTGGAACCTTGTTTGCCCAGGATTTGATCCAATCTGAAAAATAATGTAAACTCTGTTTTAAACTCAAATTCAAAGCAACAAATGAGATGGTGCTGTTTGACAATCGCGACTGTAAGATGCTCTGTGAACCTTTCGAGGGTTCTTTACACTGTGTGCACAAAGTGTGAAAGGGTATTATTACTCTATAATACTTTGAAAGGTTTGGCTTAAAATTTGCAGACTGTTGTATATTTGAGCTTTTCCGTGGTGCGTCATACAACTCAGAACGGTTCTATTATTCATATTCACTTGACATCCCTTAAATAATCTGTCTGCCAATAGCTTACTTGATAACTCTCTGAAAGATATATTTCCGTCCCAAGGTTTGCTGTTGGTTTAAAAACCAAATTAAACGGTGTATCTGGCACACCGACGGATTGTTGGATTAAAATTTGACATATTCTTTTAAATTAAAACAAAAACAACCTTAAAGGGTACAACATATTCTATATACTCACCGCAAATGCAGCATCTTGACACGTCCCAAGAGATCAACATGACCGGCCGCATACTGTTCCATGACATCCTTGACATCATATGGCTTCAGTGCCTCCTTGAACTTTCGCCTTGCCACAAAATATTTCAGCTGCAAGTCAGATACAACAAGGCACATAGATACATTTGTATATGAGTGGGTGGTTTTGTTTTGGTCCTACCTTGCGTATGAATCGTATTGCTGTCTTGTGTCGATTCGTCAGCTGCGTGCAACGTGGCTCGTCTTCCTCATCTGTATACGAATTATGAATTACAAGATATGTTGACTGAGGCATTAGTTGTATGTACCACTTCTACCAACACACATGATATATCTAGTATATGGGCTTAATAATGTTAGTATATAACTAGTTGGTTAGTTGAGTTGTTTAGTTTTCTAGATATACATATAGTACTATTTACAGCAAAGCTATGTGGCTTAGCAAGCATATAGGTAAGCGAGCGGTGTGTGGAATGTAGCGTAGTTGGTGAGGGGATCGAAAGCTATACTTTAATTATAGTTACGATCTTGATAAATGCAAGCTGCTACAAGTTAAATCAAATGAAAAGCAGAAAAAAACAGCTAGCGCCAACATACAAACAGTTACTTGGGGCCTCCAAATGAATCTCACTTATTTATAGATCACTCGAAAAGAACTACTGCCAAATTAGTAGATACAAGACAAGTTCTGTGGAAACTCAATTAAGATACTTCGGTTTGCTCATTGTAACACTAGCTATACAAAAACTGGCTGGAGTAGCTGTTGCATATTGTCACATTTACGCACTTGCCAGGCGAAATGCGTCAGCGCGGCACACGCCGGAACTGGAGCCGCCTGTGCCAGAAGCCGCGGCATCACCAACTCCATGCATAAATCCTGTTTCGAGAAAGTGCGAGGCGGTAGCAAAAAAACGTCCAGTACGTCCGCTGCTCGAGGCACCTGCATGAGGCACGTCGCTGCCGTCGTTGTTGTTGCTATTGTTCTTGCTGGGTCTATCGCTCATGGCTGTGGCAAGGCCTGCTTCCATATCATGTGCGTCACTAGCATCCGCAGCAGAGTCTGTTATACGTGGGCTACGCAACGAAAAGGTTGAGCCAAAAAAATCACCTTGTAGAAAGCCACAGAGCACCACGGGTATTGTTAACATTCTGGAGTTACCGCTGTCATTGTTATTGGGTTTTGGTTCGGGCTTCACCTCCGGTGGAAATTGACCCAGCGAACCGGCGCTACTGCTGTGCACACAATTGGCCATGGGCTTGGGCGGCGCTGTTAGTTATATATACGGTATGTCAAAATTCGCATTAAGTACACTGAGAAAAAAGGTCTAAAAAAAGTACGCTCGGATTTTCATTTTTGATAGAATTATATATCAAATATCTGCTGGGCATAGAAACAAAAACCTATATAGATTCAGGGCTATAGCGAGAAAATCCAGGCCCGGGCTGAAAATTATAAGGACCTGCTTATCATACTTTGGGATATTCCCTAGCGTATTTCAAGTCCGGTGGGAAAGTTACCCACCTCCTCTTTTTAGGTATGAGTAGATTTCTAAACGGCACACTTTTTATGTTACTGTCCGACCTTTGCAAGGACACAAATTTTGGGAAGTGATGCACTCAACATGTGCGTGGTGCGCACTCTCCCTTACTCACTCTTCACAAACTCCTAAGGGAGTCGGTAAGATTCTGTTATTAGGCGACCTCAATGTAAGCCTACTCAGATTTCGTAGGGGTTGCGCCAACCTTCTCTGACGAGAGAAATCTAAATCTAATCCAATCTGCATTCCTAGACCTTAAATTCATTAAAATCTTTTTGTATTCCTCCCTCCCTTCTCTTATAAAAAGTTATGATTTGACCAACAAATTATTTCGCAGAACGCTTTTTCTGCTTGTATGTAATATTCATAAGGAGTAGGGAGTAGCACCTGGTCCCGAAAAATATAAGTACTTCTGCTCGACTTTCTTGATGAAATGAGTTCAGTTGTCCGTTTATTTGAACTCGAGAAACTTGTATACCTACAGCTACCAATATATATATGCAGGTTCTTCTAAGCCCGATCGAGTTCTTGATTTTAAACAAACTAACTTCTTTAGATTCGTTCAATAGCTTCTTATATATTGTATATATAAGCTTCAATCTACTTCCAAGTCATTCTTCACATAATTATGAGTATTTGTTTTAAAGATATTCAACTGTTATATAGTTGAAAGAATGTTAAGTGTTTGTCCTGAGCAAAAAGATATATGAACACTCCGTAGTGTCGTATATCGTAGATGGACCCGTTTTATTGTAAAAGATATGAGTAAATGTAAAAATGAATATATGTATAAATATTATCGAAAATATTAATCGATAACTAGCAAAATAAACGAAAAGTGTATGAACGAATAAAGTGTGTAGGGAAAAATTAGGCTAAGACAAAATATATATCATGGTAAAAACTTAGACCTTTTTGTTAGGTACCAAGCAAGTTCTTGATCTTCCCAAAATTAGAAAATAAGAGCTAATCGGAAAAAAAACTTGTAACAGAACATTAGTTAAGTCAAATGAAAACAAATTTTTAAGGAGCAAAGTATAAAACATTTAGATCCCTTTTTCACCAACTATATGGAACCGAATATGAGTGAAACTTATATCATTGTGTAGGGAATTTTTATAAGAAGTGCCGAATATAAGTTTTATTCATATATTTTGCCAAATCATTGGTAATGTTAATAAAAAAAAAATTTATGTCGAGATGCCTTTACATGTATTGGTAACTGTTCGCGAACGTTTTCTCAGTTGCTATTGGCATTACTCTCGCAAAAGCAGTGACCGATGGCCTGAGCTTGCACTTCGGTTGTCTAAGTAGCTACAAGTGTTCGGCCCGTGCCGAACTGCCTGTATGTATTTGTGACTCTCAGCTCAGTTGCTCACATAAATCATAGATATAGAGAGAAATCAGAAATGGTAGTATAATAATAAAAACGTTTTAAATATGAAAGGAAAATTAACAATAAAAAAAGATTAAATAAAAAATTTTCAACCGAAGAGGGTCGTCCGAGTAACGTACACTTGACAGTTGTTTTCTGTTTATTTTGATTCCAAAAAGCCTGCATTTTTTTCTCAGTGTAGCTTAAGCTGTCTTTCGCCTAGTTAAATCGTAAAAGAATACCGAAATTCAAATCGAAATCGAAATTGAAATCAACAACAACATTAATTGTAACCAATTATAGGTAAAATGCAACCACAACATTTACACAACACTCAATATTGGTAGATAGTAATTTAGTTAATTAATTTTAATTTTTATTTAATTTAATTTAATTTATTTTTTTATATGAATATATACGAGTATGTAAGTAGCTTGCTTGGGCAAACATTGGTAGGACCTTGTAGACTTACCGTCTGAATTTTTTTGTATATTTTTTAAACAAGTTGTTTCAGCAACTGAATCTTCGCTAAAACTTGGATTCATGGATTTGCCATTTTGTACTACCTCTGAAAATGTCAAACCAGATGTTAAAAGTTTCATTTGTTACTTATACATTTGCTAATATATCGTAATTGTGCCAATCAATCAATCAAGACACGGTAGTCTATGGGTCGTACATAATGGTATTTTGGAATTATATAGTAGAACACACCAAAAAAGGTACTGATAACAACACTTGTAGAGTATGTACTTTAGTTAATTACTGTAACAATCATTCAATCAACAATAGAGATTTTGGTAAACATTTGACACCTTTAGGCACATAAATCTATGGTTTTTGTAGATACTTGTGGTTTTTCGAAGCAAAAACATGTTTAAATACAACAGAAAGGAACTACGTTTTGAACTTTTACTTAGGTTAAAATCAGCCGAGAAGAAGGAACTACTGTTAAGCCATATAAGAAATCACATAAATTAAATAAATAAGATTAAAGAGTTTAATAAATATTCGCATGCTGAAGAAGCTGTGCTTAAAATGTTACTCATGATCAAGTGAATCTACATTTTCGAAATGCTCTGTTGTCTCTTTAAAGCATCTAGTTTCTTTTGGTTTTTCTGCCTTTCTGTCTCCAAATCCCCAGGAAAACCAATCTATTAAGTATGTTAGTGTGGATAATAGATATATTACTGTTATATTGTTTTTACATAATTAATTTTGTTGCTTAATTAAAATTTATGTCCGTAATTTATTGAAATCGATAGTAGAAGTAAAAGTTTGTCATGCAGAATATTTGAAGAAAGATGAATGATGAATTTGTATGATTGAGGTAATGAGTTATTAATGTCTGATATCTACTATAGACATAGATATATATATACTAAGTTGGGTACTTTAAGTTGAGACGGCTGCTAGGGCATTTGACCAGAGAGAAAATCTGCAATCCGTTTAAGCCCAATTTCGGACAGATCTGAAATACTATTCAAAAAGTAACTGCCCAACTCAATCGCAGCTCCTGCAAAAATCATCAAAAAGTGCAGAAAGTCCAGCTGCATGGACATCAACCAACAAATGGCCGCTAATTGTGTGAACGATGCCAAAGTATCTCTCCCGATCTAGGGAACAGATAAGTTGACTTTGCGGTCTGAATATTTATTGATGTGGAGCTTACAAGTAGCGATAGGTATACTTGTGACTTATCCATCAGGAAGAAGTGGATCGGTAATGCCTTGTTGCACTGAATGTTTGGCCTCCCGGCCCCATATCAGGATAATAACGAACTTCTGAACAATGTATTACTGTAAATATTTATACTGTCCGGCATGTTTGCCGAGTGCTTTAGGTATGTTAGTGCCTCCGCCTGGAATACACAGCAGTGATGCGGAAGCCTGAAACACTGCCTAATATTGAAGGAACAGACAGCGTCGGTGAGTACTAGGAGATCAAGACCATTCTTCCTAACATAGAATAAGAGAGTGAAAGGGTGTACTGGAGAAATCCTCCGGTGCACAGTTGCCAATTTTAAGTAGGACGAAAGCATACGCAAGCATATTTCTGACAATAAGGTATTTTCCGTATGGTGGAATATTTAGAATAGTATCAAGAGTAGCTCTATGCATTATGCTGTATTTTGCCAAGTTGCTTTAAGATGGTTTGCCTTTGAAAGCTTGGGCAGCAGACCAGAATGCCATAGAAGAGGATGGGCCTCATTACTACCGTGTAAACTCATCTAACTAATTTAGGACACGTCCCATTTTAGACCCATTGATTTCATGCAGGAATACATCGCTATCGCTGCGTTTTTGGTGCGGTCCAATGTATTGAGATTCTAATTTATAGATTTATAGGCTATCTTTGCCAAATGGAAACATTTTCCATAAAGCTAGGCATATTCTAGCCTTTAGGTAACGATTTTTTCTAGGAATCCCTAGACAAATGCACTAAAAATCTAAACATTTCAAGTCAGGAATGGTATTAAAAAGCGTCCTTAAATATATAACGCCCTTGTTTCGTTTTAAGATCTGACTCGAGTTTTTGAGTGTTCATACAGGTATTTCATATTCACAGTGTTCAGTGTAACATGGTTTCTTATGTTACATAAAAGCACTTAAATATACCTATATGCATTTTAAAGTATACCCTATACAAATCTTAGAACTACATTAAGTTATTGCTTTAAAAAGTTTTACACTTAGTGACTTATTGAACTCGAAACAAAAAGCAATGCGTTTCTGAAATTGTAATGCACTTCTCTAAAACACTAAAGTCGTATGATATTGATTTTTGATATGAAACATCTAACGGCCTTCTAGTATGCCGTGACGATAGCTAGCAAAAACTCAATTATTATACCAAGTCGTAATCCAATTATAAAAGTACGCGCAATGTGTTTGTCCGTCAGTTTTTTTCTGTACATCAAGGATTAAGGTGACACAATCAGTCACATCAGCGTATCACAATACGCTGGTTCAATCGTGACAAAAGAAGGTGCAACCTTCTAGAAGTTAAGCTCTCTTCTCTAGACAATGGTAATATAGTAACCGAGGCACAGGCACACCTGAATCAGGCTATACGAATCATGCCATACTGATCAGAATCAGACCACCCGAATCAGGCCATCCTTATCAGGCTTACGAATCAAACCACCCGAATCAGGCCACCCCAATCAGGCCACACAAATCAGGCTTATTGAATCAGTACATACAAATCAGGCCACTTTAACCAAGCAATATTAATCAGGCCACACAAATCATGCCACACGAATCAGGCTACACGAATCATGCCCCACGTATCAGCCTTCCCAAATCACGCCACCTCAATCGGACCATACGCATCAGATAACACGAATCAGGCCACACGAATAACGGCACATGTAGCAGCCTGCCCGAATCAGGCCACCTCAATCAGATCAGCCCTCTCGAAACAGGCCACACGTTTCAGGCCATACGAATCAGGACAACCTTTCACTTAGCGCCGATTAACACCCCAAGTTTAGAAGTAAACATGTTTCATATCAAAAATGAGAAATTCTCTTAATAACAACATTTTTTAGTAGATAAATATGCTTATATTTTTAAAAAATAAAAGCTTTCAATCATATTTGCCAATTTTGATAGCCAGAAAGGTCCTTGAAGCCTTCCCTCCGAATCAAGTATTTTTCTAGGAACTTTATTTCAGGAATCCTGTTCTTAACCTTTTAAATATGTGCTTCTTATAATGTAGTGAAATGTATGTATGTAAATGCATAAGAATGAAAAACTTTTCTTGTGAGGGATACTCACAAGGTAAGAACCGATAAGAGTAGAAAAAGTATTAGAATGTCTTGTGTGATAGGTAGCCCGTTGCACAGCGCAAAAAGCAAAGAAATGTTATAACTCTTAAATGGGAGAAGGACAAAAAGGTAAGCTTTATGCTTATTTACATATGAGAGAACATGCATGGACAGACACATATGGAACTCATTGTTGCTATTGCTTTGTTTGTATCTTTATCAATATTGCATATTTGTGTGCAAACAGAAATCGAATAAGAAAAGTGAAAATAAAACTTGATAACAACCGTGTTGAACATCATCATCATCAACAACTTAGTATGTAGCAATCAACCGCCACCCATATAGGTACTTCCCATAACCAAAAACTCACCCAAGTTCTCGACCGATGCGTTGATATCCCTTATGGTGCGTGTATAACGTGCCGTGGCACGGGAGGATCCCGGAGGCTTGGATGCCGCACCATCGCCGGGCGCCTGTATGGTTTGGCTCTTGTGGCGCCGTATTGTAGGCAGGCGTGCCACGAAGGATGTATTGTGCTTAAAACTGGAGGATGCCCGCCTGTGAAAGGAATGAATTCGTATGCAAATTGATCAAATATTTGCACAATCAACAATATTATGCGCAACTTGAGCGTCGAGCTAAACGCATATACATATAGGTAATATCTTTGGCCGAGCAGTAACAAGGTGACAGAAAGAGATAGAGTAAGGTAGTAGTGACGTGGTAAAAAATGGTAAAAAGTGGACGGTTGCGTCAGTGCAGCGCCAGCTTCAAGTGTCAGTTGGTAAGTTCTCTGTGCGAGTGTGTGTGAGTGTGTGATTGTGTGGGAACAAGTATTTTTGCATCTGCTGGATTCAGCATACCAATAGCCAAATATGTTTGATTCAAATATAGATTTAGCACCCACATACAGTTACATTTGCCATATGTACATGTTTTGTGCCTGTGTGTGTGTGTGTGTGACTTAGTTTCTTGGTACAGTAGATACTCGCAAACTAGAAGCAATTGATTGTGTTTTGAAGTTAGCATATTCTAAAGACGTTAAGTTAAGAAGTAAATATTTGTATATTTTTCTTACTTTCAGAGTTTGGAAACTACACTCAAAGGACCGCGTGAACCAGTTCTTGATACCGAACCCGCTGGTTTGAAAAACTTCAATATTTTTGTATGTCCTATTCTTTGTGAGTTAAAATTAAGTAAAAAAGAGTCGTTTTGCCCGAGTTTTTTTTTAAGATTTGATTTTGTTTCTATTTTAACCGCCTTTGTTATGTGGTATTATCCGTTTCGAGGTACTTCTAAAAGTAATTTTAGAAAGTTTTTCGAGTCTATATGTTCGAATTGAAATTATTTTAAGAATCTTATTTTTTAAAAAACTCAGTTTGTGCAAAACAGTCTTCTATTTCATGCCATATAAGAGATAGTGATACGAAAACGGTTTTAGCCAGTTGAAAATTGTTCGTTCTTTTTTGTTTTCCTATTGCTAAACCGATCGACTTGAATGAAGGTGATGAGAGGTGAAATGAAAGATTAAATAGGCATTGACTTTGAATTGAAATCGGAAGAGGAAAAGGAAAATACAAGGGCAAGATGTATTTAAAATCAATGCCGGTTGAGAACCAAACCAGTCCAAGCCTGGATAACACAATGTTCATGGGAATCGAAACAAATTGGGATCCTTTTATGATTTATACTGTAAAGCGACAATAACTTTTAGCAGAATAAAGGATTACATAATAATAGATGCTCAGAGAAGAGCTAGAAACGTAGTAAAGCTTCGAGAAATGTTTGGCTTTAACCCAATTAAGGATTATTAAAGGATTTCAATTCAAGAAGAGCTACGAAGATTGCTTAAACTGGGGATTATGGAAGAGTTACAGGTTGTAACGAGTACAATATCAGTTCAGAATTTTTAAAGAGTTTTTAAGCATGTTGGTTTTGAAGTAAAAATGCTTTAGCGAGGTAAAAAGTAAGTAAAACTTTAACGGAAATCAAGTGAAAAACTTTGCTGTTGGAAATCTCTGAAAAAACGCAGAGTAAGAAACGAACTAAGTGTGCAGTTTAAAGCCAAAGCATAACTTCTAGAGCAGAGGAAGGAAGCTGATCGCTCAAAAGGCTGAAGGGTTAGAGACACGCGTAAAGAGCCTTTTGTCAATGCATAATAATAAGAAGGAAAGTTTGATCTGCCAGTCGGCCTCTGTTTGCGTGCCTAACGTTCAGTCTTTTTACTAGAGCTGCAAGTCTATTGATAGTACTATCGATATATTAACTGTCCCTTGCAATCAATGTTTCTTCACTATCGGTAGCTCAAACACATGCTAAGCGTCTAAGGTAAGGAAGGAAAAAAACCGATAGTATCGAGCCTTTATGAACCGATTGTACTATCCTTACCATCGAATCTTTTCCTTATACTATCAAAAATATCGAATGACGCCACTAGCGATTGGAAACGTCTATGGGGAAAGTTGATTTCGACACTCAAAGCAGCAGATCAATCTTACCTTTGTTATTATACCATAATTTCTATAAAAATTCTAGAAATTGCATATTATCAAAAAAACTCATAAGATTATTGAAAATGAAGTGTTGGTTATATTTGAAATAACGAAATTTTGCCAACATTGTCAAAAATTCGATTTTGAACAATCGAACAGTTTATTGGCGCTGCATTCTAGTTTGTGCGTGTCTACTGTACTTGGTTACTCGATTTGTTTTTGTGTTTGTGCTTAGTGATTTACATTGGTGGTTTGGTGTTTTTTATAGCTAATAAGTGCAAAAAAGAGTTTTTGTTGAGAATTTACTTTAGGGGAACAAAGAAAATGAAATAAAAGCAATAAAATTAGGTTTTTAACTCACGTGTTAATATTTTTTAAGGCATTTGTATAAAGTATTTAATATATTTGTTTATAACCGCGCAGCGCAAGAAAAAAAAATCAAAATATGTAATCACACATTGATTAATTAGAATTTCTGTTGTTTAATTTGTAAATAGCAAATTGCAAAAATTTCATAGACAGAAAGGTAAAGAATTTAGCATAGAATTTGATTTGCATTTAGTATTTATTTGAGGTATTTTTTTTGGATTTTTTAATTTTTAGGTTTACTTTCAATGTTTTTTGTGTGTGTTTTTCTTGTTTTTTTTTGGGTGAGGCTTTTGAAAACATAGCAAAAGTAAAGAGTGCGTTAGACGATAGAAGCGGCTGAGTAACGGTATAGTTACTTATATGTATGAATGAGTGTCTATGCGTGTGTTCCGGGCGTATACGCAATGCCCTGAGCAAAGATGCAGCTGATGAGTTTTTGCAAGTTAATGCAAGTGAAATCGTTGTTTTATTTTGAGATTTTTTTGTTTAAAGGAGATTTTAATGCACTTTTACCTATATTCAGTTATGTTTTTTAATAATCGCTCCCAGTTTTCTGAACTGAAAAGTTTAAAGATTATATGTATTTATATAGTATGTGTGAAAGAAAATAATGAAAACAAATGTTTAAATAAATTAAATACTGCTGAGAAATATACGTTTTGGGGGGAATTACTATAAGTGGCTGTTGAGCATGCAAGTTGCATAGAAAATTAGGGCTTTCTATGCGCTTCTCATAAAATCCAGCTGTTTTATATAATACATACAATATCTATGGGTGTGTGTTTGTGTGTGAATGTGAACTCTGTGTGTGTTCTTTGTACAGTTTCGTTTGAACTTTGAGCCAAGTACAGTTGTATTACCAAAATTTGAGTACTATTTGGCGCTCAAGACACTTTAGTTAATTCGAACGTATGCAAATCACAAACGTTTTATAAACAAGTACTTATAGAGTACAGTTAAACAAATTGAGTAAGTACTCGTGTTACTTACGAGGCTGGCGGACTTGGCAGCGCCACTTGATGTATCTTCCATGTGGCCACCGACACGGAGTGCTCATCGGAGGCATAGCAGCGCCACACAGCCTGGATTAGTGTTGCCGCCGGCTGGCGTCGCCTGATCATGTGCTTTTGACGTTGCTGTTGCTGCACCTTCAGCGCAAAGCCACTGCCCAAAATGCCCTAAAATGGCAACGTCGAGTCAATAAACATGGCAGCCAGAAGCCGAGGCCAAGTGCCTCAGTCAATGATAGACTTACCGCAGGCAATGCAAAAAAGGAAATGCCCAAGAGCGCACAGCACGATGCTATCAATTTGCCTTGCCAAGTGATGGGCACCATATCGCCATAACCAACGGTACAGAGCGTTATCTGGCAGAGTAGTGAATAATGGATATGTCAAGTGGTTGAGTTGGTTGGGTGCTTGAGTGACTTACCACACCCCACCAGAGTGCTTGGGCAAAATTGCTAAACTTGTCATTGACATCCTTCTCCCACATGTAAACCAGGAATGACGCAAATATGAGACCTAAGAATCCTATATACATGGTAGTTATGAGCTCCTGAAATGACAAAAACGTTTAGTTCTCTCGCTATTTTGTACAGTTTAGCCGAGTTTTGTTCACCTGTCTGTGTGCGTAGACGACACTGCCAAGCAATTTCCAGGTGCCACCTCGTCGATCCATTCGCACCATGCGCAATATTTGAAAGAAACGCAGGCCACGCAAGGCACTGGTGGCAAATACTTGGCCCGATGTACCCATACCTAATACTACAATTGAGGCTAGAATTGTGACAATATCTGGAAAAAAGCAGTTAGCATTGTTATAGCGATTCAAAAATGACAGTTGAGTAAAACAAAATCTTGATTCGTATTCACATCGAAATGAGTAGAAATTTCCCATATAAAAACTGTTCTCATTATTATGCATCCAGAAATACTTTGTTATTTCGAGTCATGATATAATCCTGGAGAAGTGCGCTCACCCGGTAACGGGTATTTAGGGGCTGTTCCTAAATGACGTCACCAATTTTGAAGATTTTTAACCCCCCTTATCCTTATCACAAACAGTCACATTTAGGCAACCCCACTTCCCTTAATGTGACGTCACAAAACGTGTAACCAAAAACCAGCTTTTGAGCTGTACCAGAAACTTGGATTGGAATATCAACTGATTCATTGAAGATAGATACGCTTCTGTAATAAAAGCGCAAGAACGATATTTTGAAGTCAAAAGTTTAATGCAAGATCTTATAAGATATAAGAATTCCGAATATGTGAATAAGAATTCGGAATGGAAAGAACACATTGCATGAAAATATAAAGATTTTTTCAGATTTTATTAACATTTTGACTGTGACTTCAAGTTTTTGGAACATCCCCCATAATTGATAATTTGAGGAACAGACCCTTATTGTCGGTCAAAAAGTAGAAGAATAGAAAGAAGACGTCAACAATAAAAAAAGTATACTTTTTTACTTGATTTTCGACAGTAAACTTAATTCCGAGGTAAAACGAGAGTTTATTTATACAAATCGTCAAGAGTTAGTCAAATTCAAATAAAATTTAAAAAATACTAGAAAAACACATGATCTTCTTCTTCTGCTATTATGCCCTACTTTTTAAATTTGAAGAATTTTAAATACATAAATACAACGTTACCAGACAGTCATACTTGAAAAAAAGCGAATAAATCTACTTTTTTCTCCTTAATGTTCTTTCTACACCTTTTCTACCATTGTATTTTAGAGTCCTGAACTCATCGTGAAAAACACAAGTTCTTATTCTTTTTCCACATTTTAATGTTACGTTCAACATTATATGCCTCCAACCTATCGGGAAGTTAGCTAAAAATCTAATACAAAACTTAGCCTAGAGACATTCAAAGGAGTGAATTATCCTTCTTCTTCATATTTTCTTACATGTCTTCAACTGATCGGGATGTGGGCTAAATATCTATAACAAAACTTCACGTAGAGCTACATTCATTATTCTTGTTCTTTTCATACATTCCTGCATTGTCTTCCAATTCTGAACTATATTCAACATAACATGCCTTCAACCTATCGGAAACTTAGCTAAAAACCTAGTACAAAATTTCACCCAGAGTGACATCCAAAACTGGCGAGGTCTTCTTCTTTTTTTTCAACAACATTATATGTCTCCAACTTATCGGAAAGTCAGATATATATCTATAACAAAATTGCGCCTAGAGAAACATACATTATTCTTATTTTTTTACATTTTCTTGCATTCTCTTCCTATTTTGAACTACGTTAAAATTACATGTCTCAAACTTATTGTGAAGTTAGTTTAAGAACAATTATAAAACTCCAACAGTTTTTCTACTTTTAACACATTCTATTGCATTGTCATCTGCGTTAAAAATGTTAAGTCTGTCTCTAACTTGTCGACTTAGTAAAAAATCTATTAGATAATTCTCCCAGACATACAAGAAAACGAGCTATATTTGATCTTCGTTTTCCTTTAGTACTTAACTTCTTTTTGCGAATGACTATTAAGACAACTTCGTAACTTTTCGAAATCGAGCATTTCTAATGCAAGATTTTTATAAATTTTGAAGTAAAATTGCTTTTCCGTCTTTTTGTACAAAGTTTGATTGAAGTACTTACCTATAATACAAAATGGTCGCTTTACAAACTTTAAACGCCCCAGGCAACCCTGGTAGCGTGAACGGCATCCTGAGGACCATAATCGTGCCGAAAATTCTAAGGAAAACCAAATGACAACTAAAATTTCCATTCTAAATAATATATACACAGCATCATCTTCGTATTCCTTGATGGTGGAAAACACGCTCAGTGCGAGACATGTAAACACCATGAGAAAACTGTAAAAAAAATGTGATAAAAAAGTCATATAGATCATAAAGTTATAGTTATATATGCAACTAATGGATACTTACACCATCACATGATAAAATATTGCATGCAGTCCGCGCGGTCGCTCCAAAAAGTTATAAAGCCGACTCTGGAGCCGCCTGTAGCGAACATCGCGGCGTGTGCCGCGACTATAATTCAGCGGCTTTCCTAGGAGTGACATTCGCGGTTGCAGAAAACGATCCGATGTCGGTTTAGCGGTTCTACATTGCCTGTAATATATAAAAGAAGAATAAGCAGTTAGTTAACTATTATTGACTCACAACTATCGTTTCTGAGCAGTTTTAACAAGTTATACCCCTTGTAGCCCCTTATATCATAGAACGCATAGACATCGTTATCGGGATCCATGCTAGGCTCTACATTAAGTTAAGTCCGCTATATAATTCACTTAAAGGTCTGTCACGTTTGGTGAGCGAATCGCAACTCAATCAGCACTTGTGCGCTGAGTGCCGTTTAAACCTTCTAGGGGCTCACTTTCAAAAACCTTATGTGTGAATTTTATTAATTATCCACTACATAAACAGTTTTTTTTTCTACACACCTTGCATTTTTATGGTCTACCAACATGCGTCGACTTATTTTATTTAATATTATTTTATTTGGTGTGTTTATTTGTTGTTGTTTATTCTCTGTTCTTGTCGCACACATTGTATCATAAAATTTCGCATTTGAAACGTTGTCTATTATCATTTTTAGCGTTAAGATCGTGTCTGTGTGCCAGCTCCCTTGTTTTGACACGATCTTTAAATGAGTGCAAGCTACGCGTGTCTGAATGTATCTACAAGTCATTATCGACTGGGAGATCCCTTGTTTACATATGTATGTGTCAACGTAAGTCAAAATTGGGTGGTTATAATTGGCGATTTCGGGGTATAACAACACTCGTGGAAAAGTTTTGGAGGGCGTAAATTCGTAATATATTTATTTTTACGATCTTTAATATGTTCACTCAAAGCGAATAATATACAGAACCAATAGGTAGACCGTTTTGAGAAACAAATGGGATCGCTTTGGGAGTGATTTTCCAAAAATTTTACCAGTATGAGCAAAATGTAGTGTGCATCGATCGGTAATCGATCAAGTGTGCCCAGAACTATGAGTGAAGTTATAAGTGCTGCAAGGTTAAGTTGCACAAAAAAAAAGAAATTGGCCTTTGCTAGACTTATTCAGTAGGCCCCTTTTATTAAATTAAACAGAAAGATTTGTAACTCTTATGAAATACAGCTCGTTCAGTCATGGTTCTGTTGCAAGAGCCATTCTAAATGTCGGAATTTGTTGATGGTGTTAAACTTTTTTTTCCAACTTTGGTAAGCTTGAAAAGCAACATACGTACGAGATGCACAACGTAATATACAAAGAAGTGGTACAAAATAACATTGATATCATTTCAATTTACTTACGAAATGAAAAATTAATAACTTTGTGCTATATTTCTATTTAAATCTTCATATGGGTAGTTTTAAAGTACATTTTAGTTTTACTCTCAGATTGCTGTTGAAAACTATACTCTTGATGTTGTCAAGGATTTAGTCTACGTTGGAACCAATGTCACAACGAAGAGCGATGACAGAGCTTAAGCGACTATCGCTCAGTCCTAAGTCGATGCTACTTTAGACCACTCTTGCCAGACGAAACTAACACTCTTCCTGTTTTTCTTTGTAACGCATCGGACATGACGCAGTCTAATGTACATGTGTTTGGAGTGTTTGAGCAGAAAGCACTTCGCATTCGATGGAACGACGAACTCTTTAAGCTCTATGAAGACGGTGACAGAGTCAAGCTCCGCTGACTCGGTTATGTTGTGCATATGGAAGAAGAAGCTCCTGGGAGAAAGATCTTCATTGTGGCTGTAGAAGGTAGGTGACGAAGGGGCAGATTGTGTCTCCGTTGGCAGAAATGAGGAGTGCGCAAATAAGGAGCATATGCGAGCAGTAACCCGGAAACGGGTTATAATAGACTGAAAAAGAAGCTCTGACCAGCTGGTAATTGAAATATCCCATCTGATCCTCTATGGCATAGATGCCAAACTTGCCAGAACTCTGCTTAATACTGTCTTCAGATTTATTTCTACAGATTCGGGGCCCTCTGTGGCAAGTATGATTCCACGTAACAGCGAAATTTTCTAATTCGTAGATAATCGTAGATAATAAAAAAAAATCGAGTCTAATTTGAAACATTCAGCAGCCATTTCTTATCAACTTGGCATAATGTGGCGCCATCTAGCGTGCGTGACAACAATATAACATAAGCATGCTCTTCCTTTTGCTCTCACTGCTAACACAGCACACACAAACAAATAACCTTCTGGCTCTCCTGTGGAACACAGAAAATACAATTGTAACAAAATCCATAATAACAGATTTTCGTGACGGCTTGACCCTAAGGACGCTCCAATCGATGTTTTATATCAAAGGAACCTGATCAGCAGGAATCTTCTAGAACAGAGGTAAAGCCAGCATGTTCTGATGTGCCAAAATACGATATCTATACAACGATGGGAAGAAACTGATTGATCCACCAATAAAAACGCTCAGGTCAGGATGTTAATTAGGACCGAACGTTTCGTGTCACATTTACTGAATGGTATGCAATGGTTGAGGTTATGAAATTATGTTTAAATTAAGCTAATAAACTTTTCCTAATTCTTTTCGGATTTGAAATCACTCACTTTAATCTTGTGTAATTCAATAAAATTCGGTCTATATTGCTTCTCACGACCCATGAACACGTTAATAATCGTCAGATTAAATCTAGACACGAAAATGTTCACCGTTCCATGGCGAATACTATTGCCAGCGAGAGCAGGCCATGATTCACCACATGATAGCTTTCATGTGTGCTTGCACATTGTATACCCTTAAAAGCGAACCAACACAGTTACAGATAGTAAATTTGCCATATCTTATCTCGATAACGTGCTTGAATTAAAGCTTTAAAAATATTGTTTGTTTTTGTTAAAACGCAATAATACAGAAAAATCATTGTTTTTATTAATAAGTTTAATTTTTAAGCTTTTAGTTTTCTTTTTTTTGTGTAGTTGCTTAGGTTAGTTGGTATTTAAAATATAAGTATAAGTATATAATAATTATATGTTGTGTTGGCGTTGTTTTTCTCATGTATTACATTGTACGATATATATACACAGTAATAGTATTTGAATAAAGGTAAATAATAAAAATATAATATGCAAGTCCACATATAAGTATGAATTTATGTATTGTATGCATGTTATTTGTATTCTACGAAATCACAAGTTGTCATCAGCAGCACCAACCCCTCCTACACTTGGACATGCTCCACTTCGATGTTCTGTCTTACTTCTTGGCATCAATAATGATCTCATCGCCCGACTGTATATTATAGCTATAAAGTTGTTTGTTAGGGTAGCGCATTTCCTCGGGTCCAAACTCTTTGTAATCCTGATCCAAATAAAACAAGCGCATTTTGTTAGGCGTCAGATTGATGAGTTTCTCCAGCTTGACCTTAAGATCGTTTACGGTTAAGTAGATATCCACAAAACGACTCTCGCTGACATCGTTGTAGGTGAAAACAACCTTGACGCGCTTATCCGGTTTCAGACTGATCTTGACCAGCGGATCAAGTTGGCCATGCACTGCCAGCAGTTCGGCATAGCGTGCCGGACGCTCATGCTCCGGCTTTTCTGTATAATAGCGTATAAAAGCACGCTCCGCATCAATACGCTCATCTGTGCTGATTTTGCCGCCGCCATTAAGCATGGCCACATTGGGCAAGCGCGCGATGAGCAGCTGTCGACGCTCATGCTCTGTGCACTCCAGACTCTCCCATAAGGGCCAGTGTTTAACGCGCAGATTCTGCAGCTGAGTATACTTGGCCAACTCGTCTATGTCCGCCCAGCTCTTGAGATTGGCTGAGCTCAAATTGAGCAACTTTAAGCTAGGAAAGTATTTGTGTGCTTCGGCCATGCTGGGCTCATCATGATGCAGTGATTTGATGGGACAGTCGGCTAGTACCAAAGTCTCCAAGCTGGGAAACAAGCGGCCTAGGCGGCAGATTTCCTCCCAGTGCTCAATGGGATTGCCGGTAAAATGCAGCGTCTTCAAGGCGGGATGTGCTTTAGTATATTTGCGCAAGGCCTGGCAGTGTCCACAATTGCCGGATGTGTTGCCGCTATTTTCATCCGGTTCTGTAATGCACTGACAGCTGGCAGCACTAGGTGGCAGTTCCTGCAAACGCTGTTCGGCAGTTTCGTTGTCTGCTGCATCTATGAGCACCGCTTTGTAGTTGTTCAAGCTTAAATGCAGCTCCTGCAACACTGGCAGATTCTGCAGCAGCACATCAATGCACATCCAATCCAGGTAGGTACCATTGAGCACCAAGTTCTTAAGATTTACGATAGGCGCCTCCGCCAGTGTGCTCAACGGACTCATCAGTTGATTTTTGCTCAAATTCAAAAACTCTATGCGCGGCATGTGCTTGAGTATGTGAAAAACCTCCTGCCAATCCTTTAGCTTGTTCTGTGCCAGATCCAGCTCACGCACGCGTTGACATTTATCGCGTATGCTATCGAAATCCCCCGCCGAATCTATGTCACAGTCGTTCAGCACCAGCAGCTCAGGCACACTGGTCAGCGGCGAAAGACGCGGTATGAAAATAGAAAACTCCATGCGTCCGCCACATTTGGTGACCGTAAAATCATTGGGCAAGTCCGAGCGTTTATGCAGCTCCGATTCATTGGCATTCTCAAATTCGCACTCGCTGAAATACTTGCGCTCCAGCGCCTCCAGCAATGAGGGCATCTTGACGAGCTTCCGAATTACTTATATTGGTATGGAAATTTTGTGTTTGTTTCACTTTTGTTTTTACTTTGTTTTGGTTGTTTTTTTGTTTGTGCTTTGCTGCGTTGAAGCTGACGCTGACGCAGACGCTGGCGCAGACGCTGCTGCGCTGCTCTGCTATGCTGCCTGTTGTTGTTGTTGCTGTTCTGAAGCTTTTGTGTCGCTTGCTGTTGTTGTTGTTGTCGTTGTGCTAGTTGTAGTTGCAGCAGCACCCATGAATTTTTCCTTCACTTTTCCTTTACTTATTGATTTTCGTTGTTGTTGTTTGAAAATGGCTTGTTATTATTTTTAACAAGTAGTTCAAGTGGCTGTTGCAGTTTTTCTTGCAATTGCAACTTGCAACCAATGTGATGCAACTTTTTGTTTGCTTCTCAAATTTTCACATATTCGCTGCGCAGCTTGCTGTTGTTGTTGCTTTTGTTGTTATTGCGCACTATAATCTACGTTTTGTTATTGGTAATTTGTTTAAATTATTGCAGTAGTGCCAAGCCGTCCGAACAAAGAAAAACAAATGCGTCTTCGTGTCTTTGTAAGTGTGTTTCCGTCAATGGCGTCTCATTTAAGACAAAAGCCAGGCCAAAGCTGCGTTTGGTATTCCGTTCGCTGCTTAGCACTTTGTTTTTGTTTTGCTTTGTTGTTGCTGATTTCTTCTTGCTCGCTTTTTGTTTGTTTCCTTTTGTGTCCCACTCGGACTCCGACCGTTAGAGTCAGTCGTCCGCTCGCAACGTAACCAAATGCTCAACTAACCACCGAGAACTACTCACAGCGTGTGTTTTCGTATTCCGATTCTGGTCTGTTTGCTGCTGCTGCTGCTGCTGCTGCTGTCTGCTTGGCTCTGTCTGTCAGCTGGCTGTGTATGCTCTTTACGCTGTGCGTGTGTGTGTGTGTGTGAGCAGGTCGCAGTCATGCGCACAGTAGCGGTTGTAGCGTTTTTGGGGTAACGCTTTTTTTTTTGAGGGCCGCACGCTGTTTTGAATTTAGAAAATAATTTAACTATTCGATAAGTTCCAATCTGACTTGAAAACTTACCAGATTAGAACTTATTTTTCAATTTTGTACAGCCCTGACGTAGCTAAAGATTTTGTTTCTAAAGCGTACAAGTTTTTTGATGTTTCACTCACAGCTTACTAAAGTTGAGCTAAATACCTCAGAATTCTGTAAATGAAATGCTCATAAGCTATCGAAAATTCACAGCCTACCGTGAAGCGCAGGAAATAATGTGCTAGATTTGTAGGCAACACCGCTTATGGAATATACATATGTTTGTTTTTGTTTTCTGTTATTTAATTTTTTTTATATCAATTAAGTGCGAATTTATTATAAATGTAACGCTGTTCAACGTTGCTGCTCACCCGAACACTAAGAAATTTATGTATACCTACCAAACTTTCGCGAAAACATTACGGATAAACACGACAAATGTGATTATTAAAATGCTGAAAAAAAGTTTTGATTTTCATTTGCTTAGTTTTTTCAGCTCTTTGGATCTTTTTATGATATCTCGTTTATGTACTATTAGGTTCTATATTATGGTGGTTTGAAAATGATTTTGCTTTTCCTAAAGTAGTAGCTTTTAATTTCGAATTAACTAGTTCAGTCGCTTTTTATTCAATTTTACTCGTTAAAATAGGTAATATTATGAGTTTTTATATTAAAAATATTTTAAAATAGTATATACTCAATTTAATTTGCAAACAATATTTCACAAGTTTTGTGCCGTCGACTTCAGCTGTTCAAAAGCTGTCAAATTAGAAGTGGACGTGAAATGTAATGCAGATATGTGACGCAAATTATCGCGTTTGTAACAAAAACGAATATAACACGACAATAAAATATCGATTTAATTGTTAAGTGAAAGCGTTGTAATGGTTACACAAAACAGAATAGAAATTCCACAATGGAAGAAATCTATATCATAACGATTCGTTCAAAACCCACTAATTGAAATATTGTACCAAATCTTCAAATTGAACAGTATCCCACTCTAGTGTGTTGCTAGTTGTTACATGTGCGCCCCACTATGCCAGCGCCTCGGTTGATTTCTCTGCTGTGCCACTTATCGTGTAATGAAAACGCGACCTTGCGGCTGAAAATAAATGTGTACTGAATTACGAAATTTCTAGCTAAAGCCAATGGCCACATACATTCGCTTCTTTTCGCTTTTCAGGTTTCTAATACATTCAAAATAGAATATTTTGTGTATGCATGCGGCAGAAAAAGAAAATATTTAAAAATTATTGTGTTACACAAACAAATTGCAATGACCTTGTCTGATAGTTCGTGCACTTGGCAGCGGCCCTAACATAATAATTTGAAACCAACGGCTAAAATAGATGCTTAGGCGCCAAATGCTGAATACGCCACTGTTTGATTGCGCAGTGTCGTTGGCAAAACCAGTTATAAAGTCAACGGTCATGGCACAGTGGGCACCCGTAAAATGCTACTTGTAACAAAGCCGCAAATTGAACTAATTAAGCGTTATGCATATATATATATATATATATATATATATATAAAGAGATAGCGAAAATAAACGTGCATTTTTTAAAGTGCGCGCCTTTTTGCGCATTTAATATATTTAAATTGTGTACCAAGTGCAAATATAAATTTATTGTTGTTGCCGTAACAACTCGAGGGGGTTCACTTTGACTGCCGTAGCAGTGAAAAAGGTGCGCAATAAGCAAGCGTGAGCGAGAGAGCGCGCACCACTAACGAACCTCTCACTCACAGCAATTGTTGTTTTTCTTACATTAACATGTACTGAGTTTGAAGCCGCGCAAACGCACACAAGCACATATGCAGAGTTGCTACCCAGCGGACCAAACGCTCGTTTATGATATTGCGAGACTTAACTCGACAAAACGCTCGTTTTTAGATGCGAAAAAGATACGAATAAGATTCATATGTCGTTCAGTTTATGGCAGCAAAAGCTATTGTCTATTGTCAAACCCTTTTTCTTGCTAGCCTTTTAGGATATCTTTTGCGAGACTTTTCTGATATTTCTTGAGAGACTTTTTTGATATTTAATAAGAGACTTTTATGATATTTCTTACGTGCCAAATATAATATTAAATTTGATACGTTTTTGAATAAAAATAGTATTTTGTACGAGCCGGTAGCAATATCAAAAATGGATCGCAAAAGATATCGAAGAAGACACGCAAGAAATACTTGTTGTGTACAACAACAAACGGTGCTTACTCTCTCTGTACCTGCAGGTTACCAAGGCAACTGAGGTAACGAGTGTAAAAAACTGCCAGTCGGTTTTACATTTTTCTTTTGCACCCGCCTTTTGATTGCAAAACACTCGCTAAACACTCGTCTGCGAGCAACACTGGAAGACTCGTTTTTCACTCGGTTGCGAGCTCATTTGCGAGATTGGTCCGCTGGGTATGAGCAAAGCAAAACACACCAATAGGCACATGTGTTTGCCTTTGCTTTGTTTGTGTTTACTTTTTTGTTGTAAAACTGCACAGCATTTGAAAAAAGTTTAGAGCACAGCTGATGGGAGCTTTTGTTTTGTTGTGAGCGCAAAGCTCTCGATAGCAACAACAACAAGGTTTAGAAAAACAGTTGGCAGCACTGTTTTGGTGGTTGGGTAGTCGAAAATGAACCAGCGTTCTACAAATTTGATTAGACGCCGTTTCGTTTTTTAGTTATGTATATTACGGCGTATTAAACTCAATTTTAAAATTATTGTAAGACATTTCAGCACGTAGACAGCAAGCACATGATTGCTTTTAGTACATGCAGATACATACATATACGCCAATTGGGTTGCATTTGATGAATGTGTAAAGACCGTTTAATGAATTTTCATAGATTCCATTATTGATATATGTAACATTTTCCAATTGAAAGCATTTTCCTGTTTTTGTTTTAAATGCAATAAATCTTGACTGGAAATTAATTTCAGTTGCCGTGCCCAAACTCTGTTGTCTATTAATAAATTGCAAATTGGTATGACCTTTTTATTCTGGTACTTTTGAGGTATAATAAATCCAAAGCTAATTAAGTGCAGTTTTTTTGTAGTCTTTTGCACATGGATAGAATTATTATTGACGTGAAGTAGCAGTAACTTTAAAAAATTACTGCCCTGTCTCAAACTTATCTATTTCCAAAATTGATGAAGATTGATTCAAAACAGAAAAAAACAAAAACATTCTTAAATTTCCGTTTCGTAGCTAACTTCGTTGAGAGAGAGGTTGTCCATTAAGACGGAACTGAAAAAATTTAATTTTTTTCAGACTTGTTCTTTTAGTTAACTACGATTAAAGTGTTGGCATTGATTCGATCGGCTTTCGTTTAATTTCTAGTGTGATTTTTTGCCTTTACCACCATTTTCAAATCATGTTTGTATGAGATCTTATGTGTTCAATATCATAGCAACATATATGCGAACATATAATTCCATGACATTTAACAGTAGTCGGTGGACTTGCACCTTGGAAAACAATATAAATGTGTGTGGTACTCAGAATTCGATGGTGTGCGTCAGCTAATTGTACGAAATCATCATGTGTTATGCTGTGTGATTGAGGCATCCCTGGGAATTAGTTCCAAGATTGTATACTCAATATGACATAAAACATTTGACCGTCAAGAAGATTTGCTCGTGTTGGATAAAGCATAATTTGGGAATCGACAAAAAAAGAAAGGCACGGTGTGTGGTTGCAAAGAAGCCAATGTGCGTAAAAATACGTTTAGAATCACGTGACTTCTCTAATCTTGGGTCTATGTAAAAGCCCAAAATTTAATAACAGTGAATGTATAGGTCTACGAAGACAAGTCAAATACAACAAAAGATGTTTGCGAAGAAATTCAAAGCAATTTGTCATGTAGCTGCCATACCATTCGAGAAACGTAATACAATTCTCCCGCTGGAAGTTGTATGAAAATTGATAGCCGATTATAACGACAAGTTCATGTTGTTCGTATGCATGAAGAAGCTCCTGCGAGGAAGGTCTTCAATGAGGTTGTCGAAGGGAAGCGACGAGAGTGCAGACCATGTCTCCGTTGGAAGGACCAAGTAGAGAGTACACCAGCTACCTTTGGTACTACCAATTGGAAATTGGCTCACGCAACGCAGATTTTTGTTTGATTGTGTTTTTTGCTTTCAAAGCATTTTAAGACGGTTAATTCTGAATGGTATTCAATCAGTTTGCCAGGATTTTTCGGAGTACTATGGAAAATCAAATGAAATATCCTTCATCTCGACAATGCCCCACAAGTCCTTTTGGGCAACTAAAATTCGAATTAGTGGATCATCCGGCTTTTAGTTGGATTTCTTTTTTTCGTTCACATCAAGAAAAAATTGTAAACTGAACGTTTTTCTACGCATGCTTTAAATTCATTCCGAAAAGTCGGCAAAGGCGTTGCGAAAATTTGTTAAAATGTGAACTTGTGAACATTAAAAAAAAAAAAATTTCGCAAAATATGAAAGGCAACCCTCGTATTTGGTTTCCGACTGAGGTAGGACTTGCCGTTGGAGCCATTTTTATGGACGAGCACGAGTTCGTTAAGTTCATTGCATCACGCGATGTACTCAAAAAGCTGAACTGTCGCGTAGATTTACCTTTGTTCATTTGTTTATTGTGGTCTTAGAATTGCACTTTCAGTTCGATTGACGCTATAATATAAAATTTGCAACCATTCATAAAAGATGAATTCTGTCGATGAATTTTTGTGCACAATCGTATCATTTTGAAGTTACGTGTGTAAATTGAACTTCAGCACTATTAGTGGAGTTGTCTTCGTTGTCGTCAGTTAGAAGTATCTAATGGGTAATAAATGGGTTGAATATAACAAATGTTGGGAAGCAGAAGTTTGAAGCTCACAGCTTTGTTGACCAAATTAAGACGCGGGGATTAAGAAAACCATTGATTCATCGCTTGAAGGGCTGATTGTTTCACATTCATTATTATCTAAAAGACCACGTCTCGATAACTTTAATCTATATATGATAGTTTGTCTACATTTTACTAACAAATGACCGAGCTCCAAAAACGGTTTCGAATCCTCTACACTGAAGAGCTTGGATTTAGTCTTTAAAACTTCTTTGAAATTGTTAAACTGAACAAAACTAACCTTGTTTTAAAACATCCTCAAACTAGTGGTGTAGAAACTACATCGAAAACATCGATGGTTGGCCTGCAATTTTCTGATATTTTCCGATATACTACTACATACGATACATCGTCATAACATTTTTTTTTTTTTAAACCATCGAACATTTTACCATTTGTTACGCTGACCTTTTAATATCTAAAGTCAAATTATTTCAAGATTATGCCAAACTAAGTAATTTTCTCAGTTTTACAAATTATGTAAAGGTTATTCTCAAAAGTCGGCAAGCTCCACCCGAAAGGCTTATCAAAACATTTATGTTTACACAACTTAGGCGTAGATCTATTTGATCTGTAGTATATAGTATTGTAAATAGAAAATTTATTTTCCTTACATACCTCTAGTTTCACATATTTTGTATTATACAAAGAAGTTTCCTTCTATAAAAAAAAGTTAAGTTTTGAAATACGAAACATCGAAAAACCATCGATATTTTTAGTCCGATGCATTGACCTACATCAATATCTATTGTCAATGGACTGGGCGATGGTAAACATCTATGTTTTGGTTTGGATTTATATCACTACCTCAAATCTCTTAGCCGAGCCCCAAGTGAATTTTGAGCCTAACATTTGTAAAACATAATATTTTAATGCAATATTTATTGCCCGATCTTGAGCTGGATATCCATTGTGCCCATAATTACATCATCTCCATTTTGTTTAATTGCAATTGAACAAACAATTCATGCAATTTTGCATATTATTTTAAAAATATTTATTTATTTTCATTTTGTTGCATGATTTTTGTTTGGTTTTCGCGCACTTGCCAAATGTACAAACAAACCATTCGTCAATAGAATTTCCATTTATTTAGACATTAGTTATGACAAGCATGATATATGTGGCACATATATACATACATCAGACATATGTACCTATAGACGTGTCCATAAAAGTGTCATACATCATATTTACTCATTTCATAGTTGTTCATACACATCGCATAGACTTAAATGAGTACATATAGATTAGTTTTATGAAGATCGATGATGGTCAGCATTTTGTAATTAGATTTGGAAGCTATGGAAGCGTTTCTATAGCTGTACCTATAAATATCTGCTATATCGCTATATAGAAGAGAATCAAATCAATTACGTCAGAATGAATGAGCTGAAAAATGTTGGCCTTGTTGTTGTTTCTTTTTAAATCGTAAAGTTGAATTTTATCGAGTGTATTTAACGATTTCTTTGGAATGGCAGAAGATATATAATCATACATAAATAGATGTAAACAAAATAGAAACCAAAACATGTCGTATTTGTGGCTATTGCTATTGCCTTTTTATGCCAAGTTGCCAAGTTGACTAGAGTTTAAGGGGTACATTAGGTTATGTTAAGGTGGTTGTGGTCTTTACAAAGATGGGCCGACAGGCTAAATTTTAATTTGGGTTGAAGTACATTTGCTGTGACTCTTTGGCAAAAGCGTCTGCAGGTTTTCACTATCACTATCTATTTATCTACGGAATCGGGGAATTCTTCTTCATTTGTTTCATGGGTTTGGTTTAAAAGTCGTTGAATTTGATTAAGATGAGAGAATCGCAATAAAATCTGAGTGTCGGAGCAAAACAGAACGTGAGGATGAAGCGATTCAGAACGCATTCTGTAAGGAAACACAATATATTTAAGTTTGTTGCTTATGTTGAATCTTAGTGGCAGGCAGTTAAGAACAACAGTATTTCAGACCTCGAGTGCCGCAATCCAGTTGTACGAAATACATATGTAATGAGATCAAAATGTGGGTGCTGTATTGGACCTTCAGGAAAATTGCACCACAAATTCGAATGCAAGAATAGAATAAACTTTAAGTCATAATAGAGTTCTATAGTGGGTCTCCATGAAATAAATATGATTTGGCAAACCAAGACTCTAAATCCCATCCAATGGGTTCAGATAAATTTTGATGGCTGGATAGCGAACTATATACATAGATAAATCGTATAAGTAACGTTAGATGACCAAACAATTAGTAAAAGTTACAAAGTTATTATGGTCCGGAGAGCGATAACCTTGATATGCAAAAAATTTCATGGTCTTCAATTGCGCGGTCTCACGATGTCCTACTAAAAATAAGAAGAAGGGTAATAAACATTCAGTACCAGTAAACTTGTTTATAAAGAGTACTCTTTTTATTTATTTTTTTTGTTGGGTTTGATGCAATCGACAGAGCTGTATCCTTTAGTCGGAAAATACATCTATAAAGGAAGAACGACCTCACACTTTATGTTATATTTGAGTTTAGACAAAATTCTTTGTTAACTTATCTGGAATCTCACATCACATCATCTCATCTTATCTCATTTTATCTCATCTTATCTCATCTTATCTCATCTTATCTCATCTTATCTCATCTTATCTCATCTTATCTCATATCATCTCATCTCATCTCATCTCATCTCATCTCATCTCATCTCATCTCATCTCATCTCATCTCATCTCATCCCATCTTATCTCATATTATCTCATCTTATCTAATCTTATCTAATCTTATCTCATCTTATCTCATCTTATCTCATCTTATCTCATCTTATCTCATCTTATCTCATCTTATCTCATCTTATCTCATCTTATCTCATCTTATCTCATCTTATCTCATCTTATCTCATCTTATCTCATCTTATCTCATCTTATCTCATCTTATTTCATCTTATCTCATCTTATCTCATCTTATCTCATCTTATCTCATCTTATCTCATCTTATCTCATCTTATCTCATCTTATCTCATCTTATCTCATCTTATCTCATCTTATCTCATCTTATCTCATCTTATCTCATCTTATCTCATCTTATCTCATCTTATCTCATCTTATCTCATCTTATCTCATCTTATCTCATCTTATCTCATCTTATCTCATCTTATCTCATCTTATCCCATCTTATCTCATCTTATCTCATCTTATCTCATCTTATCTCATCTTATCTTATCTCATCTCACCTTGTCTCAACTCTCTTATAACAGTACAATACGTTGAGCATTCCTGATACTGAGCACAGTTGTCGCTTGTCTCCAAGACTCTTGGGACAGAGTCTGACTTCATAACACGCTAAATATCGAACTTTTTGAAAAAGAGATAGGAAGAGTTTTTTAATTTTTCGTTGCAGTTGTGGAATGGTAATTTACATCAATTATGCCCTTTACAGGGTATCTAACAGTCGCGTTTGTCGTTTTTAGCTTGGTCTAATTGGCTCGATCTAATTTTCATCTATTTAACATTGTTTCGCAAGTCTAGACAGGATTTGAATTATGGCATGTTTTTTAATGCCAACAACTTGCGCTGTAAATTGTTATATCTTTTATTTTTCAATGTTTTTTTTGCACTGTCAGTGCCTTTGAGGTCACGAGCTCCGTAATAAATTGGGAGTTGGTGCAACATCGGCAGCAGCAGCTGTGTCTGCTTTTGTCTAACAACTAAACAAGTGGTTAACCTTGCGTATGAGTAATGTTATTTTTATTATTATAACGCTCTGCTTCTGCTGCATTTCAAATGAGCTGGCAGACACGACAATGACGACGTCGTCGACCAAGTCAAAATCGGGCTAACAAAAGTTTTTTGTGGCCACTAAAGATAAATAAAAACTTATAAGAAAGTAATGCAAGCATAAAAGTGAAATTTATGAAATGGCAAGTGATAAACTGACAAATTAAATAAAACACTGTCAACTGATAGTGGCTGACAGATAGAAAGACAGACAGACAGACAAACTGACAGACATTTGATATGGTAGTAGTTTTAAATTGGTTTAGTACTTTGGCCTTCAGCAGTTTTTTTTACTGATAAACATTTCAATTTAAATTCCCCAAAGTGTTCGTTTTCGTTTTAGTTTCGAGTTTTTTGTTTTCTGCAGTTAAACTACGGATTTTCATTCTGCTCTTGGCATTTATTTGCTAAATATTTGACATTTGACTTTTGCTATTTTTTCACTGCATATCAGCGATGCCTTTGGGTGTAGACACTGAGTGCAATAATTTAGTCCCCAGTCCAAAAAAAGTTTAATTAACTTGATGCACTTTTGCGGTTAGATATTTCTGTCGCTCGTAAAACCATAAACCACATTATGTTTGATGATATTTTAAAAGTTGAGTTTAGTATACAAGGATTTTGGCCAAATCAATGACTTAGATAAAACGTTTCACTTTTCCAAGAAAACTTAACAATAGATTTAAGGGATTAAAGGACTTCATTGCAGTTTTATAACCTGTAAGTAGCCAAATTTCGAATGCTGCTATTTCCGCGGTTCAAAATCATGCAATGTGTATGTACGAGTTCTGTTTGATAAGTAAGTGACTTTTTGAATTTCTCGCGTAGTAACTTTAAAAGCAACCCGCTTTTTGTCAACATCCATCTGTTAATAAAGTACTTTCGAAATTAGAGCAAGCAGCGTAATTTAGTTTGTGTTCGACAGCTATTGAATGCAGACAACCTCTTGATTTTCGACCAAAATTGAAAAATTGAATTTCCAGTGTTTAACAATCACTATTTTTTGCATAGAAAAACCATCTCATCATCATCATCTATAATCTCACACTGGGAACGGATTACCTCTCTGCCGCCTTGCGTTTCAATTTGTGGTAATTACGGCCATTTCCAAACGCAATTCACACGAGTTTTTGCGACGTTTTGTAGCCGTGGTCGAGGCATGGATCTATTAAGGTCGGCAGAAAGATCAATGGGAGAGTTTTATATGGGGTGTACGCGGTGTCATTCAAACTATTCGACTGATTCTACATTGATTTAAAAAAGGACCGCATTTGGCAAGAAAAGAGTGCTCCTTCACAATTACAATGTACGGGTGCAAAGATCAATGAATTTAGCTACAAACTACTACCCGTTTCAGCACATTCACTACTAAAATAAACGCAAATTTGGCATATGGATATATGGCATGGATAAATACAATTTAAAAGAAGCCGGAGTGAATGGATTGACCAAAAAGCACTCTCTCTCTCTCTCTTAACAACCCGTTACAGGGTTACGGCCTGTTGTAGAGCACTACTCCAGGCGCCTCTGCTTCGCGTGCGCTCTCTTCAATCGCTTATACCAAAGAAATTGGAGAGCTTTCTACCTGGTTCTTCCAACAGGGACACGATCTGCCCTTCGTCACCATCCTTCAGCGGAGCCGCTGGATGTTAATTCCGGTATCCGTTGCCAACTCGTTAAGGGACAAAGATCTTACGATCATTGATATCGATATAAACAAAAATGATGATATACTTCTGACTTTTGCAACGCATTCGCCATCATAAAGTTGTAGAGGTCGTAGGAGAGGGCATCATCACGTTCGGCATCAAAAGCTTTGGAGAGGTTCTATCCTACCATGACGGAGCTTTGCAGGCATAGCGGCATAAACACCATCTCTCAACGGGCCATCAAATGTTTTTTTGTTGTCGACAAACAGATGGTGGATGCCGATTTGGTATCTTACGAGGCCCAATTCCGCACCTCCAAAAGGTCAAATCAGCGCTTTCGCGTATGGCTTCACGGCACGATAGCAAGGGGACTGATACCAAGGTACTGGCGCATACTGTGATGTAGCACCGTCAACAGGGAGGGGCGTTGATTCAATAGAAATCATGAAATCGGGAAAGTTAAACATGCATCACCATAAAAAACAACGCAGGGGTCGTAGGTTGAGTACCCCGTGCCTCGATTATCTCTCGATGACCCGGCTACGGTGTCACACTTCATGAGGATGCTTAAAATGTCTTGAAGCAAAATTTTAAATTTTCATCTCATATTGTGTAGGAATCAACAGAATCGATTAAAAACATCAAAAAAAACCCCTTAAAAAATGTTTTCATTTTCACCCCTTTCGTCAATTAGCTGAATTGAACCCTTTCATGCCCATTGTTACTTCTAGGCAACATTGCTTCAAATGCAAAAATAACTGTTAAACGCATTTTTTGTTTCCTTTTTTTTTGTTAGCTTCTGCTTAATTGGCTGTTCTGTTTTGCACAGTTTCGAGAACTTGTAACAAAGGAAATTCGAGTTATTAGATAGATTCGTTGCGATAACTTGTGATGAAAAATCCTATAAAAACGCTGTTTTTAGAAGGTTTCTGTATACTCTGTAATACACAATACATTAACTTTTTGTCAAAAAACGCATGCAAGAATTTTCTTTAGTAATGCCTTGGTTTTAATCTAAATCCTATAAAACGAACGTCCTACAAACTTTTCACAATCTACAGAAATTTACTCCCACTCAAACATCGTTACTTTAGTGAATCCAAGGAAATATCTTGGTTTTAGTAGAAGTGGGTTTTCTGTGAATTTGAGTTTTAAAATTCGGACTGGGGAATCCCAGATAGCTGACGCCAAAACGGAGCCCTATGAGCTCTTAGACGGTATTTTTTCCAAATCTGCAGCAGAGTTTCGATAAATTGTCTGTAAATTGGATTCACCATTTTGTATTACGAGAATCTGATATGCTTTTTTAAAGAATGAATTCCGTTAGTACTGAGTAAATACTTTTGTCGACATTTCCAAATATTTATATTTTGATGTCCGCTATCCGCTATTTTGTGAACATGATAGCGGACTCAAAATACCTGAGCACAAATCTCCTCGACCATACGATCATTTAAAAAGTCTATGTTTTAAGGGGTTAAACGATTAAAATTAAGAATTTCTAAAATAAGTTTCAGATTGAAATCTAGTTTTTTGACAAAGTTATGACCAAAAGAAAAAAAAAATGTCTCACAACTTCACACCCAAGCTCAACTTTAGGTTAAGACAACTGGGTAAACTCCAAACTAATTAAATCAATAAAAAAGTACAACTATATATAATAGTGCACAACTCTATAGAGTTTGTTTAATTGATAGCCAAAAGAAAGGACAAGTTCGGAAAACTAATTAGTAGGAAAGTTTGAACAAGGCATTGCCAATGGCAAATCATGTGGTTAGGACGATAAAGTTGCAATTTATTGTAACTGCTGGCAATGCTAGCGGTAAAGTTGTGGCCAATTACATTTTCGAATGGCAGTAGAAAGTGCCTTGGAGCTTTGTGCTACAACAATATCAAATACTCTCTAACTTGCAGCAGCTGAAAAATCAAAAGATTGCTCTGCCACACACACACACACACACACACACACATGTACAACTCCGAACTTGAAAATCAATAGACAATCCAATTTCAGCGTTGTTCACTTGAGAAAATGTTAACTTGTCAGCTTGACAACTTGACAAAAGACTTGTACTCGCATCTTATCCCTAAGTAAACATGAAACAGCAACGACTTTTCTATCATGTTGTGTGTTGTCTTAATGAAAAAGCCGTTTTTTCCGTTGCCAGGGATTTTAGTTTGATTAAAACATGGCCAAAAGCAAAAGACTGCTATGTGGAAACACTTGTGTGTGGTACACACATATGCAAATTTATGTGTAAAGCATTTTGCACTTGGCGTTCTTAGGTACTTGGCAACATGTGCGGAACATAGATTGCAATTGCTACTAGATACTTGTAGTACCTACTATATGTAGGCCATGGCAGCCCTACCATCAATTTACCTTATTTGCCATTTACAGGCAAAAGTTTCTATATTAGGGTGTCCCAAGACATAAGCGAGGCTATATTTTGATGTGAAACATCTGTTTGCACGCTCGGATGGTGTTACGCCTGGATGGTGTTACTCTCGTGTGCTGTGTTAGCAGCGAACGCGAAAACAACCACATGCTTATGATCGTGGAAGGTTATTGTTGTTGTCTCACGGAGTGGCGCGAGTCTATGCGCAGACTAGATGGCGTCACATTATGCCAAGTTGTAGTGAACTCATAACTGAATGTCTAAGGTCTCCCGTGACAAAACGATATTCGTGTAGAAGACTTTTACAATGGGATGACAAATTCCCTTTGGATAAAATCGATCTAACACAAGATGTCGAGCTGTTGAGATGCTTTTATCGATTACATCGTTTTATTACAGAAATTGAATCAGCACTCGAAAGTCTTTTCTGTCATTTTTTTTTTGTCTGTTCTGTTCAGTGAAACTCAAGCAACCGTAATTGGTTGAAAAAGAAGAGTTCAAGCACCGTTGAACGAACTATATTTAAGGCTGTATTATCAAAAGAAAGAGAATCTTCGAAATTCAGTACACAATCACGTTCTGAAAAACTTTATAATTTTGACACAGAAATGAGTTGTCCTTTATTTGAATATCAAATACCGTTCGGCATATGTTCTTTTGGAAACATTGAATCATGTTCCACGCGCCCACTTCTCTGTTCACTTTTGCGACCAAGGATGTAAAGCCATGGAAGCATCACACCATCCGAGAGTCAGACCATGTTTCACTGATGTCTTTGGGACACCCTAATCTGCATATGTGTATATAAGTAGGCTTTCACTTGCTTTTAAAACCAAACTCACACACGGTAAATGTTTTTCAATTGAATTCATTGCATTGCGATTTCCCACACTCCTGGCAAAAACAACAACACCATGGAATATGGCAAGGTGTGCAAGACAGTTCCGAGCTCATTTCATATGTAGACACGCCCACATACAACTACAACATATGGTGGTGCAAAAATAAGAATATTACACGTTCAATTATATCTGTCAGCGAATACCTTTATACTTTTGCCAACATTTTGTCCTACTTTTTATAATAAATTGCCAGCAAATGAATTATCAAGTACGGAGTATGCCTTAAAAGCATACTCTATACTATAACTGTTGTAGTGGCTCCAGCTGCAAATGGCTATTGTTCAAGTGCATTGTACATGGGACAGACAAGTTAGCTATTAGCCTTTTTCCAATTGGCTATGCAAGTAAAACTCTGGGCTTGACCAGTCTGACGGAGCAGCTATTACTTGGGACCTTAGTTTAAACACTTATTTACAGGCAGTGTAAAAGACAAGGCCACTAATTGCCGTGAATTAGTGTGGCAATTGTGCTAAATGCAGCAAATGTTTAACAGAGTATCCTTTTCAATAAGTCAGAACTCTTCTATAATTCTTTTTCTTGGTAAAGAAAAGAATATGTGTATATATTTGTTAATAAAGTAGGCTTCTCGTTTTGGCTATTAAATATGCTTTATTTTGTGTTCCACTGGCCGCAGCTGCAAAAACTTGAATATTTTCAAATTGGCTCAAAATTCATCGATACATGGAAAGTTCACGCAAAGTTTACTTGATGAGTCAAAATGTTGTTGATCAATAATAGTTTTGTATGGTGAAAAACAAATGCAAGTCAAATGTGGAAGTTGCGGTTTAGTCTTACAACTTCTCGAGTCTCATAACTCCAAATGTTCATGATTTTGAATCCATTTTAGTGTTCCCAGCACGGAAATTCGAGATTTCGCAAGTAACGAAGTAATTATCCACGAATAATAATACATTGTAAGTTCAATGTCTTCAGAAAATTTAAGATTACTTTTTTCAAAATTTTTAAAAATTCATATTAAGCCCGAAGAAGATTAGAAGATTAGATTAGTTTGGCCTGTATGAGACCTGAAGTACTTATCCAGTTCGCGGTTCATCTTTTCTTTTCTATTAGAAGTTGCTTAGCAGTGTGTCACAAAAGCCTGTCCGCAAGTTCATTGTCGGGGATGTTGGGCTTGACTGTCTGATAGTATCGCTTTTTAGGTTTATGTCTGCACATCAGCAGACTTCAGATGGAAAGACACTGGTGTGAATATCCATAGACTCTCCCAGTCTTGTGCTTTCATTTGTCAAAGACCCGTGTACCCAACTATGGTGTGCCTTCCTACAGGATGCATCTACTCTAGGGTTGTCCAGGCTCGTTTGTAGCTTTTGGTAGTACTGAAATTCTTATTGAAATGGAATTCAGTGGTGATTTCACCTCTAGGTTATGGAAGCTATGAATTTATCTTTCCTATCTCGTCGGCGTCACGGTGGCCCCGGCTAGTAAAATCGGTAGATAAATGGCAAAGTTATTAAGGTGGAGAGGTTGTTCATTAATTATGTTACCACATAGAGGAGAGGATGGGGTGATTCATCAAATTGTGGCGATTTATAAAAAGCCCTCGACCGAAAAAATGTTTTCCAGTCTTTTCATTCGATCGAGCTAGCATTTTATCTATTAACCCCTATATCAAAAATGTTCGCAATTAATGAATCGTCAACTTTCAATAAACAACTCAATGTTGTGCTTTTGAGACTAGCTTTAAGTATTATCGGGCAGCATTTCTCTATTAAGGACTTTAATTTCAAATAGTTGGCATATGAACAGCTGCTATTTATAGAAGTTACATCTTTAATCCATTTGTGTATCTGCAATCCATCAAAACACTTTAAGCGCTCACACACACACACACACACACACACACATGCCATCTTAAATTTGGTCACTTTTATATAGGTATTACTCATACGCCCTGGTGGTGTTCTTATTAGTGACAGGCATAACTTAACTTAATGATAATTATCGTTAATTATAGTTGCTGCCACTGGAAGTTTTTTGACGCTTACGTTGATGTCGTGCAACGAGCATTAAATGCGGATTATAACGCGCTGCATGCTGGCTTCGCTCACACCAAAAAGAGCAACAAAAACCACCACAACAACATTGACAACAACCACAAATAATAAGATTACTTGCACAGTTTTCATAGCCCCCAATTGGTAGTTGCCACCCAACCACCGAACCACCGAACCACCCAACTGGCCCATTGCTCACGGTCATAATCATTAGCCAACACTGACAATTAAGTGCGGTATTGCGTGTCTGCAGGGTCTTTATGGTTGTTGTAGTTGTTGCTGTTATTGCCGTTGTCATCTTTTAAAGTTCAACATCAACCAAGTAATCTGTTGACTTTGGCTTTGTACCCAGCTCGACCCCAAGCATCCACTTGACTTATATATATATACGATGTATATCTGTACTTATACACATTTTATATTGCAACACACAACAGCTGATCAAACAATTTAAAATGGATTTGCAATTGTTTTACCTAACAACCGAGATGACGACAGCTTTGCAGGCGCCATTGGTCCAGACATTTGATTGATAGAAAACATCTCAGCTAGAATAACAGGCAACAGATCTTAAATAAACAAATCGAATGACACAGAGCACAAAGTAGCATCATGTAACAGACTATGCAAATAAGTGGGGAAAGATTTTAGCAATTTATTGGGAAGTAATGCGCCTTTGAATTGTAAATTTAAAGGCGTTCTATATATAAGCACATGAGAATTCTATTAATAATATTTTATTGTTATTGCTCAGACTCAAAAAAATCACTTTACTCGTTTGCTTCGATACAAAAAATCAATCAAAACTGATAGGTTATGTTTACGGGTTCGAACCTATGTCTTTACATTTGTGCCAAGTTTGATCAAAATCGTTTCACTTTATTATATAGCTTCAAACCATCAGAACCTAAGTGCCATCTTTATAAAATGTGAACCGTTGTTGTCAAGCTCACTTCAGAAAAATAGTCGTAGTGTGCATTGCGCGACCTCTTAAAGTTCAATCATGTCTCGGCACAATGGGGCATCTTATAGCATGCGCATTTGGTAGCGCCATCTAGCGTGCATTTTTGCTAAAGCCATCTTAAGCTCATGATCATGGCACACGAAACGGTCGTAGCTTCAAGGCTCACTATTAATGCTATTGCACACCAAATTTGGTGTGCCATTCTGCAAAGAAAAAACGTTTCATTGAACTGTTGGACTACATCGATTTTGGTTCGATTAGTTCGTTTATTACGATCGAAATAGTTAAGCGTTTTTTGGCCCAATTTGTTTATATACTAGCGCCATCTAGTATTTATCGGTCATATGTCAATCTTATTATCGTAAAGCCATGCTAGTCGGCCATACTCCTAAGGCGCGCCAATATATGCAAAACCTAAAAAATTGGAGTAAGATTTTCATAAAACTCATCTCTATTTGAAATTAATGCAATGTCCGGGCTGAGCTCTTATCAAAAAGGTCGCCTGAGTGCCTGCGTTGAGCCTATTAGTGCAAACTGTCACAAGTCTATTATTCAAACTGTTAGTAGTCCTACACAGGCGATACAAGTATAGTTGAAGCTCTGCAGCAGAAGTGTATTGTTTGTACCGCCTCTTAATTCCACATCCTTATCCTTGGGGTTCGGCGCATCAGGTATATGAACGCTGAACAAAAAATGGATCCACAACGTACCCTTGAGGCGTACCAGTTAGCACAGCTTTCGAATCGGGTACTATGTTTTTAATCTTAGCATTAGGAGACCAGTCTTGAAGGTATTGACTTCAGGAGCAAAAAGTAAGTCGGCTAAAGAGGTTGTTCGACACGAACGACCAGTCGATTATTCAAACTGTTAGTCTACACAGGCGACACAATTATAGTTGAAGCGCTCCTTGAGGAAGACCAACTAGCACAGCTTTGATCTCGGATACTGTTTTTGTTACCATCTGCCTTGTAGGTATTGATTTCAGGAACAGTAAGTTATTCGGGTGAAGACATTGTTCCACCTTCTGCCTTAGAGTTCAACATCAATGTATAAGACATTACGATACTGTGATCTGTAGCGCAGTAAAGTACACTCCCATGTTTTTCTCTAAATCCTAATTTTTGCATCGGTAGAAAGCCGGTCTCACAACATTAATGGGACTACGAAGCTCTTTAACAACCTCTAAACATAATCAGGGGTGTGTTCCTTTTGCATTTTTGTTTTCAAAAATCTGTCGATCAAATGCTAACTTGTTAGACTTTCCATTCTCTAAGATATAGTTCTAACACACTGACGAATTGCTTTTTGGTTGAAATTTGGTATAAAAAGTATCTGACATGCTGAGAAATTGCTTTGGGTTGAAATTCGGTTCAAAGAGATTTTAGGCACAGCCTCGCAGCACTTACCTCCATAAAGAAAGCTACGCAACGCAGTGTTAACCCACGAATGGTCAAAGTGATTCGACCTTAATGAAATTACAGGCTCTCTGAGACTGAAAGCAGCAGCATTCAACTCCCTATTATCGGTAGGATGCTGTGACCTCATAAAGCACCTGCTTGTCGCACTTTTAGCTCTGAGTAGCGCTTTAACTTCACAACTGAGCATAATGTGCGTCAATATCGGCTTCATAGATAGCAACATATTAATATCGAATTTTAGACAATTCCCATTTTCCATTAGGGTCAGATACCGAGCGGAATCTTAGATTATATCCATAGCATTTTGCTAACTTTTTGCGCATTTGCGTTCTATATTATATAACAGAAGAGAGTTGTATGAATGTTTGGCACCTGATTCCTCTTTTTGTTTCTCACTTTCTCAGTCAGTTCTTATACACAAATCGACTTTCAAGTAGACTTACATAACTCAAGAGCACAAAAAAACCTTTTTTCTACAAAACTATTTGTATTTATGTGATAAACTAGCAACTTTTTTTCGCTCATCTTTTACGTCCATGTCAAACCGCCTGAAAAACTGTACAACAACTTCAGCCTAAGAAAAAAAAAAGTACCATTAGCTCAGTCAGAAAGTTTTTCTAAGCTGGCTTAAGAAAAAAAAGGATGTCCAAACTTTTAAACCCTCATAGCAACAATGTTACAGCATATTAACTTTACAGTTTCAATTGACTGACCAAATGCTTCCTCTTCATTTTTTTGAGAAATTGTTTTTGATCCTAGACAAAAGCGAAACAAATCAATTAGCGCATTTCCAAATGATATCAAAAGCAAACTAAAATAAAGGTCGTATCTGGAACTAGCAGCTGCATAAAATGTTTTCAATTAAAATTTGCCACGACGTTAAATACACTTTCTGCACACTTTTCCCCCTTCCTTTATTGAACAATTTTAAGGTCATGCAAATTGATTGAAAATTTGCTTTTAAAAAAATTGAAAAAAGTGCAAAAGTGAAATGAGCTGCAACTTTTGTTGTTTTATGTTTGAGGCGCCGCAGCATGAAGCAAGTGGCAAGTTATTGCCAAAAACTGACAACGTCAACGATGCTAACCAAAAACCAATTTATAATGCAACATTGAAAATTCTGTAAAGTCAACTATTTTATAATATGACACTGTCTCACAGATACACGTACTTACAGGCACACACACACACACACACACACACACACACACACACACATGGCGCCACATTGTGGCTGCATTTTAATTTATGCACATCAAATGTTCTCGAAGCGCACTTTTACTTTATTACGCACGTTCGCTTCGGTCGTTCCACATCGAGTGGTTGGTGGGTTCGCTGGTTGCGGTTGACAGGTAAACCTGGTTAGGCAGAAACCTACAAGATGAAATATGTAGCGGAACTCAGCCAAAGAACTCAAGCAGCTGGGCTTTAAAAGCCAGCAGAGCGGCTTTGGGATACTCTATATTTCTTGTAATTTTTGGCAATCTTCGCGCTTTTTCTCAAGAATGATTGATGTGAAATATGAAATGTGTAAGAATTTTGATATAAAACTCCTCTGAATTCTCCAACAGCCTTTCGCAGCACGGGAAGTGTAGAATTTCAAGACAATAATTTTCGTTGCCTTTGATGTGAAACTTTATGACATGCTTTGGATGCCATAACCGCCGCAATAAACAAAGATTACATTAAACTAAACAATTTAATCAAAAAGATTAGTTATTCAAGGGCTTGGTTGGAAATTTGAAAAAAAAACCAATATTATTACCGATAACTTCCAAAATAAGCGCAATTAAAAAAAAATTATATAAAACTAGGAGGCTTCGCATCCTGCTCGCTCCGTTCACAGCCTTTCAGCCGTTTTCTCACATAGATCAAATCTTCGCGTCTCTAGATGTTGAGCTTGTTAATCAGGACTTCGCGGAGCACGTATTGTACCTATGCCATTCGCAAGCCCCGAATCTCAAAATATTAAAATAAGACTTTCAGAAAAAAGTAAATATCAGGGCGCTACCAAAATTTTTTAAGCCAGTTTATTTTTCTAGTTAAAGTTCGTATCATCGAAAATTTCAAAATTTTGGTATACCTTATAGACATTTGCACCTCGAACGATAATTGTTATATTTAGGTTTAGGTCATGCGATATATCCATTTTTAACAAGGTTTTGGTCTTGCGCGATAACCGCTTTAAAGTGGGACCTTGCAGGCATATTAAGCCGAGGGTACCTTCTTCTTCTTCCTCTTCTTAATTGGCCATAACAAGGGTCGCTTAAGGAGAGTTTGTAGCCACAATAGGAGAAGAGGGATTCAGCTTTATGGTATAAGAAAATAAGGTTAAACTTCCATCGAAGAGGCGGTGTGACACTGAACCGGTAAAACTTACTTAGTACTTTGTTATACCATAGGAAAAAAGCAAATTACTAGAAAACCAAAGGAAAAGCCGTTAGTTAGCATCTTAGTTTTTAACGACCATACAGTATCTGTCATATGTAGGTCATCGTACTCCATCAGATGCGTTGTGATCTTTACTTTACGCGGACAGAACGACTTGAGAAATATCAGTTGATTGTCCGAAAAAGAGGGCAAGATGATTGCGAAGAAAAAGGCAAAGTGGAAGACATAGACGGTATAAAGAGAATCGTGAAGGATATTAATAAGTAACAAGAAATAAATTAAGAATTTGATTTTACTCAACCTATGGCTTGAACATCTATGAAATTTCTTGATTTCTGTTGGTTTTCTAAGGTATCCCAACGGAATACGCCGGAAGAGGCGTGGTTGCTAGTAGCCTGACGAACTTTAGTTCAAGTGTGCGTATTTACGGAGGTAACTTGATATAAAGGAGTCACTACTATACTAGACATGATGTACTTGGAGAGTCCAAGAGCTCAACTGACAACAGTACATTGGTGTGACTTTGCAGCAACGCCAACGATTTAGCAGATGGTCGAGACCAACACCCACTACATATTGCGGCCCAAAGTTGTACTCGGTGGAACCAAGTAACTTAGTTTTTCATTTTATAGACACGTTATTTAGATGTAGTTGTAGCTACCATTATTGATTTATGGATGCCTTTCAAAAATAACTCGGGTACCGGATTGATAAGAAAACACCTCTTCTGCTCTTCCGCACGGAAAATCATGATTTGAATGAAACCTATTAACAAAAGAAACGATATACTTCTCGAAAAGTCTGCAACATCTGCGAAGAATACGATATCGAAGTCAAAAAATCGAGGTAAGCTTCGCGTTAAAATCATCGTTGACATGTGAATACGGTTGCATTTGAAGAATAATATCGATTTTCATTTTACGTATTTATCCGTCGCTCATCTCGAAAGCCGTTAGCATCCACGGCATCCACTGGCTTTTTTTGCGCATGGACGAAGAAGCTTCATCGCCAAAAGCCTTCAATGCGGCTGTGAAAGGAATGCGACGAGGGCCGGCTATGTCTACCAGTTAAAATCACACCAACTACCCTTGTTATCACTGATTGGAGAAGGCGTGGTTACGTGTTATTATGACCAGCTAAGAAGCAGATATTTGAGAAATACTCCATGATTTTGCATGACGATTCTTCTACAGTAATGTCACCCTGCTCTGTGAAACCCAAAATCTGTGCCTGGTAGACGCCTGGGTGGTGTTACGCTCGTGTGGTGTGACGCTCTGATGGTGTTGCGTTCGGATTGTGCCACGAAAGTGTGTGCTGTGCTATCAGCTTTTTTAGATGAGCGAGATGGTTGTATCGGCAGGTTTTGTGAGCAGTGTTAGCAGTGAAAGTGTAAAGAATCACTTGCTACTTGATCACTGAATATTTCAAACCTGTCAAACGTCTCGTGACGTGTCAAGATAAAATTTGTATTTAAGGTAATGTGATTTGGGATTTCTGTGTTATCCCTAGTCTTTTGTTGCTGTCCTCTCTTAATGTTCATTTTCTTTTGTACAAAATAAACAATGCTCTTCATTTATTATACTAAGTTGCAGTGTATTAAGACCTATACTTTGACATTGCCTTCATAATGACAAACGGCAAGCATCGCTGAAGTGAGTTAATTATTCAAAGTTACTTATACGCAGTGTGGCATCAGGGCACTTTTACATGCATGCACACACACAGACGCACACATTTAACACATAAACAGTTGCACGACTGTTGCACGACTGCGACTCAGTTGCAAGTGTGCATATGTGTGTGTGTGTGTGTGTGTGTTAGTGCAACCAAGTTGAATGGCACTATGGGAACTTAAAATGTGAGCACGTCTTTTATGGTTTTGTACCATATAGTATTTGTGCCACACTCAAGTGGCCAAGAAGTCATATAAGCCACTAATTGCTGTCTTTGCTTTTGCTTGCAACTTGTTGACCATGTGTGTGTGTATGTCAAGTAGCAGGTACAGTCAAACCTGTAAAGTTGGCCACCTCCTTAAGTTGAACACTTTTCAGCGAAACCAAAATATATTAGTACAAAAACTCAAATTTTCACCTGCTTAACTTGAACCTGCATATCTTGTAACTTGGCCACCTTTTGAGCAATTTTTGAATTTCGTCAATTTGAACCTGGAAAAGTTGGCCACCTTAAAACCACAGCGATGTTGGGGATGAAAATACGAAGGCTGCATTTTCGAATTATAAAAATAATCCAAATCAATGGCAGTAAACTCGTTGCTTATAGAAATTTGAATGAAATCCTTCCAGAATTCAATTGTTGAAAATCAAAAGAAAGAATGTCAAAAGCGTATAAATACGCAAATTTGAAAGATTTTCTTAAGTTAGAGTTAGAACATTAGAATTGAAGTGCAATTTTGAATTTAAAAGTACAATACTCTTGAAACAAACTTTGACTGTTTTGCAACTATGAACTTAAACTTTAAATTATGTATGTACATATTATTATATTTATTTTGTTAATATGTTTAGTTTATGGTACATACACCTACACGATTAAATACATTTTTATGTTTAAAACAATCATAATCCATAACATAAAGTTACAAAATTGAAGAAACAACATAAAATCAATATAAAATTTACACCCTCATAAGTTGGCCACCTGCATAAGATGGCCAAAAACTCTTGAACTCATGAGTGGCCAACTTAAGCAGGTTTGACTGTACATATATAAGCAGCACATCGACAATGTCGATATCGTTTGCTCTTCTTGCTATCTGCTCTTTTGCCTGTTTTTTTTTTATTTTGTACTATTAGTCATTTGACTTTGAGTGGCCGCCCTTTAAGTACCCCTGACAGCCCTCTGCTTTTGACCCTGGCATTAGCAGCTAGCTATCATATAACTGTAAATCAATTTCGATTGGTGAACAATTTAGATTTTCAGATACGATAACAGCCTGTTGCATGTCTTCACAAATAATGCAACTGTTGCATGTCTTCTAAATGGCTGGGCAGTTATAAAATTAAGCTTTTGTAACATGCGATGTTTAACTTTTTATAGTAATCAGAGGGTTTTTATCAAGGTTAAATGTAGTTAGACGCACATTAATGTGGGAAAAACCCATTTCCGATAAACGCTGTTCGTTAGTATAATAGCAATACAGAATTATCGAGAGACTTCTTTGGAGTGAGTCCTTAGTTACATTTGCTACGACTACGACGTTGTAGGAAGTGTGACCATGTTTTGCCAAAAACAGTAACTTTGTTGGCTAAATAGTTATTTCCATGGCTACCCAATACTAGACCTTATGGTATGCCGTCTACTCGTCACACTGTTACATGCATGACACAAAGTATAATAAAACCCTTTTACTCTACATTTTATGTTTAATCTCCCCAAAATGTTTCACATTTAACTAATTTTGGCTCCCAATGTCTGCTAACTACAATGTAGATAATGCAAGGGAAAGGAATTGTTTGCATTCCAGTTCATGAATCCTTTGTTTACTCTTTAATATGGCATATTTTTATGGGCAGTAAAAAAGTTGTGTTTTACTTTTTATTGCCAATGATTCGGAAGGCTGTCTACAGTTAGCAACTTTTGATTACAGCTTTCAGATTTATATTTCTTTGAACAGCCTTGACAACATTTTCAACAAATGATTTGTAGGCCAACTACAAAAGGACTCAGTTGTTTGACATGTCAGCCATAAAATCTACAGTTAGGAAAATAAAACAAGTCCGTGCGATATCAGTGGCTTAGATAGGGGGCGTTTGGGGCACCAATCCATCCATGAATTTACGTAAACTATGATAGCCGCCTTTCTTTTGATGTAGAACTTTTACGGGCGAGCTTGAAGGATAAGATCGACTCGTGTGCCGTCACGATTGTGCGCTTTGAGGCAAGCATGGTTTTGAACTTATGAGATTGCGGCAAACAGTGCTTATCTATCGAATTAAATGAACTAGAATCGAAGATATCATCCAGCAGTTCAATGAAAAGTGTAGTTCGAGCGAACTAGTTCAGAGTTGTTTAGAGTCTAAACTCAGTTTTGTGCTGTAGCCTTGAGTTTTTCCACACTAGTTTCAACGGTGCGAGTTTTACCGAGCTCGGTTTTTATACCCTATACCCAAAATGTAAAAGGGTATTTTAGCCTTGTCCAATGTATGTAAAAGGTAGAAGGAGGCGTGGCATACCATATGTTCCATGGGCAAAAACGATCAGGAGCAATAGCCGAGTCGATATAGCAATGCCCGTCTGTCCGTCTGGCTGTCCTTCCGTATGAACTTCAAGATGTCAGACACCATAAATGCACAATTAATCAGATGAAGTTTGTCGAATCATGTCGATATCTTGCCCCCATCCCCCGTGAGAGATTTTCGCGGTTTACAACCGCACCGTTGAATCTATCAACTCGAAACTTAACAGAGATTTGCGTCGTGTTTATGTGCATCTATGTTTTAGAAATGATTGAAAAAGGATAAAAACCGTCTTTGGGATAAACTGCTCCAACATTCCACTGCATGTTGATATGGATACATGTTAGCTAGAGTTACCAAATTTGGTGTGGAGACTCGTGGGAGCCAAATCATTAAAACTGTATTCACTTTTTTTCTATATTAATTTTGAATATAATTTGATTACGGGTGACGAAACATGAGTTTTTAAGTATGACTGTCTGCTGAGTGACACACGGCAGCTTTCCCCAAGCCCAAAAAGACGAGAATGAGTAAGTCTCCTGTAAAAAGACTTGGCCCCGTCGTTACCGAAACGACCTGTGGCCACACTGCCCCAGCTGGCGTACAGCACCGACTTTAAGAAGTAGCTCTAGAAAGACCACTTCGAGAGCTTAAAAGCTGGCAAAGGATGACTTTTAGGATGCGCTCAGCGATGCTAAGCTACTTGGAAGTAGATAGGACTTTGTCAACTTCATATTAAGACAGACCCATGAAAAATCGAACTAACTGTTGTACTTGCCTTTGCATGAATTTAACACTAACTCATAAAACCGCATTGCAGAGAGCAGTCTACTGAAAGCCATAGAGAACAGCTGTTTGATGACTTAGTACTTAGAGAATCTTGCGTCTAAGTTTGCTTTTGCCATTGAGAGCTTTATGAGTACAATTTTATACCTATTTGCACTTGGTTCTTGACCATATTAGCTGTTGTGATGATTTTCAGCTGAAGAACGCAAAGAACGCAACAGTTATTACATTAAATAAGTAGACTGATGAAACGAAATCAATATTATTGATTTTCTTCAGCACCCTTTATATATGTCTTTCTGCTATTTTTGCATTTCTGACATTATGGTCAGTCTTGTCTGAGTGGGTTTTCCCACTTTTCTAACGCTTTATTTGCAAATTAAATATTTGCATGGTCACTGGGTTATTGTGTTTTGTCCGCAATATTGTAGCAGCTCTGCGTGTAAATATTTATGGCAATTGCTTTAATGAAATCCTTGAAGTTGCAGCCCCAAAGGCAGCCAGGTCATTAGGATTGTAGCAAATACTCGCTATATATATATATATATAATAGGCACTCATAAGTAGTAGGGATAAAGTGTGCCACTAGCGCGGAAAACATTCGAAAATTGCCAAGTGTCTGGGCCAAAGCGTTGCACACTCAAAGAAAGTTACTTGGCATGAATAATTTGGCTAAATACAATAAACCATTTTCTTGAGGCATTCAAAAATTTGCATAGAAATGAAAGCGCCGCAACCGGAACAAAACCAAAAAACAAACATTCCCATACACACACACACACACACACACCCAAACAAACAAATAAAATTGTAACAACAAAAAAATGGAAAAATTAAGCTTAAGAAAGTTGATGAGTTTTGTTGGGTGGCTGCCGCCGGATGTAAATAATAAAAAGCACATTAAATAGCATTTTCTTTCATTTTCAAAGCGAAGAAAAAAGAAAAACGAAAAACACAGTAACTGCCACAGACGTTGAGTGCTTGCCGTGACGCCTAAAAGTGTGCTGCAATGTTTTGACCGCACTGTAAAAACGACCACGTCCGCGGCTATAGCACTCTTCGTGCTTGTTTTGTTTTCTTTTCATCTGTGTGTCTGTGTGTGTGTGTGTGTGTGTGTGTGTGTGAGTTGCGAAAAGTGTGCCAGCTGCTACTTTTCCGCTACTTGTGGTGCATTAATGCCGTCACTATTTATGCCTTTCATTTGCATGTCCAATTTGGCCAGCGCCTAAAAGACTGCACTTGAAAATTTAACTAGGCTGCAGCAAGCTTATGCTTGTTTGTTTGACAATGCTCTTTGACGATACTCTTACCAGGGCTGTATTAAGTTTGTCAAGCATTTGTCAATGAATGCATCTTTAAGCGCATCTTTGCAATTACCATGAAATGAGCAAGCCCATGCAATTAGCTTTGAGTGGCTCTTCGACGGCTTAAGCTAATTGTGAGTTATTTATCCTATAAATCATGACCTCAATCATGTCTCTTTGCGTGTGCGAAATCGATTCAAAATAAGCACCATATGTTTGAGTGTTTTTTGAACTCACCCGCAATGATAAGCTTAAAATAATAATAACTAGGGGCTCGCCAGCCAACATGCTACTAGCGTGTAGATTCCATAAAATACCTTCATTTGTGCAATACGATTGCATTTGAATGGTGTGCACACTTAATGGCACATGCCAGCACACCGCATAAAAAACAACAACAACAACACAAAGCTTCTGCTTTATACCCGTCCACTGCGCTCAGAAATATAATGAACTGTTTTTCTTTTTTCTCTATGCGCTTTTCGTTTTACACAGACCAGCAGCATAGTAAGATACACAATTGTTGTTGTTTCAGTGGTTACAAATCAGAGTTTCGAACCGTAACCGAAATAAATTATATGAAACCGATATCCATTACAATTTTGCCCTAATAACCGAATAGCAACCGATATATTTATAACGGTACCGATTCAGCTTTTTATTTGCAAGCATACATATTTTTTCATATTACATTCCGTGAAGCATTTGAATTGCCAAGTGTGGCCATCTGACTTCTTATCGAAAACATTCATAACTTTTCTAGAAGTAAAGATATTTTGAAAAATGTAAAATGTCTGTTAAAGAGAATTCTTTAAGCTTCTACGATACACTGCGATTGCTGTATATATATTGCATAAAAATAACGCTGCTGGTTTCCTTCTACTACCATAAAAACTGAAACACTAGACAACACAAACTCTTGCTCCCTTTTCTCCTTTTGTAGTTCTCTTTTGGCACTCTTTATGTCAAAGAGCATGAAAGTAATAGAGTGAAATCCTTTGCCGTTAAATTGAGTCGACTTGCTGAAAAGCGAATATTCTCAAAACGGTGCATACTTGTGCGTTTGTTTGCTTCCTCTTTCCCAATTTTGGCTACCTCTTAGAAATGGTCGTTTTTCAGCATCAATTCGAATTTTGTACGGTCTAAGATTCCACTCCATTACTATTAAGCTTTTTGATTTGTATAGGAACCAGTAAAACCGGTAAACTGAAACAAATATCGGTGAATCGAATCGAAACCGATATTATTGAAAAAAGGAAAACCAAAATAAAAGCGTTTATCGTATTAATAGTACAACAATTCTGATATCGAGCAGCTTTGCATGTTATAAATTCAATAATTTCGTTTCTTGTTATCTCCTTTCAAAGAAAATATTAATTTTTGTGCCACAATGTTAATAATAATTCGGTTTTACGATAATAAACTAGAAAAATTTGACTTAATATTGAAGTAGCAGTTGAAAAGTTTACTAAAGTACTTCCGCTGTAAATGTCTAAGAGGAATTTTCCAAGCAAGAAGTGCAGCCAGCGTTTTCCTGTAATTTTGCAACACTATAGTCAAATTTTGCATTAACACTTTTGGAAGCTTAAATTCAAGCTTTTAGTTATAGGTTTTTAAAGCTCAAGTTCAAAATCCATAGATTGATATAACATGAACCATGTAACAAGCTAAGATTGAGCTGGGGACTTGGTTGCCAAAATGCAACATAATGAACGAATGGCACACAAAAAAAGGGAGAGTGGCAGATCACGCTTACCTTGCTGTAATTAAACCATGAAGTACACTAAGCTATCGAAATACCCAATACGGCAAAATTAGTTGGACGGATAGGGGCTCAAGCAGACCAAATCTGTAAGGAACGCTAGAAGTACACAATCTAAAGGCCTCCAGATATCTTTGTCGTCGGGGGAGAGACAACTGCTAAGTTTGAATTGATTTCCTTTGAAAAGGAAATTTACTTACAAATACGATTAAATCTTAAGCTATCGGGACGTATAGGTTTGTAAAAAAATTCAAACAAGGCTGAATATCGTGTTTTTAATGAAATTCTAAAGCTAATTAGAGGTTACCTTTGCATCTTATGCAAATAATCGTTATAACCAAGCGATGATTTCGCCGAACAAGCAAGTTCAAGTAGGCTTCTCAGTTATAGTCCTATTCATGTAGCGTAAAAGGGGCATCCGCCCCCTTGCTCGCTCGATTAAATTTGCACGTTTGTCTCTTAATCGTAGGGCATTTTCAGCATTTCAAGAAACTACACTTTACATGCAACGTAGAACTTTTGAAAATCTTATATTAAAATCAGAAAAATTGTTTTTTCAAGATAAATTGAAATATCACAACTACTGTGCAAACCATTGCATAATAGTAACAAGGTTAGATAACTCTGCCAGTTGCTGTCTTTATACGTCCCAAATGTTCAATATTTCAATCGTTCTTAGCTTTTAATTATTGTACTCAAAGGCAAACTATCCAAATTAAATATTCGTTTAACCCTTTCCATAGACTTAACTAACGTGCAAAAAAAGCTACTCGTAGCTATTCTACAGACAGGTTTGTGGGTGGTAAATATTGATTTGTTTAGGTTTCAGTTCACGATGTAAAACTTCTGAACATACACTTCCGGCAAAGAGGCTACTTCGAGAGAGTGCAGAGATAAAACCATTCTGGAGCAGCCCGTTGCTGTGTCTACTCTTCTCTATGCCCGCTGACTAATTTGTGCCTAACTTGAAGTTCGAAAGCAAATACAAATACCTATTGATCCTCCTATGAGAAGAAATTGAGGCTACTGCAGGCAATAGTCACGCTGTACTGAAGATCCAAGAAGCTCCGCACAGAACATCAAGACTAGACTCTTCTTGATTTTTCGAGAATCCGTCTATATGGCGTGAGTGGATAAGTCGGTGTCCTTTGAAATGAATAGGTATCCCAGAGCATATGTACAAAGTTAAACATTCCAGTCAGACCATTGGAAATCACCTAATGAGCACTACGTATTTTAATACTTTGTATAAGTCAAAGCGGTCCATAGATCTTTTTTAGGAAAATCACATAATTCAGCTTATGGACAATATAGATCTTATCAACCCAATATAACTCGATGGATCGCTTTCTCAAAGATATGCCCGAAATCTCTAGACGATTTTGCCTAAGGTTTCATTTCAATTTTCTCAAAAAAATACGTCGATCAATTGATTACTTCTTAGATTTCCCATACTCTCAAAGATAGTTCGGGCACATTGACGAATTGTTTTTTGATTGAAATTCGATTGAAAGAGTTTTTAGGCACACCACGGATTATACCGAAAAATTGCTTTGGTTTAAAATTCGGGTGAAAGTGATATGTGGCGCAACTATGACTGTTCCAGATTGGTGTTAAAGACTATTTGGTAGTACTGTCTCTACATAGATACGGTGTAAAAATTCAGTGTGGTACCGATTACGTCGCAATAACGAAGCGTAGTCAGGTGACACCTATAACACTCGAAAGATAAAATGCTAGCGGTTTGCAGAATATAAGTTTCACCAGGATACGTTGCCTTTTAGTCAGGTAAAACTTGATCTGAAGTAATAAATGTACTGCACGCGTTAGAAAAAAAATAACAACAAACTATTTTGTACACACAAACAATGTTATTTCATGTTTTCTTTTCTTAGCCATTAAGAGAGTGTGTATTATGGCGTCAAATGTCGACGACAAGACAAACACTGAAATTCTAACTATCAGAAAAGCAAAAAAAGCTAAGAGAGTGTATGAATTTCGTCAGTCTAAATGCAGTCTAACGGTATCTTCCTGATGTCTATCTGTTTGTCTCACTGTCGCTCCAAGTCGTGTTTGTTTTGTTCATCAACTACACTTCTATGATGACTTTGGCAAGTGCTTTACTCCGGAGAATATAATTCCTTTCCGGCTCTCACTCTCTGCCCCAGTTTCCCTGCCGTTGTCATGCTGCATGCTGCATCATCAAATGAAATGTGAAATGTAATCCAGCGTTTGATGTCAATGTTTATTTGCGTCCTGCTCTGGCCAGTGTGTTGTTAGCCAGGCCAATGTGCCAATTGAGTTTAATTTGTTGAATGCTTTTTGACAGATTTCAAAATTAACTGATAGTACACTTGAGTGCGCTGCGGAAGCAAATGCTCATTGTTGTTGCTATGCACGACTGCAGTGTATGTGTGTGTGTGTTTTTGTAAGGGTATTAGTGCAGACTTATATGCCAGTTATATACATACATATGTTAGATGTGGATTTCATCAATTGCATGTTTGTTCATGCACATGAACGGATTTTATGCTACGAATTCATTTGTGAGATTCGATTATGTATTCACTTGACATTCAAGTGCATTTGCTGTATTTGCATATCTAAGCAGTCTCACACAGATACACAACACACATCCACACACACTCACACACACACAAATATTGGCAAACTTTGTTGACACTACTTCATGAGCCGCTATTGAATTTTTAAAACGTTTTTGCCGTTATGCGACTAGTCGTAATCATTTGTTTGCCCACAACTTATGAACTTATACTAAGCCGATTACATAACTTTGCCACAGTTTTAACATATATTAAAAATGTATGAGTATTTGTTGTTTTTACACAGTTTTATAAGCTGAAGCCATTAAAAAGGCTTCGATACATAGATACTACTTAAAAAAGAAGAGAACTGCTTAACTGCTTGAAAGCCAAAGTTCAGAGTTTTGTATTATTTTTAGACTTTAGCAGCGGTTTTCATTTATAAAAGTTGCAAGTGGAAGCGCTTTCACTTGAACCATAAATTTATACCTAATGAATAGCTAGGATTTAGAAATGTACCCATAAAAGAAACTTATTTTAATTTGGTTGAGCCCAAAATTATACTTAGTTTCAATTTTCAATTGCATTTCTCTTTCACTGCACAATCAGAGAGAAAAGTTTTTAAGCTGCTTTTTGCATAAAACTCATTTAAATTGGTGATTTCTATATTACTTGCAAATTTCCCTTGAACATTAGTTAAGTCCTGAACACAGAACTGATTATATGCATACAAATACTAGTTGGAAAATTACTTTATTTACAGATTTTCGCAATGAAAATATAGCATTAAGCTTTTCATTTTAGGCAATTCAATGAAATATGTTTTTATAAATTGTGAGCAGAATTGCATTCATTTAAATTCAGTTTAATGGATTTTATTGAACGCTTTTCTAAGGATTTCAAACAGCTTTAAGTTTCCCGTTCTTGTCCGTTTGTGTGTTTGTGGAGCCCTCAGTATACGAGGGCTGGCGATATATATGACGAATCGTTTATATGGAATTATTGCATATATGGAAATGTATTTATTTGCAATTTTCATATGAATATATCTTGATTGGCATTTTTGCATGTATGGCATCGAGCGGGCGTTTCATTGATAAGCTTTTGGTACAATTGTTATCGGCTATATGCAAACTTTGCATTGCGCTAACATAGAAACGAGTAAGCACTCTAAATGAAAAACGCTTATGTAGCTGGTAACCGATAATCGCTTATATGAAATAATTTGCATATATCCGATTATCACTTATATGAAATTAATTGCTTATATGCAACAACTGCGTTGCATTAGCGCTATTTTATATAAGCGATATCTACTAAACCGATTCGATGGGATTTCATATATCCCATTATCGGTTACATGAAATTACTGCTTACATGCAACAACTGCTCTGCCTTTTCGTCATTGCTTATAAGCGATATGATTTACCCGGTCATCCAGATCTTGGGAATTGCGAATACCATAAAAAAAGGAGTTTATATTGATAGAAAGTATTTTTAAACTCATAATTCACCAGATTAATGATTTATACTGGTGACCAGTGTAATTTTCTGTGGTTTTTCGAAAAATATAAATATTTTAAAGCTTAATAATAATATCTTATTCTTTAGCTTTTTCTTCCCGGCTCAAGGTCCAACAAAGAAGTTAAAACTTCAGAATTTTTAATGTTTGATGTTATTTATTTTCAGTAGAAGACGGACTCCGCAGTGGGTCAGAAATATTGGAAAGAAATTAATAACAGCAAACATCAAAAACTCTGATATTTTAAAACTTGCTAAGAAATACTTAACCTTGCGTTCTGTTTGTTGAGATATGAAGACTTACCTGTAAAGAAAAGAAGATAAGAAAACATTATTCAGCATAATTTTATTATTCATATAATTGGCGTAATAATAAAATTAGTAAAATTTAAAAAAAAATTAAAAATCACGCACCAGCTTTTGACTTTGCATTAGTAACGCCACTTTGTTCGATTTTTATGTTTTTTTAAGATAAAGCCACCTCAAGAAACATATGAAAACCAGAGTTCGCAAATAACAGTCAGTGTACGCTCCCGCCCACTAAAAACCGAAAAAAACTATGTCAACACGGTTTCGCTCTGAGCCGAAAACTTCTCCTCGCTGCGCTTGTGTTCTCGGTCTTGTGTTAATAGTTGAGCAAACTGTATTCATTGTGTCCTGCAATAACCGGTTTTATACGCTGAAAAGGTTGACGGTTATTTGCGAACTCTGATGCAAACTCTCTTAAGGCCTTTAGTTAAGTTGAATCTTCATCTCCGTTCACAAGCAGGCCCAGAATTAGAATGTGGACCACCCGGAAGTAGAGAGAAAATCTGCAAAGTACTTGAGCCTATATATACAAAGAGCTGCAGATGAGCAGAAGAGATGTTCAACTGTTGCTTCGTCCCAGAACCTGCTGCAAAAATCATTAACAGAAGCAAAGCCAAACCGCATGGACTGTCCATGTGGACAACCAACCAGTGTCCGGTTGTGATGCCAGAGCATAACTGCATAATTCGACTGTAGCAAACAAATTTGAGGTTTTTATAAATACGTCTTAGTGGAAAAAATACTTCTTAATTCGAAAATATGTTTATAGTTGAAAACTATAGCACATTTGACACATATTCACTTTGTTTCTCTTATTTTGCAGACAAACCTCAAATGAAAATCAATTGTTTTCGCAAATTATTTGCGCATGCATTCGACACATTTATGAAAGCATTCAATTTGAATGAAATTGAAACAAATTGGTTTTCATTATTTAAGCCAAACAGATACTAATGGGTTTACTTGGCTTAAGAGCGAGTCGCTTGATTATATGTGTAGCATACTCTTCGGCGTTCGGATCCAATTACTCAAAATGTAACATTCAAAGTGTAGTTGCTGTTGTAAGCTGATTAATTATTTCGAAGCAACAATGCCGACTTTAATAGAATTGCAAGAAACTGACAGCCTCATTAATTGACCAACTGCAACTGTTCGATTTAGTTCAATTTCAATTTCAACCAAAATTTTCACTTTAAATTAATTTTGAGCTCTCACTCTCTCTTTAATGTATGCAAATAATGTTGGGCATATGTTCCGTGTGCTCTGCATTTTGATTAGGACAAACATTGCACAATTTCACTTAACACAACGTCGAAGTAAGGGTATATTAGCATAATCTGAGGATTTATGATAGATGCATAACGCAATGCTACTATAAGGAAAATTTGCATAAGCTGTAAATGCTTAAAATGACCTATAAATGCCGCAATGCTCCAGTACTTATAGTATATAGCACACCATAACGGGCACCTTTTGCATATAAATGCATTATAAATAAAGTTTATTATTTTTATTTTAAGTATACGTTATTCTTACAAGAAACCTGCACTCCTCTTAAGCGGTCAACTGCATACAAATGGAGTCAAGTGCAGTGCTCCGCGTATAAGGAAACCTTGTAATTTCCGACCATGAATTTTAATCAGTTCGCAGAGCTTGCAACAGTTTTTATTGTGCAATTTTCTTTTTTTTTAAAACCGTTTACTAAAAATAACAGCGAAAAATAATTTGTTCCAACTTTCGGTTTCTTTTAGCTACAGCAACTGAAACTGAAACCCAACAAGCAATGTGGGTCCTGAGCAGGGCTGCAGTAATGCCTGAATCTTAGTGGGAGTATGGTAAATATATTAAACCCGCAGATAGGAAGAAGAAGATGCATTAATCAATGTGAAACAACATTGCACGAGATTACAGTTTAAACAGTTAGAAAACCGATTTGTAGACCCTGTACAGAGAACACATAAAACAATAAGTTTCATGGGCAAAACTGATCAGGAACAATAGTCGAGTCGATATAGCCAATCCCGTCTGCCCATCCATTCGCATGTCTGTTTGCTCCTTCACACCATAAAAACTATTCGATTGAAACTTGCCACTGTTACTATGTATGTATGTATGGTGGGAAAATGATAAAAATCTAATATAAACCTAGCCGGGTCCCTTTCAAGTTAGATCACAATCCATCCCTGGAGGGGCAATGCTCGAGCAATTCAGAACACTCCTTTGTATGCTCTTGCAAATGACGCTCAATCCCATTTCCCTGGTGACGTCTCTCGGACACCGAGTAATCCAGTCTTTGCAATCAGCCGTGGCATCAGCCTGCAACAGCTTTCAATCGACTCATTGGTATACTTAGATTACGATCGTCTGCGTTATAAATCCTATTCATGCGCGAATATAGATGTATTCAAAAATCGAATAAATTCAAAAGCGCATCTCACGATGGGAAAAAAGATAATGATGAGGCATTAAATAGTTACTGAAAAATATCTCAGACGCCGCATTTCGAATCGGGAAACCGTTTTTGATTTACGAAGTCAGAAAATCTAATGACAAATTTACCAAATTTGCCGGAAATGGTATGTTTTAGACGTAGGTCTTTCATTGAGGTAACATTTGTTCAAAGATTGACTGCTTTAAAAATCTCAGAGTGTTCTACGTTGGAATCCTTATAATTGCCGTCTTGTGCAATGTTGAATCTATTTTCGACTATAAAGATGCAACATTCATATATAAACGGGATTTCAGCTTAAAACCTTTAAAGCCTTTTCGACTGAAAGAAATTTACCAAAAGATAAGCAAATACGTTTGTGGTCATCTAGCCATAAAACCAGTAACTACTGATTCTAGTCACAGAAATCAAAACGTTAAATCACAATCGGTACATGCTGAAACCCAACCATTCGAACCGCTTGCTTGGCAATATTTAACAATTACACAGAAAATTTTAATTAAATTTTACACAAGAGCAAATATATATATACATATTAATGGGTTTTCTTACTGGATCCAATTTTATGAAATAATAAATTTCTTTTATTCCGCTTCGCCGCGTAGGAAAAACCCAGATATTTCAGTTCGAAATGATTCAGTTCCGCAGTTTTGTGGTCTTGCAGTCTTGGTTCCGAAAATGCACGGTTGGGGGCGATGGCACAAGTGGCTGCCACACAGCTCGCTGCAGTTCTGAATGACTTGCTAAATATGTAAATTAATGAAACCAAGCCGAAAGTTGCCTGGGGTGCAGCAGTTTGTTTGGCCAAAAAGATGGCGTGAATAAATGTTACTGCAAAAGAATGCCTTTGAACTATTTCGGTATATTGAGTGCAAGCAGTGCTTCACTTATTGGTGTTGCTGTTGTTGTTGTTTTTGGGCCCGGTGTGGTAGTAGTTATGGCAGAAGTGGCTTTGGGTTCGGTGCTAACAAATGGTAGTGCCATCAAAAATTGCCTTACAACAAATGTTGCCATTATCGTTACGTGAACAAGTGGAACAACACAATACACGGCGCGGCGCACTCTTGTCGTTTGACACTTGACACAGCCGCAACAATAACGGCAATAACGCTGCCAGCCCCCAGCCACGCCCCATATCTCATGCCACAATAATAACTAACAACGACAGTGGCGAGAGCCGTGACGGCAGCTGCGGCAATCCTAACAAACACTCGAAAATAATGGCAAAAAGTGTTATTCATTGTTGTTGGCATTGTAGTTGTTGTTGTTGCTCAAGTTCTGTTTGCATTGCTTTTGTGGCGGCATGCGGCGTTACCGAACACCCATAACGTACAACATTGCGTATACGTCATGTGGGGCTTGCCGCAGTAAAACAAACCCCAACACAACTACTGCGTACTAAACCGTCTAACAGCACCAACAAAAGTAAAGTGAACTTTTTCATTTCCTGTTCAAATTTATTTTAATTGCAACAGGCAAATATGTACAGTTAGGCCTTGTAGCACGTGATAATTTGGTTACGCAGTTTTACTTCCAAAGCTGATTTAGGTATTGCGGCAAAAATTTCCATAATGCGGCAGGCACTGTTTCTCTGTTTAAAACAGAGTTGCTTAGGATCTTATTTTTAGGAATAACACTATGGAGTAGCGGAAATGAAAAATTTTTTGTGTTTTTGTGGAGCCTTCGCATATCCTCAATATCCCAAAGATGTTCTTAACAAAATACACTTATTGCCTTGCAACCATATCGTATTGGAGCCACAAGCTTCGAAGAATAGAAACCAATTAAAAGTGATGCTATCATTTTTTATGATTGAATGGTATTAAGTTTTAAGTTGATTTGGTATACAAGTATGTGTATTAAGTGAGCTCAGGCGGCTCGTCGTTTCGTAAAAAAGCAAGATCGCCTAACAATTCAGATGAGTTTATCGAAAAACAATGGAAAATTATTAATATTTAGCCTATTGTTCTCTGTATGCCAGAGTAAACAAAATCACGAATGCACCACAATAGTACTTAAGGTAAGATAAGACTATAGTCTCGACCCACACAAAGCAATTAGTAGCAATTTTCCTCGACTACGCTGCACCGCTTCGGTCCCGTGCAGAATACTGCTTTCAGAGTCGCCACAGGTTGCCATGCGATATGGTCCCCATGGGGACAATTTTCAAATTCTGATGAGAACTCACACCCGAAACACGCTGCATTGGTTATCTCAATGTCTGCTAGATCACGCTCTGTCCGCCGCCAGTTCCCCGCGTTGCCTTTCCCAATTAGTGGCAAACTCCCTGTGTTATATGCGGAGGCTGTCAAGACTGTAGTCCAGCACTCAAGGCCAAACGCAGTACTGGGTGGTAGACTTTAACTGTGGATCATGCGGAGCAGCAGCTTCCCAGAACACTTATCTAGCCAGACTGCATCCCGAAGTCCTGGAAGTCTGCTCGAGCTGAGGGCTTGGTTCCTATACAACAAATCACCGTATTGAGTGCCAATCGAAACCCACTGATCTCGCATCACTATCGCTCTGGACCAGTCGAGCCGGGTCGCTTCCTCAGTCTGGACCTAAAAACTCCCGCAAGACATACTTATCTAATGTATTAATTTTCCATTTTCGTAACTCTATGCATCATATGCATATTGTATCTTTCCGTATGTTTTTCCCCTCTGGCTACAACAACTAATCCTGACCACTGCCATGTTTTCATAGAAAACATAGAAGGATTAGTTACCTTGTTCCACTTTGTACGTTAAAATGTATGCAGGGGTCGGCAGCTGAAGCAGATAAGTGGAGAGAATTTGAGTCAGTGCTGTAGCATTTGTAAAGAGTAAAGAGAACGAGCTCAAAAGCAGTCATGTTCAGCAAGAGAGCATACAAAAATCGTGAATCTGTTAGTGTATTGAGCGCTTTTATCTCTTACATTCAGAGAGGCAAGTTTTCGTCCGTTCCTTCGGCTGTGTCTGTGTGAGCACACGACGAAAGATCGGCTCGTACATTTCTGTTTTACAACTACCTCGTCTGTTTTAGGGCTTTGCTCTGCCCGCTTTTTGACTATTATTTTCTTAGTTACCATTGGTAACTTCTCTGCTGCCCGATACCAATTCTTTGGTATCTTAATCAGTCAATTGATCTTAATCAGTCAATCTTTTTACTTTTCTGATGAATTTCATAAGAAATTTCAAATTAACTTAGCGAATAAATTGAATAGTTTTACTGCACCTATTAAAACAAAGAAAAACTATTAAAGGTCGACAAAATAAGTTGCATGTTCACATTTTTGCTAACTTCCGACTTAAACCCACTCCATACCATTGTTATCATGCCTCATCATCACGTCACCCTAATATTTTATACGTAATAAATTTGATTTCAATTAATTCGACTGATTTTAATTCATTGGTTTCATCGAATGGTATTTTCAACAGCCAATCCTTGATATAGAAATAGCTGGAACGGTGCCCGGCTGTAGAACACTCTGAGCCGTTTTGTCTCCATTAACCCTAAGTCCCGCATATGGTAAAATGGGAGTAAAATGATCAACTTTTATGCCTTTTTTCACAAGTCCGATATGACTGTAAGCATTTTTCCATTAGGGAGAAAACATTTTTGATGTACTAATACGATTTTTATATCAATAGATGGCAGATATCAACCCAAGCGACAAACTTTATCTAACCTGGGACGAAGCGCATCTTTTTCAAAAGTTTTCCCTAGCTCTTATAGTCTCCTAGATGTAGCGGCTTAAAGAGACGGATAGACGGACATGCTTCAATGCCCTTGAAACTTATGGCCTGCCACGGCTCCTTACACTGCACACATCTATAATACCCTTTGAAACTATGCTGACGTCATCATTATACTTACTCCCCTCACCACACATCATGAAATTAAGTACAATCAAGTACGGGGGTGACCCCCTCTCCTGCTTCACTGATGACGTAAAAGAAGGACAGATTTTGTTGAATTCGAAAATCCACTTAAGATTTGAACATGTTTTACGAGGTCTGACTGTACATCGTAATTCTAATACACACACTTGTGCAGTGGTAAAAGCATTGTGACGTACTTAGTTGATTTTTGTGTCATGCTATAACGGTTTTAATTATTAGTTAATGCTTTTTATGTGAATAGTAAATTAAATGAAACATGCATCATTAAAAATATATTATGCGGGTGAAAAAAAATTTTAAGAATTACTAGTTTATTTACTCATTTTTATTTATTTTACCATGTATTTTGTAGAGACTGGCAGTGTGGCTTGCTCTTAATTAATAGTAAAGCAAAAAAAAAATATTTTTTTTTATTACTTACGATGCATTTTTACTAATTATAAATAGCTCATTAAATGTGTAATTGATTTATCAAACTAACGATGTCATATTAATGGTTTTGGTTGATTGATTGATATACATATTTACTGTATTTAAAATATGATTTACAAATTTGCAATAAAATAAATGAATATACAACAATTTTTGTCGTAAAGTTAGTGGATTTTTGTACAAATTCTTGGTTCGCGACTTTAATGACAGGAATTACAAATCTAGCGGCGTAGCCCAAAAGTCAACTTTATTTGCCATCATCTTTTTGCATGCCTTTCAGAAAGCCGTTCAGATTGAGTACAATGTGCATTTAATAAAAAAGAGAGAGTAAAATGTACTCAAATCTGGTAAAAAAAAACTCTTATTGAGTTACATTTTTACCGCCGTATAATAATAACAAGGTAAGATTGATCTGTCACTTGCCCTCCCTTTCAGTCTGTAGTAAACGTAAATGCAAATGAGATAAGCGGAAACAATAGCGAGAGTTAGAGAACCCTCTTAAATTTGCTCTATTTTCTATTCTTAATCCAACAGCAAAGAGTGTAACTCTTTTGGATTGTATTGCCTTGTGTTCACGATGAATCGTGTGGCTGAGTGGCGCACCAAGCAGATGTTCGATAACCGCTTCAGGCATGAATCTTTAATGAAATACTATAACTATAATTTTGTTGTTCTCAAGGATCGATACCAGCGTCACAATAAAGAACAATGTCATGGAGATTAAGCGGAGTATCACTCTTGCCAATAGATGCTAGTTTGGTCTCAGTAGGCAAATGAGGTGGGTGGACTTGGGTTGCGGAAAGACAGGGCGAAGCTCCCTGATCCTTATCTATACCTGTACCAAGTTGACGCACAACCTTCACGTGGTGCCCCCTGGTTACCTGCTCTGATTACCTCTAACTGTTAAGGCAGTGAGCTAATCTTGCGCAGCGAAGTTTGGTTTGGGACCCACAGCGTAAAACCGTCTTCCCAATGAAAATTGGCATTTTGCAGCACCGTTCCTTGCCAGCTCGTCCACAAGTTCATTCGGCCTGACTATCTTATAGTATAGCCATACCCTTATATTGATAATTCCTTTCCAGTTTTATATCAACATATCGGCCTGTAGCGCAAACCTCAGCTTTGAAGACGGTTTTGTGTATTGTTATAGATTCGGAGAGGTGTGTCCGCGGTTCCGCGACACTAAGTCCGGTGCACTCATTTGTTAAAGACCCGTCCGTTGCTTGTAAAGCTTAAAGTGAAATGTTATTCACCGACCATTTTATAACAGAGTTGTTGAAGCGGCGCAATTGTCTTTCCCAGTCTGTCAGCGTCCCGAGCACTTATTATATGGCAGTGCAAATCCTGCAATAGGACACGTTCTCATTGCACCTGTCATGCATATATAGGCTAGCATCTGTATTATCGTGCGGTTGCTTTTAATTGAGGTCAATTCCACTCTTGTTCCATAGGCGCTTGCTCCATGGGTGAGCATCGTTCTTGTTACAATATTCCAGCAAGTGAACTCACTTCGTTTCAGGTCAAAATTATAACTCAAATAACATTGAGAAATCATGCCCTTAAAACATTTTTTTTAAGCAAAAAGAGTAAATAAATATGGCACTAGAAATGCACGCTCTAAAAAAGCAATTGAAAGAAATTGGAGACTTGTTTCGATAATAAAGTGCTTAAATGCAATGGAATGTTCAAGAGGAAATGCTCGTTGATGAGTATAATGAACCATTTCCATTTTTTTTATAAATATGTTATGAAAATGGGTGAAAAAATGACTCTGCGTAATGCAGAACAAATTTTCACTTCTTTATTTAAGAAATTGTCTTTTAGAGCTGCTTTAAGCAAATACGTAATGATAGATTTTTGCGGTTGGTTATTCATATGTATATAGCTTCAATATCTAAAGTATCTAAATCACTTGACACATGGGTCTTAATCAAGGCGAAACCAAGCTAATTAAAAGCCACATAAAATGTTCATAAACAAAGTTCACACAACCTACGCGCTCGTAATAAAAACACATACAAACTCACACATTTCACACACAGATACAAATGTATCTATTTACATATGGGAATTGTTTTCCAATTAACTAAAATGCTCGCCAAGTTTTAATTACATTTGCAATACTTTACCGTTTGATTAATAGACTGCCGCTAGATGGCGCTAATTGGCTGAAGCCCAATACAAAAGTCCGCCATTTATTGGTTTTAATATAGCATATCATTTATTTTGAATTGAATGCTGGCTTGTTCGTGCTTTTGCCACGCCTACACACAGACAAGCACGCCCTCAACCACGGTCACGTCCATGTCCAGTGCGCAACAGTTGAGCGGCAGCGAAAGCAGCAGGAATACGCACAAGCGGATCATATGACCAAGTTTAAATGATGGCTTGAGCCAGGTTAGTTACGGTAGCGACCAGGTGAAGGCTAACTGCACCATAGCGTCCGAACGTAAATTTCAGTTAGCGTCACGCTGCCATTTTGTAGCTTATTTTACAGCCTGTGGGTTGTGCTTTTTATGTGGCCACTCGAACTATCGATTCCCTAGATGCCGCGACGCACACAATAGCTGCATGTCAGTGTGTGTGTGTGTGTGTTTGTGTGTGTGTGTGCGAGTGTAAATGTTGCGACATACGCGCTGTGAAGTCAGCCAAAGCTCGACACTGATTTGGCTTAAACGATAAAAGGCTTTTGTGCGCCAGGCCAAGCATAACAGTTTAAATGCGAAGAGGCTCTATTAAAAAGAAAACAAAATGGAGTCCACACACACACACACACACACACACACACACACACACAGCGACGACACACGGCATAAAAGCCAACATGCAATTTATGAACTGCTTTCCAGCTGGAGGGCCAAAATGCTCGTTTGAACCTTACGAAATGTGGCACGTAGCCTGAACCAGTGCTGACAAAGCCAAAAACAAAAAATTATAATAGAAAGAAAGAGTAATAGAAAGCGCAAGTGAGTGGGTTGTACGGCACCCTGTACACCTGTATAGGTGTGAGCCTGTAGGTGAGTGACCGTGTAGATGTCGGAAAAAAAAACAAGGGCAACTCTAGGGACAGGTAAAATTGTAAAATGCACGTTTTATATTTTCCATAAAATTCGAAACTCGAAAAACACATAAAAAACAAAGCCATTTATAGCCGCTGAATGACGCAGCTTTAATACTCTACTGGCAAACGTTGTAGCTACAGGTGTGAACTATTTTTTAAAAGATTGCTGCAATAAAAAGTTACGTCTGTTTGCTGAAAAGTCGTTAAGCTTCTTTAATCTGGAATGCCGAACCGAAATGTTCGGAAACTATTCGCCATTCGTGTTTTTTCATCTTAATGTTGGCAGTCGTCAGATATTGTTTTTATTACGCGAAAAATGTTAGAAAATAGAAAAACCAATTAATTTATAAATCGAAGCAACGAAAATACGGCAACTCTTCTTTATTTATACCATTTTTTTTAAGAGATTGCTGCTATAAAAAGATGCTTCTAGTTATTTGCTAAAAAGTCGTTAAGCTTCTTTAAGCTGAAATGCCAAACCGAAATGTTGTAAATAGTAAACCCACGTATGTATGTTCGGCAACTATTCGGTATTCGTGTTACTGTAGTCAGCTTATATAGTCGCTGAGAGACTGTTTTTATTGGAAAATGGAAGAGGCAATTAGAGGTAGATCATATAGCTCTTTCTATTCCTCATGCTTGAAAGTTTGCGTACACAAATCAGCTGCGGCGTTGCCAGACTCATTCAAACCACTCTCTAACAATGTCCACAAACACGATTTTTTATCTGCCGCCATTTTTCAAAATTGGTTTTTGTGAAAACCATACTCATTCCAACAACTATAAAATGGAGCAATCCAATTTACGTTTGACTAAACCGTCATAACATCGGCTACAGATTGGTTTCATTTTTATATATACAAATACTTGTGGATATATTGTGTTTTACCATCATAGTAACAAGTTTCGATTAATTTTGGCTGACTTTTTGCTCACAAAATAACATACTTGCAACCGTGACTTCAGGTATGTATCAACCACCATTGCTAAACCCTAAAACCAACGCAAATGTTCTGGAATTTTCATAAAGCCGCTTCACAAGGGCAAAGCGAGCGGGACGTGCGCCATATTAAAACTTGCACATTGAACACGGCTTGCATCAACTCGGAACGTGAAATTCGTATGCAAATGGCTTTTGTTAGAAAGTTGGCCAACTGGTCAGATGGTCAGCTGGTCAGCTGGTCAGCGGTGTCCGGAGGCTGTAGGACGGAGTTTGCAATTTGTAATACGAGGTTGGACAGCGGTTTTTGATGTATTGGCGCATAAAGCGTCCAGTGCAATTTTCAGTGTAGCATTTGCCAAAGTTTAAGGTATTTTATGATCCTTCTTTTTGTATTTCATCGGAAAAGCTGTTATGGATTTACATAAGTGGCACATAAGCTTCTGGGAAAAGCTGTCGCAGGATATGCGATATGAACTCGAAAACTAGTGGAAAACAGAATGTGATATCCCTGAGGAACATAAGCAAAACACGCAAAATTTTAATCTTATTCAGTTGGAGTTTTTTTTTTTTAACGGATATGCAAATATGAACAAAGTTGATATAATATTTTAGTTGTGGCTTGAACTTTTCAAATTTAACTGCTTTCAACATGTTAACATTTTGTTGACCATTGGCCAGACTTTGCGTAAAAGTAGAACTATGTAGTAAGTAAAACTACTTAAATTGCAGTTTAAGTACTTTTATGTACTGTATGTAAATCGAGCTAATTAAAAAACTTTCATTCGAAGTACTTTTATGTGTAGTTGTGTATGCATTTATTAAAATATGTTTTTAAGAATGCGATTGCAAATAGTTTTTGTCGAACTCGTAAGGGAATTTAAGTTACTTTTGAGCTGAGTTTTTAAATATTGGTGGCAAAATTAGGATTTTTATATCATATCTTTTTAACTTGCCATTTTCTAAGCGATTTCTGCACAGATTGGTGTTGAAATATGCTTTATTTATCGAGTTTTTGAATTCAAATGGAACATGGAACAAATATTTTTTAGTTAAGGAGACAACTTCATTAGAAATCCGTGTTTTAATTACATCATCCTAGTCATCCGAAGTTTTTTGTAAACTCAAGGAAGAGACTATTTAAAAAAAACCGCTAGGATTCCTTTCCAGCTTAACAAAACCTAAACGTATTAAAGCTGGTGAAGCCAAAATTACACAAGTGTCCTTTCAGCCTACAGTGTTTAGTAAACGTACCAGTTAGAACATACCAGAGTTATTTATAACTTACGAAAATGAGTAGGTAGGGTAATTTCAGCACTTTTCCATAAGAGTATGCCCGATGGAACCGTGGTGTCTTCTACTCTATACTCAAAAAGGGTGACCCCCACGGTGTACGCTGATTATCATGATATGTCTTCTTTCTTTCGCATACAAGGCCCTATCGAGCGTATTGTGTGAAAGAGTAAAGCAATTATCGAAAATTCTGATAGGACCTTAAGTCCACCACAGAGCAGGTATTTACAGTATGCCAAATCCTGAAAATGCCGACGAATACCATAGAGAAAAGTTAAGCAGAATTTCATAGCTTGCTGAAGGATTATTGCAAAGTTAGTGCGGCTTTGCAGAATGTCGTTTAACTGCACACGCAGTTTTGTCCTGGTAGAGAAGAACCCCAAAAACCTCTCCGAACCTTTGGAGGAGTGCTCTACATCGAGTCGTAATCTGGTATCTGATATTTATAGCCAGTCAAGAAGAAGACTCTGATGGTACTCGAAAATTAGATTTAGTTGGCATAAAAATAAGGCATATTAAAACAATTTGGAACATGCAAAATTCCTCTTCCATGACTTTTGAGCTATTTACTTTTTATAAAAGTGTGGCCAACCCTGACAACGTTTCCTTTAAATATGAAAACAGTTTTTGAGTTGTGTTAAAATTTACGAGCCAAAATTTGCGTATATTTTATGCCGTCCCCTAAAAGTAGTAGCTGCTAACCTACAACTAACCCAATTTCGAAACGAAAACAAGGCGTAATTACATTTTAAGCTACGAAAAACAAATTAACACCGCCAAAAGTTTTCCCACTGTCAACTGACAAACTATTGTGTCATTTGTCAAAAGCAACTCTGTATATGATAATTTGAAAAAGGAAAAACCACAGAAACTAGAGCAACTGTGCCCTTAAACTGTGCCAACATTTCATGTCAATTGTCAATAAAAATTTTAAGAGCTCGACAGGAATATTAACGAAATACTCCTAGAGAAAAATTTGCAGCTATGCTAACCTAATGCTAGACGTGCCTTATCGCTAGCCTTCAAAACTATAAACAAATATATAGGTTTATGGGTATATAAAATGCACTTTGCGTCGCAGTCGTCACGTTATGAAGCTTACAAGCCAATAATTAGACCAATTTAATAATGACATCGCATTGTTGGCACTACGGAAATACCGATGACGTGAAACTTTTGCCGGCACAATTTGCGCTCACTCGCCTATTAAATGGGTTTTCTTGAAAAGAGTGGGAGAGAGCGATGTGTTGCGAGAGTATGAGAAATTAGTTAGTTTCCTTCGTATATTACTATATATTAATTATATTTGAGTCTCGATAAACTAAAATTATGACCTGCTATTAGTAGCAAATTAAGCTCGATTTTGCGTGCCATGGTTCGCATATATTATCAATTATAAGTACGATATGTGTGCATACTTTATGGTCTACATGTGGTATAGGTTGTAGCCCGCGATGCCTATCAGCACGTGTAAGTGAATGTCAAAGGCGCCAATGTTTACTCGTGTCAAATTGATAAAATGAAATATAAATTGTGCACACACAAACACAGTCTTCACACTCATTTTATTATAGCCGCTAAAATTGGTGCGCATGAGAATTTTACGCGTAAATTAAAGATAAAAAAAAGTGGGTCGGAAGAGGCGTTTGCGCGCATTTTTCAATTTTCGCCAGCTGCAAGAGAAAATGCTACTGAAAATTGTAGTAAACTTAACGGGCCAAGTGATTTCAGCACACACACACACACACACACGAAAGAAAACTCTCACACAGATACAAAACGATTGAGAGCGCAATGGCGGCGGAAAAAGGGTTTGGCCGGAAAACCCGCAATGCGTCGCGCTGCTCGCGGCCATAAAGGAAAGTCGTGCATGAAAATGGCTTTGATGTACAGACTTAACTTCAACTAAACTAATAACTGAGACAAATTAGCGAAGGCGAGCACACATACGTACATGCCTAGCTTAGATCAGGGCTTGGTGTAGAGTATTTTATGTGTTTAAAGATCATATTAACTTGGTCATGCAGTTTGTAACTACTAGCGCAAATACAACTACGTTTCGCTAAACCATTTCTACATATACATACATTCTGAATAAGCAGCTTTAGAGTATCGATTTAGGCGTGTACGTCATTTGTCCTTTTCAAGCTTGCAAGTTTGGCCCATTTAGTGGATGCGTCAAGATCGAACCACCATAACCTAAAGCTGTCCAAAAAAGAAATTGTTTTATTTACAAGGGCACTTATATCTACTTCATCTCTTGATATTTAATGTGTATTGCTTAAGAGTAATATGATTTCGATAACCCTATGACCAATGTTGTAGTCTGAACATCGTAAAATGTGTGACAACAAGGGAATCAGAATGATATGTTTCCAGGTGTGGATTTTTGGGGTTCCCTAAGAATTCTTATCAAACCTTTGCCTTTGGCTTACGTTTGTGTTTCGATAGCCAATATAAATCCTCTTTTCGACAAGTTGTCTTTTATAATTGAACACATTCTAACCTTTTTGAAATGCACTCCCTGCATCTACTATCATTCTAAATCAGGTGTCGGCAACGTCAGTAGAGAAAAATTGCTTATACATATGATGAGCAAATTCACATAAATGTATACGAACATTTTCACGGTTGCCATTGGCAACATCTCCGCTGCCAAGACCGATGGCTGTTTAAAATTATTAAATCAAACTGTTGCCGAAACCGTCATTCGAAATATTGTTCATGGATATAAATATCTTTTGTTTTTTTTTTCGCTTCTGGGTTTGCATACCTGCCAAAAAGAAGAAACTTGGAAAATGTTTGCTTAAACCATGATGTACATGAAAAGAAACTTGCAAAAGTGCTGTATTGTAATTGAGCTGGTTTCAGCAGAACCTCAGTTTTAAGAGATTATATCTTCACGACAGGAACCAAATATCAAACAAATTGTTAATGCTTATTCTAGTTTATATTATAGATTTTCGATAAAAATCTTAACGCAAGTATAACCTTAAGAAGAGCAAAATGATCTGTCACATTCATCAAAAGGTTGTCGAAAGAGTTTTTTAAATTCTGATGCCTCCCAAAGTGCAATCACATCCTAACTAGGTAACAAGAATAAATCCTTTTAAAAAAAATCAGTGTTTTGCCAGAAATATCTTAGAACCGAATAAATCACCAATCCAACTGTGTGCTAGGTGCTTTAACTGCTATGAAAACGTGGAACCCATCAAGCAAACTGTTGCTGCTCGAATCTTCATGAAAACGAATGCAATATCGTCTTGAGAGTTCTGGCACAGCCCAGATAACTAATCATACAGAGCGCCACATTTCGAAGTTCCGTTATATAAAAGCATATGTTGATTTATCAACTTCTATCTAAGAAGAAGCGAATATTGTTATGAAGTTATTTTCTGTTGAATATTGCCTCCAATGCCTTATGTGCTATACCAAGAATTATAAGCACTATTTGTGATAAACCTATTTTAGAAAAAAGAATTGAGTTCAATGGAATCGAAAATTGTCTTTACAGAGCATTATCTAGTCGCATACTTTTCGATTGGTAGTAGCGTTTTTTCGTGTATTTGGTTGACATGCAAATTGCTGTATGCCAAAGTGTCGATGTGTGCTTGCTGGTTTTCACGTCTGAAAGTCAAGTGACGTCATGGATGTATCACGTATACGCCACATACACCCATTAGGTTGGCCCCATTTACACTGTGGCATTACATTACATTTAACCTACTGCCACATTAGAATGTTACTTTTGGTGTTGCATGTTCTTGGGAGTAGATGAGCTCGGCAAATAATAAAAAAAACAACAGAAATAACACGTGCCTTTAGACTTCATTAATTTTGGTCGGCCCGCCTTCAATTTGTATTTCATTTTTCGTATTCAATGTTTCCTTCTTCTTCTTCTTCTTGTTTTTACTTGCAATTTCTATACATGTTGTTGCTATTCTTGTATAGTATAGAATGTCATAAAAGTTTGTTTTGAGGTAAGGTAACAACAACAAATACACCCACACACACACACACACACACACACACACACACACACACACACACACACACACACACACACACACACACACACACACACACACACACGCACACACACACACACACAAGACTCATATAAACGCCCACGCAAATGGCGAAAAAAGTAAACAAACATAAAGTATTAGGCCTTACATGTGTATGCATGTGTGTTGGTGTCTTGCCACATACATTTACAAAGAAAAAAATTCGATGCAGACAGTCGGGACGGTGCGCGACAGTGGAATATCCTATACCCTTCTTTTTGTAAGCACTAAATCGGACGATTTGTTTCCTTTTATGTCTCTTTTTACAAGTTCCTATTGGGAAGTTCCAATTGACCAGTATTCCTATTGGGAAATCTGGGCAAATATTACTTTTATGCCCATAACTTCAGTATTCGTGGGTCAATGTCGTTGAAATTTGTAACATAGATCAAAAATTTATTTATAAATGTCTGTGACAATTTTCAAATCAATATACTGCTGGGTCTGGCGGTAATTAATGTAAGGTAAATAAAAGGTGGATACAGTTTTAGAAATTAGGGTCATACGAATCTCCACACCAAATTTAGTAACTCCAGCTCACATGTATCCATATCTACATGCGGTGCAATTTTGGCACAGTTCATATGCGAGGGGGGGGTGGTGAAATTACCATATTTTTGACTATAATTTTTGATGTACTTATCCGATTTCTATAATTTTTAAAACATAGATGCACATAAATACGACGCACACCTCTGTCGAGTTTCGAGATTATAGATTGAGCGGCTGTAAACCGTAAAAATATGTCACAGGGGAAGGGGCAAGATATGATGATGTGATTCGACAAACCTCATCTTTTCGGTATAAATTTGCATCTTTTGGTAAATGTTTGTGCCTCTACCTTTTATTGTGTCTGATATCTAGACGTTCATACGGAGGGACGGACAGACGGACATGCCTATATCGACTCGACTATTCCTCCTGACCATTTTTGCCCATGGAACATAGAGTCTGCCACGCCTCCTTCTGCCGGTTACATGCATTGCACAAACCTATAATACCCTTTTACACTTTGTGTACAGGGTATAAAAAGCTGGCAAAAGTTGTAGAAATAAGCACCCTAACAAATGGCTAAAGCAAGAGCAACCAACAACAACAACGACGACGAAGATCATAATGATGAAAACGATAAAGATAATGAAGCTGCTGAAGGTCCCAGCGAGAGGGAAGCAGTTCGTTGCAGCAGAGGATGCTGGGGGCATGCAAACATTCAGGGCTGGCAGCGATTTTTAAATTTCTAACGTGCTTATTTACACATTTTGCCATATGTGTACAATACAAATGCAAACAAATACAATACGAATAACATACGCACACACACTCACGTCTTATTAATATATAGAAGTTTGTATGTACGCTTGATAATGTAAAGCAAAATCTTTAAAGACGCAAATGTTGCTCTGTTGTATTTATTTGCTTTTGCCTTTCTGTGTGTGTGTGTGTGTGTGTGTGTGTGTGTGTGCAAGTATATATACATAAGTGTGCCAGCGCCAATTTCAAGTTGTAACGTTTAATACTCTTTCCTTGTTGTGCACCATTTTGTGCGCTTGGCTGCTTTCTACGACTACAACTGCCACTAAACACACACACACACACACACACACACACACACACACACACACTTGCTGCACACACATACACATTCACGTACTCATTTAGAAACGTACTCACAAACACACTCACTCTGCGAGGACAATACCTAAAGTTTTAGGCAATAAACGAATTTATGGAAAATTTTTGAAATTACTCTTTTTATTGTAAAAAAAATTTGTAGTTTTTTTCTTTTTTGTGAAGAAACAAACTATTTTTTAAGTACCTGAAGAACTGTAAGCATTTTCAAGAAAACGATTTTCGGCACTCAAGATAGTCAATCTTGAGATGCGTATATGGGATTCATTATGGCCGTTCAAAATTATCAAAAAGTCTTACCAAGTTTCATGTAAAAATATTCGAATTTCAAGAGATCAGAAAAAGTATTCTTTTTACTTATTATGATTCCCCTTTACAGGCGTTTTAAAAGAAAATGAATTGAGAATTCATTTGATCATTTGATCGCTTGGCAGGAACAGTGTTCCCGAAAAGCCAGTTATGCTCATCATCAGATCGCTTTCATATCAGTGTAATTTTAGAGGTATGAAACGTCTGACGAAAATATTCGTATGAGGTTATAGATTTGTCACATTCGAGTTCATTTTTTTCGCCTTTTTTTTTGGCTACCATAGAGGGAAATATGAAAAAGTAAGAATTTGTATAGTTTAACATAATATACAGTGAGAACCGTCGAGAGAAAATCGTGGGCGATGTTACTTATGGGCTACCCGCCCCGTTTTTTAAAGATGATGCATGTTTAACTTTTTCTGTATTTCATGCTTTCGATTAAAAGTCGGGCGCTCAGAAACGGAGTGAATCACCCCCAACATAGTGTAATTCTGCAATAGTTTGACAGCAATTAACTTGCGTTTTGGGAAAATTGATCAGACTTTAAGTAATATGTGCATGTGATGCTTGTGAGAACACTTCTGGCTACCCTCGCATAAACAGTCGCAGACGCACACTCTTATAATGGTGTTAGGGCATCTTACAACAATTAAAAGCACCATACTACTTACTTCCTTTTTTTTGTTTTTTTTTTTCTTATGCTTAATCCTCCAGTGCGTCTTATGCTTTTTGGTTAAGCGGATTGCACAGAAATATCATCATTATGTTTTAGTATGTATGTATATACTTATAAAAGTATATAAGCACATGTACGCATAGAGAAAAAGAGAGGAAGGGAGTCTATTAAAGGCAGAGAAAAAACACAACTCATTTGGACTGCACGAATAGTATTCATTCATTCATTCACTCATTCATTTCTCTTGTTAATCGACAGTAGTTACGAGCTCTTTAAGCTATACAATGATTTATTTAACTAACAACTAACTGTTTTTGCAGCTGCGAGCAGATTCCAAATTCACTTCTGAACTTTAACTGCTCTGACGCTGCCAAATGATGCGTAAAATTTCGTACTCAATTTTAATTTTATAGGTCGCTGGTTTAATAATGTAAAATTTATGCACATATTTGAAATATTATTAACACTTTATTGATTTTGTGCAATACGCAAACGAATGGTCTAAAGGATGCATGAACTTAGCTATTGTATAATATAAATTTAATAAATGATTTATGTCCAAAAGTTTTATAAAATTTTAATAGCAAAAGTGTATTGAATTGTCGATTGCTCTTAAATTTATGTATTTCTAAATGAATAGTTCAGTCAACGAAATGAATATGTCGATAATAATAATCAGACTTCCACAAAAATAAATCTGTGCCCATAAATGCAGGCAGTGTAGGCAGCAATGGCTTGGCATACCGAAAAAGTAACGAAACGGTATGAACAAATGCCAGCTCTTATTGGATCCGTAAAAATGAGAACAAAGAGAATGATTTGCTTTTGGTTTTTTTGTTGTTGCAGCACGATGCCACACTTTTCCAACAGTGTCGCGTTCCCTTTCGTTCTGAGTCACACGCTTTTATTACTTTGTTTTGCGAAAAAAATCATTCTACTTTGTAGTTTACTCCAAAGAAATAACTGTTTTTTGGCTTTACTGTATGTAAAAGTGGGTTTCAAAGGCTATATTGGAACTTTGATAGCTGATAGCCATCAACACTGTGCAACAGCCATATTTTCAGAAACTAAATTTTGTTGCATCTCTTCACACAATTTTCTCAGTTAGACTCGTATATCTGGCTATATCGTCTATTACACACATCCTATATTGATAGAAATATATCTTCAGAAAGAAAAATTGTATAGTTTAGGTATAATAGTTTTTAATTTAAAAGGTTTTTTAAATCTAAAGTGGAAGATAGCATTATTTAGATTATTAAATTATCTTTTCAAAGATGTCTTGTTCACCAATTTTGGATGAATCTGGACAAATGTATGAGATTACTTAGAAAAAACTGAGCTTTGCTTGAATAATGCAAAGTTGTATTTGACAGTTTAGTTCATTTTATGACATTTAATATTTGAAAATGATTTCGTTAAATGTTGTCCCCCCCATCCATTCTGTGGGTCAGAAGCATTATATCTAGCATATCAGCCGAAATTACGTTAAGAACATCTCTTCGCTTTCAATGCATCAATCGATTGCGGTCTATCAACATAAATACATACATACCCCTACAAAAAGAATCTAACGTCGAGTGGGCAAATTTAAGTTCTTAACATTCGGTATCTGGACACAAGAGCTGATTCCCCAAGACCATCGATCTCGCCGTAGGTTTGCTGATTGGCTTCTGGAGAACTTGAAAACTGCTAGAAATCTTAATGAAACATCATCTTCATTAAAATAAGCAAATTGTAGAATGTAGGCAGACACTAATCCTCAGCAATGTCAAGAGTCCATTGCTTCCGCAGATACCTAAAGGTAGGGCAGCGAGAGGCTGGCTGACTATGACACACGATTTAGGACCATGCTAACTGACTTTTAACATCAATTGGACGTCATGGACTTGGATAACATATGAGTGAATGTAGCTGGCGTTACTAAGACATGGTGAAGCTCCCAGATTCCTGTCTCTGCCTTAACCAAGTTGACGCACAACCTTCACGTGGTGTCCCCTGGTTAGATGCTCTAATCGTCAAGAAGAAGAATAAGAAGCCAGTTTATTAAGCATGACGACTTTTTCTTGGGCCTACGTTGTCATAAGTACGAGTACACCAACAAAAAATGCTCAAGGCCATTTAAATAACATAAATGCACTCTAAGCCACAATAAAAATTTAAGCCATGTCCCAAACATAATTCCTCTTGTCCTCTTGTTTAGAGTTTAGACAAGCTTAAAGATAGAATCTTTATATTATCAAAGCATTAGCGTATCTGGTTATTCCTTCAAGTTTCCCAGATAACATTACTTAAAAGAAATTTGGAAGTTATAGGGAGTACTTAGCGATTTTTGTACACATATGTTTTTGGTATATGACGGACTTTGTACTTGGAAGGTTTACTCTTGAAAGGGGGCTTTGGTATCCATGAAACATTTGCAGCTAGTATTCTCCAAGGCCTTTTAATAAGTAAATATGTGACATTATATAATATAAGTTGCCATTTTAATTGAATTGAATTTTCTCAATGAACACACATTTTTTTAATTACTTTAAAGGTGACTGCAAACTTGCACTTTATACGTTTGCTGCCCTCAGCATAAGATAAGTCCTTTTGCAAAAAGATTCATTAAGAAATTGCTGGAATTTGATATATTTACTTCTAAAAATAATATTTTTAGCGTCAGCTTTTAAATAGAATTTGCCACATGTCTGTGTGTGTCACTCTATGTGGAACTTTTTAATCCTATAAAATTTTTATATATGTATGAACAGCAGCTTGAAGTGAATTCATGAAAGGAATTCGTGCTTTTTTTCTTAATAAAAAAAGTGTTTTGTTAGTTTCATAGAATTTGTGCAAAATTTATTTTTTGTATTTCAGAATTTGCGGAAAATCTACGAAGCGAAAATTGGAAGCCATGTTGGTAAAAATATACCAAGAAATCAACAATAAAACAAAATAAGAAGAAGAACTACACAACAATGAAAAATCCAATTGAAAGTAAAGAACACCAGTTCAAATATATACACAGCTTTTGTTATAATAGAAAGGGTCACAAAAATACTCACAACTTTTGTATACAGATTTCAAATGCAAATATTTGTGCAGGAGTTTAAATGTTTATATGCAAATAATAGGGTAAACGTTTGAAATAAAAAAAAAAAATAAAAAAATTCATGCAGACGGTCGGGACGGTGCCCGACAGTTGGATACCCTGTACCCATTTTTCCATGAAAATCAAATTTCATGCAAATTTTTGTATCGATAACGTACCACATTTGGTTAACATAAATGTTAACTTTAACATTTCTGTAAAAAGAGAAATTCTGTTACAGCTTATAGGTGAGGGGGCCTAAAATTGGCACATTATTAGCTATATCTTCTTAAGTTCTTACCCGATATGTTCTTACCAGTATGCAAAACTATGCCAAGTTTCAATTGGCTAGCTTTTATGGTTTGGGTTAAAACCGCGAAAATCTGTCACGGGGGAAGGGGTGAGATATCGACATACTTCGACAAACTTGCACTGAATAGGTATAATGCGCATCTTTTGGTGAATCTAGCTCACATAGTCTCCGAGAACGGTGCGACAACACGTACAGACGGACATTTCTTCTTAACTGGCCATAACAACCCGTGTTATCGGGTTACGGCCTGATGTAAATTATTCTTTCATTGGAATTGTGGTTTTTTGTGGTGGTTGATCCCAAACCCTACGCATAACCCTTTTAAGGCCTACTGGTCTCGAAAGAACCCAGTGTCATTGTTAGTCGCCTCATGTGACAAGCTTTGACCTGCTGTGGTGGTATGCTCTAACCCGCTCACCACACGGGCCACGACTCGACTATTGCTCCTCTATATGGTCTGCCACGCCTCCTTCTACCTGTTACATACATTGCACAAATCTATAATACCCTTACAAACTTTGTGTACAGTGTATAAAAATACAGTTTTTACACAAACTGTAGATTAAACGTTATGACTCAGTCAGACAATGGAATTTTGATTGAATAAAAAAAAAAAAAAATTAATGGGCAATTTCGGAAACCCGGGTTTTTATGGTTTATGTTGCTCTTTTAGCCAAACCCAAGAGAAATTAATTGTCTGCTTATTTGGTTGTTTTTGATGAAAATAATGACGAACGGAATGAAACTGTTGTACAAAATATAGACGCCATAGTGGAAATGTTCAGAGCACCAAATCGAAATTGGAATCGATATTAAGAGCAGGCAATACCTATCAATTTTTCCACCCTTAAGTGTGCCTCATAGTGCGTTAGTTGATAGATCTTGACTGGGTTTAATTGGATGTGTTGTAAGTTAAGGGAAGTCAAGAGTGCAATCAAACCGACTCATCTAGCTCTTTTCAAAGTGCGATAAATCTTATCTAGATATCTAGCTAAGCAATTTCCTGCTGCTTTCGTACTTTGGGTTTAACATTCCATTGGCTACATTGATGCAGCGACATTGAGTTCCCTAAATTGTTCATCATTATTTTCCTCTTCTATTTGGTCTCATTACACTTTAGTTCGTGAGCTTATTATAAAACCTACAATATCACAGACTTTTCCTTTTCTATGAAAACCTTTGGCTATTATTAACATCTGAATATACTTTACCTAGCAAGTACTTTTGATACCGAGAGAAGCTTGAGACAAGTCGATGACCCTCCTGCAACATCTTCAACTTTCTGACGGAGAATGTGTTGCGAAATATTGAACTCCATTTCAGTCGCGCAGATGATATCGGTATCAGTTAGCAGTTAGAAACCTTTCCGTCTATTGAAACAGATAATCTGACAGGGTGTGCCAGGTTGTAAATTAGCACATGACAAAGTATATGTTTTATTCAAGTAAAAGACTCCATGGTTGGACTCTCAGATTGATATTAAAAAAAAATATACTTTTGATGTCAAGGATTTTGTCTACATTGGCAAAACCGACACATTGTCACTCTTGCCAATAGACAATTTTACAACGTTTGGAACCCAAAGTAACCGTCTTTAAAACAAAGCCAAACTTTTGATCAAGATTAAGATACGTACGTCTTTAAGATAAACTTACAAGATATTCAATCAATAAGAGATTCAACCAATCAACAAAAAGCACATTTTATATGAGATATGTGCTGAGCAGAATAACTGATAACAAATCAGGCTCTTCAAGGAAGAGAGCAACGTTAAAACTTCATATGCTTTTCATTTGTCAATCGAATTTTTACTGTCGCGAATGCATTTATATTTTTCAATCAAGCGTAACTGTTTGTTGACAACACAGAATGTTGCATGCAATTGAAAAAGTGTCCAAGTGTCAGTTTTGGTGGCATCGGCACTTGTCAATGGGGGAAAATGGCAAATCAAGTGGAAAATTGCACAAACAAGTGTCGCTTATTGCGGGAAATCATCATACCACTCGAGACCTTTGATCATTGTGGATTTGCAAGGTTCTCACTCAATTAAACAAGGCTAAATTGCAAATCCACCAGAGCATTGTGTGCCTAAACATAGAGATACACACACACACACACACACCAGACACAACAACCTTGAAAAGCATCAAACTGAAAACTGAAATTTATTGGCATGTCGGGTTTGTGGTAATTGATATACAAATGCAAATGCTACAACAGAAACAGTTCCAATTGTGTTCAATAAAGTCCTGACAGCAGCTTCCAAGCAGTTACACCCACTTCAAAAAAGTATCTATATGCTAAGGATACTGTATATATATGGTATATGAACAACAGAATTTCAGTCACGTAGTACTAACATGGATACTTATCTGGTGTTGCCTCTCAACCTCTAAGCCAGAGTGCGAGAGCGCATCAGTTAGGTGCGGCATGTGCTTTAAATTTGGTTTTGGTGTTTCAAATTCTTGTTATTCTTGTAATTGTTGTTTCTTTTGTATGTATTTAGTAACTGGGGCATAGGAAATTGGTTTTGTTGTTATCTACACTTGAGGCGCCTACGTTTTAGTAGCTTTTTTGAACTACTTCCCGAGTAACTGGACAAGATACAGACACAGATACACTCACAGTCACAGTCAGAGCCACAACCATCGGCCCAGCACGTACTTATTTGGCAGGAGAATTCATTTCGTTTCGTTTCATACATTTAAAATGTATTCTCTGATTATAACGTTTAAATTTTGTGCCAACAGCAGTTGGATATTTTGTTGTTGTTGCTTGTTGGTATACGCTGTATCCCAAAGGAATAAGAGCATAATACATTTGTGCCCATGTCTGCAACAGGCATCAGGAGCATGTGGTAGAACCATTAAGCAAGGTTTGTTTATCCTTTGGCAGATCTTAGCAACCATAAAGGTGAAGAACCGGCGCAAACGATGTTTCTTTGCCCATTACAGCAACAGCAGATTTTCGCATTTAATAACCAGAGAATGTTTAGGAATTCTCAAAGTTTTCACTGCTTTCAGCATCATAGAAATTCCATAATAGCATACATACTATACACTGGGGTATATGTAAAGCTGAAACTCGAAGGAGGTATACTTCTCTGTCAACAGCAGTGGTACGCGATTTAACAAGGTTATAAAACTTTTGAAGTTTGGTTTCGGCTGCCGAAAGCCGTGACATTGGAAAGGGTATTTGTACTGTAAGAACAAAATTATGGATTTATTTTACTGCGGTATAGTTTACAGAGTAATTTTAGAAAAAGCTCATTGAATTCCAAGGATATAGATACAGTAAGGATGCATTATGCTCTTTATAAAAAGGATTTTAGACCTTGTTCGTATTTAAAAACAACTTAGAATACAATTGTATTCTAGTACAGTATTAGGGTTAGATCTACTATTGCTATTCTATTGCTTCGAAGCAATATCTAAACTGGTATGTAATTAAAAGTTTATTTGACATTTGATCTTGAATACCTTAAGACGCTCACAGAGATATTTGACACGACTTGTCGGAAATCGATATTCAATTTACTAGCTTTCATGCCGAGGTTTACTTATTTTTTCATCTATTTTTATGACATAATGACAGAACCGATGGAATTCTTTGCTGCTAAATACATGGCCCATAAACATAAACGTGCAGTGAAACCATCTCGCCGCTCTACACAAAACCTGAGTCTCAGAAACCGAATCAGAACACGCGTTGTCTAACGTGTCCTAAGACGCTGCTAAAGTTGTTTTACTTCAAAAACTATTTGACGCTCTTCTTCAGACGTTCCTCAATTCCTCATTCAGAAATGACATATGATACAAATGTTCAGATTTGCTTAAAAACTGGCCTCCTTCGGTTAGCACCATTTCTATTTCTGTAGCTATTGTTTATTGACAGAAGGGTATTACAATACTTAAACATATAATATATGTCATCAAGTAGGCATTGACAATTTCTAAAAATTACATATGACCTGTAAACATTAATTTAAGTATCAGTATTAGTTTAAGCGTACAAGGACATAGAACTTAAAACAAACGACTTATACAATTCAAGACAAGGAAGTAAGAACTAGAATCAATCCAAGATGTATCGCATACCTGGAATGCCCTTGCTGCCGGGCTCTACATTTCGCGTCGTAAGTACAAAGAGTAAAGTTGACTGTGGTAACAAAAATCTTTAGAAAAGGATCTTAACTGTAGATACAAAAATCGCACAATCCAAAACCGCAATCCCTAATGAATTTTCAAGGTGTGAATATGCTGAATGATCGCGATGTCAAGCCGCCGCCTGGTACCTGCGGCACAGTAACTAGTGTTAGCTGTCCACCTGCTCCAGCTGCCGCTCTATATGGGCCACGTACGGGGCCGCTACTGCCCGCTTGGGTGTTATACGACAAAAAAGTGCTCACTTTTATAGCCTACTTTAAGCAAACGCTCCAAGAGGTTGTTTCTCAACCTTATATGGTGCGCAAGGTCACGATTATTTACTATTTAGAGGATGATACTATTGCAATCCATGAGCCAAAGGTAGAGAATTCGGGTTTATGGCAGGGCTGTTTGTTGCATCGCCAGCGTGTACCAAGACCGCCGCCTTGCGAGAATGAGTTTATGACAATGTTGGATTTGAATGTGAACACGACGGTAAAGATCTTCGACCGCATTTATCATATTATCAATTGCAATAAGTTCACGCGCGAGTTTTTGAATAGACGCGGTATTGTAGTACCCGATCCTGTCGAAGAGCCAATGTAATATGTCATATAAAGAGTTTTAATATTTTCAAAATTAACGCTATTTCCCATTAACAGCGATCCTCTGGAGAGCGAAGAAAAGCGAAAACGAGGAAAACCATGCAATCAGCAGCCAAAGCATTTTGGCTTTGCACAATTCCTGCAATACGATCGCCAGATTTTGCAATTTAAGGCTTACTGGGACGATCGCACCGAGTATGGAGACGTGCGTAAAATGGAGATCTGCTACTATCTAGCTGATGATACATTTGAGGTTAAGGAGGCGCGTATACGCAACTCGGGACGTGTGGGGCCAACGGTATTTCTCAAGCGTGCACGCTTGCCGCGTGTAAGTAGCTAAAAGGAAGAGTTTGAAACTTTATTTAATAGTAATGAAATTACTAGGAATTTAATGGACTAATGTTACTTGGCGCCCAAACCCCAATGACCTTGCTGAATGTGATTGGTGGTAAAGATAAAGTGCGTTGGGTTGAAGATCCATTGAATTTGGGCTACAAGGAGATTTCGTATTACAATGAGCGTGATTTACAGATTGGCTCGGTAATTAATTGCTATGGCAGACCATTGGTCATAACAGATATGGACCCCTTTACCAAGGATTATTATCGCTCTCGCTATGGTATAGACAACTTTACACCATTGCCTACACCAACGCGTTCAGATCCTCCCGAACCGTATGATATAAGTAAGCGAATAATGCCGCCCTATAACGGTTGGGGCGCCTATGAGGACTCGTTGGGCAATTGCATATCGGTATTGCCAAAGCCGCCACAGCGCGACTTTAAGAAGTTCATTAAATTTGATCGTTATATACTGCGCTTTGGCGCCAAATTGATTTCGACCTATTCAGCAAATTGTGAACGGATTTTCGTTATCAGTTATTATCTGTCCGACGAAACTGTGCAGGTACAAGAGATAGCTGTACGTAACTCGGGCTTTTTGGGCGGTGAGTTTATGAAACGCGCGCGTTTTGAGCTACCCGGACAGGAAAAATTTTCATGCAACACACCCATTTTCTATAAGCCGTCGAACTTTTTTATTGGTGCCTCAGTCGGACTACGCGATTTTATTTTTTACATCGTCTCGGCGGATGAGTACACATTGCTCTATATGGAGAATCATCCAGAGGAATTTCCTTTTGCCAATATCGACACCATACTGGAAAAGATACGCAAGCATATGGGCGAGCAAGCGCTGGTTGAATTCGTCACAGCCTGCATGCCGAAATGCAGAGAGGCGGAGCACAAAGACAACCTATACGTCGCCTTTGAGGCTCTTAAGGCTGCTCTTGTTCACGCGTTGGGCAACAAGATTACCGATCACGAGATCGTTATGCTTTGCCGCAGATACTCGGGTGAAAGGGCACCGCCGAATGCCTGCCAACGCGACCGAGTGATAGGCGCTGCTCGTCTTGAGGTGAAGCGCGCTTTGTGGGATGCACGCGATGAGCTTATGGAGCACTTTCATCATATAAATCCCAATAATTTGCCCTTCCTGAGCGAATCAAAAATACGCTCCACGCTGCGTGGCTGCCGGTTGCCTTTCTCGCAGGATCTTGTCGACTCCATTATAATGCTATTAAATCGCAACGATTGCGATGAAATTGAAATCTGTGATCTCATGAACTTTATTGATATATCCTGTGGCAATGACTGTAACATGCCGCCCGTTCATCATTTCTTTGAGATGTGCCCGAAGGTGCCGTTCCTAGGTGCCGGTCGTGTTGTGAACCTCAGCTGTTTCCTGAACGATTTGGGCTTGCCAGTTAAATTCCCAAAAGAGCCGCCGAAAGACACGTATATTGGCGAAATAAGAATAGAGCCGCCAACAAAAGACTAAAAATATCTCAGAAAAACAAAAAAAAAGGTTCTCGTTCATAAATAGTTAAATGTATAAGAGTTGCTTTGCAAGCAAGTTAGAGTTCTACATAAATCCAAATTTTTTTTTTCAAAATTTATTAAGTATAACGCTACGTTGCAGAAAAGTTTTCGGAATAGTTACAAACTTGTAGTGACTTACTACAATGTTCTAATACAAGTTCTTTTTCTAGACTAAAAAAAAATAAAATTTGTACACGAAATACTAAATTTATACATTTTGAGCATTATTATAGGCAAACCTGGAATTTATAATGAAAGAATGGAGTTCGCTATTCAAAGGTTGAATTGTTTAATAACCTTTGATGGCTTTAAATCAGAGCTAATCAGAAAGAGAGCACATAAAAACGTGAATGAGTTAGTTTAATGATCGACATGAATCTGCTTCAATGATACTTTTTGCCTCTTACAAGCAGTGAGTCAAGCCTTCGGCTAACACTTCGGCCATGTGGGTGTGAGCACACGCCAAAGCTTCAATCAACAGCATAGTCCAATTCGAATTGTGTCTTTATCGGCCCCCCTTTCCCCACAGAAACATTTCACGGTTTAAAGTTGCACGTTTGAAGCTATTTACTGAATACAATTTCATCACTCTTCCTAAACGATTAGCATAGATTACTTCGTAGAATAAGGAATTTATACGCATAAATGTAATTTTCACCAATCTAATAATAAACTTCCGAATAGTGAAATATTCACATGTAGATCAAACTTTTTCGATCAAAAAGACGTAGGCGCAGAAGCTTCGCTTCCCATTTTAACGTTTAGTGGATTTCTGATTTTGGGGTAAACGAATACGAGACATTCTACTGTGCGTATCGCCCCTGCTGTCTGTATCAGATTTAATATTTTTTTTTTTCAATATTTTACTAAGCCCAATATTATGATATATTAAAACACCTGGCATTTTAGAAGTCAGTAGTCACAGTGATCGAAAATTGGTTGAGCAAAGTTAACTCCTCCTCGTCGTCCTTAGCCTGAGCAAACACAGCCCAGCCGTTCCCGTCAATGATCTAAAATGTTTGAGATTATAACTTCTATAATCATTGGCAAGCCACTTTGGTCTATCGTTTGATCAGGAACGACTGCTATATTTAAATCCAAATGTTTTGCTTTATTCCTCAATAGCCTTGTTTTGAAAAACCTGGAAACGTTCCAATTACTTTTGGCAGCTATAATCTGAATATAAATTAGACGTCTTAAATCAATGTTTAGAATTGCTGGAAAAGAACCATCCTAACTTTATCATCCTGGTTCGCACAGTGGCGGCTTTCCCAGCAATTGCCTTGGTATCTACAGTAATGAAAAATTTAAAGCTCAATTTTGGGGAATGCCACGCTTCAAGGTAAAACATACATTGAGTTATTTACCAGCATTGATCTTAATGCTCCTACGCTTTGTCCAATCTTGAAGAACACATAAAAAACAGCCATGTCATCAGCATTAGTACAAATAATAGTGTTAGAATCATTTTTAAAATCATCATCATCAATCTCAGCATTTGGAGCATCCTATGAGCCAAAACAGCAAAGGACACACAACACTTCCCTGCAGAACACCAGCAAGAGCAGACTTGGAATCAGAAATAGCATTTTTAGTCTTAACACTAAAACGTCTGCGTGCAAATACGATTTTAAGAGAGGGAAGTAAACAGAATGTAGAGATTGTTTAACTTTATGTAGTAATCCGTCATGTTAAACTTTATCGAAAGCTTTTTCCACATCAAGAAATAATATATTACAATAATGACGCGCATCAAATGCTTTCAGGATATGATCAGTGGCGCGATAAAGTAACTCAACAGTTCCATGACCTCTCCTAACACCAAGTTGATGTTCACGCAAAAGTTCCTCGACGACAACATGCAACCGAAGAAAAAGTAATCTTTTCCAAACTTTGCTAAGTGAACTCAGAAGGCTTATATGACTGAAATTGATCGGTAGTATCTTCATAATCCGCCTACGAAGTTGCGACTTTTGACATCTCAAGCACGTCCCCCGTGAGGGAATTCGATTGAAACCTTTCACAGTAATGCAGAAATGCAATTATAATTTATGTCTGTTGTAAAATTTATCCAAATCGAATGAAAAATTCGCAGAGAAATTTGATTTTCTTTTTGGAGAAATGGGTACAGGGTATTCCCCTGTCGAGGACACCGTCCCGACTGTCTGTAACATAACTATTAGTATGTTTTACTTTAATTTAGACCACCTCAGTTTTGCCAAGCTTGGCTCAAATAGGAATGCCATATCCTAAAGCTGCTCAAGACATCCGTTTTAGCAAGAAGATATTTTTTTTTTTAATTTTTCAATGTAGTTTAGAGTGAATCACCTTTAGTAGATGCTTTACCAACATAAAGTTTTTAAAACAAAATTCGATTAGGGAATCTATAATTCGCTTAGGCAAAATTTTATTTTGCTTTTTAGTGGTTTAAGTCTTGACAATAATAATGTAACCGCATAAAAAATCGAATTTGTACCCGCAATATCGGGAGGACTTTTAACAATTGTTACAAATATATCAAGCTTAACAAAATGTGTATAGAGTATGTCGCTGTCGGTGCTGCTCAACTTTTCTTTAAATTTGTTTTCTTGTGTTTAAAAGCTTTGTCAAAATCTGTTATCCACTGATTTGCCAAGGGGGTTTTATTAGGTTATGTATACATAAGTCTTTGGTATATACGCACAAGCATACTTTTGTCTATCTTTAAGATATCTATATCTATGTCTATATCTTTCAAGATCCAAGTGTGCGAATGTTTGGCACCTTTGCGGCGTTATCGCTCTCTGTTTGTCTTTGCTTGACACTTGCTTGAGAATTCTTTAGAATTTTTATATGAATTTTTCGTTCCATGTATTTATTTATTTGTATCAGCTTCTGTGCGGTTTTTGTATTGTTTTGTGTTTTTATTTAAATTTTATTTGCCAATTTTGTTGTTGTTACAGAAAACTAAAACATATGTACGCACATTGTTTAAAGTTCTAAAAAGCTGTTAACAAGTAGATATAAAAATTATTATTGCATGAATGATTGATGGAATGATATATTGGCTTATTGAAAATGTAGCTTTAGTCTAAAAGCCGACGTAAATGTTGCGCAGCTAAACAAAAAATCTTTTGTTTTAAATAATTTTATTTTAGGGAATTTTTCGTTTAAAAGTTTTCTGTTGTGTTTTTGTCTTAATTGCAAATTTCTTTGTTGAAACATTTGTGCAGCGCCTGCAATTTGTTTAAGTTTTCGGCGTATTTTAATTAGCAATTTTCTTATTTTCTTGTATTTACAATGAACAAGAATTATTTTAAAGTATTTAAACAGCTTTTCGTGCATATATTTAAGCAAATTGAATGCCAAAGATACAATATAAGCATAAAAAACACGCACCTTTACGCTGAGCTGCTTTCAATATCAGCAAATATACAAATTGTTGTTGCTGTTTATGGCTTTCTGGTTGTTGTTGTTATTGCTATTAGCCACAATTTGTATTTACTTAACTTGTTATTTTGTTAAACGATTTGGCAAGCGTCTTTTGCGCCTTTTAAGCCAATTTAAGCTTTGAAACTGCACACACACACACACATACACGTTGACACTTTCTGCTTGTTGTTGTTGCTTTTGTTATCAATGCAAATAATGTAATTATTTACGCTTAAAATATATATATATTTTTTACATATTTATTGCTGCCATATAGCTTGCAATATAACTTCTTAAACTTCTATTTTTTTTTTCACACTACGCGCCGCACTTTAAACAAAACAGCCGCCGGTTTCTTATCCACAACGTCTTCAGAACTCGCGTCCAAGTATTTGCCGCGCAAAGCTAGAACAGAGCGCAGAACGGAGCAGACAGAGCAAGCGTCGGCGATTGAGTGAATGCGATTTGCCGAAGCAACTGCCAAAGATGCCGACATAGCCGACAGCCAACTTAGTGCTCACACTCAAACACACTCCAACAGCAACAACGAACGTTCTAACATGCCACTTCTGATAGACAGCGGCGAGTGGGCGTAGAAAGCCATAACGAGAACAACAGCAACAGCAGCAACAACAACAAGCGCAGGTTGTTGCATCTAGTAAAACGCATACGTCATCGTTTGGTAGTAGCTTCGAACATGTTTGAGTTGGTTGCGCGCTTAAAGCGCTCAAACCAAACTGTTGCCGTATCACAACACAACATGTATGAGTCGTATAAAAGGTGCTTTGCTGCTCTTCGCGTGCATGACATGGCGGCTGCTGGTGTCTCACTAGGTTGCTAGGTCACTCTGTGTATCTGTGTGTGTTTGTATCTGTGTGAGTTTGTATCTGTGTGAGTTTGTATCTGTGTGTGTGCGTACGTTTCACTTGCGATTTCTAGACATAAGTTCATTAACTGTCAATGATTTTAACTGCTTTAAGCAACAGTTCTTGGTTAAGCACTTAAGCTGTTTGCAGATTCTGCTCAGCAGTAAATAAATACAGTGCAGTCGCGATACAGTGAACTAATTAAAACCAAGGGTGTTCACAATATCAAATTTGTTCACAATATCAAATTTGTTCACTCTATCGATTCGATCATTTTATGATGTGTTTAAATAACATTATGCACAAATCTAGTCGGGATATCCCTTTACTTATTAAAAAAAACAATTAATTAAGTTAACCAATATAGTACTTAAAATTCACTTTGATTGAAAATCATAACATATAATTCAATAAATGAAAAAGATAATGCATCACGTTTAAAGTTTTTTAAAGAATTCGGAGATTTTGGTGTGTTTTTGGTTCAAAACTAGTTTTTTAGACTCTAGAGTAGTCAATGTAAAAAATAATTTGTTCACTCTTACGAGTGTTCACATAACAGAGTTCATTCTATCGCGACTCCACTGTAAATACACTTAATTTAAGTTTGTTTTAGTTTTTCTGCTTGTGTATTAAATGGCTTAAACGTACAGCCGGTAAAATAATTATATGTTCAAAAAAATATTTCTCTCTTACTCACATATAGATAACGGAACCGAGCCCACCCTTACCGTTAATTTAGGTGCTCTAAGTGCCGAAACGTCAACACACATGCAAAAAAATACTAACAGATTTTGGAAAAGTACGTAAGATATCATTTTAAATTGAAACAATATCAGTTTTTATAATTGGAAATGCTATTTTGGTCTAAAATATTTTATGATACCCCATTGTCCCAGACAGAGCTGGAAAGGATTAAGAGATGTGTTGGAGGCCAAGCCTCAACAAACAAAACCACCAACTCAAATTTAAATTTAAACTGTCTTAATAAACATAAACAAAAAATTGTTAACACTATAAGTAGAGTCTAAGCTGGCAATGCTAATTCCAAATAATGTTAACTTGCTGTTAAGAGCTCAGCAGCCTTGCTCTGCTATGAGCTAGGTTCTGTTCGATACGCACACTGCACGGAGAAAGAAGCGTAATAAAGAGAATAATTGTAAACCGCAACATAAGCGCCATTTATTCATTAAAAGCAGCAGCAAATGCGTTTGCAAATAAATTATTGGCAAAGAACTAGTGCACCTTTTTACCAGTTGGAGAAGTCCAACTACATTTTTGGCGACCGCGACAGGACAGAAACGTTGGAAAAAGGTTATGTTTTTGTCCAATTGCATTGGTTTTGAAGCAAATAATTCATAGCAAATTGCATTTGTGCTAATAGGTTGCTGTAACACTGCGGAATCAAGGCATCAAGGGTGACAAGTGGAGTAATCGAAAATCATACAAACATACATACATACGTCCATTTGCATTCTTGTCCATTCCAAACGCTTCAACCTGCATACATACATACGTGAGGCTCATGGGGACATTCACCTAACGGAGCAACGGCACATGTGAATAGCATACACACCAAGAGCACATGTGAAGTACATACATACATACAACAAAGACACATTTGAATATAAAAGGCTAAGAGGAACATTCAAACCGCACCTCGCAAACTCTTGGCATACGCACATACACACACATTTTCACTGGAGAACCGCAAGTATTCTTGTCATATACTTACATACATACATTTGCATACCTTACATACAAATATTTATTGAGCATTGGCATACATATATTAGGATAACGGTTATATCAGACCACATTCGCGTACATATTTCGCGATCTCTTCTTTATCATCGTTCGCGATTCTTCGAGAATTTACATTGCGCTCTCTTTCTCTGCTAATATTAACAGAATTGCATCTACTAACATATAAAGAGATTCAAGATTCTGTTAATTAACAGCTATTATTAGACTTACGTACATTGCGATAGTGTTGCTTCTCTTAAAAGGTACAAACATATATAACATTTAATTTGCCAAATGAGCGACAACGAAGATACTGCTGCATCCAACAATGCATCAAGTGCAAGAGCGAGGAGCGAAGCAAAGTTAATATCATTACGAAATCAACGCACTGTATTCGAGCGTCACATAAGAAATTTGCATAAAAAGGTTACTACTGACGGCAAAGTTGAAAGCTACAGTGTACTCGACTGCAGATTGCAGATTTTAGAATCGCACTATAGGCAATTGGTTGAAATTCAAACACAAATAGAGAATTTGCATTCCATTGACAATGGCCGAGCTTCTCTAGATGAAATGTTTATACAAGCAAAGGTATCGATCATGTCGTTATTAGAAGAAAAACGCCACTCGACTGTGTCAGCTGATTCTATTCAGTTTAATTCAACGTTCGCTTCGGGATCTGTGCACCAAAATAGATTGCCAAAGTTAAAACTGCCTAACTTTGACGGCAAGTATGCAAATTACAAAAGGTTCAAAAGTTCGTACACAAACCTAGTGCACAATGAATCGTCGATCCCCACAATTGAAAAATTCAATTATTTGCTAGGCTGCTTGTCAGGAGCTGCACTTGAAGTAGTGCAATCATTTCAGCTAACTGAGGAGAACTATCCGTTAGCATGGAAACGGTTAGAGGCAAGATACGATAATGACGTACTCATTTTCCGTGATTGTATCTTGAGCCTATTTAAGCTGCCTTCAATGGCACAGCCAGATGCATCAACGCTACAAAAGCTTGTTGACAACGCAACCGCAATACGAGCGTCACTACTATCATTAGGGTCTGCTGAAGAAGTTATGGATAGCATCATGACGCACATAATTCTTTCGAAAGTAGATTCAGAAACCAAGACTAAGTACGAAGAGAAGCAAGATTTTGAGAAACTGCCTTCATGGGAGGATTTCAGCAATATCCTCAATCGACGTTGTCAATTTTTAGAGACACAGAAAGGAAGTTCGAATCGATCAAATCACCAAACCAGTAAGGAAAGATCAAAGCACTCGACAATTCCCAAATCATTCGTGAATGCAAACGCTGCATGCGCGTATTGCAATTCAACAACACACTACATAAGCATCTGCTCAAAATTCGCAGAACTTCCTTTACACAAACGAATAGATCATGTTAAGAGAGCTGCAATTTGCTACAATTGTATGCGCTCAAGCCATCAAGTACAAGATTGCCAGTCAAAGTTTAGGTGCAAAATATGCCACTCAGCGCATCATACATTATTGCATAAATTTTCTGCTCCAGCTAATTCATCGTTAATTCAGTCAACCATTCAAAGTTCAAGCCAACCAGGAGTAGACAGAAAGGTACAGGAAAATACTACGTTACTTGCTCATACAGCAAATAAAGGCATACTGCCAACTGCAGTAATCTATATAAAAGACAAATTCGGCCAATACCAATTAATTCGGGCATTATTAGACTCATGCTCTGAAATAAGCTTTATTACAGAGGAAGCCGCCAAACAACTGCAGCTAGAGAAGCAACGTGTACATCAAGAAGTAAGCGGGATTACAGACTCAACCAAGAAAATTAACTACACTGTACGTACAACGGTTAAGTCTCGTTGTTCAGAATTTGAATGGACATCGACATTCTCAATTGTCAACAAGATTTGTACAAACCAACCGCAAAACAAACTCAGTACGTCGAATTGGAATATGCCTTCAGACATCATTCTGGCGGATCCCCAGTTTTACGTAGCAACTAAAATTGATGTACTAATCAACACTGAAGGTTTCTTCAACTCATTTATTGGAGGCAAGCGCAGCTTGGGTAAAAACTTACCAAGTCTGGTAAACACAGCTTATGGCTGGATTGTCGGAGGACATATTGGTCATGCTAGCCCACATCCAGTCCAAATATGCAATCTCACGCATGAGATAGAGCCACTTGATTTATACTTGCAAAAATTCTGGGAAATTGAAGAATATGAAACCAAACCTAAGAACTTTACTGATGAGGAACAGAATTGCGAAAACCACTTTCGTGAAACAACAACACTATTGCACGATGGCCGTGTGCAAGTAAGATTGCCGTTTAAGGAATCACCTACCACGCTAGGAAAATCATTCAATACTGCACTAAAACGTTTCAAACTGCTTGAACAAAAATTGGATCGCGACGATCATCTAAAAGAGGCCTACTGCAAATTTATGGATGAATACAAATCATTAAATCATATGTCTCTTGTTTTAAATGTGGATCTCGCCAAACCACATTATTACATACCGCATCATTGTGTACTGCGTCCGCAGAGCTTAACTACAAAACTGCGTGTCGTCTTTGATGCGTCGGCAAAAACCACAACTGGTCAATCACTAAACGAGCTATTAATGGTTGGGCCTACAATCCAACAGGATTTGATAACAACACTTCTATCCTTCCGCTTAAACAGATACGCTTTAACAGGTGACATCGAGAAAATGTACCGCCAGTTCGTCGTGGACGAGCGCGATAGATGCTTCCAACTAATACTTTGGAGATCCAATGCAAATAGCGACATTGAAACATATCAACTAAATACAGTAACATACGGCATGTCGGCTGCTCCGTTTCTGGCCATCAGAGCGCTCCACCATATTGCTGATGCATACGGAAACGAATTTCCAATAGGCGCTGCAGTACTGCGCAGCGATTTGTACGTAGATGATCTTCTAACTGGCGCTGACAACATAGAGGAACTACAGGGGAAAAAAGACGACTTAGTCAAGCTTCTAGCTACGTCAGGGTTGCATCTTACCAAATTCAGTAGCAACTCAAGCCAAATCGTAGCAACATCACAAAACGAAGTATTCATTGAGCTCGATAACCATGAAACTACGAAAACGTTAGGCATAGCATGGCAGCCAAACCTTGATGTTTTTGTTTTTCGATATAAGTTTCAAATTACTGAACCATTTACGCGACGCTCAATACTTTCACTAACCGCAAGAATATTCGATCTCTTAGGTTTGATTAGCCCAATAATCATAAGATGCAAGATTTTCCTTCAAGAACTATCATTGAAAGGTTTGGACTGGGACGCACCAATTGAGGAAAAACTCAAAAATAAGTGGATCGACCTGATAGACGATCTAAAAGGAATATCTCAACTACACTTTCCAAGATTCGTATGGACATCAAAAACCAACACATGCGAAATACACGGTTTTGCAGATGCTTCAGAACGAGCGTATGGCTGCTGCATTTATGTGCGCACACTTGAAAACAACACAGTAAAAGTAAGCCTACTTATTGCAAAATCAAAGGTAGCACCTACTAAGGTAAAATCGCTTCCCAGACTTGAACTGTGTGCAGCAGTTCTTTTAAGCAGAACATGGCACAAATTCGCAGAAAAGCTACACTCATATGTTCACAATGTAAATTTTTGGACAGACTCCAAAACTGTTCTGCAGTGGATGCAGATGCACGCTTCACAACTAAAATGCTTTGTTGCAAACAGAATCTCGGAGCTTCAGCAGCATAACGACAATATTATATGGAGACATGTACCGTCAGCACAGAATCCTGCAGATATTGTGTCACGTGGATGTCAATCAACAGACTTGCTAACAAATATGTGGCTAACTGGCCCTAAGTTTTTGATGCTACCGCCAGAAGACTGGCCAAAACTACGCGAACCTTTTCCGGAGCCAACTGAAGTACGCTCTCAAGTAACCTTAAATTGTAAAAACACTAACAGCGCTGAATCAGTTGTAGATACAGTCATTAACAATTGTTCATCATATATACGAATCCTACGCATCATATCATATGTGTATCGTTGCACAAATGGCGCAAAGCCAAATCACATTTTAAAACCAGCAGACATTCTGCATATAGCAACAGACGAGCTGCAAAATACATTTTGGAGAATTGTCGCTCATATTCAAAACGCATCATATTCATCTGAAATAAATTCACTACAAAAGAATAAAACTCTACAACCTACGTTACAAGGTCTTGCTCCATTCTTACATGAGATGCAAGCAGGAAATGTGAAAGTGCGTGTGTTAAGAGTTGGCGGTAGACTTGCGAACGCTGATATACCATATGATTCCAAATATCAAGCCTTGCTGCCTAAGGATCACCGATTCACAAAATTGTACATCGAATTTCTGCACAGAACTAATATGCATGCTGGACCAAAGATACTTCTCAGCTTACTACGCGAAAAGCTCTGGGTTATAAACGCAAGAGAAATAATAAGAAAAGTTGTGCGCAATTGCACACTTTGTTTCCATTATAAACCCCATCTTATGCATCAGATCATGGGACAACTACCAACAGATCGACTACGTGGAGGAAAAGCTTTCCAAATTACTGGAGTCGACTTTTGTGGGCCATTTTACACAACCTATAAAATCAGAGGAAAACAGCCTTACAAAACATATGCTTCGGTATTTGTGTGTTTTGCCTCAAAAGCAGTTCACATCGAACTTGTAACAGAACTGTCTACAAACGCTTTCTTACTATGCCTGCGAAGGTTTATTTCACGACGTGGCGTGCCCATACGTTTGTTCTGCGATAACGCGACGAATTTTGTTGGCGCTGCAGCAAGGATGGAAGAATTCAAAAAGAAAATGTTTAGCAAAATTGCCATTGATGATATTAATGTATATAGTAACTGCAAAGGTTTTCAATTTTGTTTCATTCCCCCCAGAGCACCACATTTTGGAGGCCTCTGGGAGGCCGCTGTAAAGGCAACGAAGACGCTAGTCCTCAAAAACATCGGCAACGCAAATCTGACGTACGAAGAGCTTCAAACGGTATTCATTGAGGTTGAATCCATCCTAAACTCCAGGCCACTTACTCCAATGTCGGACGATCCCAACGACACACGAGCAATTACTCCAGCACATCTATTGATTGGGTCAGCGCTAACATCGGCGCCTGAAGAAATTTTATATCATAACACAGACGACAACGACAAAAAGATGCGCTATCTTGATAGGTGGCAGAAAGTCACTTATCTTAAGCAACAGTTTTGGGCGCTTTGGCAGCGCGATTATGTCCACTCTTTGCAACAACGCGCCAAGTGGACTAAGGAACAGCCTAACCTGTCTGTTGGGCAACTCGTCATAATCCATGAAGATAACGCGCCATCCAACCATTGGATATTGGGTCGAGTGACGTCAGCCATACCAGGAAAGGACGGGAAGGTACGCGTCGCTGACATCAAAACGTCAAAGGGAACTATCAGGCGTCCCATTCACAAGCTTGCACCTCTGCCTCTCGCGCCAGACATCTCTTTGAAAGCGTGCTCTTTCAACGCGGGGAGAATGTTGGAGGCCAAGCCTCAACAAACAAAACCACCAACTCAAATTTAAATTTAAACTGTCTTAATAAACATAAACAAAAAATTGTTAACACTATAAGTAGAGTCTAAGCTGGCAATGCTAATTCCAAATAATGTTAACTTGCTGTTAAGAGCTCAGCAGCCTTGCTCTGCTATGAGCTAGGTTCTGTTCGATACGCACACTGCACGGAGAAAGAAGCGTAATAAAGAGAATAATTGTAAACCGCAACATAAGCGCCATTTATTCATTAAAAGCAGCAGCAAATGCGTTTGCAAATAAATTATTGGCAAAGAACTAGTGCACCTTTTTACCAGTTGGAGAAGTCCAACTACAAGATGCGTGAAGCAGGGATGGGAATGGACCAAATTGTTGTTATCACATGTAGGCACCGCAATACCATTGGAAACAGTTAAAAAAGTCCAACAAATTTCTCAATCGACTATCAGAGGAGTCCGATACCTATCTTCGATGTGCGAACTATGTGGCACACTCGAAAGTTTGATACTCATGATATGATGATGTCCAACAAATTGAAGTCGGAATCAATCCTAAATGTTACTAGACAGCGTGTGGGACAAAAATAGAAAGCTGGGGTGCAGCTCCACATCGTCTGTCAGCCAAGGATAGCAAACCAAGCCTAACAGAGTAGTACAAAAATGAGCGAATTTCAATATTTGAGAAATACAAGTTTTAGGTCGTGGGATTTAGAATCGTTATATTTAGCGATGCAAAAAGTTTAATTAATATGGAAAAAGTTGGACTTGGATGGTTCAGATGGCTACTACAAAAAATTACGACAGCTGGGATATCCTTTTCAAAAATTAGCCCATGGCTGTGTTTAGTTCAATGTCCAACTACCCAATAGGAGTTTCCCGGCTCGAATTTCTTCACTAGCATATTATAAGTTATTTAAAAGCGAAGTAGTCCCATTTCGAGATGTGTTCTCTGACCAAAACTGGATAATTCAGCAAAATGACTCTCCAAACCATGATAGCCAGCTAAAAACGCCTTACTCTTAGTCCCTTCCTGTCGTGGGCGAGAAGCTTCCAAGCAAGTTGCAAGTATAGTCAGTATGAAACTTAATAGAAGCTTTATGGAGGAGGAATCCGTGCCATCGCACCGGAATGGAACAAAAAAAAAGGCTAGTCGATGGACATAACGACAGCCCAATAAGTTATAAACATTAGTTTATTTTGTAAAGAATAGTGTAATTTAGTGTTTTTATGGAAAAAAATAATTATTTGCTATGGAGAAAAAATAAATTAATTTTATTTAATTATAGGAACTGTATTTATAAAATTTATTTTCGATTTTTTTAAAGCTCTTATTAAACACTAAAATTAAAAAATATAACATTTCAACACTTTTGTTAAGTAAAAAATTCGTATGAAGCAATGCACATATAACTATTTTACCGACTGTATGTATTTATGTATTGGACGGGCAAATCTTTTAAATAATAAGACTTCAGCGCAAAAGTAGGCAATATAAAGAAGGAAGCCATTTTAATGGAAATCTAAAGTTTGTATGCAAGATACCACGCTTTGGCTTAACTCCCAAAAGTTTAAGTTTTAATTTAACGACTTTTTGCATTAATAAATTTAAGAGTTGATTTAAATGCAGCAAGACGGCTTGTCTTTTCAATAAAACTTAAATTAATGTGTTTAACATTATAATACGAAACTCATAAAATTTGATGTTAAACACGTGCCATGTCAAAACTATTCAGAAAAGGACTTGGCTCTTAGTTTAGAGATTAAGAGTTACTGCAGATGTATGCTATTTTTAGGAATAAACTTCAGGACACCGTTACTTTTATGGGGAAAAGTGGTTTTTCCTGCTATTAACCCTTTCAGGACCGAATTAAAGTGGTTTGAGCTAAAGAATATTTGAAGCCGTAAATTGATTAATATGACCACAAATAAAAACTGACATGAGTTTCAAAGTCCTAGGTATCATGGTTCATCCTATTTTAGCAAACAAAATTTTTTTTTAAAATAAGGATATCGCCCAGGACCAACGGCACGTGAAATCACAACAAAAACATCGTCCACACCCAAAACTTTCCAAAAGTGAATGCATTGTAAATACATGAGAATACACAAAAATGATCAAACAATCAGACAAAATCTAAACAAATTCCAAAAAAATCTACGTATCGTGTTTTTCGTCATTGGAAGGCAATGTTGCCTATAGGTCCTGAAAGGGTTAATATAACCTTTTTTTATATGCTTTAAAATATAGATGATTAAAGTTTGTATTTGATTCAAATTGTATCCTTTTGTGCTTTTTTCAACTTAAATAATCACTTTGTCGTACCGTATATTTATTTTTCCTAAGGACTTTCTTCTAATTTCTTTTATTCTCTTTAAAGTGCAGAACTTATATAATTTTCAGGAGACCCTTACTTCTTCGTTTTCCCGTCGTAAGGTTTTTGTTTGTCACTCAGTTTTGGTCATATAACATCGCGCAGCATTGGCATTGAACTTGATTAATTGCCAATAAAATAAAAAAATAAAATGAAGACAGTTTTGCCAGACAAGAATTTAAAAGGAAACCATTCCAATTTTCATGAACTGAAATTTTCCCCCAAAATTGTTCCATACAAATATACAAGTATATTTAAAAGATTGTCTGTTTTCACCATTTATTTGTCTGTCGGTTCTTTTAATGTGCGTTTTTCCATTGATTCCATTGCTCTGAACTAATTGGCTATGCTTTTTAATTGCCCACAAGAACATTGACTACGTTCATTAAGAGTAAATCCCTAATTAATTAAGAATTAAGCGCCAACAAAACCGAAAACAAAAAGCCAAAAACACATAATGAACTTTTACAGTGCATTAAATTTGTTGGCATACTAGGCGTATGCGCAATTTTTAGCAGCTATAAAATAATGCGCTTATATCTGAATATCTCGTAAAAGTGAGTAAATAAAAATAAGCATCAAACGGCCAAAAGTTCTTATTGATTCTGCCGTTCTGCTATCTTTGCCGTAGACAAAGGTTCCACGGTGAATGACCGAACATCTACGTGTTTTTGTGTGTGTACTCCGTAACATTGGGTCATGCATCGTAAAAATATTTATGTTGTGAAAAATGTTTGCCTTTTGTGTGTGTGTGTTGAAATGATGCATGAATGGATATTATACACATATGTACGCTGCTGGCTTATATACTCAGCTCTCATATACGCACAGTGAATCCTTGTTGTGCACGACCGAAATCGACCATCTTTGAGGGAATTGCAAATGCTTGTGTGTTCCTACACAATGTATCGCTGTACTACAGATTTTAGTAAACAATTTATTTGTATATTCTTGAACAACAGTCTCTTCAGGGTTTTTTTGTGATAAAAAGGTCAGAAGGATGAAGGCGAGAAGAAAGAGTTAGAGCTCCAGTAAGAAGAATAAGTTGACGAAGTGGAAGTAGAAATGGATGGGAAAGCTGATGTAGAATTAACAGTAGTTACTACTAGTAGAAGGAAAAGGGACACAAAGATGAAAGCGAGAAAAAGCCCGAAGGGAAAGATAAAAAAGAAAGTGAAGAGTAACAGTCAGAAGAAGAAGATGATAATTACTTTTGATGAGATCTCGCAATATTCTAGGTTTGTTTTTTCATAAGTCGCTTAGTAGTTCTGCTAAGATTGTGTTTTTGTGCTGCTCAGCTATGAACATCTAATCTATGAATATATCTTCTAAAAGAATATTTGTAGTGGTTCACAAACGCAGTACGGGATCATTACAAATTCCCTCCATTCTATCACTACAGCATGACTTACGCACAGGATTGTTTCAGGATCTATGAGCAAAATGTCACTCGAACAACCTGCTGTTCAGTGACACAATCACGATTTTTTAATAAGGTTTTAAGGTTTACATATAGATTTTCCAATAAATTTAATGGGTTATACAATTTCTTTACCAAAGCCTGATCGGGACCTCCCATGCTAGCTTGCCCTGTTTTCATAATATTTTTGCCTTGAACTTTTCTTTCAAATACATTGCTAAATCGGTATCAGGATCTATCATGCAGTATAGAATACAAGGAACAGACGCTATATGAGAAGGTTCTTTAAGCTTCCTTGGCACGTTCTTTTTCTTGACGGGTTATAACAGCCCGTTACAGGGTTACAGCTTGATGTAAGGTACTTGTCCAGGTGCCTAATATTATGTTTCATTGGGAGGGGAGTTTTACGCAGTGAGCTTAAAGCCTACGGCTGCTTCACCATGTCCTTCCAGCTTTATCCCATATCGACTAACCAGCTTCATATAAAGCAAGAGAATCTCCAGTTACCTTTTAAACCTAATTCAATGAATCAATCTGCAAGGTAAAAAATGGCTCCTTTTCATGATATTAACCATATTCCATTTCTTTCGAAATAAAACACTCTGTAGAAGCAATCTAATTCGAAAAATATTTCATTTAGTTAGCTTGTCCTTTACATCGAATACTTGCTGTATATATTCCATATATGTGTCAAGCTCCGCTTCGACCATCTGCTAATAAAGTGTTTTTTCGCTTATTGGCTTGGGTTTAGTTCTGTGTTTTTGGTCTGGGTTCGAATCCGTAAGCTTGTTTATTTGTTTGCCTAATTTCATGCATCAAAGTCAGCGAATCTCTGCAGTGAGAGCGCCCCAAAACATTCGCATACAAGTGGATTTCCTGGGCTCTTGGGGTACGAAATGCGCTTGAGACAACACTTTAGTTTATGATGACCCACGTTTATTTTCCTAGTCATAAATAAAGAAATGTGTGCTACTGGGCATTTAGGCAAATATATGGCTATAAACACACACACACACACCCATACATATAGGCATATATATTCACATGTATCTCTTTAAATGTATATTTGTATGTATGTAGCTCATTGTTATGCAACCTAGCACAATTTTGGTGTGTGCCGCATGCCAGCGATTTATTTGCCAAATACCAAGTCGACTCTCACACAGAGTATCTGCAAATATTTGTGTGCAAATTAGACCAGACACGTAGCTCACTTAGGCTGCCTAATCAGATAAAGGCACCAAATTAAACAACAACAACTCAGGAGTTAGCCAAATATGTGTCTATGAAGCAGGAACTGTTGCCAAGTGGTAACTACACTGCAGCAAATTCCACATAATGTTGCACGTGCGCACAATATTGTGCTACGTTTTTTTTCTTTTACCTTGTCTCTATAGGGTCAAAGGTGTTAGATGTGTGGGCAGTGTATGTGACAGAAAGTGGGTGATGTGGCAGTTCATAAGTTAGTACACTTCATCGATTAAGCCATGTTCGTCTGTCCATTTGATTATCGTATCTCGAAAACCTTAAAAGCTAGCAACATAATCCTAGACAACATCATGAGTATATGCATTCTTGTTATAGGAATTATCGGATAACCATCTGGTCTTTCTTTCAGTTCGAATATAGATCTTGCATCCTCATCTCATCACGGCTCCTTACTGTACCTAGATTTAGCATTTCGACCACTGTGCGTCGTATGTATTTAAAAACTATCACAGTCCTTTACTACCTATTTTCCGAACTACAACAATTTTGCTTAAGCATATGGGAAGCCAAGTATATACGGTAGTCCTTATGTACCCATAATAATAAACGTGCCAATGGGGAACTGCTTGTTAGAGATAGAAGTGACTGCTTCAGTTCCAATTTCGGCTTATGTAGGAATAATGCGCATTTTGGGAGTAAAAGGGTATTCCACGGTCGAGCATATCGTAACTGTCTGTTTCATATGCACATTTGCGTTTTTGTAACACTTGCACTTAAAGCTTTACGGCTTGGGCGCCGCATTTCATTAAAGTTTGATCAAGTTTATAAAGTTGTTGTCATATTAATTATACGCCATGTTGGCAGTTCATAACTAAGCAGAAGGCACGCTTACCACCATGATTGGTTTCATCTAAAACTTTCCAATCAAAAGCGATTGCCATTAGCTTGTGTGCGTGAGTGTGAGTGCATGAATGTGTGACTGTGTCTTTATGAGTGTTTGACTGAGTGTGAGCTGGTATTAGTGCATGTGTGAGCGAGTGCGGCGATTAAGCAACGCCTTACTCATAAACTGTCAGATTACTTGACTGCTTGCTGTGCACACTCGCACTCGCACACACACACAAGCACACACACACCCACACACTCTCAGCTGGGTGTGAGTTTCTTTTCTTCGCCTCTTTTTGAGTGGCTTTGTCTGTTGGTGCCTCTTGAGTGCCCACTTGGGCTCCCAAAATGAGCTATCAACAGAGCTCGACTGCTGTTACTCTCCTTTCTACTTAGTTTTTGGTTAACTTGGCTTCTTATTATTTTGATGTCTGTTGCTCCCAAGCTTTTGCAGCAAGGCTTCAACGTGGCAGCCAAGTTGTTTACATTTATTTTTAGTATTTTTTTTTACTCGATATTTTTTTTGTTGCTTACTAACAGGCAGCACGTGCTGACAGGCTCTTTGTCTGCTCTCAGAGCAGGCTGAGCGCTGGCTGGCACATGCATATTTTATGTAATAAGCTGGTACTGCTGCATATACACACACACACACACACACACACACACATACTCACATATGCACACAGAGGTGCGTAATAGGGATGGGCTTATATTGTTGCACGGGTTGATTTTTCGTGATTGCTTCGTGAGTTTTGAAATGGTAACGCTTGAGAAACATAAAGGAATTTGTATGGAAATTCATTTAGGAAATGTAGAAGAAAGCAAGTAAAAGTTTTCCCTTTATTAAACCTTTGGTGACCAGACATCTGAAAACTAAACTACTATATAAATTTGTGCCAAACTTGGAACTGTCCGCCTTTCTTTTTTTGGGCGTTTGCACAAGAACCCAAGAGATGATTATATGAGACATTAATTGTACTTCAAAATTCTTGTTCGCATATTGAGTACTCGGAGTCTCAACATCAGAATTACGTTTTTTGACATTATTTTATGTTAAGGAGCAAGCCTTTACTAGAGTGGCATAATGCGTTTACTTGAAGTCCTATTTTCTGAATAAAGAACTTTTAGTGCTAAAGTCAAGGATTCTGTTCCGCAGGTCATTGTTTCGGTATTAGTTTTGTACTTAAGCTGATGATTTGGCTGTCATTTGTTCCTCTTCGGATGAAGCGGTTGCTGCTCTGAAGCTTCAATTATCATTGTAGATTTAGGTGGATTGGACTAGTTGTTGGAATATCAAGATAAACGTAAGAAAGTTCATCAATGTTTGGGGCACGGTTTACCTTATAGTATATATTTTGACAATTCTGTTTGTTACTGTTTATATTAAGGCTAGACATGTACCTTTGCCCACTGTGCAAGAGAGGATAAAGCAATTGAATTTGCTTCTTTACAGAAAGTCTAGGCTGCATATAAGGCTTAAATGTTTGATCCACGTGAAGATATTAGAAAATACTTTATGCATTTAGGTTGCAATAAGTTTGTGGCTCCGGCTTCTTATGTGTCTCCATTCATTGGAGATATACATCAAGCCATAACCCGGTAACGGGTTGTTATGGCCAGTTATGAAGAAGAGCAGTCAAGCAGCTCAATAATAAAAAAGCTGCTAGGAAACGACCTGACTTCAGAGTTGTTCCAGACTGGTGGAATCGACTTGCTAATGAAGCACGCGTTCAGTATTCTTTCTATAGCACATAATGCCCTACCGAGCGTATTGTGTGAAAGATTGAAACCATTTGCGAAAAAACTAATCAGTGTGGTTTCAGGCCTGGTAAGTCCACCTTTGACCAGATAAACTACACATTAAACTATGCATAATCCTGGAAGGACCGACGAATACCAAATCCACACCCACCATCTCTTTGTAGATTACAAGAATTTGATAGCCCGTTGAGGCATCGCGAGGTGATGTCCTCTTTTGCGATTTCTTCATCTTAGTGATGGTGATTGTGTTGCCAAAGGCCGAAGTACATCGGAACGAACCATTATTGAACTATTTGAGTATCCAAGTGGTCGCCTATGCAGATGATATCAATATTTTTGGTTGTGCTAAGGGAGAAAGGGGAGGTTACTGGAGCCTTTGAGCTTATTGAAATGAATCTGCCAGGGTAGGTCTGGTTGTAAATAAGAGAAAGACAAAATTTAAAGAATTTCGTCTACTTTGGCTCTACCTCAACAATGCTCAAGTGGAGAATCACTCTTGCCATAGGAAGCTCATCCTACCCTTTTGGCTTTATGGCGCATGAGATACGATGCTGTCTGATGAAACTGATGGAATGTTTGAGTGGAATGAACAAGGTAAGGAAGCTACAGAGAACACTAACTACCTTTTGGAATGACAACAATTCTGCAGAATCTAAAGAAATTAAAAATGTTTGTAATTATCCTGTCTTTGTTCTGCTTCGTGTTCGTGCTTAACTGCAACTCACGCATGCTGACACGCCCACCTCTAAAACGTACCTTTAATAATGCTCACACTTGAGAACTTTAAAGCCTTCAGAGAAGCGCTTTGAGAAACTCACTGGAAAATATGAATTGCTTTTGGAGAAAAAAAAAAAGATTTTTTTTTAATTTAAGAAATGTTTTTTTAAGCCTCTAATCGCAATTGTGTAAAAATGTTTGACTGTTTGTGCGTGTTGCGTGTTGTTGTCTGTTGAAATTTGCCGAAAAACATGAGCTCACTTTATTTTTTGGATAAATTGTTGTTGTTGTTGCTCTGGCTATTGCTCCTGCTGCTGTCGACTGTTGGCCATGTTTGCCCTGTTAGCCATGTTTGCAGTGTTATATTTGAGTGTGTGTTTGTTATTTGTTTGTTAGCCATGATGCCATGTGGGAATGCTCGGCTGACTGCTCTTTTATTTATTTGGCAGTAGCTTATTTAGACCACATAATCAACAAGTCAGCTTTATTTGTGTGGCATTAATTTTGTCTGGCAAACAAAAATGGTTTCTCAACTGACAGCGCCAGTGCTGCCGAGCTCAGTTTTACACACAGACAAACATATACACTTACAGACACACATAAGGGTATTCATGTATTAAACGCCTGCAGCATATCACAAGACACAAGACACAAGGCACAAGACACAAGACACACCAGCGGCCTGTTTTTTCTTCCACGTATTAAAAGTGTGCCAAATGTTGTTTATAAACATAAAACCGGCAGCCGGAACACAAAGTGCTGCACACATATCAACACACATGCACATTTAGGGCCCTGTGTGTGTGTGTGTGTGTGTGTGTGTGTGTCTTTGCGGTAAGGCTTTTGTGTCTGTCTTGTTGCGCCTGCAGCGTTTGGCATAACTTTTTGATATGCTCGTAAAATGAAAACAAATAAAACAAGAACTTTTTTAATACTCTTTATATGATATAAGTATCATAAGTTCATAAAGAACTTTGTAGATGTGTTAAAATGGGCCCTTAACCTACTTATAGGAATATGGTCAGTAACATAAGTAGATAGTTGTTTTGTTAATACTACATCGGGACTTCGCTTGTCTTAAACTGAATCTTGTTTAAAAAAACTCCCATTTAGTTCCACTTGGTTGGGCGTCACGCTGTGTCAGTTTTTTGTTCGACATAGCTATCCCGCTTTGTGTCGACAGCCAATGCTGCGAACTCACGTATTTTACTTGGCAATGGCCTAGCCAATTCGTTTCTTAGCGTAACCGTCACTCTACTTCCCTTAACTCTTGACATCATTCTAACATATCAACTAAAACTGTAGCACAACTGTCGCAAAATGCATGCAGTTCTGGCGTTTCAGAATGCAAGCAGCTCTCGGCTTCCTTCAACGCTCCACTCCTCAGCATTCTGCGAACTATCCGACTGTACCCAAAAGTGATTAGTCCTCTAATACATATATATATAGAATTCACACTTTGAAATTTATTTTTGCAACCTCTCTCTTAGAGCAATTGGTGAGAACACAGTGAGAATGCGAATACTCGTGACTATGCGTTTTTCAACCGGTTCAAAACTACTTACATTTGAAATTGTTGCACATTTCCTGTAGAGTCTTGCCAATGCCCAAAATTAACTGTGAAAAACATGTCGAGATGGTAATCGAGGAGCATTGACTCTCTACGGGTTCATTTTTCATACAATTGCAACCTCTGACGGGCCTCTCGATACACCATTAAGAGTTCGAAGCGATTTAAGCTCAACGAATATAAAAGCACACTTCGTTTTTTGGACCTTCAGTGTACCCCAGTTCGTCCAAGTGCGTCCATACAAAATGTCAACTATTGCGGAACTGGTTGCGGTGTTGCCTTCGCAGGTGATTGTTCTGATTCTTAAATCGGGAATGAGAAAAACAAATTTTCAAATTTTGGGTGAAAACTTTGCAATTTTTCGCCGTTGAATGTTTTGTTGGACGAAGAAGAAGAATACACTCTTCAAAACCGCCCGGAATATATAATGGAAATTCGCTTATGATCTACTTCCCAGTTTCAGTAGAAGCGCATACAAAATGTATAATTCAAGTTTCGAAAAACCCGGAAAAAAGTGTAGAAATGAAATAATCAAAGTTTTTCAAAACCCAATTGGAGGGTTTCCTTTGGGGCTCCTGTTGTTAACACAAATAAGATGATAAACTTGAGGGAATCACTTGTAGTTATTTGTTCATATCATCGAATCATTGAAATCCAATTAACCCAGATTGATAGCAATTTATATGCCAAGGCTTTCCCAAAATGTTTGAAAGTTTTTAAAATCTTGAAATGTAGATTTAAAATACACAGAGAAATAATGCAGCATAAAAAAAAAAAAATTCAATTTCGCTCTTAAATATAAAACCGAACTTGAGTTTTTTTCAGTATAGTTGGCCAACTATTGAACTTTGACATTGAGACAGTGTAAGCACGGCAAAGATATTATTCCAGGAAAAAAGATATGTGGTGTTGATTTGATTCCTAGGAAGTGGTCTTTGAAGCTCAGGTATCTATTTTAGCTGAAAGAGTATACAAACTTTGTGCAGGCTGTTCAACCGTTATCTTTTCTCTGTGTAAGTTGCGGCAGACGCTCAAATTGTGCTTTAATTTAAGATTTGGAATATTTGTTTACTTTATTGCACAGAAAAGTTTCACTTAAAGGCTAAAACACCGACAAATCACACCCAGTTATTGGCCAGAACACACATACAAACTGCTATTACAGTAATCAAGTGCCGCCTAGCTTTTTCATTATAGCTTAACATTATTTTGGTTTTATTCTCTTAAAAGGCTAAAACTGTAAATCCATTTCATTTCACTTCGAGTTTGATGTAGATTTTGATATTATTTTGATACGCCATTGCAACGGGCATCGAGACGTCGAACCCAGCGAGTGCCCATCCATTTACACAAAAGGATGCCGCGTGCGTCTTTTGGCCTTTTTGGGATACTCGTAACCCTCAAAATCATCCTCCATCTCCTCGTGCTCTGGCTCCGGCTCATGATGATGATGATGCTGATGGCTGCGATAATGCTTTTTATGCTCGTGATGCTCATGATGCTCCTTGACCGGCACGGGTATGGGCAGTGGTACTTTTTTTATCACGGTCTTGGTGTGTACATGTGTGTGATGTTTCACTGGCACGTGTATGCGTATTCTACAGATACGCACAGAGATACAGACAGACATACACATTGATAGTCAGTGGAAATGAAAATGTCATGAACGCCATTTGACTTCAACTTACTTGAGTTTTTCCTTTGATGGATAGCCGCTTGTCAGGACAAACATCATGCAAGTGATAAACAGAAAGCTTAAGGCCTGTGAAAAAGCGAAAAACCGATGAGAAAAAAGGAAAATATATATATGGGTGTGTAACATTTTCCGAGTTCTTCCATTATGCTATGTTTTGCGCGGCCCACGCGGCGTATGCGTTATAAATTGTAGAACCATAAACAGACAATTAAATTAGCATAATGGGCGAATTTTATCTTCTTTGGTTATTATTAGCAGCAAATCTGATTTTGATTGCCGCTTCTAAATGTCATTTATTTTGTGCGGTTTCTATCTCTTGTTAAGATTGCCAGTGGTGATGGGAGCGCGTGTGAAAGAGCCAGATAGCTAGAGAGAGATAGCCTGCGATGGCTGGTAATTTGTCTGCTTTCAGGCCACACACATTTATTAACTGTTGTTATTTTTCAAAAGACATCAATTTGAAATTTGAATAGCCCAAAAACCGCACAAACCACTTCAAATATCTCAAGCAATTTTAACAAAATACGTAACTATAAATAAATAGCTGATTACACAAAAAGGTCAAGCTTATTCAAGTTATCGTGCTGTGTATTCTATTGCAATACTGTCGTAATATTATTTCCATTTTAAAGAGCTCAATATATGTGTGTCTCTTAAATTAATTTGGATACGTTCATTTTCCAGCTTGAAGCACTTTAAAGCGAGTAGAGTTTAAGTTATGTGCTGTTTATGAGTTACTATCGAATCGTCCATATGATATAAACTATAATAGAATCTCAAGGAAAGACATCATAAATAAAATCAAAGCTGCCGAAAACAACGCCGCATCTATCGCTTTATAGATGTAGCGGATGCCAAAGGATGCAAGTCAAGGCTGAGAGAAAAGTCATCTAACCAACAGCTACATCTCCTGGTCTTGTCGCACATTACCATTTGTAGAACGTGATGGTATGAAGCAAGGTGTACTAAAAAAGGTATGCTAGCTTAGTCGCTTGCCCTCTTGAAGATCTATCTCTTTCTGTTTAGTACGAACGTGTTGTTGGTTGTGTTCATACATGTTTTTTTCCCCTCTTAGCGGAGTGTGGATTTGGGAATGCTGACACAAGCAAGGTCATAGTAGAGGTACAACGAGGATGCCTCTAAGGAGAACTTCTGTCTCCTCTTCTCTGGACCAGCTCCTGCAGCTTATGCTGATAATATATGCGTGCTGGCATCTTTTCCCATCTTTTCTTAACATACATTTGTCGTTCTTCGACAAGAGGTCATGAAAGCGACTAGCAGACTGTCATAACGGAGTCTGAACGAGTAAACTGGGATTTGGTCACATTCTAATAGCCAGCAAGCCAACGGAAGAGTGCTCGCTTTTCTCAATTCCTGCTGATAGGGTTGTACCAAATGTGGCTGAAAACTCCTCCCATGAGTACTCCAGAAACGATCCAGGACTTATAGTAAGAGGGAACACTCATGTCTTCTACACAGACGGTTCCTAATCAAAAGATGGGACTGGTGCAGATTGGTATCTAGATGAAAATTCAAGCGACTCGAAGTCGCTGTCGGTTTTCCAAACGCATATCTACGCAATTCTAAATGCCATGATCCATGAAAGAAAACTGCAAGGGATCTGTCACGTACAACGTGATTGTAAGACCAAACTCAACACGAATTCACGTCATAATAAAGTTAGTCTATACTGGGTTCCAGGACACTGTGGCATTCAGGCAAATGAGCTGCCAAACGAAGGCCCAGCGTTACAACCAATAGGCCCTGAGCTAATCAGTCCTGTAAGAAACGCTGGAAATACACCACTAGGTGCCGCGTAACTAAACGCTTTGTGAAAGAACTCAATTCAAAGGCCTCTACATATCTTCTTTGTCAAAAGAGGAAAGCTTTGCGAGTCGCAATACATTTGGCCAACACCTGGGCTATATGGGCTTCATTGACAACTCAAATTAATCGGACTGTCTTCAAGTAGCGGTCTCCACGGAACACTTTCTGTGTCACTGTCACGCCCTTGCAAGTGGTACACTTACACGATGTGTATACTCTCCCTTAATGATGTCTTAACTAATTCCTATGAGAGTCCCATAAGGAATGGGTCAACCTTCTTTGATGGGCCATCACACCCACCACAAATCTAAGCTTATGTGTTTTTTTCATTTTCTAACAATAATTTTGAAGACCTGAAGCTAACAAAGTTTGCATGCCTTATTAACGATACCATGGTAAGGAGGACTTTATTCCATAACTTAACTTAACCCAGAACGACCGATGTAGACTCATGTGCTAATTCCATCCCGTCTTTTCCAACTTTCACTAAAACTTAATTCAGTCATATGAGTGAGCATCTTTTAAGAATAACTTTTGATGATGCAAACTTTTTGTGGAACAACAGATATGGGATGTCAATTTTGTTTGTCAAAGGGATCAAATCAGTTGCCAAATCCAAAATATAATGATAATTTGTTTAAAAATTTATTTCGGAATGATACTTTCAGGAATGATGATTTTAGCTTATTTTGAAAAAACTTTTTGAATCGCAACTTGTAAATACATTTTCTTTGCCTTTGTTTTCTGTTAACCAAACTAGTGAAAAATTCATAAATTTGAATGATTTTTTGTTTTACTTACTAAGTTGAACAAAGCTGATTTGAAAAACAAAAAACGTTTCGAGAATAGTCCTACGATTTGCTTTAAAATTAATTTTGCAAAACAATTTTGAAAAGATTAGATAAAAATGTGGATTTTTTTAAGTGTATTTCAATGTTTCCGTAAAAGAATGCTTGAGTGATTTAAGTAGATTAGCCAATTAGAAAAGTTAGTTCGATTAATGCGTTAGTGAGAAGATTTATTTAATTCGCTGCGAAAGAACGTCGTAGCTATGAATCTTCCGCATTTGACAGAAATTTGAACGATTTTGTTTATGAGCTTCAGTTCATAGTATATGAAATATGAAATCTCAAGCTATTAAGTAGTTGCAAGAGTTGTTGTTGTCTCAAAACAAGAATACACTCATAAAAATGAGCTATGAAATCGGACTACAATGGTATCCACTTATTAACATTGATTATGCTGATTTTTAAGCGTTTGAGCACACGAAACAAATGTAAACACTTTGTTAATTTATTTGTCATTACAAATAATGCATTTTTTAAACCATTAAGAGGCTTAAGTGTCCTGTGGCAAGCTCGTCACATATTAAAACTCAAAGGCAATAATTAAAAAAAAACTGTCATATTATTTAACATAAACAAGTAAAATTATATTTATTTTGTTGTTTTTTTTTCCACAAGTCAGTGACTGTCTGTCGCTACGCTTATTATTCATTTCATTCATTAATTTCATGCACGATTAAAGTCAATGAAATTTACGCAATTGATATAATGAAAAAAATCCAGTTTTTGCCTTAATTTCAACAGTTTTTATTATTATTTTCTTAATTTAAATTAAGCCGTGTTTGCACTTTCTAAGCTAGTTTTTTGCATTTAATTTGCATAATTTTGCTGACTTTTTTATAACGTTCGACGAACTCGCCCGCAATTAGTTAATTGCCTTGCAATTTTTATTATGTCCTTTATGATCATTTTATTATTATTTAGCAGTCCAATAACAAACACTTACTCCTTTGGGCATATGCATTTTTATGCCAAGTTTAACAGTTTGTTGTATATTGTTTGTCAACTTTTATTCAATATTCGCTATGTGACTGATTTATTTCGGTTTTTCGCACATATAATTTTAGCACACAAAGTTGTAAATAAATTATTTTTATGCTTCAAGTAGGCGCCACAACCGTTATACGCAACTGTTAAAATGAAATTGCGTTTGAAGTTGGCGTTTACATCCGTTTAAATATCGAAAAAAAAAGCAAGAAACCAACTCTTGTGGTACAGTGAAATGTGCAACACTGCGGCACCAGCGACTGGAAATGTTAACTTCAACTTGGAGAGAAAGAGCGCGAAACATCAGTTCAAACTACACACAACAACATAATGACACAGCGAATAAAGTTGCTGAGGCAGAAAGAGAAAAACAAAAGCTAAAATGAAAAAACAAAAGAAAACACAATCAACCTACCGACCGGCCGCGTATTAGCAGCTTAGTAATAGATTGTAAGAGAGCAGTTAAGAGGGGCTGGGAGAGGGAAGAGGATAGATGAGAGCGAGAGCAACTTGTTTGGTGCACTTGCGAGTGGGACAACAAGACATTGGCCAACGGCAAATGACAGAAAAAACAGTAAAAACCGAGCATAAAATGTAATAAGAAGTTCAAAATCATAGACAAAGTTAGGCATAGCCGACATGAAATATGCGCTATAGCAAAATCCAACATCTGGCTTAGATCAAGTTCGAACTGATATTCGAACAATGGATCACTACTGTCTCGATGAATGGAACTTCGGACGATCTCAATTCGCGTTAGAACTGATCGAACCCTGTTAGCGTTGCTCTTGAACTGCTAAGCTCACCATTGTCAATATATAGTGCCATATACTGAAGAAGACCCATGAATGGCAAATCGACTGACACAATCTCTTTGTCGATTATAAAGCTGCGTTTGTCTGAGTTCGAGTGGTGCGAATTTGCGGAATGACGTTGAGCAACACGCGCAGCCCCATAAAGGTAGGAACGTTTCTCGTCAAACCTTTTAATACCGAGCGAGTCTTCAGACAAGGCGTTAACCACTTCAACTTTGCGATGGAGAGCGAGTTGCGAAAGGCCGAAGTACACTGGAACGAGGTAATAGTTGCTCGCCTATGCGAGAATTATTACGGCCCATTGCTATACCGTAGGATCTAAGAGAGCACTCCCTCTCTGTTCTTCCCTGCAGAGATCAAATCTGAAATCCGCTTAACTCTAATTACAGACAGATCTGAGATAGTATTCAGAAAGTAACTGATTAGATGCTTGCGCCTACTTTTACAAAGAATAGTGTCAAGGGCATCACTTGGCATAGTGCAAAGGGCGCGCCTGTAATGCATAGCTCTGCAGCACGCTGTATTTTACCCAGTTGGCTTCCTTTGCAATGCCACCAAACCAGAATACCATTGAGAAGGATGAGCCTTACCACTGCCGGTTAATGCCATCGGACTATCTTAGGGAACATACGCCATTTTAGTCCAATGGCTTTTCTGCAGGAGAACAGGGTCATCGCTGCCTTTTTGGTGCGTTATAGTGTATTGAGATTCCGATAAAGTTTCGCACTGTTACTGAATGAAAGGAAGTGATAATTGAGCTTAGGGAGAACAAGGTCTGTTTTCCGGGATCAACATTTAATCCGCTCATTATAGCCTAATGGGATGGCTGGTTTAATTTTCCAGTCATAGAGTCCGAGGAAATTTTTCATTGAAACTAACTAACTTCGAATTAAGTTCCCCTTACACTAAGAATACTGTTGAAGTGTAACTTCTGAAAGTGTAACGAAAGGATCTCTTCAAACCTTTCGACATCAGACAAGCCAACGCTACCTTTACTATCATGTAGTGAAGAGGATGTGCACGTAGCAGAGGCGCATGACCATTCATGGAGAAGAATTAACAATGCTTTTTGAAAGATTGTCACATTCATACTCAGCAAGTTGCTCAAAAGCTTTAAAGGCGTTCAAGCTCAATTAACTTACATCGTGCCAAAAGTTTCGCGCTTTTTTTTATTGAGTCCATTTAGTCCGTTGCTGAGAATGAGTTGTGCATAAAATTATAATTATTCTCGAGCTAACACACCCACGCACTCACACAGCAATGACAGGAGCATACAAATTTTATGTGTGTGCGAGATAAGATAAAAGTGCCAAAGTAACGATGCACACATTCAAACTTTGTTACGGTGACATCGCATTCATTGTTATCATTCGTTTCATTTGGTTGTTTGGTAATTTCTATGTTTATCAGGTATCAACAGGGCTGTCAGTTTGGCAGGAAGTTTTCTTTTTTCTACTGTGTGACTCATTTTGGCTCACACATCAACATTTTTAAACAAAAGATTACACGCACCTGTAAACATCAACGAAGAGAGCCGTACGTACGGTACGGACCACATCAGTAGCGACTCCGGCAGACAACAGTGAGAGTATCACAAATATATGTACGTATGTATCAGACGAGCGTTTAAATTGAAAGATGAATTTTTAATGTAAACTTTCCGGGAATCTCGAATAGTTAATTTTTTTCCCTGTAAATTGGTAGTACAGTTAGTTACAACTAACTTAAAAAATTTCACGTCAAAGTGTTAAAGATACACTTCGTTTTATGAGGTACTAAACGTGAGAATTTTGCCTTTTTACTATGTCTGAATTTATTGACCAAAAAAAAGTGCATCAAATTTTATTAGCGGAATGCCGAAACGTTAAGAATGCTCAAAATGAGGATCACACTCTGTCTTCCAAGAATGTTTAGAAGTGGTACAACGACTTCAAGTCTCGCCGCGAGTTTTGAAGTCGCTGATAGTTTGGGCATATCATTCGGATTGTAGAAGCGATTTTGAAGAACGTATTAGCCTTGAGAAGAGTCAAATCTGGATTGGTACCAAAAACACTCAATTTTTTCGAAAAAGACCGTCGTGTTATCATACATGCATGCATACGAGATAAAAAGGAAGGCGAAGCGAAAGACCAAGGGAAAGAGGAAGAGTTATTTTCAAATTATTAAAATATTCAAATTTGGAAATATGCAGTTATGAAGATTTAACATATGAAGATAAGAACATAGGAAGAGATGAGATGAAGAAATGAAAATATGAAGATATGAAGATGTGAAGATATGAAGATGTAAAGATATGAAGATATGAAGATATGAAGATATGAAGATATGAAGATATGAAGATATGAAGATATGAAGATATGAAGATATGAAGATATGAAGATATAAAGATATAAAGATATAAAGATATAAAGATATAAAGATATAAAGATATAAAGATATAAAGATATAAAGATATAAAGATATAAAGGTATAAAGATATAAAGATATAAAGATATAAAGATATAAAGATATAAAGATATAAAGATATAAAGATATAAAGATATAAAGATATAAAGATATAAAGATATAAAGATATAAAGATATAAAGATATAAAGATATAAAGATATAAAGATATAAAGATATAAAGATATAAAGATATAAAGATATAAAGATATAAAGATATAAAGATATAAAGATATAAAGATATAAAGATATAAAGATATAAAGATATAAAGATATAAAGATATAAAGATATAAAGATATAAAGATATAAAGATATAAAGATATAAAGATATAAAGATATAAAGATATAAAGATATAAAGATATAAAGATATAAAGATATAAAGATATAAAGGTATAAAGATATAAAGATATAAAGATATAAAGATATAAAGATATAAAGATATAAAGATATAAAGATATAAAGATATAAAGATATAAAGATATAAAGATATAAAGATATAAAGATATAAAGATATAAACATATAAACATATAAAGATATAAAGATTTGAAGATATGCAGGTATGAAGATATAAAGATATAAAGGTATAAAAATATAAATATATAAAAATATGAAGATATGTAGGTATGAACATATGAAGATATGCATAAAAATATTGAGAGATGATGATATGCAAATATTAATATTTGGGAATGTGAAAATATGAAGATGTGAAGGTATACGCAGATATGAAGATATGAAAATGTGGAGCTATAGAAATAAATAAGGATAATAAGTTGGTTAAGGTAAGCCGAGGAGAAGAAGGGTTGCTTACATTTAAATAGCAAGGGGATTGTCGAGCGAAGGGAGCAGCGGCAGACATAAATAAATCTTCTGAAAGTTATATGAAACTAACATTTGCATAGAATGTCTACAAAACTAATATGCCTTTCGTTATGTAGCGCATTGCGAGCAACTTATACGTCATGAGTGATAGTGAAAATACAAAAAACAATAACAGCAACAACAATTTACAACATAAAACGGCAACACAATTACACACATGTTAACACATGTATATGCACATATATGTGAATGATGCTTGTATCTGTGTGTGTGTGTGTGTGTGTATCTGTGTGTGTGTGTATCTGTGTGTGTGTGTGTGTTCATACAAGTAAACCAGCCGAACATGAACTGAAATGCCAAAGTCAAAAACGTAATTGAAGCTTATGCCTCTGTTAAACGTAGCGATTATGTCGTTTTGGTTTTGGTTTCGGTTTTGGGTTTTGGTTTGGTTTTTGGCTTTCAGAGAGTCGAACAGCACAATTACCAAGCGACACAGACCGGGAACCAGAGTTAACGGTGCTTGCCGTTGATACAGGTTCAGCCAGGATTATGTGAAGGCTATTTATGTGTATTAATGTGTGTGTGTGTGTGTGTGTGTGTGTGTGTGTAAGTATGTGAGCAATGCAGCTTCCTGGTTGCCTAAAAGCCATTTGATTTGCGTCAAACAAAGTTGCCGCAAATTGAGTTGGAAGCGCATTCATGCCACACGCTGAAATATGTCGCCGATTTTACAGCCACCTGCAACAGAAATTGCCAAATGGAAATGCAATTTGAATGCAACGTCGACGTCAGCGTCGCAGTCAAAGTCGACGCCGACGCCACAGGCTCAGCCAACCGAAATTTGTAGCTCGCCCGCATGCTATGGTAATTTATTTGATTGCCATGCTGTCCGCAGGGTCAAAAGAGATAGTTTGGGAGAGAGAGAGATATAGAGAGAGATAGAGAGAGAGAGAGACAAATGACTCCACCGCTAAATAGCTGTAAAGCCAACCAGGCTACTAACATCATTGCATTGGTGACTGATTTTGGTCGTAATACCGGAAATGCTCTATTTCAAGCGCTAATGGCTCGCAAAAATACGCCATCTTCATGGCTAACTATATGGTTCATCTTGCTGGAACTGGTTTTTTGGGGGTACGCACCACAACATTGCATAACAGTTACTTTGTGTGTGTGTGTGTGTGTGTGTCTATGTAAAGCGTACCAAATGTTGAACTATGTGGCCATTGTTTTGTGCTCATCATTTCCCACAACAAGTTTTCCATTTCATGAAACATTTTTCCAATTTCAGCACTCGCTTTTCTATTGTTTATAGTAACATATTGTATGCAGTGATATAATGCACACATGTTTCTATTGATATACCATTTATATTTTGTTATATTGCTGTTTAATTGGTTCACTTGGCGGAAAAGTCATTGCACATAAGAAAGAAAAACACAATTTTGGCACGTTTTCTACACACGCTCCAGGAGCTTGAGCATAAAAGCCGCTGGCAATTAACGATCGATGATATAATCGAAACCAAATAAAACACAGTCGAGCTGTAAAATTTGAACTGGTTTTCGCTAACAAGTTTTTTTTTTTTTAACATGTGCATTAATTGGCCAGTTTTTGTTTACCATTAAATTACGACGTTTATGTGTTGCCTATTACAAATCTTTCATAGAGCATTATTTCAATGGCGTTTATGGGCTGATTATGGGTTACCACAATGTGGGCTATACTTTTACTTTATTTTTGTACATTTAGCGTGCGATGTGCTAATTTCGCGATTCCATTATTTGTAGTAAAGGTTGAGGATCTGGTTTGAGTCGCAACATAATGGGAATACTCAGGTGGGTTTGTTGTCGCGCTCAATACCTCAAAATATTCGCTAAAGCTAAGCAACGTCAATAAATAGCAAAAGAACAGCTGTGATCTGCTCCCTCAGTAGGGAGAGAAGCTCACTCGTTGTAAGAGCCACACTGGACACTGGCTAGCTGGTGTCCATGCTGCTAGGCATCTTTTCCCACACAATGATTTCTGCAGATGGAAACAGTGGAACACTTCTTCTTCTGCTCATGTCCCGCACTATGCAAATGACGTCATAAGTACCTGGGTACGCACTTTCTCGACAGCCTGTCGGAACTGTCCAAAGTCAGCCACAAACGAATAGCAAACTATATATTGGCTTCCGAATGGTGTTTCTTTTAACCTTGTACCCCCTATGTGCTAGGTAGAAATCTAGCAGCCGTTTAACTTAAGGGGAACATCCTTCTACTCAGCTAGTATGTGTGAACTTTTCCAGTTCACAAAACCTGCAGGTACTGGAGCTAGCTCAGCTTGTTCGAGTGTCCTTTCATCATAAAGTGGCCATTAAGCAGACCTGTCAGAATCCTAACAGCATTCCTTCCTAGTTGTGACATTTTCTTGAACTTAGTTACATAATAGGAGCCGAGTAGTAGTTTGGCTTGTCTAAGGCCTGGAGCACCAATACAGTTCGAAATTCGTCTTCATCTTTCTTCTTCTCTTATGTTTTTCAAATCCCACAAAAGTTTCCGACATTTGCGAGTTACAATTTCGTAACATTTTTCTTGCTTTTCGAGTTGCTCCATCAAAATTGACTCTAAAATTTTCAGTTTCTCCGATAGAAGTGAACCGTTGACCTGCCACATCGCGTTGCAAGCTTCGGAATCACTGATAACTCAAAGTTATAAAAAAAGGGATTTTTTGACTAAAAATTTGCTAAAGGAGTATATTTGCGCAAAAAGATTTCATATATACATAAGACTTTATAGATGCAAGGCATACACATGCACGAGGTCATATATATTTATAACTCTTGGTTGACAAAGCAATAAAATGCGTGGACACAACCGTCCCCATTGACGTTCGCAGCAGAATGAATATTAAGACACCAATGCGAGGGACGTCGACCGTCCCAACTTGACGGCTAAACAAAAGATATTTCACATTAAAAAAAAAATTATTTTGTTTCTCTTCCATAGGGTGATCAAATACACCAGAAAAGTATAGTAGTTTCATTCCTTTATTTTTTTGTTTTAATTTTTAGAATTTGTTTTATTTTTATATTACGATAAGGAAATCCAGCTGTTTAGTTTCTATAAACTATCAATATGGAAATTTTTATCAAGACAACTGACAGTTTTCGATATTTCAGCTGCGTATTTCGTGTGATGCTGCGTACCAACGAAATACAAGTTTATCACACTGACTTTTTTACATCAAATTTGACAACAAAAAAAATGAATATTTCAAGTTATTTACGAAAATATAAATTCATAGCGTATTACATAATTTCAAGAAGTACTTTTCTTAACAATGAAATTTTTAGTTTAAAAACATCTAAAAAAAAGTTTAGACGGTTTCTGATAAAAACCGCCAATAAAATATCGTGATAAGTGCGCTATAAACGACGTACATCTTAATTTGTTTTATCTTCTCTTAATTGCTCTGTTTTTAGCTATTAACTTAACATATCAAGGCGTGATTAAATATTCAATTGCTCGCATTTCATTTCAAAATTACATAATTTTATTTGCAACCGCTTTGCTTTAAATTTAATGAAGTTCAACGATATAACCGACAAACGCAGCTCTCTTTTGAGTATTTGTGGAAGAGTTTATGGCAATCAAAGTTTTCCAAAGTAATGCTCGGGAGACTAAGACTTACTCTGTAAGACTGGGCATCTTCCCGTTTTGACGCAGTCTAGAGAGAGCGCACTAATTGCACTTTCTTTCATCGATAGGACAATGCAGGCGTATAGCAAAGGCGTATGGAGGAGTGCTCTAAATCAGGTTGAACCCGTTAACGGGTTGTAGTGGGTAATTAAGAAGTTAAGAAGAATTCTCTGTAGAATGGTTCGATCTTTGCATTAGAACCTTCTTTAAATTGTATTCAATTCAATTGTCAAATGAACATTGGAAAAGGAGATTGTTCAGATGTTCAGGAGATTGATCACCACCACATTATTCGTTATAGTAGTGATTCAGCCTTTTTTCTGATTTTGATTCATTTAATGAAATGGAAATCCACTGGATATCCAGACATTTCCTTATTTTAGCGCGCCTTAGCGGTAAGACCGACTCACATGCCGTCACAAAATATGTTTTTACGCTCGGTTAGAGTTACGCTTCGAATGTGTATCGCCTTACGCTTAGTTCCTCGTATTTTATGCGCTGCGAAAGCAGTTTGACTGAAGAGTAAACCGGGCATGTTTATGGAAGGTTGTTATTGTTGTGATTTTGTGCGTGTTGAAACCGACAAGTGCGTACACAAGATGGCGCTACATTCTACTTAATATGAGAGAACTTCAAACTGAACGTTTCGTATATCTCTGGCATCCCGTGAGGCATTAAGTTTTCCATATTTTCATTATTACTAACATATAAAATATTTGTCTTAAGGTTAACTTATGGATTCGGCAATAAATATTGAAATCGAAAAAGTCTTTATTGTATGAATCGCCAGCAGCTCTGCGTGTAAACGTATGTCATATATCTATGTATGTATATAGATGTGCATCATAGACAGTAGCCAAAAAAGTGCCAAAACGAAAAACAGGGTATAAAAATGAAATTACATTTTATTAATTGGACGTCATGTTGGCGTTGTGCACACATGAATCCGAATTTTCGTTGCCAAAGAGTTGGAAAAACAACACTTTGGATCATTAGCAGGCAATAAAGTGAATGTGACAACAAATAAACACAACAACAACAACAAACAACAACAACAAACAACAATAATCACAAACACTCAACGGGAAGTGCAATATTTTCACTAACTGGACAACAAATCCTTTTTAATTAAACGTGAATGATGTAAATATTTGTATGCCAACTGGCACAAGGCCAATAACTGTTTACATCTAATGCCAAAGTCAAAGGCAAAGGCCATTTGTTGATAGATGACATTTGAGTAAAAGCCTTTCACTTTTCACTTGCCAGTTTTTCGTCATTTGGTTGTTGTTGTTGTTGTTGTTCGTGTATAAAGGATTATCCAACGGTAAGCCGGAAAACCAGTATGGATACCAAACCGCATGCAAGAGTTTCCTTTAACAATAAATTGTCACTGAACTATGTATGTCGAATAGGAAAATCAACCATTTGGCTCGTTTGCTGTGACACAATTTTCCAGTTTTCCTTCTTGCAACATCGGTCGGTCAGGCGCCAGGCAATAAATTTAATTGACGGAAGAGCGTTAAAGTTGCAAGCTGAAAATTGCATGCCAAAATATCTTTTTTCATTATTAACAGCCCCCATGCAACCCAATCGGATCTGGGGGAACGTGTTGCGCGGTGAGTGCCTCATGCGGAATTCACATTTGCATAGATAAATCATGTACATAATCATGTGGATAATCGAGTATGGAGCTTGAAGTCAAACAAAATCTAAAATTTCAACTTTTACCTCACTTTTAAGACTAAAACCAAAAACTATCATCGGACATTCAAATATGGAATGTGCCTTCTTCAAGGTTTTAAGCCGAATCCATTAACTGTATTCCTTTAAATTGAGGGTTGTAGTCTTATAAGTTCGAGGAGTTGGCGAACAATATTTTATGAAATGTATGCGTACTTATCTGAAAATCGGATTAAGCTCTTCTTAATTGACCAGGTGGTGCTTTCACAAAAACGAATACAAATCGGGAACAATACCTTATGACGCAGAACAAAGAGCTAACGAACATGACAAATTGAATCGTTTTTAACTTTAGAACTCTCTTACTACAGAGTGCAGTGGGGTTTGGGAGGTAACATTTCTCCGACATAGTATCGTGCAATAATGTAAATAACGCGGCTTTCATAGATGACGTCCTTTAAGATAGATGACACCACTGCATGCGCTAACTACCGTGTTACCCGTCTTCTTTCTATCACATATGAAGTCCCATCAAGCGTAGACTGAAGCCATTCGCAAAACATCTGAGTGAACCTTAAGTCACCTATTGACCAGATATTCTAATTCAATTTAAATGCTGGAAAAGATTCACGTATACCAAATCGAAACTCACCATTTCTTTGTCGATTATAAAGCAGCATTTCATAGCCCGTTGAGGAATCGCGTATATTCCGTTGACCGAGACACGGAGCTCTTCCAAGGTAGGAAAGACCCTTTTTATACTGAGCGAGCCTTGAGTAAGGCCATGTCCTTTCTTGTAACTATTTTCTATAAGAGCATCCAGTTGCTCGACTATGTTGAGGATATTCACACCTTTGGCCGTACCAAGCGAGTAGTTAATGGAGTCTTTGTGGTTATTGAAGAATCTAGCAGGGTGTCGTCTACCTTCGCACCACCGTCGATATCAGCATGATGATGAAGCGAAGAATCACTCTTGCCAATAGATGTTACTTTGGTCTGAGTAAACAAATGTGTAGTAGGATCCTTTCTCGACACATTAAACTAACAATTAAAGCATGAGTGATGACGCAGTCTGATGCAGAAGCCCTTTGTGACGACGAACTCTATGAGCTCTACGACAACGTTGACATAAGGAAGTCGACGAAAAGGCAGGCCATGTCTCCGTTTTAAGGATGAGGTAGAGAGCACAATTACTACTTTTGGTATCAGCGATTGGGGAATACGAAGAACTCCAGAAATCTTATTTGCTGCATAGAACCTTTACAGTGCTCATACTAATCTATCTATATATATAAAAAAAATCTTGCAAAATCTGTACGTGATCGATGTTTGAGCGAACGGGAAGACCAAATCGATTTTTTTTTTTGTTGGAAATTCGATGTCCTTGTGAGTGTTTTAAGCTATAGAAGGTGTCTGGGTAGAGGTATAGGATATAAAGATATTGGTACAAATAGTATGAAGAAGAGTGAGAGAAATATGAAGTATGAAGGATGATGAATGGAAAGGGGAATGGGAACGGGAAGAATTAATTTATATAATGAATTTACTGACGATTTTAGTAATATTATAAAAGTTAAGCTAATAGAGATATTACGAATTGTGAGAATCGCTTGAAAATGGTTTGACTGAATCTATTTGCAATAAATCCATTAAGCTTTTAATCTCTGCAATTGTATGCTTGAATAAGTACCCATTCCGTGGCGTTAACTCCTACTGGGATGTGTACTCACACATATGTATGCGTTGGCACATATATTGTGAATGTATTATGCATGGCGCTGGAGGGGAGGTGGCCAACGAACATTCAACAAACCAAACAAACATTCGCCATCCATTTGCATGGTCATTGCCATAATTTATAGATGCTGCACGGAATGGGGCGAAAAATTGGCTGATGTGGCATGGCAAGTTGGACATGAGCAACAACATGTATATTGATATGGTTATGGTTATGGGCTTGGGTTTGGGTTAGGGTTTCGATAAGTATTAATGCAGCAGGGATATCCTGTGTGTTTGTATAAAACCACAGTTGACGCAATTCGAGTGCCAAGCCCCATGTGGCTGGCACACATATGTTGCAATGACGACAAGGCCAACAGCAGCAGCAACAACACCAACCAACAGCAACCAACAGCGGGTGGCAGCTATTGACTGGTTTTCTGCTGAGTAAGACATTTACCAACTTGAGCTAACTTTTTGGCCACTTTGGAGCACAGTAGAATGCCTACAACAACAACAAGAACTATAACAACGTTGCACACCTTAACTGCCAATGGCAACAACATTTTGTTGGCTTGATAGCCATAAATTAACTCAGCCAAAGCTTTGTGTATGTGTGTTTGTTTGGTCATAAAATTTGTTGCATGTAGCACAAAATCTCTGTGCGTTACTTTTTCACAACAACAAGTAACAGTGGCGACACCTGCGTCCGCAACAAACACAATAACAACAAACAAATCCAAGTAAGCAAAAACTTTTGCTTTTGTCGGCGGTCACTTGACTGGCCTAAGACACACACACACACACACACACACACACACACACACACACACACACACACACACACACACACACACACACACACACACACACACACACACACACACACACACACACACACACACACACACACACACACACACACACACACACACACACACACACACACACACACACACACACACACACACACACACACACACACACACACACACAAGGGCGGATGTCGCCATAATATGTGAGCCCTATAAGCCAATTACAGGCAGCGGATGGGTGCAGAGTACGTGTGGCAAGGCATGCATATGGTCCATTAAAACGCCAGCGCGAGAGTTTGACACAAGCAGGGAAGGTTTCTCTAGGGCAAAAATCAACGGGGTGACCCATTATAGCTGTTACGCCCCACCGAGCTGGAGCCTGGGGAAGTTCCAGGAAATGTTGGAGCAAATAGCGGGAGATGCACGGGGTAAAGCACCCTTTGTCATAGCAGGCGACTTTAACGCATGGGCAGTGGAGTGGGGCAGTAGAGAAACCAATGCTAGAGGCACCTACCTTCTAGAGGCGTTCTCCTCACTGGAGATAGGCCTGGCAAACGACGGAGGGCAGCTCACCTACCGCAAGGCGGGTAGCGGGTCCATAATAGACATAACCCTCCTTAGCACCTCCTTGTGTAACAAAACCACGTGGAGAGTCGGGGAGGAGTTTACTTTTAGCGACCACCAGGCGATATACTTCGAAATCCGGGAAACGAGTAATGGAGGAAACCGCCGACCCAAAACCACCGGACCCAAATGGATGGACAACCGACTGGACAAGCAAATTTTTGCCGATTCCCTATGCTTTACGGAATGGAACAGGGGGACAGCCGAAGGCATGGCGAAGCAGTTGATGCAAACGGTACTCGTTGCATGTGACGCATCTATGCCCAGAAGGAAACAGAGCAGACGTGGAGCACCCTGCTATTGGTGGAACGAGGAGATTAAACAACTAAGGAAGATCTGCCTATTAGCCAGTAGGCGCTCACAAAGAGCCCGGGGTCGCCCAGACTTTAACACAAAGTTGGAGGAGCTCAGGAGGGCTAGGCGGGACCTGAAGAAGAGCATTAAAGACAGTAAGGCATCCTGCTTCCGGCAAATCTGCGAAGAGGCCAATGTGAACCCATGGGGAACTGCTTACAAGGTGGTAACCAAAAGGATTCGTAGCCAGTGCACACAAATGGAAAACTGCCCCATTACGCTTGGAACAATTGTCGCGACCTTGTTTCCGCCGCACCCACGACTGGTGCACAATACTCGGCCACTCAATACAGAGTTCGCACCTAGAGTGACGGCAGACGAAGTCATGTCAGCAACGAAACGGATAGGCGACAAAAAGGCCCCTGGACCGGATGGCATTCCCAACAAAGCCTTAAAGTTAGCGATGTTAAATTGCAAGGAGAAATTCGCAGAAACCTTCACGAAATGCCTACAGGATGGAATCTTCCCCAGGATATGGAAAATGCAGCGTCTCATCCTTTTACCCAAAGGAGATAAGCCAAGTGATGACCCGTCGGGATTTAGGCCAATCTGCCTCCTCGACACAACTGGAAAAGTACTGGAGAGGATTGTCTACAATAGGCTCCTCGCGATAATGGAGGAAAAAAAGTGGCTCTCCGACTCCCAATATGGTTTCCGTAAGTCACGGTCAACAGTGGACGCGATCAAGGCGGTGGTGGACATTGCCGCCAAGGCAATAGAAGGAACCCGATGGAGGTGGGGCGAGAAGGAGTATTGTGCCGTTGTAACGCTGGATATTCGGAACGCCTTTAATTCTGCAAGCTGGAAAAGGATTCTGGATACACTAAGCCAAATGGGTCTGCCAGACTACCTGCGCAGTATCGTAGCTAGCTACCTTTCTGACAGGGTGCTAGAATATGATACAATAGAAGGACAAAGGCGCTACAACGTTACAGCAGGCGTTCCACAGGGGTCAGTCCTAGGGCCCCTCCTGTGGAATATAATGTATGACGGAGTTCTCAGGCTCAAACTGCCACACGGGTGCACTCTAATTGGATTTGCGGATGACTTAGCCCTGGTTGTGGTGGCCAAGGAAGTGAAGGAGGTGCAGGCGGCTACTAATGCGGCCATACTAATGATAAGCAAATGGATGCAGGAAGCAAAATTAGAATTAGCTGGCCATAAGACGGAGGCCGTCCTTATTACGAGCAGGAAGAAGGTGGAGTTCATGGACGTGCAAGTGGGCAACGCGAGGATCAGATCGAAAACTTCAATCAAGTATCTGGGCATCCTACTGGACAACAGGCTAAATTTCAGGCCCCATGTGGAATATGCGAGCAAAAAGGCATCGAGGATGCAGGCAGCGCTCTCCCGGATGCTACCCAATGTAGGAGGGCCCAAGGTTGGCGTACGATTGCTCCTGGCGAGAGTAGTCGCATCAGTTTTATTATACGCAGCGCCTATCTGGGTGACGACACTGGATGGGAGGAGTGATCTGCGGAGGAAGCTAGCGGCGCCTTACCGATTGAGCGCACTGCGTGTAATATCAGGTTTCCGCACTATCTCGGAGGACGCGGCTCTAGTCTTGGCCAATATGTTACCCATTGACCTGCTGGCCAGAGAGATGAAGGAGATCTACGCATGGCGGTCGACGATGCGCGGCGGATCATTAACAGGTGCTATCCGAACTTCGGAAAGGGAAGCGTCAATGGCATCATGGCAGGCCAGGTGGGATTCCTCAACGAAAGGAAGATGGACCCACAGGCTAATTCCAAAACTGAAGGATTGGACAGAACGAGGGACAGGAGGCATGAATTATCACCTTACACAGTTCATGTCCAACCACGGCGGATATAGGGAGTACTTGCATAGGTTCGGACACGAACAAACCCCCCTGTGTCCGAGTTGCCCAACAAAAAAAGAGAACGCGGAGCATGTTCTTTACCAATGCCCACGGTACAGAACGCTAGTGGGCTCAATCCCCTCCCCAGAGGAGCTAATGAGATATATGATGGACAGCGAAGATAACTGGCTCGGAATTACTCAGCTATTGATACGCATACAAAGTGATTTGCGACGATGCGAGAGGGCACGGCGCGAAGCGGAGAGCGCGTGATAAGTCGGAGATATAGCCAGAAGAAAGAACGTGAAGCAGCTCATCGAGGCATCCAGAAGGATCTGAGAGATGCAAAAGAGAGCTAAGATGTGTGTGCCTATAATAGGCAACCCTCCCCTGCGAAGTAATACTTAGCGGTCCTCCCGCGGGGAGTGGTGGTGTAAAGGGGTGTCTTTAGTACGTAGGCATTGTCGTTGGATTACGTCATGAATCGTGCATGCTGGTGGTACGGACCATCAGTATCTTTTGAAGATTTTCATCCCTCCATGGCGTTATCCATGGTTACTTATGTAAAAAAAAAAAAAAAAAAAAACACCCACACACACACACACCCACAAGCAGTTAACGCACATAGATTTATGGCCAGAAGCTGTTTTTCTGTGTGTGTGTGTGTGTGTGTGTGTGTGTAGTTTCATGTGGCAAGGTCATTCGGATGAAGTCAGCAATAGTTCAGGCCATAGTTTTAAAGAGTTAAACTCTTTAAGACGCTGTGAAAATTGCCAAAAAAACAAAAACTAATATGCATTTGCAATTAGTTGAAAGTAAAAAATTGTTGTGAAAACTGAGCCACAACTCAACAATAGTAATTACAAAGTTAGGTATTTCGAAACATTAACCAATTTTCAATCTTTAACCTTTTAACTTTCATAAAATGAGCAATAATTCCAAATATCAGCTAAAACGAAAGCACCCCATTTCATTTTCCATTTAATATTAATCATATTAGTTTTCAAAATATTGGCTCTTACTCTTGGGTTCTGTTGGGCAGTATCATTTCCAAGCTTAATAAAAATGCATATTTTTTTTACTATTTTTTCATGCATGCGATTCGATTCAAGTTCAATCATGTACAATCATGTTTATGCTTTTAATATTTGATTCATATTTTTCATAAATATTATACATATTTTGCCCACTATAGAGCTAAGTTTACACTGCAGTCATATCAAATACGCAGATGTTGCCATTTATATGACACTGGATCGTCATATCGAAAGAATGTTTCTAGTAGCATCATATATTTCTTGAACTAACTTACACAGCTGCCATATTGTGGCAGCATATTAATGTGACACATTTTCTCGGCATAGTTACCAAAAGTCATATTTAAGTCTCAAATCTGAGCTATAAAATATATTTAAGGGTATTTTCAGTTATTTCGCAAAATTGATATTCCTATTAACAAGTAGTTAACTTTTCGTAGCGCTCAAAAAATTCGATGCTCCATCGAATGTGGAATTCGTTGCCAACTCGTAAATGGAGTACTTTGCACACAATTTTCATCAGACTTCGATATTTCCCGTGCTTCAGCGCCATAAAGCATAACAGGAAGAATGAGCGTCTGATCTTCATGCTGACATCGTTCTTCATATTGACGGTGGTGTCAAGGTAAACGAAACCCTTGACCACAGCAAATGTATAGTTTTCAACATCAATCTGAGTGTTTAACTTCTGCGTCTCTCTACTTGAATAAAATATATACTTTGTTTTACTCTTATTTATAACCAGACCCACTCAGGAAGATTCCCTTTAAATAGCCACAAAGGTTCCTTGTAAGTAACTACTCACTTAGCACGACCAATGTACTTCGGCCTTTCGCAAAAAATTCTCCATCACAAAATTGAAGAGGTTGCAGGAGAGGACATCGCTTTGAAAGTCTGAAAGTTCGTATAAGTCCTCTGTTACCTTTTTGGAGCTGCATTGGTTACTCAACGTAATTTTTTTGGTGGTGCGACATCACCTTTGCAGGGTTACCGAACTCAGACAATACGGTATAAACGTGATTCCTCAACGGGCTATTAAATGCTGTTTTATAATCGACAATTTGTGGTGGATGTCGATTTGGTATTTGTGGGTCTTTTCCAGGATTTGGCATAGTGTGAACATCTGGTCAATGGGGGACTTACAAGGCCTAAAGCCACACTGATAAGGTCAAATCAGATGTTTTGTGAATAGCATTAGTGTTTCACACAATATTTTTATTTTTTTGGAAATCCGTAGAAGGGCTTAGAACCGATTCATGGTTTGCTTGCGTTTTGTATTGCTAAGACACATACACTTTCTGCCTGTACATCCTTCATTTACTGAAAGGTTTCAAGTTTGTTGGACTGTAGAAACCAATCGGTAACAAGCCTGGATGATATCGTGGGTCATTACAGCCGGCTCTGTAGTCCTAGTTCATGATGAAAATAATACGCTCACAAAGAGTAGTTGCCTCTTTTGGGTTACCAATTTTTCAGTCCACTTCTGATAGCGGTTGTCTACACTGTTTAAACAAAGCTTTGAGCTTTCGCTCAAGCAAATTTTGGTAAAAGCTCTAGAGCTTTCTGTTTAAAAGCAGCTTTCAGCTTTTGATCGCTGGTAATAGCGAACATTTATCTAGTTAAGCGTATTATCTTACCATTCCGCAACTTTTGGCAATAATTGGATAATTATGAAACGGAAAATATTGCGCCAAAGTTAATGCAATTATAATTGTAAGCCCTAAAAAAATTAAAATACTTTCAAAAAAAAAAAAAGGGAATGTTATAATTAGAGCTAATAAAAAACTTGAAGCAATAACAGATTGAAACGCAGATAGTTTTGTTTCTTTTTTGTGTTTTTTTAATAATTCAGATTACACTTTATTTTTAAGAATGAATTGAATTATTTCATTTTTTCGACCTTTAGTTTCTCTTTGTTTTTTTTTGTTTTTTGTTTTTTGTTTTTTTAACTGTTTAATATAAGTTAATTTTTTCAACTCTTTTGTTAACCACTTTGTTGCGGTTAATAATTTGATGGTTGCCATTTTGTTGTTGTTTTAATCATAATAATCGTAATAATAATCATAATGCAGTATGACATAATATATGCTTGTTTATATTTCTATATATATATATATTTATATGTATGTATAGAGACGCAGTTATATAATTCGATTTACCTAAAAAACAATTTACAAATATATAAAAATGAATTCATCTAGTAAAACTAAATAAGTATATAAAAAACGATTTATATATATATACTCTTCCCTTCTTTTACTTTTATTTTGCTTGCTTGCTCGTTTATTATTTTTTTTTTTGTGTGTTTGCTGTTAATAAAAAAGAGTTTTATTTTTTATTTAAGTATGCAAATGGTTTTGTTTTTTATTATATGCGCGAATTGTATTTGATGTGCTCGAGCATGTGTGTGTGTGTGTGTGTGTGTGTGTGTGTGTGAGTTCTTTGTTTTCTTTTTTAATATAAACTAAAACAAAGCAAACTTGTTGAACACAATTTGTATACAATTTTCCTACATAAATATTTATTTTTCTTTACACGTTTCCTGCATTTTATTTTTCAAATATAAAACTGAAACGAAATAACAATTTAGCAAGACAGTTGAGATGAGTGAAACGTATTTAACCAAAAAAAAAAAAAAAAAAAAATGGAATAAACACAGTGGATACATATTTATAACCAATAAGTTAAGCTGGTCAAGAAATAAAAACTTAAATTAAGCATACGCCGTGTTGCCAATGTGCACTTGAAAGTCCGCACTCTCTGTGTGTTCTCATGTGTGTGTGTGTGTGTCTGTGCGTTTGTGTGAAGAATTTGTAGATACAATACAAAGGTTTGTACTACATATTTGTTTAATGATAATAAAGCGCAAATTTTCCTAAATGTCCGTCTTCCCAATGTGAAATTACAGCAACTAAAGAGTCAGCTAAGTTCGGTTAACACAACTCTGACAGCTGATTCTTTGAACAATAGAAAATAAGTTCTCCATAGAGAAACACAAGAGCAGAATTTCACTTTTGAGGAGAGAATTCAGAATTTCGATGTGTGTGGCTTAGCCAGATTCCAACACTTTAAAACTTATAACGCAACAATCAAGTTGATGCACTCCAAATACTAAGCCAATGTTGGCATTGCTTAATTAGAACATATAGCTCACCAGATGATATTTTTTCGAATTTACTTTATCAATATACCTACCAAAACTTTTCAATGGCAAATAAGTTCCGAAAACGCAACATTTGTATCAACAGAAAAGATTCGTACTTCTGCAATGCAAAACGCACGCTGCGAATACTACTCAATCGGACGGTTAAATGTTGCCAAATTTCTTTAAATATTAAAACCCTCAACAATGTACAGCACAGCTTCTGGGTATCTAGAGAGCACATCAAGAGATGTAAAGTTGTATCACCAAATACCAAAAGAAAGTTGTTTTACAGTAAGAAGTAGAAGTCCCCAGGACTTTAGCAGAGTTTTGCATAGGGCTTAGCGTCCAGCGTGCATAGCTCCCCTCCCAAAAAATGATGTTATGAGGCGCCCGGATGAGCCCTATATCGAGCCTCAATCCGCTAAGGGATTGTTATGGCAAAATAAGAATAAGTCGATTTAGAAGAACTATACACTTGAAACTAATTCTGCCATAACTTTTAGATATTAACATTTTTCATATATTCTTGACGATAATCATAATTTTGATTACCAAAAATGATTTTTCTTTTGCCAAAAGCATAGAAGTTACAAATGTATAAAACTTCTCAAAAGGGAAAGAACAAAAGTAGTGAAAAGTGATGTTAAAGTACGGAGCTGTTGCCTGGGGAACAAACGTGAACATTCTTGTCCTCAGCTAAGAATGATCTCATGACAATTTAGAGTCTAGCCTGTATTTGTTCGACTGGCACAAAGATAATATCCTCTTCTCAATGAAAGGCAAAGTCCACTTCCTAGGATTCTACAAGCCAGAGATAAAATGAATACCATTTCATATCTACATGATGATCACCCCTAAAGGCTATGTATCCTATGAAAGGCAGACCATAGCTTGGAGTTGTGTCTGTTTGAATCTATGGGCATATATGCAAGCGCCCTTCTGGCTGAAGTTTGCACAATAGACCAATATATAGATATAAACCTGGACGGGAATTACCAGTGTAGGTAAATAGCAATATATGAACTAAGCGAGCTGATCTTCTCCTTATATAGCTATATAATGGTATTTCACTGCTTGAGGTACTGGACCTTGTTACATCAACTATTAGATAAGTTAGGCTGCTTTAAAGATCGTTGCAAAAACTGTTATAATCTTTATGATGGTTCGGGAAACTAAATGAATTAAATTCGAAAAAAAACATTCCCGAGATTGAACCTGCAGACAAATTAGTGGCGAACGGTACCGCAAATCCTAATGGGTTAAAGAAGAAAAAGAAGAGAAAAGGAAGCTAAGGCCAAACAGTTCCTAGGTTTCTATCACTTAAACAGGTTGAAGCGAAAGCTTGAGGGATGCTTTGGGCTACAAGGAGACACTTGAGTAAGTCTTCTGAATTTGAGCGTAAATCCTCGCTTTACTAGATGAAAGTGAAGCCATACTGTGGCGGTTGTTGAAACTCGATGAGCGTTGCAACCCGGTTGGAAGCATGGCAGATATAAGGTTAAAGCCCTCTGAAGAGGGCGCCCGTGTGGTGAGCGGGTTAGAGAATACCAACTCAGCAGGTCAAAGCTTGTCGTATGTGACGACTAACAATGACACTGGGTTCTTTCGAGACCAGTAGGCCTTAGAAGGGTTGTGCGTAAGGTTTGGAACCCACCACGTCAAACCACAATTCCAGTGAAAGAATGTATCAGGCCGTAACCCGATAACGGGTTGTTATGGCCAGTTAAGAAGAAGAAGAGGGCGCAATACTAAAATACTGACCAATAAGATTCTTAGATGGTTTTCTTAGCACAGTGTTGCCAATTGTCAATTGCCAGAACGAAATGAATTAAAGAATGAAAACAAAGAAAGTTCCGTTACTTAACATTAGGTTACGGTAAAACATAAGTACAAATAGAAAACAAGGAATAAGGTTCAGCTGGAAAATCAAAGCTTAAAGAAAACTTCCTAAATAGTGTGGCCATATTTCTATTTCCGCCATTTTGTTCACATTAGGCGCTGCCTTTTGTATTATTTTGTTTCGCAAACTAAAAAAAGATTGTTACATATGTACATATGTATGTTTTTGGGTTTTGGGTTCATAAACTACTCGTATTGCTTTTTGTACGCTTTCCGTTTTTGGATTGTAGCTTTTATCATCATTAATAACTGTCATTTGCAGCAAGTAGCAGGCTTTTCTTTTGTGTTTTTCCAAAGAAAACTGTTTGCCAAGATTTGCATATATGTATGTATGTCTGTAGGTGTGTGTGTGTTGTGTGTGTTTTAAGTGTTCTTTTTTTGTTTTGTTGAATATGCAACGTGCAACAGACTCTGACTACGACCTAGCACTTAATTAATTAAGTATTAATAATTAATTTTTTATGTTTAAGTTCTGTTTGTTTTTGTTTTTCATTTTTCATTTATTAAATCTTTGCTTTGAATGCTTGCTTTCATTTTTAAGGTTTTATTTAAAGTCATTTTAGTTTTTATGGGTTTTTGTTGCTTTTATAATGTAAATATTTTTTTAACATAATAATATATGCCGTTATATGCTACATTTAAATTTAGATTTTTCTGTTTTTGTTTTGTTTGCTGCAACATTTTAATGCATTTGTTATTTAAAAATTTAACCATTTTCACTAAAAACTTAGCATTAAAAAATTTAACAATAATATATATAAACTACTTTTTGTATATATTTTATATATATATATATATAGATACTTTTTTTGTTTTTTTTGTTTTTTTTTTGTTTTTTGTTTGTTATTTACGCAACTCAACTGCAATGTATATTATTAAATTTGTTGTTGTATAAACTTTTTGTTGTTGTGTTTATTGAATTGATTTATAACAAAGTTTTGGGTTCTGCATTTACATAGAATCGCGTTTATTTAGCGTTTAGCATTTTCCATTTTCATTGCCTTTGCTAATATATCAAAGGTAATTGTGTATTTATCCCTTGCTTTGTATAAATTAAAACTAATTTTATTTTTATACGTATGTATATATATATATAGATTTTCATATATAAATGTGTGTTTTTGTTGTTGTTTTTGTATATATAAAGTATTTATGTTTAAGGCCAAAAATGTAAACGTAAAAATTGTAATGAAATGTTTTCTTTTAGTTTTAGTTGTAAACTAAAATGAAAAGTGTGTGAAAAGCTTCCTTCATATTTTTTTTTAAAGGTTAAAACAAAATTTACAAGGTTTAAACATTTCAGTGGAATTGCAATGTAATTTATTTATATAATTCATACAATTAATTATAGCATATTGTGTATATATAAAATTAGTTTAATTATTTAATATGCCTGCATTTGTTTTAACTGCATTTTAATATTAAATGTTTTCTTGTTGTTGTTTTTGTTTTTTTTTAAACGTTTTGCTAATTTAGTAAAAAAGTTTTGGGGGGAGCGGGGCATTTAAGACACACCAATTATCACCTACTATCCAATCTTGTGTTTCATATAACTAGGTAAGCTAATGTGTGTGTGTGTGTGTGTGTGTGGGTGTGTGTGTGGGTGTGATTGTAATGTGTGTGTGTGTGTGTGTACGTCTTTGTATGGTCAGTCGTTAAAGTTTTTTCAACCAAAAAAGTTGTCTTTATCGTCTATTTTGTTGTAACTGTTACGTCACTCACACACACACACACACACTGTGTGTGTGTGTGCAGGTGTGTGTGTGTGTGTTAGCTGCTTGTCTTGGCGGTCCGTCAGTCTGTTTGGCTTCGTATCAAAAGTGTTGTTGTTTTTTTTTTGTTGTGTTTGCTGTACGCCTAAATTGCTAAAGTCTGTTTAATGTTTTTGTTTTTTTAAGTGTAGTTTTTTCTTTAATTTTTAAAATTTATTTTTTATTCTACTAAACCTTGGAACCGGATCATTGCTATAACATACAACAAATAATAATAAAAGTTGTTTTCAAATAGAACATAATATTGCATACTTTTGTGTGCCTTAATTAAAATTTAAATTGTTTATATGTAAAGTATATATAATGATATTAAAAATAATAATTATAAGAACACATTTTCCGAGATATTCGATTTTTGCTGTTTACAAAAAATGTTTGTTTCTAGTATGTAAAAAAACGTTAAAATATATTGTATATATAATACACATGTTTTAGTTTACAACAAAGGCAAAGACAACCTAAAGGATACAAAAAGCAAGTTCAGCTCAGTTAGTGTTGCAAAAGGACATAGGACATTTTATCTACGGATATTTCGCAGCATTGCTTATAGGCTGTGTGTTGTAGATTTGGCTTGAATCCTTGGAGACTGCAGTCAGCTTTTGATTTTTAAGTACTTCGTCGTTATAAGCAATGCTGTTGTTTTTGTGTAACTAGTTTTTGCCGTGTTGACTGTACTTGTGAAAGAAGCTCAGGGTTGTGTTTGTTCTGTATATTGCATATTGTATTTGTGTTTTGCTAAGTTGAACTTAACAAATATAAAGTTTAAATTGTTATTTGCTTTCATCTAACTGAGTTTTTTGTTGCTTTCTGTTTTATTTTCATTTTATGCTTTTTCTGTTTGTTGTTAGAAAAAAGTATATGATATTTTTGAAATATTTTTCATTTAATTTTTTTTTTTTTATATAGTATATTATTTTTTTAGTGAGTCCTCGGCCAGGATCACATCCTTGGTTGTATGCTAGCTTAAATGATGATAAAGTTGTTTGTATGTTTCTTGTTGTATTTTTGTTGCATTTGCCATTAGAGCGGCTGCTGCTACTTTTAGATATATATATATATATGTGTGTGTGGGTGTGTGTGTGTGTGAGTGTGTAGTTCTAGAACTAGTCCAGCATCACTTCGCGCAGCTGCTGTGTAGGCGATGCCGTTGCCAATATGTCCAACGGACAGTCTGTGGGCGTTGCCACATCGGCAACCGAGGCAACCGAAGTCTCCATAAATTGCTGCTCTTGTTATGTCAGATCCTGCGGTGAGTCTATTGAGAATAGCTCCTTGTAGAGTGCTGGGAATACCACATTGGGATGCTGTTGCTTGAATTTGCTCAGCGATTCCATGTGCATGATCGAAATGTCGCTGCAAAGGAAAAGTTGCAAGTTAATAAAAGTATTAAAAGTTGATTGTTTGTTGCAGTTTAACAATTTTTTTACTATCTGCGAAGTCTGCTTTGAATTCGAATTGTCTTATTTGTTCTATAAATCTATAGAAAAATGCATTGCTCAATAAATGCGCTTATGCAGTGGCAGTTTTCGATCAGTGGTTAAGAAGCGTTGACTGTACGCGGTCAAGGCCGCATGGGGTGAGACGCAGCCAAACCACAAGTGTATGTACAAAATGTATAATTTTAATGAAAATTCATGAAATAATAGAAAATAAAGAAAACCGAAAACCGTAACACAAATAAAGGGACGTGATTTATTTTGAAGAAAGGCTCGTCTTAAGTGGACTGCACTCCACAGTGTTGCAACATGAAATTCAGTGGAAAGAGTGATGTGTGATACTAACGAACTGCAGTTTGGTTCAAATACGGTTCAAAGTGACTTGAGACGCATCGACACAAATGTGTAGTTTGACCTAGACTTAAGCTCACTTTTTGCTAATAATAAAGAAACTCACGATTTGATAAAAAAAAACCCATTATTGCCTTGATAACCAGAGCATTCCCAGACCGTTTATTAAATATACGATCTTAATTTATCATACCTTTAATCTATTTTATTCCGGCCTTGGAGAAATACGTAAGTACTATTACTAAGAGTTACATTTTCAAGGTGAATTGTACCAAATTTATCCATATTTTATGCTTTTCCTAGGCCATGCATATTCTTGTTTGTGTAAACTCAAAGATGTGTAGTGACTGATATGAAACAGCTACAAGGCTGTTTTTTCCCAAGTCTTCGGCCAGCACTTCGGCCGTAGGCTCTGGCAGCGCATGCCTGCTTTAGACTACCATTTTTCGACCTTTGCTTACATTTATATCTCATTTAAAAAAAACCACCTGAACTCCTTCTCAATTCGCCCTAAGGTTTGAATGTGTGCGTTCGTATAAAATCTTAACAAGGTTGGAGCAAACCTTTGAACCAAGTTTTTTGTTTGAAAGCATTTATAAAATCGGGTAACGATTTAATTTGAAAACGCATTTTCGATAAAAACTTTGTGCAAATATCATAAATTTCGGTATTTCAATAATATCTAAAATATTTGACATTTTCAACGAACGATCCTTTGAAATCAGCCCACGTTTTTTTGGAAATCACGTTTCCGAATTCATGAATTTTTTACTCATTTCAAAAACGCCAGTTGTCAAAAACAGATTTTTGTGGCGGCATATGAGTCTATCTTACCTCCAAGACGTTTCTCTTCGATTTGGCATAGTTTTTTTTGTGTTAAGGGTTTGCTTTACAATTTAAGAAAGAATTATGTTTGTGCTTAAATAAAGAATCCCTTTTTTCAGTGCTGTAAAAGGTGCTTCCAAATTGGTGCCCTTTAGCTTTGTCTTTTTTTATTATGAACGTGAAGTTTGGTATACTTCAGAAGTATCAGTAAGTATGCAAATTCTCGATATTTCAACAGTTGTCAACAATTCGCTTCCAAATTCGCAGTGAGTATAAACACCATTTCGAAACTTACCGGAAATTGGGTATATTATTTAAGAGCGTGTCCAGCACTGTGACATCGCCCTTAAGCGGCGCATGATTCGTTTCCAGCTCTTGCCGTATTGCATTCATGCTCAGATTGAAAAGCCTCTGTATTTCCGTATTGCCGCGCACTCCATTGCGTTCTTTAAAGAGAATCTGGGTTTAGTAGGGTTCAAACATAACTCTTGTGAGTGGTTCATACCTGGCCAGAGCAGCACTAAACTCTGATACAGCGCCAGTTCGGTTTCAGTCAGTTTTAGTTCGGCTATGGATTTAGCCGTTTGGAAAATGCGCGATACCAGGCGCATCTCATCCGAGTCCGATGTATAGAATGCCTCTTGCGGCAGCATAACATCGCCGTAGAGCACAGCATTCTGTGAGAGATCTAGCAATCTGGACATGCGAACAATCGCCAGCTCGAACGAGCCCGTTTTCAGCAGCAGTATCTGTAAGATACAGCAGAAACTTAGTACAAACTGTATTGTGTATATATAAGTTTAGAACTCACCTGATCATCCTGACTCAGGCGCATAAAGCCCGGTATAAGCTTAGCAAATTCGATAATATTCTGTATCATTTGTGTAAGCTTCTCTGCGCAGTCTAACCAAAGCTCCTCTTGGCCAAGGTTTTTGTAGTATATAATGCGCGAAAGATCCTAAAGTGAAGTTCAAATTATGTAGCATACTTTTAGACATTGCTTGTAATTAGCCGATCTTACCTGCGGCTTTCGAAACATGTCATGCACAACTTCCAGTTTGGTATTTGTATTTGCATGCGCCTCCGCCAGCGTCTTGATCAGCACATCATTAATATCGCCATCAGCTGGGAATACCAGATGATATACGATATATTAAAATGCAAAGTGTGTGCTGCCATTTATGTTGCAACCTACCATGACTAATAAATTCGGGATCCATCATTGTGCTACGCGGCTCGTATGTGGTACTATCAACATAATCCGCTGATATATCATATTGCATTGTCTGTTGGGGCGTCACCGATGCTGAATATCCATAGGGACTGCCGTAGCCCACCTCGTTGTTTGAATAACCGCTGTAGCTGTGGGCACATAAGATTAGGAGACACCAGCAACGTTGAGCAGAGCAAAGCGTGAGAGTGGAAGAGACAGAGAGGGAAGCACACAGGCCATAAATAAATAGCAACTTGACATGTACTCTACTAAATGGCTTGAAATACTCCACCTATTATAGTTGGTATGATGCAGCTGGTCACTGCTTGAGGGCGTCTGGGTATCAAAAACGGAACTATCCGGTGCCGCATCACTCTGGGCACGCATCTGTGCACGATGGAAACGCACCTCATCCTCGACCTTCTCACGTTGTTTCTTGGACATTCTGCCGAATTTTACAGCTGTGGAAGGAATACGTTTATTAGTTCGTTTTCAGATACTCTGTGTTTAGACAGTATGTGCTTGCAAATTGGAACACTTTGGTTTTCGGATTAACACTTATATTACGATGTTATTTGAGAAAAAGTAACTGCTAAGTTTATCTACACATTAAAAAGTGACATCAGTTCAACATCAGATTTATCTATGTTTTACATCATTTTAAAGGAATTTTGTTGCGACTGTTTAACTAAGTGCTGTAGAAAAAAGTAAAGGCTGGTTGATTATTACGAACAATTTTATTTGTATTTATTTACATATTGGTCGAGGAATATATTATGGATCATTTTCATTTACCCCTACTTGAATTGCAGGAGTTATTTTATTATATTTAGTAATAGGAACGGCTTTTATAGGTTATGTGCTACCATGAGGACAAGTATCTTTTTGAGGAGCAACTGTTATTACAAATTTATTATCAGCTGTTCCTTAATTAGGAATAGACTTAGTTCAATGAATTTGAGGAGGATTTGCTGTAGATAATGCAACTTTAACTCGATATTTTACTTTTCATTTTATTTTACCATTTATTGTTTTAGCAATAACAATAATTCATTTACTTTTTCTTCACCAAACAGGATCTATTAATCCCATTGGATTAAATTCAAATTCCCGTCTCTTCTAGTGACTAATCGCCAATTTGACCGTCACAAATCGCATAAGAAAAAACAGAAAAACCTATATTACAGATTTACGGTGGAATTTTAGGGCGCATTTTTCAGAATAAGAAATTGTGTTGCTGTTTTCTGTAAGACGAACAGCGGGTAGAGAGACCTTAAAAAACGGCTCAATGTAATGCTAGGTAAATCTAGGTATAATGTGCAATGAATGGTTGTAAAGAAGAAAGATGTTGTCTTTTTGTTGTTCGTTTATGCGGTGTGCTGACATTATATGGCAAGGTATTGAAATGCAATCCAGCGTATAAGACATACTGGGGTAGCCTATTCGTAAGCTAATATCTACATGTTAGACGCACGGTAGCTGTTGAGCTATGAAAGTAGAGGCCGCAGACCCAAGTGTTAAAAAACGCATGTATTTTATTGTTTCGATCCGTATTTCGTTTTTTTTAAAATATCGACTATTCTATCTTGACATTTCCGAGGCTTTGATACTTTTCATGTAACCTATCTAAAAAATACTGTTCCTTTTTTGGCATATTTAAATTAGTTCTTAAGAGCCACTGTTGAAGTTCATATTAAGCTTCATAACAAATACAAGTAATGGCTGCTGACTAAAATCGCTTAAGGGACGGCTGTTCCTTTAGGCATAAGGGGTGAATACTACTTACAAGCTTTAGCTTCAATTAAATCCTAATCCTTTTGCAGCTTACCATCCGCAGCAGAGTATTGGGTGAAAGGCTATCAATTTGGGGACTTTCCCAGAAGAAACCTAAAGCCTAAATGCTTCAATGCAGCTGCATCGGATTAATGAGCTTCAAAATGCCGGAATCGAGCCACAGGCCTCATGATGGTGATGAAAGCTTCTTTTATAGCAAAATAGACTGCTAGGACCTATATCTTTGGTTCAGACCCGATTCCTGGAGAGACTGTCTTGAAGAAAAGTGGTTAGTTTATAAAAGGACTCTGTAATCTTATTTTCTTCTTAAGGAGGTAGTGCGAAAGGACCTTTAACATCACATTCACATTTAGTCACAAATTGTTAAGTCAATATAAAAATAGGTATTTAGCTTCAGTTTTTGACTCTGTAATATTGTCAACGTTTTCGGACATCGTTACAATTGGAGGATGTTGCCCCTTTTATTTTTAAACAGCCTCTTATAAAAAGGAGTGTTTGAGTTTTATGTATTTTCATATGTTTGAGTTATTTGTTGTTTTTACGATTACTTGCTAGTGTAATTGACTTAAGTTTTAAATATTTAAAACTGCAGTTTGGATTATTTGACTAAAAAACGGAAGCTCAACTATGCAAATAGATTTTGTCTCATAATGGGATCTTTAAAGTGGTTATTATATTCATTAACTTCATAGCCAATATTCAAAAGAAAGATCTTTTAATATGTACCAGAAAACTCACAGTTTCTTTGTCAACTTTCTCTGCTATAAACTCAATTTGCAAGCATTATATACATTATGGTTATTGTATGTTGTATATTTACCATCACGACTCATTCCCAATTTTAGGCACTTTTGCAGTCTACAGTATTGACAGCGATTTCGATTGACGCGATCCACAACGCATTGCTTATTGCGGGGGCACTGATAGTTCACAACGGAACTTTGGGAGCGGCGAAAAAATCCCTTACAGCCCTCACAGGTTATAACGCCGTAGTGAACTCCGGATGATTTGTCGCCGCAAACTTTGCATGGAATTATTTCAATTTGAGCTGAAAGTGGAACAAAATGCAAATAAACGAATTAAGTAAAACGTCGCATACATTATGCATATTAATTATGTATAGGTTGAACAATGTAATCAAATAGTTTTCCCATGCTATAAAACTGGTAGTTAGCTTTTCCCATTGCATTTTGTTAATTATTAAAAAGCCATTACAAAATCCAAGCGAAATCCATATGTCTATTTCTTATGCTGCTCTGTTATAACTTGTTATGTGCAGCTAACCCCGCCCTAGGACTGTCTCTCTATTATGGATGAATTGACAAAGCAATCCAAAAACTATTGCGCAATATTAGTGGTGCTGCTTCAGAAGGTATTGTGGCAAGTAGTACTTGTCTGACCTAGACAATAGGTAACTCAGCTCAAGTGAATTGTGCGACAGACAGCGACAGCTGTTGGGATTCCCTCGGTGTCGGGTGCATGCAACAATCCGCAATCCTTTGGCCAAGCGACAGCAGCGTCAACGAAAACGACGACGTCGCCGTCGCCGTCAACGATGATGTAATTTCTTCGAGGGGGCGAAGCCCCTTCTTACTGATCAGAGTTACATTGAATACCAGCGGCAAATATTTTATGTTTTGGTTCTAGAAGCGCGCACACACACACACTCACACACACATACAAATCAATCCACTCGAGCGGCAGCTGAGCGACTGCGTCCGTTGCTGCCGCTGCGCTGAGACTATTGTGTAATCTAGTGCTTTGCGTATTTACCCACGAGGATGAGATAGAGGTGCATGAGCGCGCGCGCTGAACCGAACGCCGACAAACACAAACTCAGACACCGACAGAGACAGAGACAGAGACGCGACGCAGACGCAGACGCAAACGTTGTACGTCGACAGCTAGGCAGCGCAGCATCAGCGCAGCAGCGCAGTTCAAATAAAAATGTGCCAAGCCGTCAGCATTGCTTTTGTTGTTGTGGAAATGTGTGACAGTTGATGAGCGACGCAGCACAAGTGAGTGAGTAAGACGCTGTCTCCGTGTGTGTGTGAATGTCTGACTGAAATGTTTTTCAAGTGTCAATGAACTTTTTCAACATGGCAGTATCACACAGAGCATATACAAATCATACAACACACAGATACACACACACACACACACGCACACACACAGCTACGTTCTCACATTACGAAGCGCGCGTGAATGTGTGATACGAATGAAATGAGTAATAAAGAAAACAAAAACAAATTGAAAAGAAAGTTCTGCTCTTTGCAAATTACTCTTTATTCTTAATAGCGCGCGCGCTCTTAAAATCAAGTGCTGCTTTTCTCTGTCTCTTCTTATTGGCGCTCTCTTTTGGCGCACAATGCAATTGCATGTTGCTAAGAGCGAGACTGCATTAACGAAAAAACCGCTTTTCCAAATGTGTGTCGTCATAAACTGGATGGCAGGCTTACTAGCTTATGGGGCGGTTTGTCGGTCGTTAGGTTGGTCTGGCATTGTGCTTGGGGACTGGGCGGTGGTGGGGCAACACAGCATCGTCGTTGTTTGTTTTTGACTGTGCATCGCTTGAAGCATTTTGAGGCATTCTCAGAATAATGAAAAACTTGAAAATGTGGCATGCAGTTGGGCCAAAGCTTCGTGCATCCGCTTAGAAGAAAAAAGATACAAAAGTATCTTTGTGTGTTATTAAAGTTATTGAATATCTTAAAGGATAAAAATGATTAATAGCAATTGCAATTAAACTTAGTTAAAGTCAAAGTGTGGACAATTTAACTGCATAAAATACCGCATGCGGCTAAACTGAATTCTAGTATTATTCGGTTTTTATGGCTTGTAGCGTATCATAAGCAATAATTCAGTATACGATTATCGCCAGACGCTGAAATTCTTATTCAAGCTGTATTTGCTTGACCCAAATGTCGTACGAAATGTGCGTCAACAACTTTTACCGTAGTTCTAGATTCGCACGTACTCAAGAATTAACACCTTTAGCCAAAGTTTCTCCCTTTGATCATTATTTACTAAAATTTGTCAAACAAAAATGGTGTATGTTTTTCGCAATACTTGGTATGTTTCAGTTTAATGGAAATATTTTGTTGTATGGTTTAGGTTCATAATACAGTATGAGCAAAAAGTTTTTTCTTATCAGTCAAATTATTTTTTTTTGTGAATAACTTTCCCATAAAGTCAACCAATACTTTTTAGCAATATTCTAATATGTTCTAAATCTTTTTTAAATGCCTTGGAAACCGTCTGGATTTTCTTTATAACAAAACATTTTTCTAAAAGCGAATCATTTAACGCAAAATTTGAATACATACTTCAAATGTTTTGATTTATGCTTATTTTTTGGAGTTAAAGAAAGTTCAGGAATTCGAAACTTAAATATGGATACGTGACTTTCTTGGTCATAACCGGATCATCGGACACATGGCTTAAACGAGGACCAACCAAAAACAGAGAGAATTCTTGTATAAATTTGGGTCTAATTAACGTTGTACTGACTAGTACATAAATAATACATGACTAGAAGTGGCACTCAAGTGTTTTCTGTCTTCTTCTGCGTCACCATACTCCAAAAAAGACACATTTCTTAAACAGTAATTTAAACAGCAAATGCCAAGCATCTACAATAGAGTTAACATAGACTTCCCTGCAAACTGTAAAAGTCTGCGAAAAAACGACTATAGATAAAAGAATTCATGTCGTCATTATATTGCCTAGTTTACTAATTAACAAGATCTAAAAAAACTACAAAGGCTGATCCCTAATTAACAAGATTCGAATATATTACCATGGATGACACCAGCACAGACTTGCCAAACCTTAAACACAACGCTACAAAAAAGATATAACGTATACGCACAGTGTGAATTGCACAACCAATTTGCATATTTATGCATTTCAAAAAGCAAAAGAAGCCCAAAGCAATTGCCAACAAGTTATTTGCTTTTTTTTTTTTTTGTTTTTTTTTTTTTGATAAAAAGGCATAAATTAAAAGCTGTCAAGTAGCAAAATAAGGCATATAAAATTCTGAATGGAGTCGGTTTAAAGCGCCTCGGAAAGAAATTTCGAAATCTCTGTGTATGAAATATCTTTTATTTGCATACACTCAAGTTTTAACCATATATGTGCGTATTTTGTGTGGATGCATGCATTTTTGAAAGGGGCGCAGCAGCAGTTATAACCAGAAGTCAAAATTAATATGTTCTTCTTTATTGCAAATGCAGGCAGAAAAAGAAAAACGTAGAAAAACAGCGGAAAAGCAGAAAAACTCAACAACACTGACTGCAATAAAAATACTATATGAGAAAAAAGCTGCACAGCAAAAATATAATTAATATGCAACGACATGTGCGAAAAAAAGTGTGCAGCAAGAGATGCAAATACGAGGGCTGTCTTTTAGATTTCGATAAACGGCAAGCCTAAAGTTCTCTAATGGGACCACAAGCAGAGAAGTTAAGCGCTGCCCACTTCTTCTTCTCTCTTCTTAACTGGCCATAACAACCCGTTATCGGGTTACGGCCTGATGTAATTGCATTCTTTCCTTGGAAATGGGGTTTTACATGGTGGGTTCCAAACCCTACGCACAACCCTTTTAAGGCCTGGCGTGGCTCTACTGGTCTCGAAAGAATCCAGTGTCATTATGAGTCGTCTCATACGACAAGCTTTGACCTGCTGAGGTGGCATTCTCTAACCCGCTCACCAAACGAGAATCGCTGCCCACTGAACATTGATTAGTGATCATTACTTCAAGAATGCACTAAATACCAACGATTAGAATCTTACGCAATCTAAGGCTACAAATTGCAGCAGCTAAAGGAACATTTTTGAGTAAGCCGATGAATGATCACATGATAAGTGTTGATGATCTCTGCTGAATGCGCCCAATATGACCTTTTCAAATGAAAAATGTTTGTATTCGTTCTCTTTACACGAAATTTAAAAGGCAACCCTCGTCGGTTTTTTGTTTTTGGCAAATGCAAAGCTTTTTATGCGCACTGCAAGTCCACAACGAATGTCCAAGTAAAATAAAATAATAATAATAATAATAATAATACCAACAACAACAACAACATCAGCAAACAAATACATAATACCTCAACGGGCCAGACCAGACCAGAGCAGAGCAGAGCAGGCCAAGCCAGGCCGTTGCCGCAAAATGAACAGATACGAAGGCAGAGCTGCTGCTGCTGCTGTTGCTGCTGCTGCCTGCGCCTATTGCACAAGTTGTCAGTCAGTCAGTCAGGCAGCGCAGCGCAGCGCAGCGCAGCGCAGCTAATGGAGCCAGCCAGACAGCCGAACAAACACGAACACGAACACGAACACGAGCGAAACGCATTCGCAGCCATTCGGCATTCGGGCATGTTCGCAAAGCAGCTTCGTAAGTGGGTCAGTTCGCGGTGAGGTCAATGCACCGCTTGCGAGTGCGCGAATGCGAAATGCGAATGAATGCGAAGCAAGCGAGCAAAGCAGTCAGAGCAGTTGGCAGTTGGAGCACAGCAGAGCCAGCTCATTGAAACACACACACACACACACAAGCACAGTTGAAACTTTGCAGTCAGTCAGTAGTTGTTGTTGCTGTTGTTGTTAGCACATCGCTAGCTCATAATAATAATAATAATAAAAATAATAATATTGTGTGCGCTCAACTTTACAGACGGCTCCACAATGAGCCAAAAGTTGTCGCTGCTGACGTTAGCAGCGCTGCCAGCGCTCTCTTAGGCCTAACTGTTTTATTCTTAGGCAGCGCCCGCTCGCTTAGCTAAGAGCGTTGAACATTGTGCGCTCTTTGCTTTTTTCTTTGCATGTGTGTGTGCGCGCGTCGTGTCTTGTGTTTGGTTCTTTGTGCCAAGTTAGTACTGAAACTTGTTTAGCAGCTTTCACAAGTGAAAAGGGGCGGCGGCATGTAGACGACGCTCGACGCGCTCGCTTTAGCCGGTTGGCTTTGCAAAAAGCAGCAAAGCAACAACAATGTAAATTCCGTTAGAGCATATTAACATGTTTGCTACGTAATTTCTACGCCGCTTTCTTTTTCTTTTATTTGTTGCCGTTGCTCATGATTTGCATATTGTGAGACGCCGTTAGAATTTGTCAATTTCATTCATTCTCCGCAAACTGTTCTTGTTGTTGTTGCTGCGCATTCCTAATAATAATAATAATAATAATAATAATAGTATAATTTTGATTTACGCGCAGTTATGTGAGTAGCAGAAGAGCTTGAACTAACGGAGTGCTAAACTACGGTTACTTATTTAGGCAACAAGCACGAAGGAGGCAAGCGCGTAAGCGATGACGACGCACAGTGGACGCAACTGACTTTTTTTTCGGCAAAAATCATAACTTTTGAGGAAGTAAAGATATTTTCAAAATTTAAAATGCATATAACATATATAATTCCTTAAGTTTCTGCGATACACTGCGATAAATAAGCTGTGTATAGAGGGAGCTTTAAAAAACGGTACTAAAGTTCGATATTCTGTACACCTTATCCTTGCAACCTATAAACCTATAAAATGTGCTTATTGCTTAATAAATCGTTAAAAGTTTGAAAATCTGTTGGCAAGATGTTTGCAGACAAACTTTCGAGCATGCAATTTTTCCGTGACATGCAAGGATAAGACATTTGCAGTAAATAATATCGAACTTTACTACCGTTTCTTGAAGCTGCCTATATACACAGCTTATTTATCGCAGTGTATCGCAGAAGCTTAAGAACTTCTCTGCTCTAATGAATATTTTGAAAATATCTTTACTTCCTCAAAAGTTATGATTTTCGCCGAGAAAGAAGTCAGTTGGATCCACTGTGCGACGGTCAGGAAGGGGGCAGGCATTCTTGTAATGTTTACATTTTGCGCATTTCTCTGTGCAAGTGTATGTGTGTGTGTGTGAGTGTGTGTGTGTGTGAGTATCTGTGTGAGGTACGTGCCATAGTCGGCGTTCTTTTGTTGGCAACAAAAAGATTTCATATACAAATTTCTGGCAAGAGTTTACTGACCCATAAGACCCCCAACAACATGAAGAAGAGGAAGCAGAACATGCCAAATTTGTCGATTAATAAACTCAAAAGAAATGAAAATAAAAAACAAACATTTCTTCAAATGATGTAATTTGTGTGCGTGCTTATGCATAAAGTGCTATATGAAAGAGTTGAAGATACTCACATATACATACGTACAAGTATTTGTAAGCACATTCGTAAAACTATCTTTTTTGACAATTTGTATACAACTTAAAATTCAATTATAACTGTTAAAACGTTGCTCACCAGGCGTATACGCAATTTATTATATTTAGAGTCGCTTTTTTCTGTGCAAACAGCACGTATACGTTTCACGTGATCAAAACCAAATGATTTGTTTGATTTTTAATGATTCGGTAGTGTTGCTTAAAATGGCTACATTTCACTGAATGATTCATGGCCAAGTAATTTCTATAGATATGTAAATGGCTGTTATATTTGACTTATTTTACATAATGATAATTGGGCAAGCCATATAAATAGCAACAATGTACTAATTGCAAGCTCTATAAATAGACAAAAGGACATTGAACTTTTGGGCATTGTTAAAAAGTAGAAGAGTTATTATTAATATTCATATTTTGTGCATTCATTTTGTAATTTTACAACATATTGCACAGCATGCAAATAAGTTTCGGAGAGACAAAGATTCCACTGTTTACCACTGTTTATACGAAAACAACCGAATTGTTCTCAAAATAAAACAAATTTTGATTTATCGCCTACTCCTAGACTCAGTTTTGGTTGAATCAGTCTTGATACCCAAATTCCCAGTACTTTACTCTACTTGCTTTCTTCAAATTGTGTCATTAGCTGAGTTAAACACAATTAACCTAATACTTATCAGTATCAAGTATCAAGTATGGAAAGGTTCAATCTTTATATCCTAAACCTCTTAATCAGGAGAGGTCACAGTTTTCATCTGCTAACACACAACTACTACTGCATCGACTTATCTTCTGTCGACGTCGCTGGCGTCGATCACTGCTCACGATCTGTATACACTTTTATACAGAATTATTGTTAACAACTTATGTTGTTGTTACAGAAGAAGTTCTAAGAAAACTGAATAGAAATTTTGGTTAAATTCAACTGTGAAATTTTGGGAATAAACATTTATAATCAATGAACAAAATGTGGTAACTCCTCCTGAAAAAGTGTATTTTTATACCCTTGATTAAGTCAATGTCCCGCAGCGCGTATTGAGTCATACGAATGCGTAATTTACGGACATGTCGATTTTTCATGATCCACAATTCTTTCTAAGAATTTTTGTCATAAAAAAGTCGACTGCTGCGTCATCCTTTCATTGTCCATGCTTCAACACCATATTACAGAGCCCGGAAGATTTAAGTCGTGTATAGGGCTAGTTTTGTGTTTTAAAAAAGGACTCTCTACTGAGCCAGTGATATCGTTTACTCCTCTTAGTAAGTAGTTCTTTTTCGTATTTCATGACTGACAATCCGTTGATAACTTGCGTTCCTCGGTGGAGGAAGTCTCGTACAACAAAGTTCCGTAGACACTTGTTACACGATGCGAGATTACTAAGCGAGTAACTGATAAAAACTCGCATGATAGAACGTAATCTTATATGAAATAAGTCGCACAGGTGAGACAACTTACACTCAGTATTCACAAACGATGTGAGAAATAAATAGCACGGATTCGCCTGGAAATCTCGCATCGTGTAACATTACGCATCGCGTAGACTCTATGCGCTTGGTTAGTTGACATTTCATTTCGCTCTCTCCCATAAGTCGCCACTTCTTTCAAATCGATAAGCACTTCTTGCTGTTCCGATATCTACTTCAGACTATTCTATAGTTGTATATAGGAAATAATTGGAACTTTTCTAATATTTTGTCATCGCTATATTAAGTTTACAGAAAGTCTGTTCAAAGTTTAAACCGTTCTTATATAAATGTTTTTTTTTCGACTCAAGGTCCATCCTTTTCTTTAGAAATGTACTTTTAAGAAAGAAAATATCGACGCTTGTAACGGTAAACTGTTAAGAAAAAAACACTCTAGTTGTAGTTTTGGGGCGAAAACTAAAGTTTGTAAAACCGACTTAAGAGTTTACGTCAAGAGTATCTCAAAACAAGCACACTTTCTATTTCTTTTTTGGAACTTTCTAGTTGACTTTTTTTTGTCCTTCATAACTATGGAGTTGTCATCTACACTATGTTAGAGGGCTCAAGGATGACTTTATTTCCTTCTTAGCTGTTAATTACATCCGTAGAGGTCTTCAATAACACCAAGGTGTTATGTTTGTTTCCTAGGAAGACTTATAGTACTTCTATAAATAACAACAAAATAGTCTATATTACTTAGTCCCAGAGATTTGATTTGAAGCAAAGGATGTTTTAAAAACTGGAAAAACATGAAACATAATCCTAAGACCTCGAAAAAGACTAATTTTAAAACTTAGCTTATGTCATATAGTATGCATACGTACAGTTTGCATAGTTAATCTAAGATTTTTCCTAAGCTAAGTTCTAGACAAGCTGCACAAACACACACACGGTACTGTACACAATTTTCCTGCACATATGCCATAGATTTCTATAACAATAGCAATAACAAAAGCGAAGAGTACATAAATATGTAGCTACAAACAATAACATAAGTATTTCCCATACGAAAAAAATAAGTAGGCCTTTGCATTATTTATGCACGCTTCAAATGCACAGTAACAACTGCAACAACTGCAACAACTGCAACAACTACAACATAAACGAAACTCAAGTCAACATAATCGTAGAAATACCTTGAAAAACCTCAAAAGCCACACAAGGCTCATAAAGCAGGTAAGTTGACTCTTTTATATTTGCGCAACTGCAACAACGACAACAACAACAACTGCTGCAATTAACTAGCCAATTATTTATGGTATTTAAGCGCTTTGACTAAATTTTCCAAAATGCAACTGCAGCGGTGGCAAGAAGCAGAAAACCAACGAAAACAACAAGACAAACTACAGTCAACAATTTCCTAAACAAGATTTTTCAAGTTGAGCCACAAACAAACAAAATGGCGTATTTTATCTGTACGTTTCTTTTTTTTACTTTACAGAATTTAATGTGCGAAAATTCTTAAAGAAAATCCATTCATTGCCATTTGGCTTGTGCGCAAACTGGAAAAACTGGTTATACAAGCAACTAATTGAAAACTTTTTGGCACGTCGGTCGCACAGCAACAACAACAACAACATTATAGACGAAAAAAAATGTACATAAAAACAAAATTTTGTCTAAGTGGCGTATACGCGATATCTGATTTCTAAACAAATGCATAAAGTACGAACTTTGGACAATGCAGCAACAACAACAACCAGTTGATGAAAAGCGGCATTCGTCAAATGAAAACTGAAAACTGTCCGCCCTTTTTTGTGTGTTTCGGTACATACAATGAAATGCCCAATGCAAATTGTAATCACAAAATAACGAGTCATTTCAAGTTGGATTGGAATATATAGAAATATATACACAACACTCAAATACATATAAATAGTTGCACTAGCGACGAAAAAAAAACCAAGAACTGCAACAATAGATGAGTGGGAATAGCATAGTTCCGGGAATCGAAGTTGCAATACACTAACTCTAGGCATCAAACTTACTTGAATTCTACTTGAATTACGTGAGACTTGAGATGGAGAATTATGACCAAAGCGCGGGAATGCATTAAGTGTTTTACTTTATCTAGGAATCTGACCTGAATGGATAGAATTCTGCTCTCAATGTTACCGCATAAGATAATTGCATTTGGTATATAAATTTAATGCAAATGAATTTGATTCTTTCTTCTTTTCGATTAAGACAAACTTGCGTTTCAGTTATGTTCTGAACAGATTTTCTAAACTTTTAATTTAGACATCTTTGAAAAAGATTCTTCATACTTTTGATTCAGATAACATTTACAAAGAATCCTCATACTTTTGATTCACTACTTAGTTTTCTTCATATTTCTCACGTTTTTAAAAACCATTCATGGTTATGACATTGCTTCATTTAACATTTCAAAATGATTCTTCATACTTTTAAAGTGAGAGACAATATTTGAAAAGATTCTTCAAAATTTTGATAATTTCGAAAATCATTCTTCATACTTTTAATATAGATAATTTTGGAAAAGATTCTTCATACTTATTATTGAGATAACATTTGAAAAGATTCATAAGTCTTTCGATTCAGATAACTTTGAAAATGATTCTTCATACCCTCAATTCAGGTAACAACTAAGAAGATTCTTCAAACTTTCGATTCAGGTAACTTTGAAAGTGATTCTTCTCGCTTTCGATTCAGATAACGCTAGACAAGATTTATCTTCGATGCAGAGAACATTTGAAAATGATTCTACACACTTTCGTTTTAACGTTTTTAAACTTTGGAAAAGATTCTTTTGACACCCGGAAAATCAGTCTTCATACTCTCAAATCAGATACTTTTGAAAATATTCTGCATACCTTCGGTTGAGATAACATTTGAAAATATTCTTTATTCTTTTGATTCAGAAAATATTTTAAAATATTCTTCAGATGTTCGATTCAGATAACTTTGATAACGATTCTTTTTGTTTTCTATGCAGATAACATTCTCAATAACTTTGATAACTTGGCAAACAATTCTGCATACCTTGCACTGATTTCCTAAGAATTTCTTGACTCTTAAAATCAGTTTTTCGAGACTTGTGTTTCCCAAGTTTTTTTTTGGATATGGCATTGATTTTATTGCTCGATACAGGAACTCATTCAGATGCTGGCCAATTGGAAGCTCTGGCATCTGCAGAATTTATTTAGTAAGTCTCATCTACTAAAATAAACAGATGTAACTGTTTAGACTCTTAACAGATACGTTAGATTTTCTCAGAAGAGGATAAGTTAAGTAAACTTGACAATGGACAAAAAACTAATTGTTTTGTAAGTTTTGGTTAATGCTTTCGAAGCTGTTAGATGGTTGGGCTTAGATTTAAGAACCGGTTCGAGCGAACCTTCAAGTATTATTTTATAAATTTTTTGGAAAACGATGCTCCGGTTGAGAAAGCTTGCTTGTCTCGGTTTGAACTATGTTGGCAGCCCTCCGTTGTACATATTGACTTCACTTCAATTTTGTGACGCCCGTATAACTGTTAAGTCATACATTTGGACGCAAAATGAATATGCACGCTTTAAGAGTATTCAAATTCAACAACAAATATTCATTTTGTTATTCCACTTCGCAGTTGCATTTGCTGTTGTTATTGTTGACTTCGGACTACCACGACTACCACTCCGACGTTGGCGACGACAGCAACAACAACAACAACAACGACGCTTCATCATGCAACTGCGCGCACTAATATCCGTCCTTGGCTCGTCTGTTCAACTTTGTCCCAGTTTTTCGCATTTGTTGGCGCGCTCGCCTCTAACTTGTCGACGACGGCGAAACCCGGGACCGCAGCAGAAGCAGCAGCAGCGGCAATGGCGGCAGCGGCGACGACAGCGGCAGCAGCGACGTTGGCGGCGTAGCATTTTTTGTGTGTGCAGTGCACACAAACACATTAACACACAAATGCACTCACATGCATTAGAAATACTAACGCATATCTACATACATAGTATATATATATTCGTCGATTCATTTGGTCGCACTTTGTTGTGTTGTGTTTTGCTGTGTTGGTCTGGGCTGCTCGTTTGGCTGCATTGTGGGGCACACACGCACACACACACACACACACACACACACACACAAAGACACAGATATATGCATTTTGTATATGCGACAAACTCACGCACAAAGCTAGGCGAGAGTTGCATAGATAAGATACGCAGCAGCAGCTGGAGCGATGATGCATAGCAATTTTTATACCCTGTATACAAAATGTAAAAGGGTATTATAGATTTGTGCAGTGAATGTGACAGACAGAAGGAGGCGTGGCAGACTATATGTTCGATGGGCAAAAATGGTTAGGAGCAATAGTCGAGTCGATGTAGACATGTCCGTGACAGATTCGCGCGGTTTACAACCGCTCCGTTCTATCTATCATTTCGAGCCTCGACAGAAGTGTGCGTCGTATTTACGTCTATGTTGAAAAAATTATCGTATTAGGATAAATACATCAAAAGTTATAGTCAAAAATATGCTAATTTCACCCCCTCGCCAATAAACTGCTTCAAAATTCCACTACATGTAGATATGGATACATATGAGCTAGAGTTACAAAATTTGGTGTGGAGACTCGTGTGACCCCAATCGTTAAAACTATATCTACCTTTTTTCAATAGAACCCCCCTTCCTCCGCAATCGATTTACTTTAATAACTGCCACACCCCTCAATATATTGATTTGAAAATTGTCACAAACATTGATATATGTATTTTTGATCTGTGTTACAAGAATATTGGAGTTATGGATATATAATATATATATATATAATAGGAACTTCCCAATAGGAATATGTTTACAGGCATATCGATCTTATAAAAATGGATATAAAAGTAGATACTTCCGTTCCCATTTTACCGTATTTAGTGTTTATAAAGAACAAGGTTACAGGGTATTCCACTGTCGGGCACCGTCCCGACTGTCTGCATCAAATTTTTATATGTATTTACACAGATATTGCAGTTATATGTATGTTATAATTACTAGAATAATACATATAACATGCGGCCTGCTGCATATACAATTTGGCAAGCTGTTTGTTTGTTGCATGTGTGTGCATTGTATCTATATCTATGAATTTCGTTGATACTTAGCGACAAAAGTTGCCTTGATGTGGCGTATACGCAATGTGAGCCAAAAACAATAATTACTATTAGGCATTTGTATGCAATTTGTTTTGCCTAATGATTACATCTGCTCATAATCAGTTAAATATATTTATAAGAATTTAATTGTATAGTAGACGATCATGTATTTAAAATTGTAAGGTTTTAGAGTAGTATCTTATAGAATGTGGTCTATGAGGTAAAACAGTCAAAACATGTGAGAGCTTTCGATTCTGTGGTTGCGCAAGAACATAAAGATTGATGATGGATATAAAAGAATTTGCACAAAGAAAAGTGTAACTTAAAGAATATAAAATGTTTCAAAAGAAATGCTTTTTATTTCTTATAAAGAGTACTTTTCTTTTTGCTTATTTATCAATATAAATCGACAATTTCTAATGAATTGTGCAGAAATCGCTTTAGGCTGTATTCCTTTGAGATTCCATTTTGGGATGTTCCCATTAAATCATAGCAACAAATATAATAATTCTCGTAACGAAAACGAAACCCAGCAAGAAAACAAAAAGCTTCGATTTGAAGTTAAAAACTAAAACTTTGAATATGCCATATATTAAATCTGAAGGTATTCATAGTTTTTTTTTAACTCTATTGATTTAATCTTTTATGTGTGCTTCTTTTTTCTTCTCTTAAGTTTCCACAATCTATTGGTTCCCAAAATTTAGTCGTTAGAAATCTGTTTATTCACATTTTTTCACAGAATCTATTGCTCCAAAGCTTTCGCGTTAGATTTCCAACTCTTACAGATACTTTGGCTGCATTGACGGCTGCACTTGCCTTTGAAACTCGTTTTAATGAGATCTCTGGCACATTACTGAATATCGAAGTTCTATTTAACAAGTTTCACTGTATTGCTTGAATAATAGCTTGAGATGTTATCTAAAGATGGAAATGTAGCTGGTACTAATCTCAATAGAGCATTTAAAGTTATTAGCTATAACGATAAGATAAGTTTCTAATTTCTTGTATCCTTATATCTAAAAGTTTCTTCTATTCCAGTTTGCGAGAGTTGACTGCCTTGTGTATCTGTAAGGCAATGTCAGCGTTTATCTTATAAAATGTTCCTACCATAATTCGTTTCTATAACTTCGCAAGTGCGTGTAACCCAATTCTGCAACTGCTGAGCGCGCACTGTACCCTATATATATATATATATACCCTATATATATGCGTAAGACGAGATCAAGTTGAATATGGCATAATCATTTCTTTTCTTGTCTAAGTAGCATTGAAGTTGTGGCCTTATGACACACATTTGTGGTTAGCTTATCGTCATTATAGACTATTTTTATATTTTATACACTCACACAAAGCACTTACAATAAGTATAGTTGAACAACAAGCAATTGAAACTTTGCTTGATTGGTAGTGCAAGTTGCACACAAGTGCATTTCTTTGTCAATGCAACACAATGCAACTTCATTTTAGTGCCAACAAAATCATAGAAAACTAAAGAAGTTTTGTCTAATGATAGTGTATATAGAAGCTATTTCTTTGTTTTAGAAATGCCATAATTTATTGCTATGGCGCTCTAAGATAAGATCTATGACAGCTGCAAAGAAAGAACTTTTTTTTCTTTCTAAAGCCAATAAAAAGAACTATTAAGAAAATGTCCAGCTATAAGTATTACGTTTGTGCGCAAAGATTTATAATACATTTGAATTGATTTAAGGCTTGTTGGCATTGTTGTTATTGTTGTATTAATATTGTATTGTCCCTTATGGGGTGCAATGACCCTTTAATCAAAATAAAAGTGTATACAATAAGTATTGTTTTGTTCTAGAGGTTGTTGACTTCATAACTTGAAAACTTTTGGTGAAATTGCTATAAAAACCACAAAAAAATAAAAGGACAGTTTTCCATTTGTATGCTTAAAAAGTATGCAAATAAGCTTGTATCTGAGCTAGGGAAAATCAAATATATATATATATGTATATGTCAAATAGCTTTTGGGCATATTGTTTTTTGATCAATTTCCAATAAATATTTCATGAGTTATGTTGCGAAACATGTGTGCATACCAAAGTGCTACAAGAACTACATTTTCATAGCCGAAACAATTACAAACATCTGTCAGACATCAGAAATGTACAAATATATGTGTGCATAGATACTTGTTTCTTTTTATACCCTATACACATACTATAGGCTTCTGCAATGTATGTAACAGGCAGAAGGAGGCGAGCATATGTTCATGGGCAAAAATGGTCAGGAGCAATAGTCGAGTCGATATAGACATGTCCGTCCTTCCGTTTGAAGGCCCAGATGTCAGAGCCACAAAAATTTATCAAAAGATGCGCATTTACACCGAAAAGATGAAGTTTGTCGAATCACGTCGATATCTTGCCCCCTTCTCCTGTGACATATTTTTCCGGTTTAAAGCCTATCTATCATATCGAAACTCGACAGAGGTGTGGGATTATTGTCACAGACATTTTTAACTGTATTTTTGATCTAATCTACAAAATTCAACGACATTGACCCAAGAATACTGGAGTAATGGGCATACAAGTAATTTTTGCCAACATTTCCCAATAGGAAAACTTGTGAATTGGAACTTCCCAATAGGAAAATATTAAACTTGTAAAAAGAGGCATAAAAGAAAATACTTCCGTTCCCATTTTACCGTATGCTGGATTTAGCGCTTATGGGGAAAAAAAGGGTACAGGGTATTCCACTGTCGGGCACCGTTCCGACTGTCTGTATCAAATTTTTGTCTTTGTTTTTTTGATGAGTAATGGTAGCGCTCAGTTTGATAATCGAGTGTGGGAGCCAACATTTACCGTTAGTTAGCATTCGTATGGCGTGTGAATAATAATCAAATTAGCCGGTTAACGGCCTACAAACGAAGTTGCCCCAAAACACAATGTATCGCATTTGTTTTACATATTTATTGTATACATACATATATGTATTCTCTCCTCTTCTTCCTGCTAGAGCTTTTTGTTGAACAATTAAATGTTGCAACAACAACAACAACTGCCACAACAACTGTTACAACAACAGCAATGAAAATTCACGCAATAATTGTCAACGGCTGCCAGCCAAATGGCAAACACAAACAATGCCAACAACTAAATGGCAGCGCAGCAGCAGCGGCGCGGCGCGGCGCGGAGCGGAGCGAGCAGCAACAACAACAATGTCTAACAGTAAGCACACGCACCCGCAAACGCTGCGCAGCCCACTCGCTGCTCTCTAATCAGCAGCAAAAGCGCGTATACGTTGACTGCGACGCTAAAGCTAACGTCGACAGCGGCAGCGACGCAGACGCAGACGCACACGCACTTAGACTTCCACTCCCACTGCTGTCCTCCCTCACACACTGCTGCATAAATAATAATTTCATTTGACGTTTGGGGCAGCCAAAGAAAGTATTGCGCGTGTGTGTGTGTGTGTGTGTGTGTGTGTGTGTGAAAGCGAAAGAATTATGTTGTAATGCAAGCGTCTGCTTAGCTGTTTGCCCGGCAACGCTGCTCGCTTTGAGTGACGTCGTCGTGTTCAACGCTCCCGCATAAAAGCGCTGCTCTCACGCACTCTCTGGCGCTGTGGCAACGCTGCCCGGCGACCGAGCCATTCGCTGAGCCTCCGCTGTGTGTGTGCGTGAGTGTGTGTGTGCGTGCGTGAGTGTGTGTGCGCGTCTATCTGCGGGTGAATGACCGCCGAAATTAAATTTTTTGTCGATTTTAGACTTTTACTATGTTGACGCTGTTGATGATTTTGTGCTTTGCTTGCGGCTGCGGCTGCTAGTAGCTTGCTCTGCGTTTCTCTGTCAGAGCGAGAGAGCGCGATAGTTTTTGTGCGAGAGCGAGCAAGTAGCAAGCGAAGCACTATCGCGCACTTTTATGTGCGGACTGCATGTTCACGCAGGGGGCGGGAGGGGGCGTGGGCGCTGCGCCGCATAATATGTCTGTATTAGTGGGTGAGTGCGTGCATGTGCCTAGACTATACAATCAGCAAAGGCAAGCATTTCACTCAGCGACGGCGCACAGTGGGAGAAATGAGCAATCTGGCAGCGATAAGTCGATAATGTGAGCAATCTTTAGTTTGACTTATTTGATGATAGTACATTTTTCATATATGCTTTGATTTTTAAATATACTTATATAAAATTCAAATACTTCAAATTAATTGCAAACATTATTATGAGCCAAAAGCTCCTTTAGTCGCTAAAAGCTTTTTGATACTTTTAAAGTACTTCTTAACTTGGAAGATATAAGCGAATTTCACGCAACCTTGTAGTTTGCCTATATATATTTGAATTTCACACTTTTTCACCCGATGGGATGCTACTATTTCCTGTGCATTAAATATCTAAAAAAGTGCCATATTCATAGTTTTATTCAAATTTCGGGTTAATTGAGTACCACCATAGTTTGCTTTGTCAATGACTTAAGAATAAACATGGTCATCAATCGCTTAGATTAAGTTGCCTGACACACTTACGTCGTATTATGGCCCGTTGTGCTACCGTAGGATCTAAAGCTAACGGCTTCTCCGTTTCGAAATAGATGCAATTAAATGGAAAGTCTGCGATATTATAAGATCTTGTTTCGGACAGATTTGAGATATTATTTAAAAAGTACCAGCCTGTATGCTTGAACCTACGTCTACAGAGAGCTGAACATAAGCATAAGAGATGCTCCACCGTTTCCACCTCTTCCTCGTCCAGGCACTTAACCACACGCTTGCAGCCCAAAAAGTGCACTGATAAGAAGAAAATCAGTCGAACTAAAAAGGCGGGAAAACTTTTTGCTGCACTTGCTTTTATAAATATTTACTTTGAAGATAGAAGACCATCAAAAACACCAGTGAGGAGGTGTTGGCAAAGCTAAAAAATTCAAATTTCGAGTTTATTGCAGCAAGATCGTCAATTTCTCCCACTGTGCGGTATAGACAAACCACAGTGAATGCCAAGACTTTTTTCGGTCTTTCTTTTTCATAAAAATTTTGTTAATTTTTTGAATTTTTGCTTTGACTGCCGCTGTCGACGTCGACGTCACCGTCGCTGCTGCTGCTGCACTGGGCCGGTCCAAGGGCCGCCTGCTGCTAAAACAACAACCACAACAATGCGCGCTGGCAACTTTTTCGCTTTTAGCCGCTTTCTGTTTACGCCGCATTTCTTTCACTTTACTATCTGCTTCACATTTTTATTGTCACTTACACAAAAACACACACGCGTAAGCCTTTTGGCAATGTGTCAGACAAAGTGAAAATTTCAATAAAACCAAAAGAAAAGAAGCCAACAAAAAAACACAAGTTTTTCTTTTTATATATATTTTTGGCGACCTGCGGAAGTCATAAACGCAAATTGCTTGCAACTAACTTGTAATGTTTATTACAAATACAAAACGAGAGAGTGAAAAACAGAACGCAGAGCCCTATGGCGCCTTGCCGATAGTTTCCCAGTTTGAGTTCCCGGCACGCAATGCGTAGGAAATGTTGCTCTGTTGCGTTTAATTGCCTGGCTTTCGGCAACAAAGTGAAAATTTAACCAAAATATAGTTTAATATAGAATGCCTGCATCTATATGGCTGCTACACGCAACATTTCTAAAGCTTCACAGCCCAAATAGACGGCTCGGAAGTGCCACAATCAATGCCTGTTTTCAGGGCAGCGTATCGTAAATCGCATTTGGTTTGGGTGCGTATACTTGATGAAGATTTATGGAGCAGCATGGCAAATGAAATCCATATATAGCCGAAAATAGCAATACCCAAGCCTTAGAGGCCCAAGGTGCCCAACTCTTGACTAAATCGTGTTGACGTTGACCAACGCCTGACAAATGCTCATTATTTATTTACTCTAACATCGGACATTGGCCTCAGTTGGCGCAGAGCGTCAAAGTTCAAAGACCGCAGCAAATTGGCCAAAAAGGCAAGTTTCATCAACATTACAACACGTTCTACTTCTGGCTTTCTATACAGTTACATGATTGTATGTAAGTTTGTATGACCGATAAGTTGATGAACTTACAAATGAGAAATTAAATGCAGCTAAAAAGCGAGACAAGCTCTTAATCATGTCTAACTGCAAGTTAAGAAGCCAAAAAATCTGCTCAACAAATATATTACATATTTAAATACATATGTATATATATATATAGATACATATATGTATTCATGAAAATAGCTTTCATTAAAGTCGTGCATAAGCGAAATTTATGTGCTATAGGCAACATTGTTCCAAAAATAACTCAATTTGCCAACGCATTCAAAATATTGTTAAAAACAATGTAACACTCAAAAATACATACAAACAGATACCGATACAGATGCACATATAGACACATATACATATGCAATTACGCAAACACACACTGAAACAAATACAATAAAAATATTTGAATATTGCAATGAATTTTGCATTTTTACAATTTGTTTACTTGTACGGCAAGTGCATGTGTGTGTGAGTGTGTATGTGAGTTCAAATGAAAATGAGCATTGAAAACGTCACGCAACAGTTTAGTTTTAATCGGTTCGTGACCGGACATGCGGATGTTTTTCCACAGAGTGCACCTTTTTGTTGCAGCTCGAAACGAATTCTGAATCGAAGGGATTCAAGCCGAAACTTATTTCGGATACGGTTACGATGATGGTACTGGTACTCCTGTTCCGGTAAACGGATTTATTTCAGTTTTCTTTTTTCAATAATATCGATTTCGATTCACCGATATTTTTTTCGGTTTACTGGTTTTACCGGTTCCTATACCAAAGAACATGAAAGTAATAAAGTAGAAATTTAAAAAAAAACTTTTTCCGTCACGGCATGCTCTGCTAGGTAAAACATCAAAAGTAAGGGGTACTTAAAGAACTAGTGTTCACCATGTCATAGACTTTATAAAATAATGTAGCGAAATTTACCAATACAGTGTGGTACTATGTGTGTATTGGTAGAGTCACTTTACAGCCACTTACCATATTTATATATAAATTTCTAGTTAGAAAAACTTTTTTATATTCTTTTTTTTTGTAATATAATATGCCGCCATCTAACATGCTCATATGGTAGTATCACAAGCTTATTGGTAGGCAAAACAGTCACGGCATGTACGCGGCATACGTTTTTTTTTTTACTCGCAAGGCGAACCACCATATATTGCACGTTAAAATTGGTCGGCACACTGCGGGGAAAAGGAGCTATGGAACTTTCGTTTGCATAGTTCGATTAGTGTTCGATTATAGTCACCGAAATTGTTGGTTTAATAATTTTTGAAGTCAAAGATCCTAGTTCTTTCGATATAAGTTATGTTGGTAGTTTTTGAGCGTCACGGCATACGAGCATGATGGCATATATGTCGGCACTTGACATAAAAACCAAAAATAATGCTTTTAAGCATGATGGCATAATAGTTTTTGGGCTTAATAGTTTTTGAAATCAAGGATCCCCTTTCTTTTGTTATTAATTTTGCAAACCTTGCAAGTCTTAAACCAACCAAGCTCTTGATCGCTTAGCTCGGTGAGAGCTGTTTGACCTAACTGTAGTTTAGCATAGCTGCTAGCGCCCTCTAGCATTTTTCTATGTTAGCGTCAGCTCAATGTTAATAACGTAACGCCATATTCATCATATTCGAGCATCTTACCAAAATATTACGTTTAATGGTTTTCGAATGCAAAGTTCCTAGTTCTTTTTTTATAAATTGTATTAGTGCAAAAGAGTTTCGCTCGAACCGGCTAGACTTTCGATTTAAAATGTAAGTAGCTGGAAGAATTTAAGCAGATTTCTATGAATTTTTCTTGCGATTATTGATAGCTTTTACTTTGCGCGTTAAAAACCCTTAACGCTTGTTTCACGAAGTGTCTATTCGCTGGAACATTGACAGCGAAAAGTCCCACAACAGTTGATGCAGAAAAAGTCCAAACTTTATGGAAACTTCGTAAGGAATACAATTTTACCATTCCAACTCATTCTGTTGCCGCTGAGAAGCAACTATTTCGTTTCAATAGTTTCCTATTCCTGAATTTCAGGATAAAACATCTTTGAAAATAGATTATTATCTTGGTTCGCTGATTTCGAATTGTGAATTTAAATACTGTTGTTGAATTATCAATATTTTAAAGAGAGAGTTGGCGAGAGTTGTCAAGTCAGCAAATCTCGTGTTAGTCGTGAACCCCTCTACAGATGGAGCAGAGCTGTAATTCGCATTAAATGTTTTAATTTTAAAATTATTATACCAAAAATTACCCATGTACTTGTTCTCAACAACGCCGTTTCGATAAAAGAAATTTCGGTGGCGAAATGGCGAACTTATTAGGGAATATAGAAAAAGTGCCACAATCGCCAATTTTATTTAATTTCCGTTCGAAAAAAAAACAATCCCCATGGCTAAAACATAACTCATCATAATTATCATTTACGTTTTCTAGATGCTTGTACAAATTAGACAAGATTCGTGTACCCAAAAATGCAAATACGGGTTCGAACCCGAACGAAGTTACTGAAGTTTAAGCTTAAGTGCCTTAGCTGAATTTTGTGTAGAGTGTGCGAAATATTGGAAAAGTATCTGTAAGGTTCTCCTCTTCTTTGTACCCTAAGCTTGAGAAACAACTTTATAAGGAGAAGAAGATCAACTCGCCAATTTCATATATGTATGTTGATGCTACCTCTTGAAAAACTCTTGTTCCAAGCCCTAAACTGAAGCTCCTGAGCAATTGTAGAGCTTTTATTAAAGTTTATAATAGTACAATAGTTGCATACTATATTGATTGCCCTGTTGAATTATTTTAATTGCTAATACAAACACACACACAGATAGACAGACACAGATACAAGAGCTAAAGTATCTGTGTGTGTTTCCGTATGCATGTGTGTGTGTGTGCTTGTCTATGGCCGTGTATTTGTATCTTTTTGTATTTGTGTGCAATAATGTTTCGTAATTTTTTGTAGTTTTTATAGATATATTTCGTGTGTGTGTCTCTCATGGATTTCCCTAAAATAATTTCGTTGCTGTTGTTGGTTGTCGGCCAACGTTGAGAAACTTAAGTGACTTTCACTGCCAAAGTCAGGCCACAACAGAGCTCATATCATTTTGGATTGCTCAGCATATAACCAAAAAAAAAAGAAAAAAAAAAATACAGCCAAGTAACTCACTAACTGACTAACTGACTTACCGACTGAAGTGTGTAACTGAGTGAATGAGTGACTGCCAGCTATTTTTTTTTTATTTTTTATATTTTTTATTATATGCAATATCTGTATGTATAAAGCTGGGCCTTATGTACACTGTGCTTATATATTGCACTTTGTTTTGTACACTCTTGTACATATTTTTGCAACTTTTGCTTTTTTTTTTTGTTGATTTGGTCTTCAATACAATCTTCATGTTGTTGTAATTCTTTTTTTTTAAGAAAGTTTTAACTACAATTTCTTCTTTGTTTAATCAATAAAAGCGAAAAGTATTATTTTGCAGCTGACAAAGCTTTTATGTACTTGCAAAATCAAGAAATGTTATGGAAGTGTGAACGTTAAATTGTATAAAAATATGCAATTTCAGCAAAGAGTAAAGTTATCTTGACAGGGCTATATATAGATCTTGGGAAACGCGGCAAACTGTGACGCATAATACATATGATTTTTGAAGAACGCAGAGAACTAGGCGTTGGAAGGAGTCTAGGTGTCCATGAGTGACCGCTAACCAGCGACGGTAGATATCTTTTGGTGCTTTGCTTTGCTTAACTAAGAACCATCTGACCAAGAGTGTTGAGGAAACAAGAACCAAACTCAAAGATGCGAGAATATAAAATATAAAAACCAAATAAAAGAATTTCATTAGTGTTGTGAGTGTAGAGTCTCCTCTTAATACAACAACATCTATCTATAAGTTTGTTAAAAGAACTTTTTCTGTTTTATGATATTGCCAATGAGCTGGTCAAACTTTTCATAAAGCTATTTCTCAAAACAGTAAATCAAAGTACGCTCTTTAATGGATCAAAAGACTAATATATCCAATATACATTGGAGTAACGCTTCAAAAAAAAATACTAACTCAAACCGTAAACCACATGGCATCATATGCGTTGACAGTGCTTAAACCTCTACAATAAAATAACTTTGTTATACATGACTTGGTTGGCAAAGTGAGTGATATCGAACTGATGCTTTTGTCTCTCACAAGCAGTGACCCACACCTTCGGCAAGCACTTCGGTCGTGTTTTTGTGAGCACAAGAAGAAAGTTCGGCTCATGCAAGCTATAGGAGCGTATGCCTGTTTAAGGGCTTTGCTTCGCCTGCATTCTGACCAAGAAAGCGAAAGGAAGGTACTTTTAAGAATCAAAAATTTTAAATTTTATGCAAGACTTTTTATCGATGTTTGAATTCGAAATGAAAAGAAAACATTGCGTGAAAATATTGCGTAAAGATTGCGCCCCACTAGGTGTATTTTTTATACTCTACAGTTTTGCACCGTAAAAAAAACTCTGCCAATATATGCTAGAAAAGAAACTGTTCGAACGATAACCAAACAATGTCGCTTCCCATGCAAATGTTAGTATAATAAATACTACACTCTTTCGAGCAAATCACTTATTTGGCGTTTTAAATAGAAACTATATAATAATGAGAACACATTAAAGTTTATTCGCTCCCTTTTTGACAAATATCGAAATACTAACACGTTAATCGTGATAACTTACTTTGGTATTCAAAGAGCTTGCTTTTGAGCAAATTGCTTGCTGTTTTGAAGGGAAACTGAATAAATGAGAACACATCAACGTTCATTCGCTCCTTTCTTGACATTTGCAAGTTTTCGCATGCAAATATCGGTATATGAAATACCAAGACGTTAATTGTGATCACTTTCTTTGGTATTCAAAGAGCTTGCTTTAGAGCGTATTGGTTACTGTTTCGAAGAGAAACTGCATAAATGAGAACACAGCAACGTTTATTCGCTCCCTTTTTAACATTTTCAAGTTTTCGCATGTAAAAATCGGTATATGAAATACCAAGACACTAAACTTTGATATTCAAAGAGCTTGCTTTAGAGCGAATTGCTTGCTTTGAAAGCATTCACGCAAGTCTTCAATTATCAGAAAACCAAAAACCGAAAAAACACTCATTGGTCACTCCTCACAGACGAGTGATATTTCATTTCCCAAACAAATATTTTGAAAGTGAATCAAAACAAAAGGTCAATATGTCTAATGGGCTGAGCCTGCATGTTAGGCGCTTGGCTTGCATTATTTATAGTAGCTATTATTATTAAGTATTACTTATTATGTTGATGATTGAAAGTTAATTTGGCTTATTTGGCAATTCGTCAGCAGAGTTGAAAATGGTTGCTTTTGTTTGGGGAGTTTTACCTTTAATTGAACCGCTTGAATTGTTTTGTCCCGCCGGCGATTGCACGTTGCTTTGACCCAAGTTATTTGCGTGTGCTTCCAATTTCGAAGTGACGCTGCTCCACATGTCAAACATACGTTGCGTATACATAATTATAGGGTTGCGACTTTGTTGTCGAATTGAAACACTGATACACGATACGTGAACGTAACATAAGATAAGCTCACACACACTACGTCTAGGACGTCTCTTACGTCCGTTAGGCGTTACGTTATAAGCGCACACATACGTAGTTACAGAGGATGTTGTTGTTGTTGTTGTTGTGTGTGATATATATGCACTATATATAAGGTATAAACTGACGTCACTTGTTTTGATTTTTTTTTTTTGTTTGCCAATATATAAAGTTGTGTATAACTGTAAGTTTAAGTTGTTTCCAAAATTTCCCAGCTATTTGCGCCAGTGAGCAGGCATTGCACTTGTTTATTTTTAAGTTTTATTTTATTTTTAGCAAGTTTTTTGTTTTTGTTTTTAAATGTGAATTACTAATATCACAGTGTTGCGTATTGTAAACACGCCTGCAGCTATATATTTAATTTGTTGTATGCCAATTTTCAATATATAATATATATTTTATATATATATGTATATAAACCAATCTAAACGTTGTCAGAGGCTTGTAGGTACTAAATTTGTTGTTGGATCTGTTTAATAAGTAATATTATCAGCTATTTGGATTTATGCAATATCTTTTATTTACTTTTTTTTTGCTTGTATATAAGAGTGTGTATATAGCATTTGTTTATATGTATATTAATTATGTTAATAAGACACTTGTTCGCGTATATATATATTATTTAACTTTCAACTGTCGTTTTGTTGTATTTTTTTTTTTAGAAATTTCTTAATCTTTTTTTTTTTGTATGGTTTTTAAAGCAATTTATTTCAACTTTTTAACTTTTGATTTATAGCAAAGTTTTTTAATAGTATATTATTTATTTATTTTAGCCCTTTTGCAAAATGTGCATATTATTGCGCGCATATGTGTGCGCCTTCAATTTGTTGTGATTTTTGCTTGAAGTTGCCGATTGTTGCTGATTTTTTATCACTTTCACTGTGGACTGCAATTCGACAACTTTGTTGCTCCTGTTATTGTTGCTATTGTTGCTATTGTTGCTATTGTTGCAATTGTTGCTATTGTTGCTTTTGTTGTTGTTGCTGCTGCTATGGTTGCCACTGCTGTTGTTATTGTTGTTGTTGTTGCTGTCGTTTATATTGTGTTTGTTGCTGCTTTTATTATTTACTTTGTTTTGTCGATTTCTCTGACTTTTTTGATTCCATATCAAAATTTCCAAAAATACGAAAATTTCACGACAATTTATTCCGGAAGACATTTGGCGCAAATGTTTAAATCATGCATGTATATGCTTATTACTCAATTAATATATATATATATATATATTTATATATATTTTAGTTCAATTTAAACACTTTAATGTATAAAATCGTTTGTCCGTTTATATAAATGCTTCTTCCACGCATTGTCAGCCATTTGCAATGCCTTTCATTCAACATATTGGTCCGTAGCGCTGCTTCTTATTACTTAAAGATAGAGCATATAAACAGCTATATCTAAATGTATAGAGTATGAGATTTTGTAGCATAGGCCTAGGCGCCGCTGCATGCGGAAAAGTGAAAAGTGTGGCAATAATAGAAAATAAACAGTATTGTAATGTGTTTTTAAACGTTTTTCCAATAATTGAATTTGCCTTTAATTTTCTGCTTCAAGCTGTGCCAAAACTTCAAAGTGCCAAGACCTAAATAAGCGCGACACAAACAGGACTAGAAACAGGATACAACAACCAGCAGCAGCAGCAATGAATGAAGGCAACATGCCACACGCCACATGCCACATAAAAACTGTGCCGGTTGCTTACCCCAAACACACACGCACACAAACACACACATAGTGGGCATGGCTTTCCTCCCCACCCCACCGACTTTTCCGCTTTCATCGCATCATGCACACGCGACATGCGATTATGGCTTGGTTCTACTATATAGTAACATGAACATGAAAAATCGATAAAGAAATGGGATTTAAGGGTGCTCCCAGTTCACACACACACACACACACAAACACGCACACACACTCAGAGCGACGCCTAACTGGGTATCATAAGGGGGGCCAAGCAACAGCAATAACAACGACAGACAGTTGGCGTTGCTGTGGCCCCCATAACAACAACAGAGGCGCAACAACACTCACGAAAACACCCGCTGGCAGGCGCGTCATGCGCTTGATAAGGGGCCTTAAAGGGGAGCAATGGGGGGTGCATGCAGTAACATGAAAATGCAGTTCCACAAAACGGCACGACACCGCATAAATCTCGAATACGAAGCAAAGTTTGTTTGGCTGTGTGGGTTACGCTACGTATGTGTGTGTGTGTGTGTGTGTGATAGTGGCAAGTGGGTGGGTGGTCCGTGCATGTGCATGTGTATGTGTGTGCATGGGCATGTTAAACACAGAAAAAAGTTCTATGACCCAAAGCTCAAACATTTTGTTGTTGTTGTTGTTATTGTGTGCCGGCAACCAATGAATATAAAACATTTTTACCATTTTCGAATACTCTTCGAGAGCGTCCTTTCATTCTTGCCTGACTTTTGTAAACATCATAACTTAAAACTGACTAATGCTTGAGTGACATACTTGTATATTGTTGTATACCCCATCTTTCGGAATTAACGAACGATACTATCAAGGATTTTAACTAGAAAACGTTTCTATATTAAGTTATTTTTTTGGGGCTTCCGCATCCGTTTGATGAGTCGAATCAATAGTTGAGAGCAAAAACTACTGCTAAAAATTGATTTACTGTTAGAGAAACTTAGAAGCAATAAAGAAAACTAGCAATCACTTTTTATTTTTCAATGAATGATTTTATGCCCTGTGGTATATTCTTAAGTTCTTAAAACGTACGATACGACGTAAATAAAAAAAATTACTAAAATGAAAGATGAAAACTTCGTTCTTAAAACCAAAAAATGCATTCAATGCATATTGAAACAAAAATCGTATTTTATAGTATATTCCAACTTTTTTCGGGTTTCAGATTGACAGAAATTAACATTCACATTCATAACAAGTGTAACTCGTAGATCTTGTATTAACTTTGTTCAATATAAGATTACATTGCATATATGAAGAATAATATTTATGAAATAAAGATACTCTTCCGTTGAATTGTCCAATGACAGAAGACTGTCTTTAAAATTGAAGCAATCGAATTTGACAGATTTGTTCGATCTAGAAAATATGCCAGAGAGTTTAAAATTTTCAATAATATCTTTTTAACTTATTTGATTTCGCAGTGTCATTAAAGAAACTTACAAGAGACATCTGTCTTGTAATGTCAACATCGATGAAGTTTAATTTTGAGGAGCTTTGCCAAAATAGTTCTAGTTTTTCTAGGGTATCACAGACTCGATACCCCTGAACTTCTACAACTTAATCATAGTTTTTTTTTTTATCAGGCGAAACTAACAACAACATGAGCTACAACAACGTGGCAGCAGCAAAAGCTTAACTATGTGCAAGTGTGTGTGTGTGTGTGTGTGTGTGTGTGTGTGTGTGTCTGAGTGGGCGGAGGGTTGGCTGGGGGTGGCTTTTAGACATGCGGAAGCCTAAACGAAACGAGCCAACGCAGACATAGAAAAATACGTCACCAACTGTTGTTGTTGTTGTTGCAGTTGCTGCTGTTGTCGTCGTCGTCGTCGTCACCAAAGCGACAACAACAACAACAATTGTGCCAACAACAACTAACAGCTAGAGTAAAAGCAACGGCAACACATTTTGTTAGTGGAGAAATTTACATATAGATGAAGCACGAAATGCGAGCGCCAACAGAATATAACGGAACAGTGGCAGCGGGTAAACAGGCAACAAACAGAAAAAAAGAAAGAAGAAAGAAGGCAAAAAAAGTAAAATAAACTAAAAAAGAAAATGAAAATGAATAACCCAACTGAAATGAAAAATTCTCTCACTGCCGTTGTTGCTGCTGCTGCTGCTGCTGCTAACGCAGACGCTGACGCTAACGTTGGCGTCGACGCTGGCAGCCGAACGACAACGAACTTACTAACGGTACTAAGCTAACGAGCCGGTCAAGCCAAAAAGGGGGAGTGGCAATGTGGCGTCGCGTTCGTTATGTTCAGGCGCTTACAGTTACAGTTACACACACACACACACACACACACACACACACACACACACACACACACACACACACACAGTACTATACAGCTACGGCAGCAGCAGCAACAACAACAAAGGCGCTGACGATGCTGACGACAAAGTTACATGCCGTCGCTGTCGCCGCCGTCGTCGTTGGCGTACGTTGACGCCGAAAAAGACCAATGACCTATGCTAGCTGTAGCTGCTAGCTAGGCTTTTTCCGTTGTGACTCTTCTAGTTGTTGCCGCTGTTGTTGTTGTTGCTGTTGTTGCTGTTGGGGGCCAGAGGGTTGTCATAGACGACACAGCACCGCAGAGAGTGTGGGAGAGAGCGCGCGCGCTCCGTATGTACTTAGCAATGTTGTTCTACTAACGGTAATGCAAACAGAAACAGTTGAACAAAAAGAAAATAACCTGCCAGCCAGATGGCTTGAAAAGTGCCCTACTCGCTGAGCTGCGCTCCATACAAAACTGTTGACATAGACGTATACATAGGCCTAGCCTAGTTGCACCCTACCTAACCTCAAGCAAACACCTAACCACCCAACCACCCACCCAGCCAGCCAGCCAGCCAGTCAGCTAACTAACTACCTCAGCGTCCAACCATCCAACTGACTTACTTAGCTGACAGTCGCTGCAGTCGTAGTAGTTACAGTACTGAACTCAACCGAACTCAACTGAACTGAGCTGAACTGAACTGAACTGGCGAATTGTTAGTTTGACTCAACTACTATCTGTCTATGTTGCTAGGGTTGTTGATGAGAGTTACTGTTCGAGAGTTTTGGTTTGGGGTTGTGGGGTTTTTCCTTAATGGCTGCAGAACTTAGCATAGTGCATAATAGTTTTTCTTTGCCTTTAAGCAGGCTGTGTTTTTTCAGCGCCCAACAACAACTACAATGTTAGTACAATGGCAACAATAGCTGATAATCATAGCCAACCACAATGGGCAACATCATGCACTGTACAACACAGAGATGCTACTATTACTGGAAAACAATGAGCTTTGGGCACATTATGAAAGATTACTGTGAACTTTTGACTGTGAGTAGTTTTTGTTCTTGCTGTTGTTGTTGGTTTTAGGCGGAGAAGCTGTCTTGTAGACGTTTTGTATCCGTAAGAATGCCTGTCTAAGTTAAGAGGTTATTGACATATATAACGTAGTTAAGTTGCACTAATTGCAAGTTAAGCACAGAGTATCGTAGTAATGATAGAAGTTACTTTTGATTACTTTGAGAGTTCTTAAATGCAAGTTAAATTGGTAGTTGGTTCAATCAATCAAAAACTATCAAAAAACTACCATTAAAGCTGCTCATCTGCGTTCAATTGTGAATCCCATGGTCACAAGGTAAACTTGTATTAAAACATCTGCTGTTAACATTTTGTTCCATGTCTATAAGACTTAGCACATTCACACCTGAAGCAAAGAAAATCTTTTACTTGAATTAATGGTGAACAATTTTTGTGCTTGCATTATGAGATAAAGATAGATATTTGAACAATATGCCGCCAACGCAGGAAGATCAATTTCGGATACTAGATTTCTCATAGTCCAATCAAGTGATATCATATGTAGCAAAAATATCTAATAGTATACTATGCCACTGTTCAAGCCTTTGGTAAAGAAAATAACATAGCTTAATCCAAAACAGAATTTCCGATTATCATATTCTTAAAAGGTTAACTTTCAGTGATCGTAGTAACTAACAGACTACAAAAGCAAATAACTACTAGATACTCTTATTTATCAAAATCTTGGCAACTTTCAAAGTCTCCTCCTCTTCTCTCCTCTTACCTAAATGCGAACTTATCAATCCTTATTATGAAACATAGAGTGGAATTATCTATAAAAACAACATATTCAACATGAATTCCGTGATGTAATGCTGGTAAACTTGAGCTTTTTCGAATGGATATTTGAAGTGTCTGATGTTATGAATGCTTTAAAGCAGGTGTCGGCAGCAGCAGAGAAGTGTCCAATAGTAAAAAGGTTTAAATTGTTCGCTGGCGATCCACAGTGGAGCAATCTGAACTTATTAAAGGCAAAAATCATTACTTTTGCAGGACTGAGGTGCTACTGTGCGTTGCGGCAAGCCAATACCTGCTATAATGAAAGTCTATAGAAGTCCTATAAAGATCTATAGATCCTACTACCACCAAATGTGTTGGAGTTGCTTCTCCAAATTTCAAAAAAAGAAATTAATGTAAGAAACTTTGCTTCGTTTTATGCTTTGTCATGCCTTTTTCAACAACTCTGTTTTCATGGTATAACAATGGCGCCTCGCCAACCTTTCGAATCTCAATCAGCTTAGATATCAGTTGAAATCTGTTAACAACATCAAGTTTCAAAAAGCTTAAACTTTTAGAAAAAAAACATCATTTGCGAATTTAAATACGACAAGACTAGTTCTTTCAGTTCTAAAGCGAAGAATAAATGCGTATGGCTCATTAAAAAATATTCCAATCGATTAATCGTTCTCTAAACAGATTAATAGTAACAGAATAATCCATTCTATTGTTCATTCGGTTCTTTCAGCTCAGCCTATGTTGAGATTGGCATCGCGAGATTTTAAAGGCAAATTCAATATACATAAAGAGTTACACATTTTAAATACTTTTAGTTTTTCCGAATTTCATACATAAAACTTGTCACTTTTAAGTGATAATTTCAACGTCCAATTCCAAAATAAGTTAGTTTTTTGTTGTTTTTTTGATAAAGTCCTTGTTTGAAAAGCATTACTACAAAATGTAATCGATAAATAATTAGAGATGACAAAAAATTCTCAGGAATCCTTTAGATATTATCCATTAAGTAATCCACATGCAGCGGCTTCTGCTAGGTACAGCCATATATTTTCATAATTTATAAATTATTTTCAACTGATTTTCATTAATTAATTAAGCTTGTAATCAAATATTTCATTTTAATTGTTTTATTTATTATGTTCATTAATGTTTTAGTTGTTTTGTTATTGCACATTTCGGCATAGCATAATCCCCTAGACATTGCGCATTGTTGTTGTTTGTTATTGCAACTTTTGTTGTGCACACACGAACGCCAGCCAACAACACACATACAAACATACAGATACAGATACAGATACAAGATACTTTTGTAGTTAAGTATTACATATACACGCAAATGCACGCACAAATTATTACACAATCCAAATTACAATGCAACAGCAACAACAACAGCAACATTTGCCGCTTTCATTCTCAGCAGCAGCAGCAGCGCAGCAGCTGCTGCAGCTACTGGCTCTGCCAGCGTTGGGTTTGGGTCTGGGGCAGCTGCTGTTGTTGCTGCTGGCGACTAGTGCCTCAAGCTTTTTGGAGTCTGTGTAATATTACGTCACTTCCACTTCCGTTTCGACGGCACACATTGAGCGCATCATTGCGGCACACGAGACGCAGTTGCAGTTGCAGGCACAATTCAATACATACGTACATATATAGTATAGAAATCTTTTGAAGCATTTGATTTATAATTGATTTGTGTGCATGTATGTGTGTGTGTGTGTGTGTGTTGGTGGTGTGGTAAGAGCGAGAGAAACCGTTGTTCAATAAACTTCACATTTGCCACAAATTCAAAATGCAGCTTAGATCATGATTTTTGGCTTTTGTTTCATTTGTAAAATTAATTAAATTTTGCTGCTGAGGCTGTGCCTCTTTTTGGGGCGCGACACAACAACCGACAAGCTGACAAGGCGACTAACCGACGACAACCAGACAACCAGAGACAACATGCGGTTAACGGTTTGAACGGTTAACGGTAAACGGCAGACGGTATTGCTGGTAGAGCTGGTAGCTGGCACGCACTCGAAACGCATACACACGTACACAAATAATATTATGTATAATAAACAACAACAAATAATTAATAATAAAGATACAACGCGCAACGCAAACGCATCGTAACCGCCGCCGCGATACGCTCAATACGAAGTGTAGCTGAAGACTGCCTCAAAATGTTATCGAGTTCGTTGTCGTCGTTGTTCGTCGCCACAGCGCAAAGCGCAAACGGGCGGCCGGTGCGCTGCGGCGACGCAACGCTGGCGTTGGCGCTCTCGCCGACAGCGACGTCTACGTCAACAGCGTGGCGCGCCGCATTGCGGCTCATTGTGCCACAAGCGCGCACACAAACACACAGACAGTCGCAAAGAGTTCAGTCAAAGAGAGCGCACAGTCAGCAGAGAGCGGGCGCAACATGGAGCCAGCCAGTCAGCCCCCCAACCGCAAGCTTAAGCAGCAGCGCTGTCGCGTACACGTTGGCAGCGCTGCCCGCTGAGTGGGTATATGTGTCTCTGTGCCGATGACTTCTTCATTTTTGTCAGCATTACGCTTTGTGCTGTTCATTCGCTATGGCAACCGCACCGTGTGTGCGCGCTTGTATCAGCATGTATGTGTGTGTGAGTGCGACTGTGCTTTTCTATGGCGTGTAAACTTTTTTATGTGGCGCTTGCGCTCTCTGCACACAATCAGCTGTTATGACACGCTCTTAAGCGCGTCTGCCGCTCTTTACTGCTGCAAGGAACAAGCTTAAAGCTATGACTGCGTGCCGCTGCGTGCCCCATTAAAAGGGTTTGTTGCATGGCTTGTGTTTTTGTTTTCATTTCCTTTTTTAGCTCACTTTTTGCTTTGTGCTGCCCATTTTCCATTTCCATTTCCATTTTCATTTTAAATTTTCAATTAGCAGGTCAATTGCTTTTTAGGCCAAATTGCCAAGTGTGTGCTTGTGCACTGCAGTTGACTTGTTTGCTTTGCTCTAGTCGTCAGCTGACTCTGTCTAAATTTAGCCACCCCTCCCCCGCTTTCCACGACTAACTGTTTGTCTGCCTATCCTGGCTTGGCTATGTTTTAATGGCTCTCTTTTAGCTTACTTTTGTGGGTGAAAATTGTTTTTCATAGCTGGAAAATTGCGAACATGTGCTGCTTCTCAGCGAGTGCTTAATGATTAAAAGGACTAGCGACCAGGATATGTAATTTTGCGTGAGCTTTTGATGGACTTCTTGGAAAACTTGCGACTCACAACAAAATGCATGACAATTATGGTTGGGGCGAGTGTATAATTAGTTGCTATAACATAGTAGTTCCGCTTCTTATATATGTGGAATAGTTTAATGAAAACTAACCTGAGTTTGCACTGCACATACATAAGTTTTATGAAATTATAATATCCTTCCTACGCTATATAAACAAGCTTTATATAAGACAGTGATTCTTCAAATTAGCACAGCATGTGGCTTCTCCGAAGATACTGAAGATACCAAAACACTTGAGCCTACACAGGATGCGTGGCTTATAAGAAACATTCACCCGCGCATATTCTAAAGTGCGTGCTCTTCTTTTCGCTCTTCAGTAACACCATTCGGGCGTAACAACATCCGAACAATATTCGTGATGACATAAGAGTTAGTCTTATTAAGAAAACATGGAAGGCTACGCGACCAAAAACATGGAGAACAAATTTGTTACTTGAAATTCGGTGAAGAATTAATCAAAAGTATCAACGTTGTTGCCACTTTTACACCTACTTCTCTTATAATTTAACAATCCGAACAATTCGATAACGTAAGATAACTTTACAACCCTCAAAGATGATATAACGTAAGAGTCCAGCAGCAACGTTCACAATTAACCCATATATTAGACATCTCAAAAGCAAAACACATCTTATTAAAATGCAAAAAAAGAAACATGTATATTGCAAGATTTTTTTGCAAACTTATTAGCTCAAGGTCTAATACAAGTTACTATACATTTCATTGCTTTTAAATCTATTTTATGTTATAAAAATTTAAATTTTCCAAATTATCTTTGCGCCTGAACATGTTAAAACATGAAAAACAATACCAAAAATATTAGTGATTCAATGTTCAAGGCAAACTCCAGTCTGCTCCAGACCACAAACTGATAAAAAAAACCAATGTATTTGATTTAAAAAGTTAAAAATGTTCAACACAATTAAGCAAACTAAAATATTTGGAAATCGAAACAGTAAAAATAAAAAAAAATAAAAACATATACGCAGCAATTTAAGCAGCACTTTGCACCAAAGTCATAAATTAATTTGTATTAACTAATTCAGTATTTTTTTTAGTCTTTTTTTGCATTTCGGTGTGTAACACATACAATTAACTATAAAGTGTGTGTGTGTGTGTGTGTGTGTGTGTGTAGTTTGTTAGTGTATATGTGCGACAACATAAATTTTGCATAAACGAAACAAGCAGATGGACACAAAGAAAAATTGAATGTTATGAAACTGCAGAGCAAAAAATCCAAAAAACAAAAAAAAACATAAAAAATGCCAAAAATATTATAATGAAACCCACTATTAGTCGATTGGAAAGAAACCCATGCGGCGATATCTAATAGATACGCGATGCGAACTAAGTTTTAGGGCTCAGATACAAGCAAACGTTGTTTAACCAACTTTATTTATAATGAAGCTGTAACAAATCGGCATATCCACAAACACACACATAAAAACACATATATATATATATAGTAGTAGCAGATACAAATTAGAAATCGTTGAGATACAACAACTACAACAAACATATAGAAAACTAAAAGTGATAGTAAGTCTAGCTCGACAAATTTTGCTGTGGACAACTAGCGTAACACTCAGTGGCCATCGTTTGCATGTGTGTGGTTGTGCGAGTTGTGAAATATTTGCAACCAAAAAAATGATCGGGCAACCAAGTCCAACGACCATGTTCAGGGTCGTCAACAACGATGACGACGGCGACGACAACCGCGCAACCAATGCGTCCAACTTAAGTTGCAGATTCATAGATACTAACATATTGACTAAGTATATAAATGAGTATTTTGCATATGGACGATATGTGAAACCCTTTTTATTTTTCTCTTTTTTTGAGTAGCTATTACTTTTTTTTTTTGCAAAATTTTATGTATATTAATGTGCAATGCGCTGAGAAATCGGTTGATCTGCTGTTTATGGCTTTTGCTTTTGCGGATTTTGATCAATCTACAACTTGTTTTTGTTCAACAACATCAATTAGGCAACTTTTAAGCTTGACAAAGCGATAGACTGAGCTTGAGATACTTTTTTTTTTGTATTATGCGTAATCCAGCGAATGCCTTAAAGATACAACTTGCAAAGGGTTTATGTTAGCACCAAGATTCCCAGCATCTCGAAAGAAATGAAAAAACATGATTTGCCCTTTCAAATATGAAAAAGGACCTTTAGATGCAGATGTTGATGCATCCATTGCATAGCAACTTATGTCGTATCCCATCATATCCTATACACCATGTTGGAACCACTAAACATTTAAGCTTTTGAAAAGCGCACTTCCGCTACTACTACTAGCTCTTAAGCAGTGATCGGCAACAGCAACACAAAACTTGCGAGTGAGAGCTGCGATAACGTTGATGTTTGGTCGCTGCAGAGCAACGCAGCAAGTCCTTTGGTTGAATGTGCTCAATACTAGACATGCAAATACTAAAGCTGCCACTTATATTGTTGCCGATACCTGCTTTAGAGCTTTATGTGGACAAGAGCCACACCAGAAAAAGTTGAATAAATAATATATAGAACTGACTGTGCAGCTTCACAAATGGGTTACAAAAGACTAAAGCACGGGTGCTGGCATTTCCATTAAAAGCCTTGAGAACGAGGACGCTTAGCGGGTTGCAGCCTATAGTCACATGCATGGACGTGGAGAAATCGTATCTGAACAGTCAAGTTGTCATCAAAGTTCGTAAGAAACATACCCTTAATTACTTGCTGGGAAGCGATACGTTGACAGCGCTGAACCAAAAAGTATTTCATTTGATCAAGCTCACATGGATCAGTAATGCCGACAAGGCGATCAGTGTCTTCTTCCACAGATCGTATTTGAACCAAAAAACAAAGCGGAATATAGGTTTCCAGTTGAAATGGCTAAAAACGGTTGGATGCAGAAGCTGCAAGACTCATTGGGCCATAAAGAAGACAGACAGACTCTTACACATGGGAAACAACAGAATTTGGCTCCTTAAAGGAACATTATAGAACATTGAGACATTGGTCGTATAGACAGTTAGCTTTTCGGGCCCCATCGTGAATTCTGTAGGAGCTGCGGAGAATCATAAGAACACCACAATATCTGGCGTTCCTGAACAGAACACAAGATGCTTTTCTAAAGTTACCAGCAATGTTGGTGTCAAGAAGACAATAGGAAATTTATAGTCAGTCTGCGGGTTCTTCATGTATATGAATAACAATTTCTTTGATATTTTATGTTCATCCCTATGTATGAAATACAGTGCGAGCAAGACCCCATGAAGTTTAACTCGGACCGATCATATCAAGGTTCAACCAGAGTGGTGGGTCAGTGTTGGGGCATCGGGTAGTTTTTCCAGAAGAGTTTTTCAAGGGGAGCCCGCCTTAGAGACTTCGAAAGTACAGCACAATGAATTGACAAAGACATAATAAGGTCCAGGGTTTTCTCTCTACTGTCCTGGGCATCACAACAAACCAGTTAGATTTCTCAAACAGATCCTTGCGTGCTTTTTTTGTGCTTTCTCGTTCTCAATTTTCGCTACGAGTGAGTCGGTCTAACAGAGACAGCAACACAATCATCATTATACGTACACTTCTTATTAACAACCCGTGTTATGGGGTTACGGCCTGATGTAAATACATTCTTTCATTGGGATTGGAGTTTTATGTGGTGGGTCCCAAACCCTACGCACAACCCTTTTAAGGCCTACTGGTCTCGAAAGAACCCAGTGTCATTGTTAGTCGCCTCATACGACAAGCTTTCACCTGCTGTGGTGGTATTCTCTAACCCGCTCACCACACGGGATACGTACACAGTCTTTGAAATATTTGCTTTCAGAGTATCTTTTTTCTCAAGAATAGCGTAAAATGGCTGAAGCTTGCTTTATCAAAAATTTCGACATAAGTTTGAAAAATAAAGTCACAATTATCATATGCATTACGTACTCATTAGTAACCCCAAATCCGATGTCGATTTGTCGCATGTTTAGTCTAATTCGACAACTTAAGCAGCACTGAAAGCTTAACAAGTGTGTCTTGTACTAAAAATTGCTTTGTCATTTCCACAAATCGAAATCGAATTGGGTAACAAACATGGTTAGATTTGTGTTAAACGAACAAATAACAAATTTATGTTTCACATAAATGGTTTCTTCCCTTCTGCCTGTTCCAAAAACCCAAATTATTTGTTAAAAATCTTCAATATATCGAATGTCTGCTGCATCAACATAAGAAGCGCTTTAAAAATTTCTTGGTAACAAAATCCAATCGTTATTAATGTTAAATTGTTCTGTGTCGAAGTCATTAAGACCTTTCCACAGACCGCCTATGGCCCAGCCCCGCTTCAGCTATTATATCATTCATTTGTTTCAACAGATAGACAGCTCTGACATGGCCTCTGGCTTAGAATACAGTTCCAGTTGCAGCTCCAGCTCCGACACCCTCCCACCGCGCTCTGCCGAGACCGCATAAAAAGCTCATTACCACCAACAAACCCAATCGCCTAATGTTGCGGCTTGGTTGCGCTTAATTCTAATGTAATCAAGCCAACTTGGCGCGTCTATCTGTGTGAGTGTGTGTGAGTGAGTGTGAGTGAGTGTGAGTGTGTGTGAGTGTGTGTGAGTGTGTATGTGGTCTTCATTCAGCTAACTGTATAGTTTGTAGTTGAAGTTTTTACCGCTAAGGTTCGTGCTACGGTAAAAATATGAACACAAAACGAAGAAAATGAGTGAGGCAGAAGAACAGAATAGAAGAAAAAAGATGAAGTACGAACGAACAAGTGCCAAAGCAACGGTCTAGCCAACTGTTAGGCCAACTGGCTGAGCATACTAACTTGGCTTATACTTGGCTGGGTTCGGCTCGGCTCATTTGTGCCGCAAGTGAGTCAAACAGCAGTAAAGCGAATATGTTGAGGCAGCAAGAATCGCAACAAAAAAAGATACTATACCATAAAAAAACACAAACTAACAGAACCTAATGATAAAGAACACCTCGAGCGGCTTATTTAGTATGTCAAAACATGTTTTTTTTTTACTTGTTGTTGTTGTACTGGCTGCAACGTTGTCTATGGAAAGTGGGACACATGGTAGCCGCCACTCTGCCCCACACGCCGCACGAGGGGCACGCAAAGCGGCGTGCAGAATGAGTTAGCGCAGGTTGAGGAGTCGAAAAGGTGAATAGCCAATAAATCGACGCTTGTAAATTGAAATTCTACTTCTTCTTCTATTTTCAGTCATGGGGTGTGTTTCGACTTGTATCTGTGTATCTTTGAAACTGTGAGTGTGTGTGTGTGTGTTGTACACACTATTTAGATACTTATACACCTGTTAACATGGCAAGACAAGCGACCGAGCGACTGACGTGTCATGCGTTTAATTGTTACTTGTTTGCACCTTTAAAAATGTCTTCTTCTATTTTGAATGTCATACTTTTTTTGTATTTAGACTAAACTAATTCGGTCAGTACTACACACCCCAAAAAAAACTATAAAAGTTAGCTTTTTGGGGCGCCAAATATGACTAGTATTTGATTTACAAAGTACCCATATCACTAGAGAACAGAAGATAGAGAAACTCGCATAATAGCTGAAGGAGCTGTGAGCATAATGTTCCAATATCTTCTCAAAGTGATTATTGGCTTAGACATGTCAAAGGTCTTTACAGATACAGATTATCCTAGCAATGCAGTGGATCATTCTTATTTATCAATGCACATCATTTAATCACACTGCTTTTATGAAATCGCATCTATTCTGTAAAGTGAACTGATGAAGCAATGAAATTCATGATAAAACCGAAACACTATAAGAAGATTACTAATTCTTATGGAAATCTTGGTTTCGACAAGCTTTCAGGCGTATCAAAACTCTGAAATCAAAATAAATGTTTGGTATATAAAATACTGACCCAAATCATCAGTTGAAGAGAAGGATTTAAGGCAAACATATACTACTGATATAGTAAAAGAATTACAATTCCGCAAAATAATTACAATGCCGCATAATATTTCACAACTTTGCATAAAAACTCACAAAGATAAACCGAAACTAATCTGTAAATAGATTCAAAACCGCGAAACGAACTTCATAAAATTCTGAGATTTGGAGCACTTTTGTCACTAGCTTGATCTTTTCTATGTATTGAAGTGGATCTTCTTTGGAATTTTATACTATATATCAACATGATACATAAATTTTTGAACTTTTCACCGCCTTCTTCTGCTTTAAGTTAACTCGAATAATCGCTCTTAAAGTCGTTTTGTGTCTTATGTTTGTATAATGCCAATTTTGAGTTTTTATTAACTACTATCATCTCATATAACGACAACTTTATCTTCAATATAATTAATTTTCGCTGCTGCAAAATCATGTCCCAGTTAAGTTTGCTCACAAAAACCATTCACATGATATGAACTTGAAAATATAAAACTTTTGCATATTTTTAAAAGTAATTTGTCAACTTTTGCGTTCAAATTGATGTAAACAAACCAGAAATAGGCTACTAAAGCGAAGCCAGTGGCAAAATCGCTGTATATGTATTACATGATCGATCATCTCTACATAACTCTGCAGGCAGATGCATAGTACTTCAACGCGATGAACTTCACCTTGCGCCGCTGGGCATTGATTCGATGACTGTTTTATACTCTTTATATAGTCCAGAGCACTAGAAGTTTGTTATGAAGTTTGAAACTGCCGGAAGAGGGAGTGGTAACCTACAAGTTGTTGATGACAAATCATCGACGGCTTGAACCGATAAGTACATTCAAACATGTCTAATTGTAGAGCTTTTGGGTAGGCAAAACAGTGTTTCACTTTTCGAACTAAACTCTTGCAACCGAACTCTCTATAAAAAAATACATACATAAAAATAAGCATTTAATCTCGATTAATTAACTTGTCCATGTCTTAAGTTATTCGAGGTCAAAAGTCTGTATAAGCTGAGGTCCTTGTTTAACGGTATGCAAGGTTAAGTGAACAATAGAAAGAACCGCTTAAATGCGATTGCCTTAAGACGTAGCTGGGATATAAAGTTACGAACTGAGTGTTGTGAGGCGAACATGCGCAGTCCAACATTTCCTACTGGATAGTCTATTGCTTGGTCGCTTTCGATCAGTGTGTGAGAAGCACTTATTGAGCGCTGTCAAGGCCGCATGGTGCGAGTTGCAGGCAAACACAGGTGTATGCAAGAAATGTAAGAAATTAATGAAAATTCAAGATTACAGTCGTACCGAAAAACGTACCATAAGTGCAAGGGAGTGTTTTATAGGTAAACAGCGTAGTACTTAATATATGAGTGAGTAAAATTTAAAAAATTTTATATTATCTGGTATTGAGGAGTTATAAGTATATAGTAAATCTAATAGGAATACATTAGACAGACATGTTTTTGAAGATAATTCAAAGGGAGTTTCAGGCAAGCACGTCTAGAGACCTCTGGCCTATGGCCAAACAAATTCTGTTGTTTCGTTTGTTTTGTAATTTTTTTTCAAACTTGATGTTCTTACTTGCTGATTTCGGAACAAAAAGTTGCAATTTTTTTTTTTTAATTTTTTTGACTGATCTTATAATTTGATGCTCATAGTTTGAAATTAAGAATTCATTTAGACCATAAAAATAAAAATACATTTTTACCAGTTTACTCATTTAAGTAGAAAATGTTCCCAATATAAGGGATGCGTAGGGCGAGACTAACTTCCTCATAACTTCAGAGCGCCGAGGGACTTTGGAAACATATATCCCGGTCTTTGCGTACCACCGAGGAGAACGTCCTTGGTTTCCAACGACCACTGCCAAGAAACCAATTGTACGATCACTAGTGTCGCGAAGCCACTACAGTGAAGAACGCCGTCTATAGAATAACCCTGCAGTTGGCTGCTACGCGATCTGTGCGAGACCACTATCGGGTGATGAGGGGAGGCTCCTTTTCAGACGCAAAAGACGCAAACAGGAAAGCGTGAGCGAGAGGAGATTGAGATGTGCAGGAGCAGGAACGACGCAAGGAAGTGCTTCCAAAAAGTCAAGCCTCTGGAGGAAGAATTTATTACTGGAGCGTCTTCCTGTAGAGATGCAGAGGGAAATCTGGTGGTGGATGCATAGGGTGCACTGAGGTTTTGCAGGGAACACTTCTCTGGCTTGCTATCTGCCTATGATGAGTATAAAGCCGCTTCCGGAGTTAATATCACACACAGCTCTGTCAACGTAGGAAAGAGCTTCTCCGAGCCTTTTGATACCAAGTGAGGCTTCAGACAAGCCGATTGATGTTGAAAACTAAACTTTTGATGTTGTCAAAACCTTGTCACCACCGTCATAAAGAAGAACTACTCTCAGTAGCCAAATAAGTAGTGGAGAACACTCTCGCCAGACGAAACTCACACTCTGTAAGACGCTCAATCACAGTCAATCCCTTACAACCCAACCAAGAATCTTTCAATCTGTTCTTTTGCCAAAAATGTGTTTGAGAAAGTTGATAATGCATAGTATGAAAGATTTAGACCAACAAAATTTTTAAAGTATTTCGAATGAAATCGAAAAAAGAGATTTTAGTACAGATCTGAGATTTCTAGTACAGCCTCAAGTATGTCGGATAGGGCTGCGTCTTTGTAGAAAGAAAAGAGTTTCAGAGTTCAGATTACCCACTAAAAGTTTATCTGTTGTACGAATTTAAGAAATTATAGTGTATACAAGCTCCAACACACTCTGATGGCGTTTTTTGAGCAGTAACTAATTCATAAAGCTTTAAAAAGGGCAGCTAATGGGTCTAAAGTTGGCAATCCCATAAGGGGAATCCCCTTTACGACCTCTGTCATAAAACATAAGCTTAACATATAGTATCTATGGTCATGTATCTTGTATCTTTAAGATAACTAACCTGTCATAGCGCCGTTGTTGCTACTGCTGCTGCTAGTTTCGCGCGTTGCTGTGGCTGCTGCTGCAGTGGGTGTTGCAGCTACCGCTGCAGCTGCTGCAACTGCGGCCACAGTTGTTGTTGTTGCCGTTGCAGTGGAAGTTGCAGTCGCTGTTGTCACCGTAGCCGTGGTTTTCTGGTGCGGCGTACCGGCTCTGGAAAGCGGCACGCTTGTTAATGTGGCGGGCGTGTTCGTGTGGGCCTTTAAGTTGCCTCTTAGACTATTATTGCTTGTGGTGTTGCTGTTGTTGTTGTTGTTGCTGCTGCTGCTGCTCTCGTTGCTGCTGGCGATGTTCTTGCAAATGTTGCTAAAGTTGCTCAGACTGCTAAAGCTGCTGGAACGCGCCAAAGCCGGTGGCTCGGACATGAACTTTGGCTGCAAGGCCAAACGTTTGGGCGCTGGCTCCACCAGCTCCTCGACGCTGTCCAGCAGCTCTGTGCTGCTGCTGCCAGCTGCTGTGGCAGTGGCTATAATGGTGGCCGTGCCGCTGTGCAGTTCCTCGCCTGCAGGCTCAAAGCAGACATCTAGCAGCGTCGTGCCGCTGCTGGTCTGCAGCCCGGCAATATCTTTGAGATCTATCCAGCTGGCGCCCAGCTTGTCGCCATCGCTCAGCGGCAGACTCAAAACACGTGTGTCATTCTCGTCGACAATGTGAAAGGATTGGGTGGGCTCTATCTTGACGATAATCGGTTGATTGGCCAAGATCTGTGCGGGTGGCGTATTGCCTAGTATGGTGGCTATGTTCTCATCATCCACGGCCTCCAGCTCGCTCAGCTGCTGCTCTATTTGCAGGTACGTGGTGGTTGCTGTGCTGCTGCTGCTGCCGCCGTTGCTGCTCTGCTGCTCCACGTCTGCCAAGCTGCGTATGGTGGTAACTGGCGGCAGTGGCAGCGACGACGCATTGCTGGCAGCCAAATCGCTGCTGCTGGTCATGCGCTGGCCGCGCAGCACATCCAGCTTTAAGACGGTGCACTTGTCCGTTTGCTGGTATTGATGCTGCTGCTGCGGACGCACATAGGTCAGGCTGCCGCCGTGGCTGCGCAGCAACGTTAACGTATTGTTGTTGTGGTTTGGATTGTTGCTGTTATGGTTGCAACCGCTGTTTGAGCTGAGCTCAGAGAGAAAAGCCAGCGGTGGTGAGGTGGCTTTATTCGAGGTGCTTACGCTGCGCAACACATGCGTTAGTCGCGGCAGCGGCTCTGTCGCTGCTGACGCAGCCGTTGACGTTATAGCGGGCGTTGTTGTGGCTTTGGCCAGTATGCTGCTGGCTGCGGGCAGCGGTATTATAGATATGGAGGGCACCTTACTGCGCAGGTTTGCCACCGCAGCTGCTGTTGCAGCATCTGCATCGATGAATGTGGCTGTTGTTGTTGTTGTTGTTGTGCAGCCGGCAACTGTTGCTGCTGCTACTGCTGCTGTTGTTGTTGTTGTTATTATGCTGTTAGCTGTTGTTCCTGCGGCTGCTGCTGCTGCTGCTGCTGTGGCGCCTCTGCCAACGGGCACTGCCTGCTGTATCAGCAGGAGATCTCTTGGTCTATCCGTTGTGGCGGTTGTTGCAAACGTTTCGTAGTTTAATTAACGTTTAACGGTTTTTGGTGTTGTTTGCAGTCTTTTAGAGCTTATTTTATGATTAATACTTTTAGGCAATACTTTTGTGCGTATTTGCTTCTTATTATTAATTTTACTTTTATTAAATATTACTTTTGTGGCAGCAAAATTATTGCACTTGCTTAGTTCATAAGTCATTGACTAAGTTAAAGTTTAATTTAGCGTCATTCTTTTGTCCTTACACTTCAAAAAAAAAAACCAAACTTTGTCACTCTGTCACGTCTGCTTACATATACATATGCTTAAATCTGCATATATATGTTGCTCATACACTTGTTGTATATGTTATATGTTTATCTTTTTTGTTTTTGGTTGTTTATAAATAATTTGTAGAAGCACAACATTAAATAAGTATTTTTGTTTTTAAGTAAAATGGGGAGAAAATCAGCCTTACAAAAGTGCACTTAAAATCGTTTACGAATGCTAAAAACTATTACACATAAACGAATTGCTTTTAAATATAGTTTATTGGTATTGTATAGATGCACGTTGCAGCTGGAATACGCGTCGTATGCTTAATATAGTATGTGTGCATGCACCATTGCCACTTTTCGTGTCGTTTGCGCAGAAAATACGTATACGTAATGTGATTTCTTAGAGCTTTTTTTTTGGGTTGCACAAAATCAGTCGCCTATAATAGTCAATAAGCATCTATTTCTCACTAAATCACTGCATTTAATAGTTGTTGTTATAATATTATTATACATTTAAAGTTTAGCCAAATGATTTGTTGCTGGCTTGTGGCTTGCCTCATAGCGTTGTGTGTGTATCTGTATCTAAATCTGCATTCAAAGTGCCAGTAGCAGCAGCAGCATGAGCAGCAGCAATGCTTGTCGTGTTTATGCTCGTGTCCTGGCGCTGCACATGCAACGAGCTGTGGCAGCTTGAAAGCTTGCAACGTGTAGTTGTTGTTACTGTCGCTGGATGGCTGCAAAGCGCTGGCAGAGCCATTGGAAATTGTCGGTTGTACGTCAAAATAGTTGGAAGTGTGTCGCTGTTGTTGTTATTGTTGTTGTTGTTGTTGTTGTAGCTGCTGTTTTCCCACATTGCGGCACGCGCAACCCTAGCGCAAATGCAATCACCACCAAACGCTTGCCACGGCCCGCTGTCGACGCAGACGTCAACGCCGCTGCCGAGCTTGTTGTTATTGTTGCTACCACCAGCTGTGGCACGGATGCGAATCGTCGGCAACAGCAGCAGCAGCCACTGCCAGTGCCAGTGGCTTTAACAATCGATTTTCCGCATACACACGCAAATCGATACACAAACTTAAACACACACAGTTAACAGTTGCTTTTGCTTTCGTTTAAAGTTTATTTTAGTTTTGTTTAGTGCAATTTTCATTTAATAATTTTCCACTTACGAATACACACCCACAAATACACACACACACACACACACGCGCTCTTCAATATTGCACTTTTCGAATGTTTTTGCTATTTGTTTATAAGCATTTAACACTTTTGTTCACAATTCGCTCGCATTTCGCTGGCTTTTCGCCGATTAGCACAGTTATGTTTTTATTGTTTTAACTTTTTTTTTACATTTTTACTTTTATTTGTTAATTGCAGTTGCATGCGCGCGCGTTTATCCTTTTTGCGGTATTCCCCAAACGCGTCCTTTGCAGGAATGTGTCCCCAATTCGAGTGCTAGAAACACATATCGTGCAGCAGTGCAAAACTTTCTGTTTCGCCTTTCGGTTTTCCTGCCTTCATTTTCTTGCTTTTATTTCATTTTCCTTCTGTATACACGTGTGTCTGCCTGTGTGTGAGTGCTCGGCTCAGCTGCTTTTCTTGCTGTCACTGCCACTGCGACTGGAAATAAGGACTTTTGTTGTACACTTTTCCCGCTTGCCATACAAAAATCGCATTGCCGAGTTCACGTTGTTGTTGTTTTTGTGTGCCAGTGTGTGTGTGTGTGTGTGTGTGTGTGTGTGTGTGTGTGTGTGTGTGTGTATGTATGTGTAGGCAAAATAGGACGTGTGCGCGCTTCAAAATAGGGTTAGTAGGCATAATGCCAAGTGCATAGCCAGGAAAAACTGGAAGCCGAATTGTTGCGCAGTTTTCCAACCCTTAAGCGCAGTGGCGTGTAGCTTCATATTTGAGGGAAATTTCAACAAAAGCGGTGAAAAAGCAACCAGCGATATTTCTCGCTGCGGGTTATTTGGTTCATTTGGTGTGGTTGAATTTAAATCCTTTCATACAATGTGCACCAAAGGAAAAAGATTGACGAGGTTTAGAAGTATTATTTCGTCAAAATTTTCCCATCTGGTTCCATATATAAAGGGGAAAAAAATGTTTGAAAATTTTTTGATTTTCGACGACCAATTTTCAGAGTCCACTTGAAAAATGTTTACCCTGCAGTGAAATCTGGTGTAAAAATTGGTAAGGCAGTACTGGACAAGAACAATAAGCAAGAAAGTTATAGCCCAAAATGTCCGATATTAAATGGCTTATTGATCTTATTGAAAACAGAAATTGGTCAAAAGATATTGGGTGTTTACAGATATCTTAACTGTCTTCCTGATGTCCTGTCAAGAGTTTGAATAGAATTTAATTGTTTAAAATAACACTCTCCAAATTCATATGTGCAGATTTTTGCTTCGAAATAAAAGTACAAACGGGGAACAAATTCTTACCTATTACTGTGACACTTTGCAGAATTGTTTTCGTGCACATTGGTTTCTATGAAGTTTTCCAACCTACAAATGTTCCTAAGCAATAAAATCTTATTTTCCACAAGACTTTATCAAGTGTACCCAAGTATCAAACACGCGACCCGAAGCTTATCAAGATTTTAAAAAAAGGTCCACTAAAGACATGATATTACTATCTGTGAAGTCAGCAGAGTTTTGCCTTGTCTTATATAGTAACTTTTGCCTTATATGCGAAAAAGTACTTACAAATCATTTGAAAGTGGGGTAACTTTTAAATAGAAGGTACAATATCATTTATAAGCGGTTCCTTGGACTTGTCACTAAACTATGTTAAAGAAACAGCACTTTTAAGCATTTAACTGTTCGTAATAGTTGTAGTTTGCTGAACTTTCAGGAACAAAAAGAATCCTAGATACGTCAAGGGGAAACTCAGCTGAGTTCTTAGATAGAGAAATTATGACTACAATGTACTCCTACAATGTTGAAAGACGTCTAAATCGAAAGAGATCTCTTCTCAGATCAGATTCAAATTATGGCTTCATCAAACTTAAGTAAACAATATTGAAAGGCTTCAGAATCGAATGAGTATAAAAGGTACTCTATTAAAAGATTTGTATTTGTTAGGACCAAATGTCAAGTTCCCGTGTGGTGAGCGGTTTAGAGAATACCCCCTCAGCAGGTCAAAGGGTTGTGCTTAGGGCTTGGGATGCACCACGTTTAACCACAATTCAATGAAAGAATGTTAATTTAATTTAATTTATAATGTCACCCGATGACGGGTTGTTTGGCCAGTTAAGAAGAAGAAATGTCAAGTTCTGGGTTGCATGCAAGCGGATATAACTTGCAAGCCATCCATGGTCCAAAATGTCTAGATTTTGTACATCTCCTCTAGGTATCCTTCTGATGCGGGAAATTGGTATAATATGTTTATTAAAAGCCTTTTTTACTTTTCTTTCTTAGAACAAGTAAAGCTTTTTTTTTGGTGTATCTCTTCTATGCGTATCGTATCACAAAACTTTACTCCATTCTGGCATAGCAGTTCTAAGTTTTTTATACCAATCCAGTAGATTAGACCAACTCCGCAACACAAACTAATTTACCTTTGAATGGTTCAGCTTTCCTTCCATATCGCGTAGCAGATCTTTCTCTCAGTATCTTTTGAGTCCAAACGCACAACACCACCGAGCCGATGGATTTTAATAAATAATAAAAATTAAATTCAATACAGACGAAATCAGTTTCAACATTAAAAGTAACGTTTTCAAAAGGTATCTGAGAGACTAGCCTCCGCTGCTCTTCGCTTAAAGAAAACAATGCGTTGTCTTGCTCTTATTTACCACCAGACCCACCCTGGCCGATTTACTTTCAATAGCCGCAAAGGCTCCGGCAACATCTTGCTTAGTATGACCAATTTTTCCAATATAATCTGAATCGATGCACTCTGTTCGCAACACAATCTGCATCAAAAAAGTCGCAAAAGCGAGCGTCCCATTGTCTGAGTCCTCGCTCGGTATCAAAAGGTTCAGACATAGGTCCTTTTTTACCTTGTCGGAGCTACGGCAAATATGCAATTCTTCAAAGATTTATCAAATTCTGCTATATGGTCTACAAAGATACGGTGTATGCGATATGGTTTTCATAGGTCTTTTCAAGTATGTGGCGTAGTGTGATTGTCAATGGTGGACTTACCACTCCTAAAGACATACTGATAAAGTCTAATCAGTTCTTTCGCGAATGGCCTTAGTCTTACACAAAATACGCTCGATAAGTAGTTAGCGCACATCGTGGAGTCACCCTTCTTGAGGACAGTGCAGAGGACACCAAGGATCGAATCATCGGGCATAGTCATATTCCGCAAAGGATGTGGAGCATGCATACTACCAGACTTGAAAAACTCTGTTGGCAGGCCAGCTGCGCCAGCAGCTTAGTTGCTCTTGATCTGTTTTCTGGTGGCCAAAACCCATAGGGTCCGATTTCACCAAAGGCTTTAGTTTCTCACACCACGAGATCGATTTATGCGATAGAAAATAGATTGATACCACGGTACCCAACACTCGTGGGTGTGTCTTAAAGACATTTAAATTTGAAGGTTTTTGATAATTACCTTAACTTACATACTTATATGCTTAGATACTTCAGCAACAATAACTTATCGAGTGCCGTTAAAACTGAACTGTATCCAACAGAACAGTAGAGGGTTTTGACTAATTGTGTAACTGGACCTTGGACACTTTAATGGCCGGTTAGATAGCAGTAAGTCGTTGTACCATGAAGATGCACAGCGTCACCAATCGAAATGAATCATTAGCATTCATTGTCAGTTCATCAATTTATCCGTTGATCATGAGTTCTGTTAGCTTTCCCAGCGGCTGACAGCGGGATCAGTCAGTTAGCAGTTAGTAACATTAATAAACTAACTTGAAATATTTAGAGTTTCATATCGCATTTTCCGTTGCTTTAAATCATGTTAAATTTATTTGTGCTGGTTTCTAAATCGCGCTCTATTCTTGCGCAAGAACTATCAAGACCTAACTGGTTCTTGCAGTAAGCCTTCAATTTGGCTCAAAGTGGCCAACTCGGTGTTTTTTTTCCCCTCTATTTTAACACACGCTATTCTTCATTGTGTTGCCAGTTCTTGCAAGTTGTTGGGGCTTCTATGTGGGGGCTCAAAGCGCCGTTCTAATGTGAAAATGTGTGCCTCACCGTTGTATCTGTCGTCCGTCTGTCTGTCTAGCTGTCGCTCTTTGCAGTTTTTACTTCATTTTTTGTATTCTTTCCATCTATTGCAGTCTTAGCGATGATTCTAACCTGTTTGGCATGGTAAAAGTCCCGTACGAAAGTCCCAGTTATTCAAGAGGAAAAACCTGTTACACGCAAGTGGCTTTGTGCTGCTTTTTGGCCAAGTCAGAACAAATGTGAAAACAGCAACAGCAGCAACAACAAAGAAACACGTTAGTACCGTTGTTTCGGATTCTTTGTTGCGCAACTGTGTTGCAAGATTAGCTGTGACTTGGACTGCGACTGCGGCTGAGACAGAGACTACGACTGCGACTGGTTTATAACAACGCCGTCGTCGTCGTCGTCGTCGTAGTCTTTGTCGCGATGAGGCAATTGGCCAACTTGTCGGCCGTTTGCTTGATAGCCAGGGGCAGGGTGTAGGGAGGGGGCACTCAACTCGCGGAGCTAACGGCGCATGCGCAGCGTCGTTTATCTTTATAGGTATAGTATACACAGTTTGTTTGTTTTTGCTTAGCTTGAAGATGTTGCAAGCTGCTAAAGAGCTTGTAGCTGTTGATATTGCTGTAGTTGCTGGTGTTGCAACTTGTAGAATAGGAAATAGAATTGATGTTCGGGGGGGTGCTATTGGGGACTTGAACATTGCGTGCGTTGAAGCTTGACTGAATGCCGTTTCTTTTTCTTATGATCTGTTATGCTTAAAATGTAATATTTATATGTATTTATGTCTTGGGTATGGACAAGCAAGGTTAGGCTTAAGCTTGCATGCAACAAAGCCGTAAGAATTATTGTGAACTAATATGGAAATGCGTTTTACCTGACTTGTTAGCAACTCAATTCGGAAAACTATATAGCAATGCTTTAGAGAACTAGAATGGAACACCATCGAGGCATTCTTTTTGTTCTATAACAAAGACAACAGATTTTTTTTTTTTAAATATATATTTCATTTTTATGTTCAAACCTCAACATTGCAACGTGCATAATAGCTCATATAAAAAAGATATTCTCGAAATAAGGTATCCAAAACATATAAATGAGGAATACAAATTATTCAAGTTTTCATAAATGAGTTGTTCGCAATGAATCAGTCTTAATCTAGTCGGTTAAACAAAGCGAATTGCTTTAAATTCTATGTCGACTTTTCATTTCATAGCCGTGCTACTCGAAATCGTCTAAGAATAGACCAAACCAGTGTAAAAACAATGTTAACGAATTAACTACCTTAGATATATGATACCGATTGAGTTTGTCAATCTCGTTTCTAGAAACAACAAAATTGGTTTTATCGATATTCGGACTAATTGAATCTTATTCGATATCTTATTATTAGACAGACACACAAAAAGGGTTACTGAGATGTTCAAAAGACGCTCTGGCATCCATTTTTCATTTAGGATATGATAGTTTTAGTTGATAAACTCCACTTTTTGAAGATATTACCTAACTGGCAGACATGATCTACTTAGCTTAAGCCTGACTGTAACTGTGAATTGACGAAACCAGTAGAGCATTAGCAAAGTTTAAGAGTTAGTAAATTTTCCCATGACATGCAAATACTGCAGAAATGTTCTTGGTCTACTACGTACATATACGGAGGGAAAGCTTCTGGAGGGCTCATATATAAATTTATAAAGTAATAAACACTCCCTTTTTTATATAAAGGAAAGTCAATGTGATTTTAAGGACCAAGGCTTCGGATTGACAATGACAACAAATGTCAGCTAAGTTTTGATTCTAATCTAGTAACTTTTGCCTAACTCGTAAAAAAGTTCTTACAAATTACTTCGAAATGGTGTAACTATTGAGTAGAAGGTACAGTATGCTTGATAAAGGGCTCCCAAGTTTTGTTAGGATATAAATATATGGCGAAGAAGCAGTTCGTAAAACCTAAGCTTTATTATACGTTAATATTTTTCTATTGAAGCCACTGAAAAACTAAATCCTTTTTTATTGAAACATGATATGATTTATAAATAATCAAAAACGTTTCTCTCAAGTCTATACAGTGGTTATAGCCACAGTGGGTATATAATATCCTCTTCAGTAGCTCTCGACTTACTTCATTGGTACAGATTAGAATAAAAAAAGTCATTGGGGCAACTTGACAAAGTTCTAACATTTATAACAAATGATACCATTACACGAAACTTCAAAAACACTCTCCGAGTATTACACCACCCGAACATTACACAATACGAGCATAAAAACAGATTCTCGTGACGCCTCGAAAGGTAGGTAGTTGGATGCGAACTTGCAACCCATATACATAAGAAAAATATAAATCTCACAGCTGTTGATGTACTTTGCTTTCTTCTAAACATAACATTGCTTCAGTTTTCAGTACTCTATTTGAATTATAACAAGTAACGGTAGTATCCCCTAAAATACGAATTCTACTTTCATTTTGTTTATAACTTTGATATTTCCAGAATATTAGTTGTTTCTATATGGAAGAACGAATTTACTATCATGAAACCATCTAATGTACCTTTGATGGCTACTGATATTGAGAAAACAATGGAACTGCTGCAGTAACACGGTAGGTAAAAAAATATAAATGGAAAGCTAATACGATCTCTAAACATGTAGGCTAAGTTCATAATTGACGGCATATATTAACAAATTAGGTATAAAAAGACATGAACTCACCTCTTATAGTGCTTGGCATGTTACATGCTTTATTTGCGCTCATTTATATGGACAGATATTCGTGAATTTCATCACCAAAGGCAAAAAAAACACAGAAATAAATGTGTTAATGTGTTTAAGCTTATCTCACACATGCTCAAGTGCAGTCAAACGCACACACACAGATACAGAGACGACGAATCTCATTTGAAGCACAAGTCAGATACATTTTAAATTCAATGCCACTGCTTATCAGTGTTATTCCTATCCCGGTACTTAATTAGTTCAAGCTCTGGTCTAATGGGGCGACTTTGGAACACGATCACATGGCACGATGAGGAGCAAACAGAGTTCTCAAACGGTAAATGAAGCCGGCTAGTGCGCCCACAAAAACAAACTGAATAGGCCAGAACCAGAAGAAAAAGCACGTTGTGCACTGGCCAAGTACAAAACAGCACCGAACCGCACAGAAAACGCCAAAGAACCCAGAGAGCAACTGGACGTGTGGACAAACGTTTGCTTACTAAATTGTAAGCAGTGGTTTTGCCTGTACAACCAAGGAGGAGTCATCTGCCGAACATAAAGCCAAAAGGCCAGAAAGACAGGCATACAAGCGGACGGGCAGACGGCCAGCTAGTGAGCCAAAACCAGTGCCTAAGGTGGGATCGGATGCTGCAACAATTGAGTTGGCTGCAACTGCACGGGGCGCATTTTTGGTTGAGTGAAGAAAGGGACAAGCAAAAAACAAGTTGGCATGTCCACAAATCTGACAATTTGTTGCTAATTAAATGCATCATCATCGCTTAAAAAGCAAACACAAAAAAAAGGAGTCAAGCGCGCATTTCATCAGCTTGGTTGGAACATCAACCCGTGACGTTGTAAACGCTTGGGGCTCGAAGCAACAACAAAAAACGCACCTTTAATCGCTGAATAAACAGGAAGACTTCTACAGCAAATACAAAGTATGCACATGTATGTGTGTGCGTGTGTGTGTGTGTGTGTGTGTGTGTGTGTGTGTGTGTGTGTGTGTGTGTGTGTGTGTGTGTGACTGAGTGCGCGGCAAAAGTTATCATAAGAGTCAGCAGGAGAAGAAATGAAATAAAACAGGTTGAGAAGTACCGCTAATCGGAAAGAACAAGAAGAAGCAACTGCGGCAGCAGCAGCAGCAGCAGCGCCAACAACAAGCAAACCCCCAATCGCAGAGCAGCGGCGGCAGAGCAACAACAGCAGAACTTGTACTACAAGCAAAAAGGTCAACGAACGTTCTTAACTCTGAGCGGCCAAGAAGAATCGAATCAAAACACAAAAACACGAAAAATCCCAAGCATGTATGGGTCCGCATGTGTGTGTGAGTGTGTGTGTGTGTGTGTGTGTGTGAAACACAAAGAGAAAACAGCGCTTAAGAGCGCAAAGAAAGCTGAAAGCGCTGGCGCAGGGAAAGCTAAACACTCTTTACTTAAGTAAAGAGTAAACAACGCAAGAGAACGTACAAATGTGTGCTGATCACGTAAGCGTTGGAAGAGCGAAAGAGAAAGCTGCCTGCAACGTACAACAATTTATGCATTTGCCTTTAAAAATTAAGCTAAACAAATAAGTTATTTTTAGTAACGAAAAATATAAAATTGTAAATTGCTGCATTTATTTGCAAGAATGCGTTGCACTCACAGATACGCACGCACACACACACACACACACACACACACACACATACACACATTTACAGCCAAAAAAGTGCTATTTGCTAAGAGCTTTAGCAGCTCAAAGCTGCGACGCGACGCTTCATAACTGTCGGGTAGTCATCAGCCATCAGCGAGCAGCCAAAAGAAACTGAAATTCTTGTTATTGCTCAATATTTGGTAATACGCACGCATACCAAGAACAGCGCTCACCACACACACACACACACACACACACACACACACACACACTCAGAGACGTGCAAAAGCCATTGAATGTAGCGGTATTCTGTCGAAATTTCAAAGCGCACAAAGCTCATTGACCTCCAGTAACAGCAGCAACAGCAGCAGCAGCAGCAGCAGCCGCCGCCATCGTCATTGCTGCGTTGTAACTGTGTAATGCGGCTATGACAGCGGGAAGAGAGACATGTAGCGGCGGGGAGGGGCACTCGAACAGTTCGTTTGAGGGCAAACAATGGCCCGTACTTTAAGCCAAAAATCGTCGAAAAATTGTAGAGGCCATTGTTGCGGCTTTTCAATTTTACTGCTGCTAAGATAAATTCTTCCGTTTACAATTACTATGGCCAATTTTTTTTTTAAGCTTTTAGTTGATCTAGCAATTTGATGTCTTCCGGCCGTTAGCGGATAAAAGCCCTTGAAATTTACATGCCAAAATGATCATATAAATAGACCAGTTGATTTAGTCATATATGCATATCCATCGATTCTTTGGGTTTAGAGGAGTTCGCTCTCGCTGGTACTCGTTCAGTGCAATTGATTTTAATCAAAGCCCTAATTAACTTGAATTGAGTGAAAATCGCTTTGCAAATGTATATATCTTTAGCTAATTGGCTTTTATTTTCCAGATCAAAAAAAAGAGAGAGACAGCTATGTTTCTTTCGAAACAGGTTACGAATATAGTCAGGTATTCAGATACCATATGTTTGCTGGCCATACCTCTACCTAGATTACGAGGCCTTCATTTTTCCACACTACATGGATGGGATGACCCTAAGGTTGCGCTTATGTCAAGAGTATACCAATATATAAACCGCCCAAACGGGTTTATTGAATAACTTTAGTAGTTGATGCCCGATACCCTATACACAAGATGTAAAAGGATATTATAGATTTGTGCAATGTACGAAATAGGCAAAAGGGGGCACATGTTCCATGGGCAAAAATGATCAGGAGCAATAGCGGAGTCGATAAAGCCATGTCCTTCTGTTCATCCGTCCGTGTTGTAACGTTTTTCTCACAGACAATAAGAGTTAGAACAAACAAAAAAAGAGCAAGTTCATCGACTTATGTCGATATGTCACCCCCTTCCCCCACGCTTTACACCCACACCATAATAGCTATCCTATTGAAACTTGGCACAGTCATGCACACTGTTATTGTGCATATGTTGTGTGAAAATTAGTAAAATCGGATAGAAACCTTAAACGATATAAGTAATAATGTGACAATTTTAAGATCCTCGTTACAATGTATACTTATAAAGGTAACGTGGTCGCTGCGACGTCAGCAGCGCAACTTCTTAACTTATCATTCTCTTGTGAATTTCAATGAGGGAGGTTGTGTGTCGTGGATGATTTTTCAGCTTATGTTACATGTATTATGTGAATGCATTCCTTTATACTTACAACAATGAGTAGGGTCGCTTAACGACGACGTTAAGTATACATTGCCTACGTCCTATAAACTGCAACAAAAATTTCTCTTTTATAGAAATGTTAAGGTTAACATTTATGTTAGAGCCACCAAATTTTTTACGAAGACTTTAATCAAGTAAAGCTTATAAACGCAACAATGTTGACATTTTGTCGAATCGACCACCCATCCCTCGCAATCCAGTTACCTTAGTAACGCCCATACCTTTCAACGCTTTTATATAAAAATTTCATATTTTGATTTTCATGGGAAAAATGGGTATAGTGTATCCCACTGTCGGGCACCGTCCCGACTCTCTGCACAAAATTTTTGTTATTTCATAGTGTAATCACTAGAAAAATCAAAAAGAATAAAAGGAAATATATTTTTATAATACTTTGATATAGATACTAGAAATCATCTTTCAGCGTTACTCTCAGATTGATGTTGGAAACTATACTTTTGATGTGAGGGATTTCGTCTACTTAGCAAAAACGTCACAATGAAGAATGATGTCAGCATGGAGATCAAGCGGAGAATCATTCTTTGTAATAGATGTAACTTTGGTCTCAGTAGTTCAATAAATAGTAGAGATCACTTTCTCCAGACGTAAGTAACTCTCTATAAGACGTCCATACTTCCCGTTTTGCTTTATGGCTTAATGAATGTTGACGCAGTCGGATGCAGATGCCTTTAGAGTGTTCGAGCGGATAGTACTCGGCAAGATCTTTGGCCCTTTAAGTGTTGGCAACTACTACAAGAAAGGTCTTCAATGCGGCAGTAGAAGGAAGGTGATTGGACAGGACATTGTAGAGAGTACACTAACTAACTTTGGTATCACCGGAGAAGGAGCGCGCCTGGGGGAGTGCTCTACAGCAGGCCGTAACCCGTTATTATGACCAGTTAAGAAGAAGACATACGATAAAAATATATAACTTGTAGAATACAACACGATATCACTTCTTTCCAAATATTATGTAGTTAATATAACTTTAAAATGCTAACTTATGTAAATGGGGTATAAAGCTGATTCATAAGATGTTGTCGTTTCGGGAATACCCTCAATGAAAATTATTTACCAAAGCTAATTTTGGCAAAAATAAGATGAATTCGCCGTTAAAATTTTGAGAGCGCTTGCTCTTGTTCTTGTTTTGAGTAGAACCAATATTTATAATGGAGAACACTCACACTAATTAGCCGTTAAACAACTGTGTACACTTACTCACTAAAACAATAAAAAGTTAAGCCATAAAAAAGTTAAACATTAAACTTTAATAGAAAGGTTATTTTAAATACTTGTTCAGCTAACATTATATGTATATCCAGTTATATTAAAAATGCTGCTTAAATAATTTTGTTTCTAATAGATGCTGTTGGCGTCATGATCTTCTTTGTAGTTGATGATCTTCTTGTAGTTGCTTCGCATCTGGCGTATTCATCAGTTCTTCATAAAGAAAATACTTAACAAAACCCAAACATTACATTTTACTTGCAACAGTGCTAAATAAGTTTTCTCATTTGGATAGCTCCGTACTTAAAAGTAGGTATATTTAGTTTTTTCTTTTTAAACAAATGTTGAAGATCAACAACATTTTATCGGAGTTTTTGCACTAACTACCTTTGCTATCGTGAAGTATAGAAAGAAGAAGCGCCCTACATCATTGTAGTAGTAATATGCGTTTTGCTTACTTCGAAACTCGCGAAATATCAAATTTTTTGAATACTCTGGTGGAAAATCCAAAATCGTTGCCTGATTCGAAATCAGACGCAAAAATTTAACGGAAAATACATCTTTTAGCTAAGGGCCTTTCATTGTGGCCAAATTTGTTGCCTAGTAATAGAAATTCAAACATTAGCGCAAAAGTCGACTAGTATTTGCATTATTAATGAAGATATTGTGTTTTGTAAAGTATGCTATACCCTGTACATATAAAAGCATGAAGACGCGTTGCGCAACATAATTTCCTTTTGCAATAATGATCAGTATCAAAAGTCGCATCTTCTCATAATCACAAAGATCGTGTTAACTACAGTATAAAGGGATAATAAAGTTTTGCCGAAAGATGCGCATTATCCGTCCGTGACCTTTTTAAAAAAAATGTTGATGTCTCCCACCATAACACCATCTGGTGTATGACACTGCACCAAGCGCTTCAGAACAAAGTGAGCGAGATTTTACGCGGTATGTCCCAAGCCCTTAGCACAACCATGTTAAAATCCTTGGGAGACTTTGCTGCACACATTAGCTTACTGCCCTAATATTGGTTGGTGATTAGAGCAGCTAACCGAGGGCACCATGTGCAGGTAGTGTTTCAACTTGGTTAAAGTAAAGACAAGTATCCGGACAAAACAATGTTGACCTTTTCCGAAAAGAAACCCTCCCAGCGAGGAGCGTCACCTTCCTCCGTTGGAAGCAGGTGATGGCGTTCTTAGATAAATTCGGATGTGTGACCCACCGCTTAAATCAGGGCGCAAGTTGGCGAGTCTTTGATTTCAGTATCCGTGTTCGATTATTACGGGCTTGTCATGGTTTGCTGGAAGCTTGCCTACATACAAAATGCTTGGGTGACTCGCCGGCATGCTTATGCGCCTTAGAAGTCGAGAAGTGCTCCCTGTATGCTGAAATACGATATTTCGGTGAGCTTGAGAGGCGTCAGAAGTTGAGTGTGGAGTGTTGGAGACTCCGGAGAGAAAGAAGCTGTTTGTATCATTTACCGATAACATATTTACGCGGCTTCGGCGATTTATTGTTTCGATCTAAAGTGAAGAACAAACCGAACTCTTAATTTTGATACCAAGTATTGAGCTGTTTCCCAAAGCTGCGTGTAGAGCCTTCGTGTTCGGCATGGTGTGGCGTTTTCAACCGGGTGATAGATACACCTCGTCTATAGAAGGGTAAATGCGTGCCCAACAGGGTAAAGAAGAGGCAACAGCTTCAAATGATTTTCTCGGAGCTACGTTAAATATGTGCAATGTAACAGACTCTTTGTGCTATAAGTACACTTAGGTGGCATATCAGAGCAATGTGGATTTAATACAACATAGGCAACATACCAGATAAAACCGATTCCGAAAAGAATTTGGGTTTCTGTCTGTATCCTATCTTTTGTACGGTGTCCATTGAAAAATATTTATACAAAAAGCGTTGTCTTGTTCTTAAAGATAGTCTGATTAATTGTATATTTATATATGAATACGCAAAAATTCAGTGTGGTACCGATTACCTCGCAATTACGTAACGTTTTCAGGTGAAATAATATAAGATTCAACTGGTTACGTTGCAATTTAGTCAGATGAAAATTGATTTAGAAAAAACAAAAACACTAGTTCTTCTTAGCTGGTCCAAACAACTCGTTACCGGGATACGGCCTGATGATAGAGCACATCTCCATAGTTCAATATTTCCATTTCATGCTCTTCATCACTTAGTTATAGAGGTCGCTGGAGAAGGCATTGCCTGGTCTGAAGCCCCGCTCGGTATCGATATTAAATGTATATATTCAAATTTGGGAATTTTTTAATTTTTGTTATATTTTTATATTATTTTAGTTTTATTTCGATTGGTATAAAAACAGCTTTTTAACTATAATAGTAGCAATGAAAGCCAAAAGCACATGTTCTTAAGGCAAACAAGGTATTGACATGCATTCTCGCACAAAAATAACTAATATTAACTCAAGACTTGGGCAAACTTGGGTAACGCTTTAAAACAAATAAATATAAATAAAAGGGGCATATCTTCATTTGCAGCAGAGTTGCTTCTTATCCCCGCTCGTTAGAAAGAGTCTTTGTGTGCATGTGCGTGCATGTTTAGTTCCTTGCTGCGCGCTGATTGGCCAATGCGCTGACATTAGTTGCCTAAGCGTGCCTCCTGATTGGCTGTTGGCATGTTGTCCTTGTCGTTTCTTTGTTTTGCGCTTTTTACTGTTATCAGCGAAAAGTCAGTTATTTTTGTAGCTGTTGTCGTGTTTGTTGTTGCTGCCTCGGAACTTAATACGACAAAAGCGTCCTACTGTTTTATGGCATTTCAGATTTTATTTAAATTTGTAATTGGTTTCTGGATTTGCAGGGCGGCAACGGAGCTAGAAATATTTCGTATAAATAGGGCCATCTAACAGCCAGTTTCTGTAGTTCGATTTCGATTTCGTTTGTGAATTCTGTGCGCGCTCGTTAAAAATTCAAAACAAAAAACAAACACAAAGCAAATATATTTAAATTAATTAAATAATAAGAATATTTTGTGATTATTGTAAACTACAAGTAAAAGTTTTTTGATTAATACAAAAAAAAAAAAAATTTCATAAATTATTCATAATTTCGGAGCAGTGAATTGAATGTATGTAATTGTAGCTGAACTGAAAATATTTTTAGCAATTACACTGTTTGACAAGAGTTAATATTCTAAAGGCAGATTTTAAATGCGTTTTGTGCAAAACGATTTAGTTTTTAAGACTTTCGCTGTAAAGTGAGTTGATTTTTGAAAGTATGAATATTTAGTTGCTGAAGTTATACATTGAATTATATTATAATTTGTTTTTGCTAATTTTTACATTAAAACTATGATTTTTGTGCATACATTTTTTTTTTTTATAGGAAAATTAAAATACAGCATCGGAAAATATAAAAAGCTTATGGTCATAATTTTGTTTTCTTTTATTTTGATCAGAAAAGTAAATGTTTTTCGCATAGTTCTCTGCACAAATATATTTGCTATGATTATTTTGTTCCTTTTTTTTGCTATGTAGTCGGCCTCAATATGCCTGCTGAACAGTGTTTCTAAACAATTTTTTAATTTAAGCTAATTGTCAAATAATCGCTTGAGTCAACTTCAATTTAAAATATTTAATGCTCTCATCAATAGTGTTCTTTCGCAAGAACTTTCAATAAAATTCAAACTTGCAGTTTTTTAGCAAAATTTATAAATGTCTTAATTCCTACCCAAGTAATTTATATTATTATTTATTTAATTTAATTTTTTTTGTAACTTTAAAAGCAGCAATGCAACCAAGTTATTTGCAAAGTAAGTGCGACCCTACAAAATTGCCTAATTACACTAGACAACAAAGATAAATCCTTTCCGGGATTGTTTTTGGAATCGCTGAATCCGTGCTATATAAAAGTTTAATTTTATTTTAATTCTCGTACACAATCGTTTCTATTTTATAATTTACTTATTAAAGAGCATGACTTTTGCGGCTTAAAAATATTTCCTAGCACGAAGTCCCTTGTTTAGAAAAAGTTACATTGCTCCGCATATTTTTGCATCGATTAAACAAAGAAATTTTAAACGCCTTTAGAACATCGAAGTTGAAAACTGATCTACTTCTTATTTAGCCGGTAAAAAAAAATTTAAACTGTACCAGTATTTTTATGATTTGAGGTGGAAAAAATGGGTATAAAATAAGATGCTAAATTAGCGAATAACTAAAGCAATGTTCTTTGGATCGATATTATTTATGAGCAATCGTCAAACTTTTTTATTGGAGATAAACAAGTATTTTTAAACTCTGAACAGAAATAATTTACCAGTATTTTTGTGATTGCAAAAATAATACATTTATTTTAATTTTTCTTTTAAATAAGCTATTTAATATGACAGAACTATTTTAAAAAAATAGTAGGAAGCCTAACTACTTCGTTTTATGTATGCTTACTTGATTTTATGAAAAAATTCAGCAAAAGAATGTCTCTCTTCAAATTAGGAGCGTTTAGAGGTGTGCCAGAAATCTCTTTAAAGCGAATTTCGAACCAACAACGATTTGTGTGTGTGTGCCAGATATTTCATTTTTCGAAAGATTTTAAGCGAAACTTAGGGCAAATCCTTCGAGAGATTTCTGACGCAGAGCTAATCATGTGAAATAACAGCTCGAGCTCTGGAACTTTCTGTCTCAGAACTCTTATTACTGTTTCACACATAACTTTGTTAAATTTACTTTTTGCTACTTTCGCTTGCGCGAAAAGTGACTAAGCCAAAGGGCCAAGATTGCATTTGAAGCAAAAACACAATACAACAAAAATCAATGATGCATTGACGTTCGAAAAAGGTTAGCGAATAAAACTTAATTAATATCATGATTATATATGCGAATTTCATTGTTTAGGACGTTTGCGAATTGATTTCGAGCGCTTGACGTAAAGTGAATCAAATCAATTCGCAGAATGTGACCAAAAGTAAGTAACTGAAAATATGTATCGCAAAATCCCAACGAAAGTGAGAAGGTTAAAGGGCCTCTAGTAACGCTATAATTCGAACTGATTGGTATTACTCACGCTCAATTGGTTTAGTTTAGTGTGAAGACATTGATTCGAAATAAACAATTCTATTAAAAATTTACATTTTCCAATGATAAAATTTCGTATATTAAGCAGTCGAACTCAACTCGAATACTTTGGAGCTAAATACTAAATTAGCATTTTTTTTCTGATTTCAATTAGAGACCCGCGTTCCTATTGTCTTATTGTAATTGTAATTAAAATCTGGCCACACAATTTGTTTTTTTTTTTCTCTATGGAGAATCCAATTTCGATTTCACAACAACTAAGCACGTGCTTGAGTATATAAAGCACACATTTGGCAGATTATATAAAATCAAGCGCAACGTCGAGACGTTGCATATCGGATATTTTAGTTCAAAGACACGTTGCTCTTGGCTAAGGACTGGACTACGTATTGTCGTCAAGTACAAATCTGAGCTCGAGCTTGTAAAAGCTGTTAAAAAAAAAAAAACAAAATCTACGCATATCACAAATTTTAATTTTGATTTTTTGTTGGTCATCATAACAGAATCTAGTTCCGTAAAAATAGTTTATCTTGTCTTTGGCAAATTATGTGCTTAGTTTGTGTTTTGTTTAATATTTGCTGGTCATCATCAAAAAAAAAAGAAACCCTTGTGCAACGTATATAAAGCTTCCGAGTTTTGGTTAAGTTTTAACCGTTGCATTTTGTTGTCAAGTGACAAGCAACATAAACAGTTACAAAAAGAGAGAGAAAGCGAGACAGAAAGTGACAAAGAGTGTACAATTTGGCTAACATGTCGTATACACAATTAGACAATTAGTTTACACGTCAAAAGCCACAAATCGCGCTTTTATACATTTAATTAAGTCATTAACTTGGCCATAATCAGAGTAAGAGTATCAACTTGACCAAAACTAGTCACAGATGAAGTAATAATCTCGTATAGCTACCTGTAGCTCGTAAGCAGCCCTGCTAGGGCTTGTGTGCCCCTGGAATACATATAGTTTGTGTTCTTACAGCTGACGCTTATTCCCAGTCAAGCATTCGCTAATTCCACAATTTCCATGCTCGTTTTCATTTCCAATCACATAGAAGAAGCCCCACAACGTCGGAACTTGATAGTTTTTTTTCTAACTGGGCTTTTCCGTAAACAGAACAGCACGCGCGACGACGCTCTTATACAGAACTCGAACTTAAATCAAGAAAAAAGTGCTACAACCAATGTGCATAATGGCAGTGGTAAATGCCTAGAGTGGCACCAAAGTTATTCAAAAAACTACAAATAAATTGCGACATTCTAAGGGATTAGTTGCTTACAATTTACGTCATCAAGGGGTTAAGCGTAATCACAGTCGTAGACGCTTAGCCATGGACTTTGAGGAATATCGCCAGCGTGGTAAGTCGCACCAAAGTTTTATGCATGTTTTTATGTGCTCACACACACACACACACACACACACACACACGCATAACCACATGCTGACAGCTTAATTTGATTTGCCTGGGAATCCCCTAAACAGATTTGTTGCCAACTCTCACATATATCTTTAGCTCTGTCTCACTCTTTTGTTGCTTTACCCGCTCACTTACTATATTCTACTCTTTCTCCTGTGCAGGCAAAGAGATGGTCGACTATATAGCCGACTATTTGGAGAACATACGCGAACGTCGTGTTTTCCCCGATGTCAGTCCTGGCTATATGAGCCAACTGCTGCCGGAATCTGCGCCCATTGAAGGTGAATCCTGGCCCAAGATTTTCGGCGATGTGGAACGCGTCATTATGCCTGGCATAACGCACTGGCAGAGTCCGCATATGCACGCCTATTTTCCGGCTCTGAATTCCATGCCCTCGCTACTGGGTGATATGCTGGCCGATGCCATTAACTGCCTGGGCTTTACCTGGGCCAGTTCGCCAGCCTGCACGGAACTGGAAATCATTGTTATGAACTGGCTGGGCAAAATGATTAATCTACCGGATGAGTTCCTACATTTGAATAACAACAGCAAGGGCGGCGGCGTGCTGCAAACCACAGCCAGTGAGGCAACATTGGTTTGCCTGCTAGCAGGACGTACACGCGCCATACAGCGTTTTCATGAGCGACATCCTGGCTATCAGGATGCGGAAATAAATGCGCGTCTGGTGGCTTACTGCTCCGATCAGGCGCACTCGAGCGTGGAGAAGGCCGCTTTGATTGGTATGTGTGTGTGTGATACAGTTTGTAAGCTGCTTAAGCGCTTTGCTGCAAACTTTTCGCTCGCAATCTCTGCCACTCTCTCTCCCTGTCTAACTGTCTTTGTATCTTCGGCTGTAATAGGACTCGTGCGTATGCGTTACATTGAGGCGGACGAGCATCTGGCAATGCGCGGAAAACTGTTGCGTGAGGCCATCGAGGATGACATTAAGCAGGGTCTGGTGCCGTTCTGGGTAAGTGCTACTAGTTGCTGACGTCATCTGTCACAACTAATTGGCCTGCTGTCAGTGGGAGTCGCTCAGTTGTCGCTGCGGCCATGCAATTACAGATGAGTGGATTGGCTTTGCCTGCGCAGCTGTAGCTTGCCAAGATGCTGATGCTCCCTTAGGAGCTAATTAATAAGTTGTCTATTTTTTTTTTTTTAATAAATATCTTACTCCTTTTTAAGGTTTGCGCCACGCTGGGCACCACTGGCTCCTGCTCCTTCGACAATCTCGAAGAGGTGAGTAACTAATGCCATAAATCCGCTTTGGCTAATTAAAAAGTACAATAGACACGCGTTGGTTGGTTTTAAGGTGTTCAAAGAATATGTCGAACCGCACAACATCAATATGTTCTTAGTCAGCAACACAGACCAGTGTCTTGAAAGTGTCCGAACTGTGTTAATATCACTAATATCTATCGAAGTATTCCATCGCTGTCTTCACATTATGAAGCAGTTCGGAATGTAATTTTACGAATTCCACCCTTTTGTGGTCGTACGGTCTTGTCGTATCACATCACTTAAATATAAGAAAGTCATAAATGTTCTTATCATATTGATTACAATTTTTTAAACTTACAAAGTTATACCTGAAATGAGATTAAGCGTATATCCAGTAGTTCTGCTATCGTATTTCGATGTTCGCTTTCTGTATAGAAAACATTGAAATCCTTAAAGTTTTCTATGACATGATGCTTACTTTGCACACAATTGGAAGGTCTCAAAAATCACTCTACTCTCATATTTGGCCTTCGACAGATATACAAAGAATGCTATTAAATGCTATATAACTTGAATGTGAACTCGGATAAAGAAATAATATCTTACCAACCTTTCTAATTCCCTCTCTTTCTCTCTCACTACATCTCTGCCAGATCGGTGTCGTATGTCGCGAGCTTAACCTGTGGCTACATGTGGATGCCGCCTACGCAGGCAGCGCCTTCATTTGTCCTGAGTTTCGCACCTGGCTCCGTGGCATAGAGCGTGCCGATTCCGTCGCCTTCAATCCGTCCAAATGGCTGATGGTGCACTTTGATGCAACAGCCCTCTGGGTCAAGGATAGCACTGCAGTGCATCGGACGTTCAATGTGGAACCGCTGTATCTGCAGCACGAGAACTCCGGCGTGGCTGTAGACTTTATGCACTGGCAGATACCGCTTAGTCGACGCTTCAGAGCGCTCAAGGTGTGGTTTGTGCTGCGCTCCTTTGGCATTAAGGGTCTGCAGCGGCATATACGTGAGGGCGTGCGTCTGGCGCAGAAGTTCGAAGCGTTGGTATTGGCCGATCATCGCTTTGAGCTGCCTGCCAAGCGTCATCTAGGTTTGGTAGTGTTTCGCATACGTGGAGACAATGAGATCACCGAGCGTTTGCTCAAACGACTCAATCATCGAGGGAATCTGCATTGCATACCATCTTCGCTGAAGGGACAGTATGTGATACGCTTTACGGTGACCTCTACGCATACGACATTGGATGATATTGTCAAGGACTGGATGGAGATACGGCAGGTGGCCTCGCTGGTGCTGGATGAGATGAACATAACCATTTCGAATCGCGTTTATTTGAAGGGTAAACGGAAGGCTTTTCGCCCCGCTTGTCCCGCCAAATTCCAGATGTTGCCTTAGATTTTTAGTTACTGTGATTTGCATGCGTTTTGTTTGTTTGTATATTTTATAGTTTTGATAGAGAGTGTACTTAAAGCTTTACATAATTTATAATGCACTTTGATCCACCCAAAAAGCTTGGTTGATTTTATTTCTGGCGCTACGTAAGAGAAGTGCTTTATCTAAAACTGTTATCTTGCAGATACAAAGGATAAGAATGAATCTTTCGGCTCTAGTCTGTTGCTATCGAATTCACCGCTTTCACCCAAAGTTGTCAATGGCTCGTTTGCGGCCATCTTTGATGCAGATGAGTTTCTGGCCAAGACCTATGCCGGCATACGCATAGCAGTAAGTGAAGGGCGAATAGTACTCCATAGATTATAATCATCGATACGCTTGCAGCATCAGGAATCGCCATCGATGCGTCGTCGTGTGCGTGGCATACTCATGTCAGGCAAACAATTCTCACTGGACTCGCACATGGATGTGGTAGTGCAAACCACACTGGACTCGAGCAGCAACGATACCAAGACCACGCCCAGTCAAGTGGACTCCTATGGACGCACATGCGTAAAGACCAAACACAATGACCGAGAGTCTGCTGCCAATGCTTGCATTAAGGAAGATAATGAGGAGTCCGCGGAAGGTATGAAACCCAGGTAGTGTAGTCGCCAATTTAGTTATGCTGCTAGAGCCTGCTAGCCATTGTTATTACCTTATATAATTAAAATCACGATTTTTGCTAACTGAGAAACCAGATCGGATAAACTGCGTTCCAACCAATTACAAATGTGAATTTTCCTTGTCAAAGAATTTACTTCAAATTTATCTCTTGATTGCTGAGCTTCTAATCTCCTAATCTCATTTCTCAGAGAGTGAAAAACTGATTACGGCAATATTATTATAAACTTGCAACATCTCGAATTTCTATACAGAAACTGAACTATTGCAACTCTGTCAACATCAGACTCAAGCACCACATCAGCGCAGCTCCAACTCCAGCAATAGTCACAGCTCCACGCCCGCTCATCATTTTAGGCCAATTACACTGTTTACAGCCTCAGGCTACCCCACGCCAGCCCGCGATACCCTGGACAGTCACAGCTTAAGCCCTGATGTGACTGTTTCCGTAGATAGTCTCTATGCGCCTGTGACCAGCTGCGGCACTACGGATATGTATCACGGCAAGCGATTTCTAGAGCCCGTCAGCAATCTCATAGACAACTTTTCCTTTACTAATACCATATTCCATATGCCTACACCCATTACAACGCCCACAGAACCACCCAGCGCTCCTTTACCAAGTCTAGCAGACATAAACCTGCCACTCAGCGTGGACTGGTCCGCAGTGTTGCGCAACTTTGAAGCCAAGTCAAAGCAAGAACATCTTTTACTGCAGCAATACTCATCGCAGTCTTCCACATCCTCGACAGGTTGCAGCAGCCTGAGTTATCCTAGTGCCGTGGGTACTCCAAGTCGCAGCAGTCTGATAGACATGCAAGGTTCGGACTTGGCATCGCCGTTGCTGGCCTCCTTTGCCTCACAGCACTCACAGCGAGCTAGAGGTTCCAGTGATTCAGATGCAACCATTTGCTCAGCTGCATCATCGTTGGAATCGCTCTGATCGAGCGCATTAGTTTGTAGTTATAAAACAAGGTCTTTCTATAGGAGAGATCTGCTATATTCATAGTTTGGAAAATCTCACTGCTGTGCAATCAATAATAGCTGTTCCATTAAAACTTATGTGTTTGAGTATATGTATATGAAAACTTCAAGTACCTATTACTAAACACATATATAAATATATATATATATATATTTGCGATGTGTTCGATGTGTCCCCTGTATATATGCAAGTACATAAAGCAATATAATGTGTGTGTAAATTGAACTAGTCAAAATTACTGTGAAAATCTTCTTGTCTATGATAATATGTATCTCAATGTGATTAAAGTTTGCGCGTTAAAGTTACTAACAACAAACGACGTTTGTTTAGAATTTCTGATAACTATTAAGAGGCAGAGAAATAAATTCTGTAAATTATTGCCATCGTCGCCTGATAATAAGCCGGAGAAGTCTTCCGCGCAGTGTGAAACCCCTACCTCTGCATCTCTACTGGAAGACTAGCACTAGTAATTCCTTCAGCCAGACGCTTGAAATTTTGGAAGAACTTTCAGCGTCATTTCCGCTCCTGCACACCTCAATCAGTAAATAAAAAATGTAAATGCTCCCCTCCACCTTCCTCATCTCCCGATAGTGGTCCCGCACAAAACTTCTAAAGGCGTGGCTTCGCGACACTCCTGATGCTGTAGTACGCAAGGAGCGGGATATACATATGTGTCCTATGTACTGCATTGTGACTACTCTGGACGTAAGAAACACCTTTAATACAGCCAGCCGGCACAGCATACTGCAAATGCCAGAGTATTTTGTCAGCATCATTTTTGGCCGCGTCATGCTATAAGGCACTTCCTCCGGTCGAAAGCAGCACACCATTTCCGGCTGTTCAACTACAGGTTGACATTCAAGCACCACCTCCAGAAAGCGGGCGATAAAGCAGCGAAAGCAATTAATGCACTGTCTGCCATGATGGCGAACACTGGAGGACCTAGGTTCTGCTCTACGCATCGGCAGTCTGGGCAGCTGCAATGGTGCTTGGACTCAAAGGTTGTTTTCGGACATACGTGCACGGACCACAGAAGATGCAGAATATGTCTTTTTTGTTTGTTCAAGATTTTCTGCAGAAAAAGCTAAGCCTAGGCATTAGGTCATTCAGAGTCATAGACTTGATGGACATACCACTTACTAACTCGGCGCAATTATGTTCGGAGGGAGGTTGAGTGAGCTGCTGAGAGTAAAGCGAAGAACTGCCTTCAGCAGTCTAGTTTTCGCTGTGCGCTGGATCGAGCGTTCTTTCTTTCATTTGCTTAGTTGCATAAGATTCTTGGCTGCACCAAGGTAATGGTCACGATTGATGTTAACGTGTAGCCTTGGGCATATCGGGATGCTGAAATTTGGTTTACCGACTATTATGTATCGCGCTGCGGCGGAGTCAATTAGAAGGCTGAATTATTTGACGGTGGAACCAAAAAATGCGGTCTCTTCTCTTGGTATGGGCCGGGCAGCTGGCTCATATATACATATATATGAAGAAATGTTTCGTTTAATGTTAAAAAAAATGTTTTTGTTTTAAAACACTTATTGGGGGTTGACACCCCAAACCCCCCCACTATCTATGCCACCTTGGTGAGATTCCTAGCTTCAGCTAAGCCTAAATCAACCTTAGGCAATTCGCTGTTATTAGTAGCGAAGTTTTGGTACAATTAATGGAATAACACTAGTTTATAAGGTTTTGCTTACGAAGCGAGCGTATTTTCGTCATTAGGACAAAAGATGTGTTTGTAATATACTTAGATTTAGATACGCTTTCACGAAATGAACAAATGAAGATTTTTAAAATCGAATCTGCCTTATGAACTACTACCAGAAGCTCCGCTGATATAGTCCTCCTCAAATTTCATACCCTTATCATCCGTATCCGGTGTTGATGTGGTTGTAGAGTTCAAATGAAGCGTGTTTGAGGCGACCAAGTATGTAATTTGCATATAGAAAGTCAGCATAAAGATTATGACAAAGTCATGGAAGACTATCAGAGTGGCCAATAGATAATCGGCAAGCCGCATCTCAGCAAAACGTCCGCCATTGATAGTCTGGGCATGGTACATAATAAACTGACACCCAAAAAAGAAACAAATCGTGTGAGTGAAAATCCGTTAATCTGACTGCAAAACTTACCAGTAGTACGGTTAAACTTATAAATGCTTGGAAGATAATAAAGGCGTATTCTCGTTGCAGCACAATGTGCAGCATTATAAAAAAGATGGTGATAATGAGAAAAATGAAGCCCAGCACAAACAATATGACTACATCCAGTGTGAGATCATGCTGGAAATAGAGGTACAAGCATGGTAAGCAACTTCGACTACTTTCAGTTATGTAAAAGCAAACTTACGTGTATCATGGAGCCCAACAGAATGAATAGAAATATTAGCAGCGCACAAATTAAAAAGTACATCAGCAGATCCGCCCAATTACTCCGTGCGGCTAAAGCGAATACGCCAATTATGATTAACTCTACCTGCACAGATAAAGACATTGCTATAGCTATGTATGCACATATATAAGCAAGAAAAAACTTTTGGCGTCACGTGATGCCATTTGTGAACCAACGAAATTGCGCATTACGTGACCTCTTTTAGTTTGATCATTACTTGGCATGACGTGTGCTACCATCACGGCATATACGCGGCGCACGATTCGATGTTTCATAGCTACTTACTATGCTAATGGCTAAGACCCAGTTGAGACCCTTTATAAAACGCACTTTTTCAAAGAATATAAACAGCGTGATCAGCAATACGCCTAGGGTAAAGAACACTATGCTGATGTAATAGTGTTCAACAAACACGTTGCGTGCATCATCTCTGTAACATTTAGTAAGCGAAATTTTATATAGTTCGTAAATCCTCAGACGCAACTTACATCGCTGCGATAATCGACCATTGGACCAGCGCCAATATCATCCATAACAAGGTAATCAAATAGACTTTGCAAGCAAATTTTCGACGCGCTCTTTTATAGGCCTGCAGTCGTTGTCCTCGGTCATCCATAGTTGCGGCTTATCGTGTTTTGTCGTAGGACTTGCGTTGGTTTGACCAACGATCGTTAAATACTTGCAAAAGGACATACACAGAAATTTTTAAGGCGAGATTTTTTTAACTCGTGTAGTTTAAATGAAAATTATATTTGTCTGAATTGTGTATGTATAAAGTTTTTATTGAAAAAAGTGTAAGCAAAGCACGTTTGATTAAAACAGAGCATTGTTGCAAAGTGATGCTTAGAGTAGGCTAAGCAGGACCTGGGGCGTGGTTGAGGGTAGGTTCAGCTTTCGGTTTTAGAAAGCGATACGAGAGAAGATCTCAGGATGAAATTGTGGAATTTAAATAACTTGCAATATTCCTCTTTTCATAGTGTTTCTTTTAAGATGTGCGTTATATTAATCGTTCATTAAGTGAGCTTTGACATTATACTCAACAAAGCGAAATAGCTACTTGGAATCATAAAAGGTGATCAAAAGTAATATCATCAAATGACTTATTATATTTCTTAAAGTCTCAAGGAGGAGGTTCATTTGAGTGAAAAATTCAACATGTTACGTCTTCTTCTTAACTGGCCCTAACAACCCGTCTTTTCCAATCGGCGATGTCAATGTCGTCATAGTGTTCATAGAGTTGGGCGTTCCAAGAGGCCAAAGATCTTACGATGTACTCTCCGCTCAAAAACTCCAAGGGAATTTTCATTAGACTGAGTCATCACCCATGCCTTAACGCCATAAAGCAAAACAGTAAGGATGAGCGCCTCATACAGTGTATGTTTCGTCTGGCGAGAGATGTCTCTTTTACTCATTTGCCTACTATTTGCTGCAGCTACCGACTGCAGTCACCAAGCGAATCTAATGCGAGTGCGAGCGAGACAAACACACGCTTAGCTAGAACAGTTACTAGAATGTGTTTACAAAACAGAACAGTAGGAAACTTGGGACTGATGGTAGGAATACTAACGATTCGCTGCCCAGTAATCGCTCATCTCCTGTCGTTTAACAAGCGCCTAAGAAACTCCAAGCACCAAGGACAGTCGCAAAGGTCACTCTGCATCCCCTCATGTGGACAGCTGTCCAGCTCTCTTGGCATTCAAAAAATTGGTTTTAAAAACACCAAGCGTATCTAAAGTCCACGGAACTACAGAAGTTTGTAAGATACGAGCAATCGGTTTCCATTACTTAAGGCCTGCACTTTGCATTAAATTTCAAAACTAAGCAGCTTTTCGTAAGAAAACTGCTGATTCTCTTACAGCGCTGTCTAACGTCATTGTTAAGATTATAAGCCAACGAAAATTTTCGTATGTAGGAAATCCCTTCTTACCGTACTTTTGAGTACAATTTTTAGGATCGACTCTGTGTAGCTATCTTATAGTTATAGTAGTCTATAACTTTAAAGTCTTTTAAATTTTTCTGATCAAAGTGTGCCTTGCTTAGTGCTTGTTTCACTTGCTTAAAATATATTTTTTAGCTGGAAGATCATAATAGGCATGAATGAAAATGAAACGGGCTTACAGCAGGGTCGACGGAGTAATGTTTGGAAAACCTATATCATTACCTTTGTTATGTTAGTAGTTGGAATATTACAGGTGCTCATATCCATGGAAATGTAAGTACAGAAATTCTTGACTTTTACAAGAATCTTGAAGTATCTATCTAACTGAGTAAATTATATAGCGTTCCGCTGAAGGAATTCCTAAAAAAGCACTACTATGTGAGCCTTGTGCAATTTTTTGTAAGCTTTATATCCATACAGTTGTACGTGTTCTTTTTTCGCATACTAGCATCAAAATCGACTTGGAAGCGCGTCGCCGCGGGTCTTTGGACGGTAAGTGCATAAACTGAAGTTCCGCTTATTAGAACTATGATAATAATTGATTTTACAGTTCGAGTCTAATACCGTCTCTGTGATGAAGCCCGCTAAGAAAGCTCCGTACATCTGTTTCGGCGGTGCCTTAGTACTTACTATTCTGATGATCATTATCAGCATTATATATGGTAACTTGGCGGTACACCACCGACGCGGTTTCTTTGTAAGTCTGCACAAATAGTTGAAAAATAGGTAAAGTTCTATATTTCTAGTACTAACTCTTAATTCAGATGGAACGCCATAATTTAATACGCTGGAGCGAGCGCCTCTTTGTGCTGACCAGTTTTGGTATTATTGTTTTCTCGGAAATGAATCGTGTCAGTATTGAATTTCCCGTCATGGTATTTTATACGATGTTGTCCAATGTTGTAAGTTCTATTGTTAAAAAATGCCGGCCCTCTTAATGGTGCAATTAATCCTTTGCAGTTTGTTGTAATTTTTGCCGCTTCCATGCGTAAGCCCAACTTTTATCACGAGGATGAAAATGAGGATTATATATTAATTGGACAATTGTATTACTTGAACTTTTATGCGCTCTACATGGGCTATGCGTGGACTATGGCAGCTGGCATAAATTTTTATCACGAATCAAAGAAATGGAAATAACTAGTTGACTTGCAGTTACACCAGATGAAAAATTTTAAGTTACTAGATGAAATAAGATAACAAATGTTATCGAAGTTGGAAGTGGTAACCCGACGACTAGAACCAGAAATTCATTCCGCCTATATAAATTTGCGAAAAATATGACATTAGAAAACAATTGTACAAAAGCCATATCCTATGAATCTAAGATTGCCTTTGAGACGCGAATTCCAAAATATTGATTTAGCTTTAGTCGAGGCTTTGGATCTGTCCAAAGTTATACGCAAAGATGAATCTCTCCAGAGAATATGGTTAGAATCGTTGGCACAGGCTATTTTCTGTAGTTTATAGATTTTTGAGAAGGGCATTAGATAGGTTTTTGATGTATTTAGATCATATTGGATAATTGCCTGGATTGCGGAATCGCTGTGCTCTGCGTTCAGTATGGGCGCTATATGTCCGACGACTGGTGCAATGCTTTTAATTAAGCCTTGCAGTTCCATGTCTCCTCCCTACATTTGTTGGCAGTTGGAGAAGTTGGTTGCCAGTACTAAGTGTTGGTCGTATGAGCGAGGTAGTGCGGAGTTCTTTTGCTATTCTTAAGAGTTTAAGTTGAGCTTCCTATTGTTTGTATGAAGATCTTCTAGGTAATACCGCCTACAGAGACATTATCCGGCTTCTGTTGTGATAGTCCTAAGATTCATCTGGTGGACAATCATGCTGTTCATCTAAAGCATCCTATAATCTGTTTTCGCTTCGATATTTATAAATTTTTACTCATTTTAGTCAGCGCTTTCAAATCACGCCGGTGTAGATCCGTTTGTTGTTTCATGACAATGCAACCTGGTCCCTGCTTTCGCACCACTGTGGCGATGCCTCAAGCTGATGTGTATCCCGCCGGTCTATGCAGGCACCACTGTTTCGTGCCACTAGGGTACTGTTGTTGCTTGTAAATAACAAGATAATGTTAGCGATTACTTCATATTTGTATGCAATCTTTTTAGCTGGTAAGTTTAAAACAACACTAAGAACTAGACATTAAGCGTGGCAGACGTAGTATATGGGAGAGCAGACGTGCCGCGAGTGAAATGGCCAAAAATTTGTTACTTGAACAAAAACTAGTTTTCAACGGATAAAGAAGATTTGAAGAAATCCGATAAAAGAAGTAAGTTTTTTGTGAGGTATCGCCTAAATGCTTTGGCGGCTGGTCAGGCAATTCATCATGACTTTGGAAACCCATCTGACGAAGTTATAAATTAAATTGCGCAAAGCTCATTCTTGCAGTAACTGTACTATGCACCATATAACGAGAATTTTCATTAAAGATAACAGCTTTTGAAGAGTAAGACATACATGAATTCTAATACAAACTCAAAACTCCTCCATCGCATCAAGAAAGAGTTTCGACAACCCTTGTTCACTTGCAGACAGCAGCCAAAAATTCTCCTAAAGCGCTGATGAGGTGATAACTCCGATACATATGGTTTATGTGGAAGATATCTAAGCTGTGCTTTGAACTACTTGACGATTTATTGCTATGGTGTTTGTTGCACAAAGCGACGTTTTCATGTGAGAAAGTGAAAAAATCTATCAAAAAATCTCGCTCGATATTAGTATATCACATAGGGTAGGGTTAAATACGAGACAACTTACACTCGACATTGCCGTGCCTACGGTGCTAGATACAAATAACACGGTCTAACAAAAAAAATATCAAAGAATCAGTATTAAACATGTATGAAAAATAAACTTAAGTGGTCTTCTTCTTCTATTGGGCGAAAAGTCTTCTTCTTCTTAACTGGCCATAACAACCCGTTATCGGGTTACGGCCTGATGTAAATACATTCTTTCATTGGAATTATGGTTTTACGTGGTGGCTCTACTGGTCTCGAAAGAACCCAGTGTCATGGTTAGTCGCCTCATAAGACAAGCTTTGACCTGCTGTGGTGGTATTCTCTAACCCGCTCACCACACGGGCGAAAAGTATGACCTTTTATTTCTCTCTATTTGCAGCATGATCTGTCCACGAACCAGTTAAACTGCCATGTTGTCTTTGCCCTACCAACTCTGTCCACTCTTTGAGGGATCCAGTGGACGCACTGCTTCGCTCTCTTTTCATCTGCCATCCTCAGTGTATGGGCGTTCCAGCCTCATTTTCCCTTCCTAATGTCGACATCCACTTACGTTTCACCTGGCCATTGGATTCAAACTGTTTTAGCTTAGTACACATCGATACTTTGCAAGAGTTCCACGCTGGAGAAAGCATTCCGAATGCAACACGAGCCTTGATCAGTCTGTTTCTAACGTCAAGGTCCATTCTATCATTAAGTGACACATAACTACCAAGGCGTTTATCCTTAAGCCAGCCACCTCCCCATTCTGTTGCTGTGAATTCGCTTAAGGATACCAATTTTTTTGCTGTCTATTGTGCAAGGCGAAACACCTTACGTTGTGGTACAAGCTTTTTGCAGAAGGCCGAGAAGATGTTAATGGCGACATATGTCCTGGACGACCCAATCGATGAATCATTGAAGCAGACAAGAAAATTGTAATGGAGAAGCGTGTATTTAATATAAGGGAAGTTACCGAGAATGTCGGCTTCACGTCAATATTGACCCAAAGAACAGTCGGATGAGTATTGCTTACGAGCTGTTGAATGACATCACCAACGATCCAGATTTGCTTGTCAAGAAACATGAGTTTATGGTTTTGGCGACGAAATCGAGGTCCAAGTTTGGTCAAATATGATGGTTTTGGTCACCTTTTTTCGAAAACACTGGCATGGTTCCAGTGAGTTCTTGCCACAAGGTCGTACAGTCAATAAGGAATGTTACCTGGAAGTTGTGCGCCGTTTGCCTGAAGCAATACGAAAAACCCCCCCGTATTTATGGCAAAATAATTCATGGCTTTTGCGCCACGATAGTGCATATGCTCGCACATCGTTGCTTTTTCGTAATTTTTTTTTGGCCAAAAGCAGCACTCGAATCATGCTACAGCCAGCGTATTCACCGTACTGAGCCTCCTGCGACCTTTCCTATTCCCAGAACCGAAAAGACCCATGAAGTCGAGTTGCCATATGATTGAGGATGTAAGGAAAAAGACTTCAAGGCCATAAAAATCGCAAACAATTATAATTTTCAAAAACTTGTAATATATAAACATATGACCGTCGAAACTGGCTAAAAGCTCTCATTATTGTAGTTACTACTCCGCAATTACGCCGAAAATGCTAATTAGAATTTGTCGTTGGTTTGGCAAAACCAACCTACATACCTGTCGTACTTTGAACACTTCTTTTAAGTACAGAATTCTGCATTTACTTAGGGTTGTTATATAGTTTACAGTTTGAAGTCTTCAAAATATTTCTGATCAAAGTGTGCTGCGGACTTATGCTCCACAAGAAATACGATATAAGTGTCTTTTTCGTTCCGTTGAGCTAATATTTTGATTGGAATTTCATGATGAATTTTGATGACTCTATTGACGAAAGTACAAAGCGACCAACTAGTACTTTGATGAAAACCTATTATGTTATGTTCACTTTGCTATTTATCGGAATAATGGAGGTATACGCGGCGGTGCATATGTAAGTACAGTCCTAAATTAAACAACAACAAAAGACCATGAAATATCTAAATGTTAAAATTTTGAATTTTCAGCCATACGCTGAGAGTTCTCCTCAGAACCTACTACCATGTGAACCTTTTATTATTTTTTATTAGCTTGATGTCCATACAGTTGTATGTGTTCTTCTTTCATATAATTGAAAATAAATCGTTGTTGGTGCATTATGGTTTTTCTTTTTGGACGGTAAGTTGTCTGTAACTTAAATGAGCTACGTTTATTATAAAAACTATTAGTTCGAGTTGAATACCATGTGTGTGATGCGGGCTCCGAAATACGCTTCGCACCTATGCAATATCGTAGCCATGTTACTTACTCTAATAACAATCGGATTGAGTAGTTTTTATGCTAACAAGGCCCAGTCTCATCTAAACGGTCCCTTTGTAAGTCTGCCAAAATAATTGCAAAACAAGTCAAATGCCAAATTTTATAGTACCTTCTAATTCAGATGGCTCGTCATAACGTATTACGCTGGAGTTTGCGTAACTTTGCGGCAACCAGTTTAAGCATAATTATGGTTTCGCAATTGCATCGTGCAGCTTTGGAACTTGGCGTCATGATAATTTATACGTTGTTAACCATTGTTGTAAGTATTTATCAATTGTTGAACATTTCGCTATCTTCATAGACCTTTTAATCCATTGCAGTTTGTTGTGATTTTTGCCGCTTCCATGCGTAGGACTAACTTTTATCATAACGAATCAAATGGGGACTATATGTTCATTGGACAATTGTATTACTTGAATTTTTTCATGCTCTACATGAGTTTTGTCTGGCTTTTTGATTGTGCCATAGAATTGTATAGATTGTTGCACGGAGAAGATACCCTACATTGGTTGTTTTAGTGACATGCCTCGGATAAACATGTGTGGTGCTTCAAGTTCCGCGCAGGCGCCAAAACCAAGCCAACAGCTGTTTCTGGAATTGTCATATTTTACATTTCGCTCTGAGCACTGTTTATATTCGGCTGCTATTTATTTACATGCATTTCGTCCTGTTTCGTCAAAGCTGTAGGAAGGTGTGGTTACGTCACACGCCAAACCGTAGTTTCCGAGTTGCGCTGGATTTCGTTTAAAATCGATACAAGTTTTTCTGCTTTTGACAAAACTAGTACAAAAAATGGCAAATGTTGTGTTGAAATGCAAGTTATAGTTAACACATAGTTTAAATAAATAACAAAAAAATGAATATGTTTAATACGCTTGTGTATAACTGTGTTTGAATATATTGTAAGTTTCAGTTTTTGTTTAGTTTCTGAAAGAGTAAAATTCTTAGCTTGGCTAAACAAAAAATGCATATAGTACATTATGTATAGAAGTTTAAGCTGTTCATAAGTGTGTGTGTGTGTGTGTGTGTTATGTGCCTAGTGCTTGTTGTATATAAGGTGTACATACACACATATCAAGCTGTTTGGTAAGTTACTGCCTTTAAGGCATATATGTTTTACATATATACAAACTGACACGCACACACATGCACACAGTTACTTTTAACAACAATTAGCTAGTGTTTACATTTACAATAACTGAATAAAATTGTTTTGTTTAACAGTAAGGCATTTACATTCGTTATATATTCATCATTATATATATATATATATCCTTTTGTTGTTAAGATACATTTTCGTTTTTGCGCAAAAGACACGGCAATATATATCTGTGGTCATATGGAAGAGTAGTTTAAGTCGACATAAGGAAATGTTGAGTTATTGCGCTCTATAACTTTTTAGAAGTCATTACAAGTCACAATCTACAAGTTTTAAAAAAGAAATGGTGACTTGAATTCACATCTATTAAGCTCCAGAACGTAACTCTTCTCTTCCATATGACTACAGATATGTTTGTATGTATATATTTAATAGCAATGGGTTTCCTTTAGTTGTAAAGCGTTTTAGTTCTTATTGGGCGCTTCGGCAACGGCGCGTGGGCCGTTATCACTGCTGCTGCTGCCGGAAGGCAAAAATGAGACTGGAAAAGAGCAAGAAAATGTAATTAGTAAAAGTTTCAAACAATTTAGTTGCTAAAAACTAATCTACAACTGCTGTCTTTGGTTTTGGGCTCTAAACACATATAGAGGAACTTCGCCCGTATTGAGTATTTGTTGGACGCTAAAGAAACTGCTGCTAATTTTGCAAACTTAAAACTAATTAACACATAAATAAGTGTACCTTTAGCGTTTACCTTTAGACTCATTGCTGCCTATAAGCTTAATCTTTAGTTATATTATACAATATAATAGTTTAATAGCTGTGTAGTAGAGATAATATTTAAGAGTTGCTGCAGCGCAAACTCAACTTTGTTCTGGGCTGGGCAACTTGTTGCCCCTTTTGTACGTGTCTACAACAAATTGAATCAATTGAAAAGCGAGGCTGCAAGTAAAACAGAAAGTTCATATTTTATGCATCAATCAAACTAGGCAATGCGCTGGGGCAAGTAGTTAGTTAGTGTGTGTGTGTGTGTGTGTTAGTGAAACCCTTTAAACCGCAAAGAATTTGCAACACAGTGGCGCAGATGGGGTGGGGATTTGGGTAATCACTCTACCCTAACAAAAATTATGATAGTATTCAATTAGTCTGTAAAAACCATGCAATTCTCAAAACCCAGCAACTTTTGTGAAAAGATGTACAATGGTAATTTAAAGTTTTTTGTTTAAACTAGGTTATAAAATGAACAAATTTGAAGCACTTACAACTCGGGACAATAATTGTTATAATAATGTTAGTAGGAATAAGTGCACTACGACCCGTTGGTCGTATCGTCTGCAAGTTCTCTCTCAAATAAAACCAATACTCTGTGATGGATCTAACCGGTTTTTTTTCGGATATCGATACCCTATACCAGTCTAAGGGAAACATCATTCCTCTCGTTAGGGCATCACATTTGGTGAATTCGTTTTTTATGTTGTTTTGCTAGACCCGAAAGACTCCAAAGTAAAGTAAAATATAGGGAATTAAAAAAAATCACTGGAGCTGTAACTTCTTAACTTGTATCTTGAACAAGCATTAAGAATTATATAACAAATTAGAAGAAGAAATAAACCGAGCCAGACACTATTGTCTTAATTTACGCATCAAATCTTAAATTTTTGTCCAAGCCACGTGAAGGATTAAAGAGAAATCGGTTAAACGAAGATAGGTTTTTGAAATTTGTATACTGAAGTTCAAAGTTCACGGAAAATTACTTTCATGTGTTTCGTCTTCCATTTCGGATTTTCGGTAGCTATCATCATGATTCATTTAAAGCAGCGTGGTAGATGATTTTTATATCAACCTTAGTAATTGACGCTGATTCTCCAGACAAATCCATTTCCCAAATATAAGTACATGCTTGGAAATTCATCTTGACATTGGAATCACAAATTATTTGCTTTTGTGCCACATAATTCTTATAAAGTTCAAGGAGAAGCAGAAGCCACATGCCCCCCTTATCTACGCCTATGGGGCAACAGTAGTGCGCTTGTTGGCGCATTTGCTGTTGGCTAGGGGGAACGCTAAGCAAAACCTGTACCAGAGCACTAAGCTAACCACAACCAAAAGCAGTACCTTAAAGCTGCTTACCAACTGGCTGGACTTACCAATAATAATTATAAGCAGAACCACAGCAATGACGCCCATTATAATCATCATTTTCATATTGGCCCACCATTGTTTGCGCTTAAGTTTACCGGCTTGCTGTTCGAACTGTGAGGCGCCCTGTTCCAATTGATCAGCGCGTTCGCCCAGTTCGGACAATTTCTGATCACGTTCGAGCACCTTTTCGACATTGACGCGCATTATGCCCACCACTTCGTCCACTTTGGCCTGTGTTTGTTGTAGACGCTTTGAGGCGGCATTATTTTGCTGATTGTTGTTGCTGATTGGAAAGGAGGACGAGCCATGTGGCGGCGGCGGAAGTATGGGAAAGCTGTAGAATATTATTTATGTGGAGGCGGGTACAAGCAAAACCAAGGCATGGCCACAAATGCAAAGTGAATAACGTCTTGCAACATATTGTAGCAAATAGTCATGACGTCATGCCTACTATGTGCTTTATTTAAACATTTAGCATTTTGCATTTGTGCGCTGCTTTAGTTTATTGCATGCCATTGTAGATTGTACGATGTGCTTACTCATTGGAACCGGAAGGTGCAGGAGCTTCGTTGTTGGGATCCATTGTTGTGCGTGCTGGACTTTTTTGTTCTTTATATGAATGTAGGAAATGGCGTTGTTTTCAAGGCACACTGCAATAAACGTCAGAGCAATATTAAAGTACTTTATATACATAAATTTAATTGTTTAAAACAAGGCAATTTCGGGATACACACATTCACACACAGTCGCAAACATACAGAGAATGCGTTTCATTCAACTGAAATATCAGCACACAAACAAAACCAGTACATCTTATCTATGACCATAGACCCGCAGTTATTCGTCTGTATGAATCATTTTTGCTGACTTTTTAGTTGTTTGCTTTTTCCAGCAAAGTTCGGCGTCAGAGAGTGGAAAAGAGTGTGAGACACCACCTAGAAACTTGTTGCATGCGCAGCAACAGATTGCGCGAAATTTGTGTCCATTTGACTTGTACATTGTTTACCTTATGCTCTATGTGCGCATTTTATTTGCACTCACCTTAGTTGTATTTATTTTGAATGCTTGGATATTTTGAAAATACTGCAAAGGTTCAATTTTCTTTTTTGAAGAGAATGTAAGGTTGTAGTTGTAGTAGCAAACTTATATGCTATTAGCTCTTGAGCTGCCACCTGGCTGAATGACATTTAAAGCGGCTGCCATATTGTTAAATTGCAACAAGTTGACAGTGCCTGTGTTGCTGTGCCAAAGCGCGACTGGGTTGCCATATCGCGAGCACGCCATAGGTGGCAACATTTGGTTTGTCGGTGTTGCCTAACAGCAGTGCTGTAAGTTGTCGTTGCAATTGCGCGCCAAATTATAACATTCACATTCAAATTTAAACTTGTAAAACGCAGTTTTTTTTTTTTGCTAAATGCGCAATTATGCACGTTTTTGCTGTTATTTCACAACTTGTATTGGTAACTGATATCTGAGCAAAAACAGAACGACACATTAAAAAATTGTTTTTGTTTTGTTAAAATTGAAAATGTTGCAATTCGAAGCGATTTTCGTAAAATCAATGGAAATGAAATCATCGTTACAGTATTCTGGCTAACTATTATTGCAGAGTTGAGTAATTTATTCAATTGCCAGTTGGTGGGGTACTTAGTATTTATTATCAACTTATTTTAGCGACAACATAAATAGTTTTTGTTAAGAGTCGATTTGAGAATTCTTGATAGCCGCGTATGGACTTTTGTGAAATATGATATTGGAAAGCTTTTGGATTGCGTTATAAAAAGTCATAAAGTGTTTCAATTTGCGGCATACCAAACTTGATTTCTTATGTTTCGTCATCCTTCCAATAAATTCTGACGGTTCGAAAGGAATGATTGGCATTGCTAGACAGCTATCCCTCAACAGACTGACTCAGTTATGGTGTAAAACCCAGTTAACGAATGAGGAACACTTTCAAACGTTGAAAAACTACTATATGACTTTTAGTTTAAGTCCTGGATTGCCTTTGTTCTCTCATGAAGAGAACAACAATGTACGTTAGAATCTTACTTAGGGCTCTTTTGCTCATGAAAATTATGAACAGTAAGCAAGCGTGCCTCTTTAGTTTGATCGAAAGAAATTCGTTGGATTGAACCAACTGGTTAATGGTTTTCTAAATAAGTCTACAGCTCGAAATAACTATTTAAATAAGACCAAATTTCCATGATACTCCTTTTTATATGGGGTCACTCTACTTTTTGTCTTCGGCCATGGGATACTTCTTTTTTTTATATAAACTGGTTCATTATTTGAAGAGATATTGATTCCCGGCTTTATCTGGGAATATTTTAATCCAAAGACAAAGAATAGAGTATAATTAAGTAAAGAATATTTTCTTAAATACTTGCAGCAATGCAGCCTTAGCACCTGGCCCATGGAATAGCAAGTGTGATATGAAAAATGCATAACTCATTAGCGTCCAAGTTGCTGGTACGACTATTGGTTTTATTTGCCTTGGTCTCTGCGGTCTCCATAGTCATACTGACAAAATGCGGCTTCGAGGAGCTCAGCGCACAAAGTTACGACAAACAGACCGGAGCTGGTTCCACACATCCAAGCGAACCAAATGCCTATGTCTTTTTGTTGAGTGAGCGTGATTCGGAAATAGAGCGTCTCAAGCATGATATCGTGGCACTGCGAGCGCACATTCATTTGCTCCAAAATAATCGCAGTCATGGCGTGGCAGCTGCCGCCCTGAATGCCACCACACATAGGCTACCCTCGATCACTAGCAGTAACAGTAGCTTGGCTAACCTGCAGCTGCAGGAGACCACCACCTCCGCTCCGTTATCTCATCACTATGACTGCAGTAGCTATATACGTAAGCAGGTGGGCGCTGCAGAGATTCTGCACGGTCTGCCGCTGAACAACGAGTACGAGCTAATACCCTACAATCATTTTACCTTCACACGCGTCTATCCCATTGATTTGGGCCTGGGAAAGCGTGTGGTCGAGAAACCCATTGGCTATAGACGCCGCGATCTGCTCGAGTCTGTAAACAAAGCGCTCGAGAGCCTCAATCGCAATCATACATCCCGCGCACGTTCCAAATCAGCTGCCACGTACAACGATGCCAGCAAGTATACGCTCGACGATTTCATCGAGGGCATCTATCGCACTGAACCCACCACGGGTACACAATATGAGCTCTACTTCCAGAGCATCAAGCATGCAACTAGCTTGGTGCGCAAGGTGCTCATTATGCGTCCCTTTGCGCCGCTGCAGACGGTGAAGCTGTCAGAGGTAGCTGGCGTGCTGTCCACTGCCACAATACACGTGATACTGCCTCTAGCCGGTCGTCTGAGCACCTTCAAAAGCTTTATGCAAATGTTTGTACAAGTCGCGTTGCAAACGGATCGTCATGTAGAGTTGACTGTGGTCTACTTCGGGGAGTCGGGGTTGCAGCAGGCGCGTAGCCTTATGACGCAGGCGCTGACCAAAGCCAAGCTAGGCACAGAGCGTGTCCAGTTGCTGGCGCTCAATGAGACCTTTAGCAGAGGTGAGTATTTTGGGTTACTTTTGAACTCGACAACATAACAGCACAGCAAAATCAAAATAAAAGTGTGCGAGTTAATTGTATTACCATCATAATCCTAACCAAATTCTATTATAGTTAGCATGCGACTCATAAAATCTATCTTATCCTATATACACTCTCTTGCAGCCAAAGCACTGCGCATGGGCGCCGAGCATATAAAGCCGCTAACAGATGTCTTGCTCTTCATGTGCGATGTGGACATTGTTTTCACACCGAAATTTCTGGAACGCTGTCGCTGGAATACGGCGCCGGGCAAGAAGGTATCTTACGTTAAGAATTGCTTGCTAGTTTTTCATTATAATAACTATAACTACCTGCAGGTTTACTATCCCGTCGTTTTTAGCCTTTACAACCCGCATGTGGTCTATACGCTGCAGGGCAAGTCCGTGCCCAGCGAAGAGGAGCAACTGGTCATATCGCGTGACACGGGCTTTTGGCGTGACTTTGGCTATGGCATGACGTGTCAGTATCGTTCGGATTTCTTGCAAATACGAGGTTTTGATGAGGAAATTGTGGGCTGGGGCGGCGAAGATGTAATGCTATATCGCAAATATGTGCGCTCCAAAATTAAGATAATACGTGCCACAGATCCAGGCGTTTTCCATCGCTGGCATCCAAAGGTAGGCATAACAACGTAAATATGTGCTCCCGTCATAACACTAATGCCCGCTTTTTATTGCGCTTAGATATGCAGCAGCTCAAAGCCCGGCCAGCCGGATGGCGTGCTTAGCGCGGATCAGTATCGCGCCTGCATACGTTCGAGGGCGCTGAATGAAGCCTCGCATGCTCAATTGGGTTTTCTGGCATTCCGCGATGAGATTGCCGCCGCCTCCATATCAACGGGCTTACGCTCGTGATATTTAACTATTATAGTTTTGATTTGCTGCGTTCTTTCAATCGGAGCTTGCTTTCAGTTTAACGCTGTACTAAGTCGTAGGTACTACAAAGTGACAATAACTTGTACTTAGCCAATTGTTAAAATCGAAATTGAGAATGATCTAAATATTTAATCAGTGAGTAGCATAATTGTTGAATTTGTTGCCGCCAAAAGTTGTACTTACTTCAAACTAGTCTTAGATATGAGAAATTGTTCTTCCATAAAGCGAAATAGATGCAATCTTTAAACCAAAAACTAACCAAACTTAGCATATTGTATACACACACAAAAAATAAAAGCAAATATATAGCGTAAAAACAAAATTAAAATGTTAAATTAAACTTGTCGCCGCTTTTGGAGGTGCTTAGTTACACGATGCCAACGACCTCCGATTTGGAGGGTTCAGTGAGCGCCAGCTAAAGACGCTGTCTGCAGGAACCATAACGTAAAGTTTAGCCGCTCTTGGAAAATGTAAACCCTTTTCATGGTCACGCTCGTGAATTAGTTGATTTAAGCCAATTAGAAATGCTAATTTTACGCCAGACCCAAAATATGTCTCAGAGATTTATGCTAGAACCGTATGAGTCATTCGCTAATTACTTATTTGGATCTGTGCTTTGACACAAACCCAAAAGTTCGAGCATCTTGACAGGAGTGTCTCTAAAAGCATTACGCAATGCTAATTTAAGCTTAAATACCTGCATAAAATTCTTTATATAAAATGTCATTTAATGACAGGTTCACACCGTTGAAAACACTGGGACACATCCTGCTGTCATTCTGCGAAATTGACCCTGAGAAATACTCAGACAGACAGACAAAAGGCCGCTCACACCCAAAAGTGTTTGCAGGTGTAGTGCTAACTGCCAACACCCCAAACACACCCACACCTAGACACACACACACGCACACACACCTAGACAATTGCCATATGAATATGAAGCCGAAATTTTGGTGGCCGGTCTGTGTTCCATCTTTGATCGCCCAGCGCCATAATCTCGCGCTTCAGTGCGTCTCTCTGCGCTCTGTGAGTTTCGGTTTTGGGTTCTAGCTAAACTGAGCGCCAATGTAGCTCCAAATGAACTTGGTGTCTTTTTTGGCTAAAGTTGAAATAAATATCGTTGTGGCACGCAAAAGCCGCGCATTCGTGATGTGTACATCGTTGCAAGCGTTACGAGAAAAAGTAGAATAGTTGCAACGAATACTTAAAAAGTTCTTCAGTGCTAAAGGATATTCTGTTTGTCATAGTATTACAATTGTGATTACGTGAAAACTTGTTAAATAAAAACGCGTTAACGCGTGCTTGGGAGTTGTAATTTGCAACGAATAGATCAAAGACTGCTTTAAAATGTATAAATTGCGATTGGTGAGTACAAATACGCAATGAAGTGAAGAGAAAAGGTGCCTTATTTTTGAAACTACGGAGGAATTTGAGTTGATACACATGAGAGTGGTGCAGGTACTCAATTTGTAAAATTGAGATAGAAAAAGAGCAAAACAAGCGTGTATTCAGACATGAGATACCATTGAATAAATTCGATACCTCGATAGTACTATCGATAGTTTTGCAGCTCTAGTGTAAAGTCCGCCCAAGTAAGATATGCTCCAATAAGGTTTGCTTACTCCTGTCCCCAACCCCATAGCAAATAAAACAAATACAGACCCAAATAGTTTCACATGCATGAAAACAACCTTTATTATTGACTTTTGCACTAAGCTAATTATTTTTAGTAGCAGTGCAAGCATACCTTATGAAAGTACACCTTTTGCTCAAGTAGCTTGCTAGCTTTGCAGTTTTAAAACTGGAAGTACAGTTCGTATTTATTTATATAGTACCTAAAAGGAGGATATTCAGGCCTTCCTTTTTGAATGGCTTATGCAGAAATGAATTTTCATTGTCTGTTCCAATACTCACTTTCGGGCAGAATTTGCGAATTGAACGGACGGTAAACTTCAGAACTCAATTTGCAAACGTTTATGCTAACATGACGCTTTAATTAGAAAATCATTTTGTATTATAGTGATAAACATCAACAGCTAATCGATGCTGTCATGTCCGTCCGTCTTTCCGCTTGTTTCTCTTTTTCACTATCTGTACTGAGACCAAAGTAACATCTATTGGCAAGAGTAATTCTCCGTGCTGACATTGTTCTTCATTGTCAAAGTTGTGAAAAAATATTATCATATATATATAGAATTGGAAGCGAAATCCGAAAAAGGTCTGGTCATCAAAATAAGTATTAAAAGTTTCTATAAGTACTGCACAACGCTTTGGAAAGTTCTAAGGTACTTTTCCGCCCGGGTCCGGATTTCTCAAAGGGATCCACTATAGACATTTTGACAGCCTTGCTTGAAAAAACGCAGTGAGAGCACATGCAAACTAAGCTGAAAGGAATGTGAAGATCGAAAGTGAGTTAGCGCAGACCAAAGTTTGAGATGCAAGAGAAGATGAGAAGAGAAGATGATAACTTTGAACTTTGGAAGAGCTTTAACGAACTATACGCTGAGTACGCTGAGAATGCCATAACTCAACAATATCGTGCTGAAGGGTGTAGTCAGATTGACGAGTAGGTTGCAATGGAACTACGGCAAAAACTTGCTGTGATTTGACAAAAAACCAAATGAAATAAGCAAATAGCATAAAAGGTGAGCCCATATAATCTTCACCGTGGACCCGGATATTCTCTCTATGGCTACTGCTGCTGATACAATCTATAATGGACATCTCTTTAAATGAGCTCATTGACTAAGGCGACTTTTACTGTTTTTCAGGAAATGTCTTTTGACGCCTTTTGAAAGAAGTTATCTGTGTCTAAATTCTGATTGCTTGGTATATCCATTATCTCCAATATATCGATTGCACGTCAAAGATATAATAATATGCAACTTGCGATATCAAAGCCTAATCCTCAATTTAACGTATTTATTTCAAACCAAGGCAACAGTGTTCACTTCTAAACTGACTATAAGCAAGCGATGTACGCAGTGTTGTATTTTTGGGGTTACAAACTGCCAGCACCTTCTGCGAAAAGTTGAACACATAAATGGTTAAACTACTCAAATAAGTCAACATATCTTTTATAAAAACCATTCGAAATTGTTCAGAGTCTTTCGGTTGGTGCCAAAAGCGAGAGATTGCGGCTCTGCGCTTAAGGCTGAATTTTTCATATATTCGTCGATTTCGATTTGACGATATATTTCGATTATGTTCGCTGTCATTGTATATGATCGGAATCAGAACCTCAAGAGTGTTGCATGCAGACATGGTTGCCTTGTGGTGGAACCGTAGGTCTTTAGTCGAACAATAAATAAATCATTCAACGATAGTTGTGAGATTGTTTTAGAAGATGCCTCAAAGAAACCGCTCAGTTTTGTACATGAAAGTACTTTGGGATTTCATGAACTCATTCACCGAATTCGCTACGACGTGGTGTGGAAAAGAATTCTCTTGTTTCCCTATCTTTGTATACGAAAGGAGTAAGTGAAATCAGCAGCCCTGCAAAATCGGTTTCGGACAAGAGGCAAAGAGGGATTATGTATGGAAATCCTGTACAATTTAGCTGTAAAATGATAATATTACATCAAAAGCGATCTACTTTTAATAAACTCCTCAAAATGAGTTTTCCCCAATAGATACATGTTTTAGAGTAAAATTTTCGAAGGGTTCGGAATGGCATTATGACATATGAAATTCCTATACAATAAAGTGATATATTAGTTTTAAAAGTTTTTAATTGTATTAAGTCTTATGCAACTTATAGTAGTGTGTACCCTGTAATTACTTATTGCTTTGGGTAATACCAGCGAAACGTCAACTCAAATTATATGCCTAGTTTATAGGAAATACAATTTTTGGCAATAACTTTGATGGCAACGACCTTTAGAAATAATATTTGCAAAGCTAATATACAGAAATAGTTTGTACTATTTGAAAAATAATTATTCTAATGTGTGTGGTCAACACGAGAATTGAAAGCGACATGAGTTCATAAACCACACACGCACAACCATAGTCACACACACACACCTACACATGTGATAAAAAGAGATACTCAGATACCTTTTGGACAAATGATCGGAGCAACCGAACTGAACGGATGTTGTTCCTGATGCTTGATTAACAAAGCGTAGCGAACTCACAAATTTTTCATGATTAACTTTTTTGACTTTGCATAGATGTTATTTTGAAATGTAACTGAGTTATGATTTATAGTAAAGCGAAACACCAAACACAGCAATCCATGTGACGCTGTTGGGTGTTTTGCGGTAAAAAAAAATGATGTCAATGCTATTTCATTCATATTCATATTAGACTTCCATAAAAATAGTAATAACGAATATAAAAAGCATTCAATTAAATACTGCCTAGGCGCAGGTGTTGTCACTTTTTGAAGCCCTAATCTATGCTTCGTTATTACATAATCGAGGGGCAGAACAATTATGCGAGAGCTTCAGCAATGTTGATCATATTTCACGCTCGCTGCCTTGGTGTCCATTGAGTCTACAGAGTCGTCTATAGAGTGTCGTCGGCGCTTGGACAGCGGCAGGGCGCCATTTTTAATGATCTTGATGATTAGCACGGAGAGCATGCATTTGGCTTTGTACTTTCGTCAATTATGATCGGAGGCTGTGTGTGTGTGTGTGTGCATGTGAGTGGCCCAGTTGAGCGCTGGACTGTGAAATATGTATTGACGGCAATTTATGATCAGAGACATGGCGCACAATGCAATTAAAGCCATCATTAAATGCTTCTTTCAGCTGCTTTGCCTGGCCTTTATCTGGCATTATGGACATGCGGGAGCAGCAAGTGGCGCCTCGGCTAGCAACAGCGGAGAAAAGACGCGGGCAACGGGTCAAGCAAGTGCACTGGATACCATGCTGCGCGGCAAGAGTCGACAATCGCGCTGTGTGAGATGCTATGAGGATCGCTACTATGGTGGTAGTGAACGCTATGGTGCTGACAGTCGTTATGGCGCTGATAGTCGTTATGGCGCTGATAGTCGTTATGGCGCAGATAGTCGTTATGGCGGCGATAGCCGTTATGGTGGCTATGCCAGTCGTTCGGGCGATGATGGACGTAGCTCTTGGTATTACTCAGGCGCAAGCTATGATCGTTATGACGATCGTGGCAGCAGGGATCGGGATTATGATAGATACTATCCACGTGATGATCGATATTCACCGCGCAGCTATGATCGCTATGAGGGTCGTGGTTATGATGACTATCGCCGCGGCGGCAGCAGCGGTAGCTATGATCGCGGATATGGCTATGATAATCGAGATCGCTACTCTACAGATCGTTATAGTGATCGCGGCGGTAAGTTAACTACTCTTTAATAATGCAGTCACACTAAGCAGTTAACTTACAGATCGTTACTATGATCGTTCGCGTTCGGCTTATGGCAGCTATGATCGTTATGATCCCTATGAACGCTATTATTCAAGGTATGATTTTCGCAACTATCGGCCATGGGATGAGACATACAGGTATCGAAACCATGTTTCTATTCATGTTGTTTAAGCCGCTAGTTGTTGTTATTTATAACTCTGTTAAATCTTTACTTACATACAAAAACAACAACAACCACACAACTACAACATTACAACCAACAAAACAACGCCAACAAAACGCCACTGTATTATAAAATGCAACACACAAAACACTGCCACAACAACTACAACTACTCTGGAAACTCGTTACTCTACGATAACTTCTCGGAACCTAATGCACAACTTCACCCGCTATCTGCTACTACCTACTATTGTTGCACCTTATTACACCCCAATACACTAAAACTGCACAAATGCTTCCTCGTCCTTGTACTGCGCCCTAATAGAGGACAATCTGGCTTTGATAACTCTGGGCGTGGCTACTACTTTGCCAGCGATGATGATAATCGTTCCAATGCGCCATACGATCGCGAACGCACTCAGTCCCTTGCACCAGCCTCGCCCTGTGGTTACCTAGTCAAAAACTGCCCCTATGCTGGCCACAGTGACAACGATCGTGGTCAAAAAGTTTCCTCAGCTGCCATAGGCAGTGATGGCTCACGTGGCGGCGGTCATACGAGCGTCATGGGCCAAAACTCCGAAGGCAAACCCATTGGTCAGGGTACCTGGACTTATTTAAACGAGCAGGACAAAGAGAACTCGCGCGGCAGTGGTAACGGTGGTAGTGTTGGTGGTGGTGGCGCTGGGGGCAGCAGTGGCAACGGCAGCAGCGGCATGAGTAGCAACAGGGACAGAGAGCGCGATCAGCAGAGGTAAGTTGCAGTGCGTGTTGCGGCCAACCAAAACACAGTCAGTTCCCAGTTACTCCAAGCCAACGAAGCCTCTAAAACTAATTGCTTTTTGCTCTTGATGCCATCGAGAATTGGTAAAATCATTAAGAAAAGGCTCGCTCTATTCTCTCCTCTTCTAGCTCTTCCTATGGTGGCCGACCCCGTCCCTTAGGCGGCAGTTATCTCTTCGATCGGGACAGCAACGCTATCCCTGAGGCCCAGAACGAAGCCGCAAACAATGGTGGTGGTGGTGGAGGTGGTAATGGCAGTGGTAATCTTGGTGCAGCAATGCCAGCGGCTGCGGCTCAAACGGCGCCAGCTGCAGCTGGTGCAGAGGAGAGCAACGCCAAGCCGGAGAATGCAATGCAGTGAGCAGCAGTTTCAGGACAGGTTGCATGTGGCAGCTTGCAACTAAGGTGTAACGTATTTGAATTTATGTATGTGTAATTTCTAAGATAAACCATATTTATGTGCGACACGCCGACAGAAGAGTCTGGCTTCGATTTTGCTCAATAAACATTTCAAAAGATCCTCAAAAGAACATAAAGATTTTAGTTGTATCTTTTCTTATATGAAAAGCTCAAAATGTAAAGTTTTCGTGGAATTCGAAATATTTTATGTTATACGCTAAACAAATACATTTTGGACATTATAAGGGAACTCTTAAATCGTGTACTTTTCGTTTTGGAATTTTTTTTTTTTTTTAACTTTTTGTAGACAAACCGTTAACCGGCAGTTTTTGAATGTGCCAATATATCTTTTCTTTTTATAATGAAACGTCGGATGCATAGTTTTTTGTAAAAATGTATTTCAATGCTTGAGACAGATATACTTGTAGAATCTATTGCTTAACTTATAGATACAATCTGGTTTTAATATAATAAAACTATTTGCAAGAATTTCAGAAACTTTTTTTGAGTGCTCAAAAGTATTAAATGAACAAAATTTTAAACAAAATAATATTTTTATAAAAAAAAAAATCAAATCATAATAAAACGCATAAAATACGTAACTTAAAAAAAATATTTTTAATTAATTCCAAAAAAAACGAATATAAAAAAATCTGTATCTTACATATATACAGCAACTCAAAAAATAAAATATTTTATATATTTTCAGAAAGAAACAAACTAAAATTATTTATATCAAAAAATATTAAAAATGAATATAAAAAAATTATTTTTAAATGCCATAATCGAATTTGGTTGAATTAAAAATAACAAAAGGTATGAGAAACTCAAACAAATAAGTTTAAAACTTGAAGAAAATTAAAAAATTCAAAATGAATTAATTCTTGAAAGTAAATAATATAAAAATATGTGAAAATCGTAAAAAAACAGAAAGTAAAAACACCTTATTAAAACAAATAAAATAATAGCAGAAAGCATCGCATGGAAAACTGATGAAAATTAAAATGATCTCATAGAATAATTTCTAAAAATAAATAAATATAACTGATGACAAATTTTAAAAATTATAATTTATCAAATATAAAACGTAAACTGTACTAAAAAGAAATCAATAAAAGCTAACAAGATAGTTAATTAAAATTATATAAATTAAAAAATAATATATTATATAACAAATTTAAAAAAGTACACCATAAAAAACGATTGAAAACAAAATTTATTTCAACGCAAAAAGAAAAGAGAAAGTGAAACAATGTCATATATGCATATAACATAAAAAAATAAAAAAAAGTTACTATTGAATAATAATAATGTTAATAAAATTTGTAATTAACAAAATTAAAAAAAAAGAAGAAGAAAATGTATTGTAAATATTACAAATAAAAGCTTGAATATATATGGAATAAAATAAATTCATTATTTAAGAAAGAATAATTAATTTGCAGTTTATTTCTAATGAATAAATAAGAACATAAAAGATCAAATAAAGAAGGAAACAAATTATAAATAATATTAAAAAACAAGGAAACGAATCATAAAAAATAACATAAAAAGACTTAAAATTAACAAAAATATAAAGAAATAACATCTAAAGAAAATTTATGATTATTATTTAACAATTTATTATATTATGGTCAAAAAAAAGTTTTTAGAATCGTGAAAAATAATTAAATAATAAATTCACAAAAATTAGCAATTTATTAAAAAAAATATTAAATATTAAATAAAAAATAGACAATAATTTGTAATTTAACAAAATATAATAAAACATTCTGAAGTTTATTGCGTCATATAATAAACAATGATAAAAAAGTTGACGGAACTAACAAATTTTTTTAGAATCTTAATAAAAACATTAAAATCGAATATTAAAAAAAATTTTAATTTTGAAAAATGCAAAAAATAACATTTTGAAGAATATTTCTTACGTCATATTGATAAAACCGATATAAAAAATTGAAATTAAATCGTTCAAAATAAATACACAAATAAAACAGATTATTTAGAATAATGAAAACAAAAACATTTTGAAGAAAATTTCTAGCGATATGACGATGAACGATTTAAAAAATTAAAAGTAAATAAAAAACTAATAAAAACACTATAAAAAAATATAAGCATAAATAAATCTAAAAAAAAAAATTCGGATCGTAAGAAAATAAAAGAAACGCACAAACAAAAAATGTGTAGTAAAAGATATGGAAGAAACAAAATTCATAGTTATAATTAAAAAAAGGTTCAAATTATATGGAAAAAAGGAAAAAAAAGTATAAAATATAAGGTTTAAAAAAATTAAGGATCAAAGTACATATGCATTATAAAAATTTTTGTCATACTCAAAAAAAAAATCACCACCATAAACAAAAAATAATTAAAAATAGTAAATTATAAAAATGTTTTTGGAATCGTAAATGCATTAAAATATAAATGCACAATACATTAAAAATATGTAGCGAAATATATTGACGAAAACCAAAATCATTATTTGCTATTTTAAAAATGATTGGACATGAAAAAATAAAAAATTTTTTTTTTTAAAAAAATCAAAAAAAAAATTTAAAAAAAAAGCTGAAAATTAAAAAAAATAATGATGAAATTAACATAAAAATGTACGAGAGTTGCTGAATACAAGTATATTCAATAATAAAAAAGACAAAAAATTAACAAATACGTACAGAAATAATTTAAAAAAATTAAATTAAAATTTTTTAAATAAACAAAACTTGTGAACATAAATAATTTCAAAGAAATATCAAACAAAAAAAATATTTTTTAAAATTGAAGCAAAAGTAAATTGTTGATAAAAAATTTAAAATTAAAGTAAAACAGCTGTGTGCCCGAAATCTCTTTCAACCGAATTTCAACTCAACGAAATCCGTCGCATTATAAAATATACAATTTAAGCGAATATCAGCGAAAAAAGAGAGCTTCGATAAGTCAGTTATATTGGAGAGCGTGGGAAATCGAAATCAAAATAACTTTTGAACGTCGAATTTTTCAATAGATTTTAAACCCGTCAAGAGATTTCTGGCACACTTGTGAAAGTATAAAAATGGATGGAAAAAAAAAATACAATAAAAACAATGAGCTGTGCTGTAAATCTCTTGCAGAATAAATCAATAAATGAAAGATCGACTGACAATAGAGAAAAAACAGTCTAGAGATTTCTAGCACATCACTGAGTAAGAAATGTTAAGAAAAAGTTAAAAAAAACTTACCAAATGATAATGCAACGAAATCAAATCAAAGCATAGAAATAAAACCTAACACTCAAAAAACCAAAAAAAAAAAATAAAGATGAATTATAAAATGTAACAAATACATGTAACAAAAACACGCTTGCTATTGGCAATATACATTGTTAAAAATTTCGCGGGATTTTACTTAGTTATAAGATAATAATATACCTTTTTTTAATGGAATTATGTCTCTTTATCATAAAATAGTTTTTGAACAACTTTTTTTCGATTGGTTGTTGTCGAGCGCAGGGCGCAAAGCCCCCTACTTATAACTATTACTAATAACTTTGCTTACGAGGGCAGTTTGATAAGTCAGTGGCTCTTCTTTTTTTGAATGAAGTGTTTTATTTCTTAAATGAGTCTCCTTTTAGCTGGATTCTTGCAGTTCAGCGTTTTCCAAGGATTTCTCGTGCTCGTCAAAATAGGCTTTGTATCAGTGACATCCTTCTCAATCGACCCCAAGCTGGGTCATTTCTTCGGGTTCGGAAACAGGAAATAGATGCTTAATGTGGACAATATGCTGTATGGGGTAGCAGTTCCTAGACCAATCTATCACGTATGCATTGCCATGGTGGAAGATCACTTTTGTCATCGCCAAAACCGTTCCTTGTTGTTTCAAAATCGAATCTGTCCATGCCTCCGCATAATATCTGATCTTTTCAAACATTTGAATTTAATCGATGTGTATGATACCCAAAAATCTGTCGCCTTGACCTTTGTTGCCCAAAATATTGGTCATGATGCATGTTCACCTCGATAAATCCACTGCTCCATGCAGTCAGGTTTCGTCCGCAATTACGTAACGCCGCAAAAACAGATTCGGATTACGGTTGAACGTGCAACTCTACAGTGTTCACACGGTTGTTGCGCTTATGCGAGAGCAATCTTGCGAATACCTTTTTCATGTCCAAGTATGATGTTCCCCTTTCCAAGTGTGATGTACCCACTTAGTTGGTAGGCCTATAGACTCAGCCACCTCACACACTAATATACTCCGATCGTCTAATTTAATTCCAAGGACCTTATCGACGTTTTCTGGCGTGACGACCTCTTTTGAGCGACCTGAACGTTCGGCGTCACTTGTGCCGTTGCAGAAAACCACTTAAGCATGAAAATTGAGGGTGCAGATCATTTTCTTGGTTTCGGTGAGCATACGAAATTCACGTTTTCTATTATCGTCGTAATTCACGAGTTTTTCTGCTTGCTTTCAATGTATGTTGAACAGCCGACAATTTGACAGATGGTAGTTGATACGAGTGTCTCGGCGGAAAGTAGTTCAGTGTATTGTAACATCTTGTACTCACTAATTCAACGAAACGATGAACTCTAGGAGCTCTACAAAGACATTGACATTGTCAAGCGAATTAACATCCTGCGGCTCCGCTGGCTCGATCAAGTTGTGCGTAAGGTTTTGTATTCGAGAAGGCGACGAAGGTTTGGTTCGGATCTGCGTTGCAACGACTAGTAGGTGCAACACCTCGGAGTAGAGCAGGCTTGTGCGCAAAGCGAAGGTGCCAGTAAGAATGCCAAAAGAAGAAGGCAGAAGTTGTGGACAAGAACAGTATTGCAGTTACAGTCAAAGCGCAGGAAATTCAAAAAGTCGCTGACTTATCAAACAGCTTCCGTAATTTAAGTGTTTTCTAACAAATTATATATAAATTTTTTTTGTGGAAACTTTTAACAAGAATATTGTTAGACCAACAAATTTATAGCTTCAACAAAATGAAAAACGAAGTAAAGTGAAACGAAAAGGCACAAAAAAATTAAGCAAGTTGTTTACATATTAGTCAATATTTTGGAAGATTTTCTTTCACATGAAGTTGCGACATAGTTGCAAACTGTTATAACTTGCATTAGTTAGGCTGCAGCAACTGTACTTTGTTTCGGTGTTTGTTTTGTCGCTTTTGAGCAGCAAGTTGTAAGTTTGTAGAGTTATCCATTGGGTTAAGCCTCGGCAGCTATTGAGCAGAAGCTGTGAGTTTATATTAGCTCTAGGTTTTCATAGATTATAAACAAGCCTGTGTGCAATTTCGGTGACGATTTGTGGAACGAATCGAAATCGCTGTCAAAACTGAAAACAGGCTTTCTAGTTATACTTACATTTCATAGCATATATGCTAAAGTTGCTTATAAAACGATCTTCACGAACTTATTGGGTTTGCAAGCCAACCAGACGCTGGCGGCGGCCCAAGAGCCCCTTATTGTCTTTTCTTAAACGCTTGCAGACGTGCTCACTCTTTGAAATTCGTAACTGAACTGTGCCGAAATGCAGCTAACGCTGGCTATTTATAGTCTGGGTAGGGATTGTCTTGAAACCACCACCAAAGTGCAGCCCGCTTTGGGAAATACTTTCGCATGGCAACAATTCGCACCCAGAACGCAGGCGTGCCCTGGGCTCTGGCCAGTAAATGCCGGCGGTACGTGCGTGCAGTTGGGTCATAACAATTGAGGGTTCAAGAAGTGAACTGGCATGGAAATGTTTCTACTGTTTATGCTGGTATGTGTGCCGCTTGAGTGGTGGCAACTCTAAATGAAAACTGTGGCACGCAAAAGATATTCTCTATGACTTTGTGTGTGTGCTCTATGGGAACCAAGTGCTACCAGTTGAGTATAAGAGCATATTAATTAGTCAAGATTTCGCGGTTCTTACTTTCTCACGCTTCGCAACATGGCCAAAGGTGCTTGGTAACTTTTCACAGCCATTGGACTAGCCCTATGCTATGTGGGGGGTTGTTGCGCCTGCGTCAGCCGTTGTGCTACCGGCGAACGGAGCACAGGAGTCGGAATTCATGCTGGTGGCATTTAATTTCATTTAAGGATTTTATGTGCCCATCAATTTGCTGGTTAAGCTACTGCAAATGCGGGTCCAGTGTGTGCAGCTGCTTTGGCGGTTAGGGAGCGCCCAATACGTATTACGAAAGTTTGGCATATTTTGTTTGTTCTGATTAGATAAAAAGAAAGAAAGTACTCATTGACGCGTCGATCGATTTCTTAACAGCCACTTGATGTTATGACTTGTCTTTCTATGCCCTCGGCATGGTTATAGAAAGTTTGTTGTGATCTTTGCTAACCATAAAGCTCTTGTTTGCCCTAGAGAGCATACTATATATATAACTTTTTGAGGTCTCTTTATCTGTTCTGCTTTGCAACTATGAGACGCTGGAGTTCCACACTGCGAAATGATCGATTCAAATGCAGGCTTGATGGTTCGCTTTTTATTCTAATATCTCATCTTTTACGAGTTTGATGTACAGGTCTTTGTCAATGTTCTCGTTTCCACCACGGAACCCTAGTCATAGTTCTCAGGATTTTTGACTGTGCTCGCTGGATACCATAGATGTTGCAACGCAAGCATTGCCACATAACTCGCAGTCATAAGTCGAGATAGGAGGATTTTATAGTCTGGTGAAGGCTACTTTCATATGCATTTCATTGGTTTTATGTGCTTGCGCCAGGTGAGCCGACTGTCTAGGTGAGCGCCCAGGTACGTAACGGCAGTGTAAACGTAACTTTCCTACATTTTTGCTACTTTACTAGTATGCGCCAATCTCCAAGCCTGGGCTAGATGCGCGTTTGCCTACAGGAAACGTGGAGTTGGTTAGCTTCAAAACGGTCCAAGAACGCTACCTTGCTTGGTACCAGCTTCAATTATGTGATCATGCAAGGTGCTTGTGTTACATCTTACTGCAAAGACTCTTTTGTAGAGACATGACTCAAGCAGTTTGTGCGTATTTTTAGGCAGCACCTTTGTCATTTTATACATGCTTTTCGAATTTCTGATGTGATGCGATTGACCTGCTCAATCGTTCCATGACTTTCTTGAAATCCGCATTTTTGAGGTAAGGGGTGATGCACAGAAGGACTTTTTGAAACAACTTTGAACCTTTTTGGACTAATTAAATCAATCAATCAGCCTTAGTTGTTCATTTATGACTTTTATAATTTCGCTAGTAGTTCGATGGGCTTTACGAAGGTGTCGTGGGTGCGTGGCAGAGTTTGGCTGGAACACATTTTAAATATGGACAGCAAAACCGCTTGCTCTTTCTTCGTCGCTGCGGAGCCTGCTTCCAGTAGGAATCCTTAATGGCATACCTGTTTCGGTTGGAACGCTAAGATTTCGGTGAGCACTCCACAATGGATGCTTTATGCTGTTGGGCAAAAATTGCTCGGTGTACTGACGTTGAGCATTTGAGCAGTTGGTGATCTGTTTGTCTGCCACTCCCGTTGCAGACATCGCTTTTCCAAGATCAGCTGTTCAATTTCTCGGTTTGTTCTACTGTGGTTCGATTTTACATCTATCGAATTATCGAATTATTATATTTTTTTTAATTAAAAGGTTAAATTTTTTTTACTATAGTTGTCTGTCAATTAGAACTTAAGTTATTTTTCTCAAGCTTAAAAGTACCAGTTTTCTTGGACAAAATAAACTTTAAAAGATTCCGCTTGAACTTGTGGATTGAATGAACAGCTGAAAATTCAAAATTGACACTTTTGAACCGTCAAATTCGTCGTGGTTACTTTTTCGTGTCTTATGTGTTCTTTTCTTAAGTCTTATGTGGATAGTGTATTTTGCCATTTGTTATTCGTAAACTGACTAACATTCTAGTGAATTAACTCAAAACAAAGTTTAATTAAATGGACATTCCTAAATCGACTTGTATGTTGACTTTCTTTGTAGGATGACGCTTCTTATATGTGTAAGCAAAAACATATTAAAATTAATATGCCCCATTAGAGCATCAAAGTGTTTGAAATGCTTATTGTTTTGTTTCGTCTTTTTTTTCTTTTTAAAAAGTTGGCAGCACTGCTCCACCCTAAGCTTTGAGCACAAGATTGATTTTGGGCTACCTTCGATGAAAACTGAATGAAGATAGTGACAATTACTCTATTGGGCTGTACTTACTAATCTAACATTGGTTATCTTAAAAGTTTGCTGATAACTGTATAGAAAATATTTTTGGGAGCGTTAATATCAGTATTTGAACTGTCTAAAAGAGGCCATGCCGCGGGCAGGTCTTAGTCCCGAAATTTCGGCATGAAAAAGTTTCACCGTATTGGAATAAAGTATTACTTAGTCTTAGTCATATTTGTTTATAGTTTTATTTTATACGAACATTTTTTTACGCAAGTAAGTTTGTGCAAACAAATACATTTTGCATTAAATATAGTTCAAATAGTGAAGTGCTACGATTCACAGAGTCTCAAGAATGTTGTCTACAATCCAAAGTTTGTAAATGAAATGAAATGTTGAAGAAAATTGGTGTTCTTCACAAATGTGCTTCGTTTTGAGACTTTTTAAAATGCGGTTAGCTGCTATCATAAAAAATTAGTGTGAATCATGTCGGAGAAACAAGAAGAGTAAACATAACCTTTTAACAATCTCTATTCGATATGACTAAAACTATTGATGATGAAACCAATTAGACGACTTTTCGGTACAAATTAAAGTTGGTTGCTTTTTAGATTCCGACAAAATTCCCCTAAGTTAAGTGCAACTAATCAATGCAATGAAAACAGGTACAGGGGAAGCAACATTTATGTGGATTTCAAATATACCACAAAAATGGGATTTCACATATCGGAATATATAGAGATTATGCTTAAACTAAAGTAGAATATAGATTAGATAAAATAAAAATCACTACATAGTAAAAAGTTATATTTCCTTCATAATACATTTGCGTTCATTGATTGTTTTTTTTTTTAGTATCTCAGATAACAAATGGCCGCAAACCTTCGCAGAGTCAGAAACTGTAGCTTGATATTTTACCTATGGTTTACCACTGAACGTGGCCCCATACCAGTTGGTGTATAAACTGTCGTTTAAAGTTAAGGTTATAGCGGTGCGCATTCTCGCTATGCCCGGATTCTAGCTCACGGATCGGTCGGGGTTTTTTCTTGCCCAGTAGCAACGATATGCCAATTGATTTCCTTTATGGAATATTCCTGGATTCGGGAATCTCCGTGTTAGGATTCCGTATTCTCTACCCTATCTATCCTGACGAACGAAGACTACTCCGCTTTCTATAGTGAATCTTATGATGCATAGGCATAACGCTCCAGCATCTTAAGCCAATGAACCCAAAGAGGATAAATATGTTCCACTTCAAACAATTCTACAGTGTACCCTGAACCCTTGATAGCTCATTGCCTTTAATGCTCACAGTTTTAATCAGATTGTAACGCTCTTTACAAAATAGCTCGAGAATCTATATAATTAAACGGCTAGCTATATACTACGCATTAGATACTTATTTGTGTTACATAACTTTTAAATGTAGTATTTTGATGTAAGATGCACAAAAATCAAATTTTTGAAAAATGTTTACTTTAACGGTTCTTTGTAAGACGAATAGCGGTTAGAGGCAGAAGCAAAAAAACAGTTCAGAAAATGGATATGTTAATGAAAATAGCAGACTTTGGAGAAGATGGACGCTAAGAAGCAGAAGAAATAGCAGTTTTCTTATGTTTTCTATGCGCTGTGCTAACACATACACAGTGTTAAGTATGGCAATCTCTAAAGGGACGCTTTACTGTTACTTGCTCCAATGTGATCATGTTTGAATACATCACTGTACGTGTGTTGATGGACATTTAGTCGACTTGCTGGAAATCGACCACACTCAACACATTGCCTACGTGTGGGTTTTTTTTTTGCTCTTTCTCAACTTTGCCTTCGAGTGATTAGGTCTGAGAGAGACCGCATCATAAGCAGCTTCACACGTATGCTGCGCTGAAAATAGTAGCATTTTAACTAAAATGTTGAACTTTTAAACGGTCCAATATTCTGCTTTATTACTTTAGCCATGTTAGGCTTATAAACCAAACAATGTTGACCTTTTTCCGCACCCTTCAACGCATCTATAAAAAAATTTGCATGAAATTTGATTTTCATGGGAGAAATGGGTACAGGCTATTCCACTGTCGGGCACCGTCCCAACTGTCTGCATCAAATTTTTCTTTACTTTCTAATTGTGACGTTACCTTTACAGAGCACTCCGCATCCACCTTAGTCAACCCCATCACCCAACAGTGGTGACGTAATTTATGAACAGCACCTTTATACTTTTTAAGTTTTAGATGTCTACATGTTACGCACACAATCTTATTTACATCCTGTCCCTCGGGTATAGAGTATAAAAAACAACAATATTAAAGTTTTAATGAAAAAGTCACTGGCCAAATCAAATAAAGAAAACTGACTGTATATATAACCTTTGGTGCCCTGGTGCCGATCGTCTTTTTGGTATTACGTTAATTATATTTTTGTGAATTCGTTTTCAAAATATTTTGACACACTGTGCCAATAAAATAACAAGAAATATGTACTTAACCAGTTAATAGTACTTGCATTAAATTTGATTCGGTCGACGACCGAATTTGTTATTGAACAGACAAATGTATACTCTACACGCGAGTGTATATACTTATTATATGTAGTCATATAAAATACATATAAGTTGGACTGTTTCCATCATTTTCAATAATAAAAATGAAATTGTTTTGGTATCTATGTGTGTGTGTGTGGGTGTTAGTGTTTTGTCAGGAACGCGTATTTTCTTTTAAAAATAGCTTAAAATTATAATAGTAGCGATCCACTGACACACACACGCCCACACACACACACACTCACACAACGATACACTCCAAATCCAAAGAAAACAAACATACAATTTATAAAATTCTCGACAAATTTCATGTTGATGGAGTGCCATGCGCGGCGCTTACATGCGGCAGAGTAGCAGCAGTAGCGGCAGCAGCTGCTGTGGCAGCGTTAAAGCAGCGCTGCCTTGGCAGTTTGGCGCCCATGTCAACTAGTCCCCCATACAAAACGGCAGTTTTATTCGAAACGTAGGTTGATTAACTTGTTGCATACGCGTCGCGTCGCATAGCGTCTTCGTAGCGGCAATAAAGTCCAAGTCCTGTCAGACCTTTGTGTGTGTGTGTGTGTGTGTGGGTGTGTGTGTGTGTGTGTGCGTCTCGTGCTCTCTCTTTCTATAAACATTTGCGTATTGCAGGCGCCAGTAATAAGAGTTGAATACAGTAACAACTGTGTGTGTGACGCATGCTTGGGCGTAGGGGGAATCACACTGCTTAAGAGGCTACGTCACAGGTCGACAGCGTATCGAACTGCGCAGTCGACGCTGACTGTTGCTGACCGTCCCTACAAACTTAGTTTCCAGCGCATAGACATAAAAATCATTTGACAAAGAGGTATGATGATGACACTGAAAGACGCGCACTAGACCCCGAACCCACAACCCACTATACGCCAAGTGTCGACGTTGGCCGGCCCAAGCAACAAACAACAGCGTCGACAGCAGCAGACAGCGCAGCGCATGTTATCGTAAATCGATGGCCGCCCATCAAAGCTAAACAAATAACAGCAACAGGAGCTGGAGAGGTTGACGCAGACGTTGACGTTCGACGCTGGCGTAGACGTTGGCCGAGCGCCACAGTGAAAATAAACAAACAGCGTTAGTAGTTGGTCGGTCGCAGTGACAATTCCTGAACAGCATGACGCTTAGTCGCAGCTGAGCGCTGGCGTGTTGCGCACAATACGTGTAAATCCCACCTGGACATACTACGACGTACGCCGTAAGCAACTGACCGCAAGTTGATGCCAATGCCGTATCCGGCAGTTACTCCAGCTGCGTGAGCCACTCAAGGTTTCCACACTCACACACTCGCAGACACCCCCGCGCACGCACTCACATATTGAAATACTATATAATTGAATTAAAAATATCTGTGAAATGTTGGCGGCTCAAGAGAATCGTTTTCAATATGTTTATTTTTCGCTATCCGGTTTGGTCGCGTGCACCATGTTGATATTGGTCTATATCTCCATGCGCACAACCATTGTGAGTGCTTTGATTGTGAAGTGTTGTCCTACAATTTTCATGAACACACACTTTATCTTGCTTGCAGAATGAGAGACTGCGCGATGATCTCAAGATTGTGCAACGTCAGCTGAGCTTTGAGAAGCCGAATCCACATTGGAATTACAACAACAGCTGGCGTGCTATTGGTAATGCCACATTGCGGCATGAAATCTACTCAGCCTACTTTGATGCACGTACGGACATTGTGGGTGAGTTGCAAAATTGGTTAATGCGGGGTAAATCATGAACTCCAGAATTGTTGGGAATACATAGCAACTAGGGTTAGATCTTTTTTTTTTTCAAATATGTAACTTCACCGAAGTTGTTCCAGTAGAATCATGCAAATTCTTATGCTTCGGCCAAAATCAATTTGTAGTATAGCGTAACTTTTTAACAGATTCTTATTAAATTATGATATAAAGTGACAGTCGAAGAAATACCTTGTGACAATTACTGGATCACTAACAATGACTTAAAAGAATTTCACTCCAGGGTATTGACGTCCAACTGGATTTCTCTTATCTGCTTACTTTGATTAAACTTTACAATACACAATATCTCAATAATGACTACCACATCAACGCAGTTATCAAGCCGACTAATGCATACACTGACACAATTATGCAGTATCGCAATAAGGACTGTCACATAAACTTAGCAACTAATCCAAATGTTCTTGATTTTCCATCAGACAATGTCTTGCTGGATGAGCACAAAATCACAGTGGGATCCCTACGCATCTTTGCCATATTGCCCGAGCATTTGCGCGACAAAACTATGACCTGCATAGTGCGATATCCAGACTTTAGTACAAGAGAAATTGTGGCGGAGGAGGCTGGTGCCATGCACGAAGTAAACAACAATACATTTGGCGCCTGGAGCATCAAGTGTCCGCTGCATGTGGTCAGGCAGCACCAGGTGGTGTTGCCACAAGCAGTGGCACTTACCTATGCCTCGAATAGACTCAGTTATCTTAGTCCTAGTTACATACAAATAAGGTGAGTAAGCGTTATGCTCAAGTATTTTTAGAGTATCTGCTCATGTTTGTTTTTTCTTCATCTTGCCATGCAAAGCTATCCACGTAACATGACGCAGTTATTTGCCAAATCGCGTCCCACAATCTCAGTTTGTGTGGGTCCACTCCAAGAGAACTACTCAAATGTGCTGCGTTTAGCGGAGTTTGTGGAAATGTATCGCCTGCAGGGTGCCACACACTTTTACTTCTACTATCTGGAGGCCACGGACGATGTGCGACGCCTGTTGGCACACTATCAGCGTTTGGGGCTGGCCGATGTCTTTCAGTGGAATATGCAGAAACATTTGCATGATCTGCACTACGCTGGCATTGTGGCCCAATTCAATGACTGCGTCTATCGTGCCAATGTGGTCGACAACTATCGCTATGCTGCTGTAGTGGATCTAGATGAGATTCTTATGCCGCTGAAGCACAACACCTTGGCGGATTATTTGCGTCAGTGCGACGAGGGTCGCACTTCTGGTTTTGTCTTTCGCAATGTCTTCTTTTACAGACGCGACAGCAACGATACCTTTAACGCGCCGGCACATGCACAGAATCGCCTGCTCTACACACAGTCCAAGGTGCGTCGCACCCTGGAGATAATACCCGCCTATGCGCGTAGCAAGCTGATAGTCAATGCGCGCTCAATTGTGGAGATGGGAAATCATCAGGTCTATCGCTCAGCGCCCGGTTATGTAGATCACATAGTGCATCAAACGGTAGGATTGCTGTTTCACTACCGGGACAAATGCCTTAACTGCAAGATGGTGCTGATTGTGGACTATACGGCACGACGCTTTGGCTCGTTGCTGTTCGATCGCGTTGATGCCACTTGCCTAGAAGTGTTCAAGGAACGCCGTGGCATCTGTGAGCTGACGTAGCAGTATTCGCCTTATCGCACTTGTCATGCAACGCCCACCAAAATATTTCATAGAACGTTTAGTACAACATTGAGTTTTGGTCAGTATAGTTGAGTTTTGGTTTTTTGGCATTGGAAAAATGCTGAAATTCTGTTCATTGCGTCGCGATCAAAGTACGAAAACAGCAGCCAAAGTGTCCAAAAGTGTATGAGAGCTTTTTTATTTTTTGTTACGCTTGTTTTAAGTACTTAAATGTAGTTGTTATGTGTAAATGTAATATTTAAATAAAAAACTGCATTGGAAATGTGTTTTTAAAGGAAATCGATATGTGTTTTTTTTAGTGCTCGCTGCGTTTGCAGAATGTTAGCATAAGTGATGCGCAGTTGCTGCAGGTTCTTAAAGCTCAGCGCAGTCGTGGACCGCTAATCTTGGCCCTAAGCAGGTGAGTAGATAAGTATATCTAGTTACATTTTGACAGATATCCTGGTTCTTATAGCAAAACTGTGGCAGCGGCAGTAACAACAGATGCAACACAGGAAACGTGCGAAAATTGTGGCACGCCATATTTAAGTCGCAAACAAAATGGCGAAATGGCAGGTAAACAGATAACAGAAAACACGCTCACTTTGTCATATGCACGTGAGCACAAGTAACAGACATTTGTCAATTAACATTTGGATCTGTCGACAACAGACATAACATAACAGCTTTTAGAGAAATCATACGATGAGCTTTATTAACAGGCAACTGTTAATGGACGTCTAGATCTGCTAGCTTACATATTTTCGCTAACATTACAACGTACTTAACATAACAGCCATTAGAGATAACATATGTATCAAGCTTTTCGGACGATCCGCCAGCTAACAGGTTTTCGTTTACATTAACAATTACTTAACATAACATTTATTATAGATAACATAAGTATCAAGCTTTTCTGCCGTTCTCGCCTTGGATTAATAATTATAAGGCAAGACTATTCTGCTACTCTCACACCATATTTTCATTCTGCTGAGAATGTCAAAGAGGAAGGTTGTACCCCGCATGTTATTGTTAGTGTTTGTATTGCTTGATTTGCGCCTCTCTTTCTCGCTGTCTCGGGCTCTTACAAATATGCTGTCAAGAGCGTCGGCAGCATAAGCTTTCCTTGTTATTATTATTCCATGGTACCTCGCACTTTCATGCGAGCATAAGTAACAGACAACGGTTAATAAACATGTGGATCTGTCAAATAACAGGTCTTCTCTGACGTATACCATAACAGCGGTTAGCATTAGTATTATGCTTTTTGCTTACATAAAGTTTGTTTTTCAAAAAAATTATTTGCACATCGCTTACGTTCCTTTTTGCCAGGAATGACCCTTGCCATTGGTAGCACGATGTTACGACCAGTTATTATTAGGGTAAAAACCTTAAATTGAAAAAAATTATAATAATTCAATCCTAGCATCTATTCTGAGTATCAATATTTGATGAGTTATTCAATAGTGAGTAAAAACAAGTGTTTGCTGGTGATCAGGCTTGACGCACTTTGCGCTTGCAGCGTCAATCTATCTTACTCGGAGTTGCAAATCATTGGTCCAAATGAGTATTGCATGCTCCTTCAGTACTCGTTTATGTTAAATTTAGTGCAATTCTGTCTGTTTGTCTCTTTGAGTACTGTGCTTTACGTAACGCTCTAAATACCGGCATTTTGGTACTGTGCTTAAGTATGGTCCTACTACTGATTGCCACATTATGCAGCGAGATCTATGGCGAGAGAATCCGGGTATGAGTCTTTGATAACATGATGCAATTCCTAGTAAACGTTGTATTTCTTTTGTTGATCTGGTTAGTTTCAAGCTGCTTATGGTGGAGATTTGTCTAGACTTCAATTAAGTACAAGTCGTGTTTTAAAAGAATAGCCTTCCAGAGTCTTTGGAATACTTCTTGCAATGTTTCCATATGTTCGCTATGGATACGGCCTATTACAATGATGGAATCTAGGTATGCGTATGACTTGGTCCATTTCTTGTTGGAAGGTGGCTGTTGCGGTGCTAAGTTTAAATCGCAAGACTTTCCATCCAAAAAAGGCCTTGTAATAGAACAGTAACTGCCGTATACTACATACTTGATATGTCCATTGGTATAATTAATACATATATATTTCCCAGCAGCATTGGAAATCCATCTTGAAAGTTATTGAGCAATGATTTTCGCCATATATATCTAATCAAAATGAAGACAGAAGAGATTTCTGGCAACTCTGATAAATTAGTTTTAAAAAGAATCATATTAGTTCAAAGAGTTCGTTTTGAAAGGAATGAGCCACATGCGATTTTTTTGAACGATTTTCAATGAATGTTTCAAAACGTTATCTGCAACACATGTGTCTATAAGCCAGTAATCTTGTTGTACATTATTATTACATTATACATTATTATAGTCTGTTTATAAGTTGATATTCATGAATAACTAAAAAAAACGTAAGCTTGCATATATTCAGGCAATATATCTTGTTCCATCTCCATTCGAAAAACTTTATAATATTTAAGCGTAAAATCGTTCGGAACTCGATTTATTTCCTTTTTTCTACTTACAATTATCACTTACATAAACTGAAATGCAGCAAACATTATATTTAGATGGTACTCGTTTGTAGTAATTGTAATTTGAGTTCTCATTGTTGTTGTTATCGCTCGAGATGGATTTCCAGCCTGTGGCATGTTGCTTCCATTATGTGACGTTTTTCTGCAAGAGTCCTGTTACTTGTCAAGAGCTTACATCATTATGTCCATGACACTTGTGGCTGCCGAGTTGTTACACACACAGAGTCCCACAGAGTCACACAACAGCAGCGCTTGAGTCCCCTACAGGGACTGACCCGAGCTCTGCGTCGCAGACCCACCCTCAGTCATGGTCAATAATGTCATAAGTCGGCGCAGTTGGCATAAGCCAATGTACATAGAACATTTCAACGCATAAACAAAAACAAACTATAAAAATAAAAATTATAACCAAGCAACAACAATAACAACAGCGAACATTCAAAAACGAAGCAGTGCCAATAATAATAACTGTTGTTGTTGTTGACTCTTGTTGCGTCGCGTCGCGTCGCGTCATGAGTCGCGACGCTAGAGCATTAAAATCCCCCTTTCATGGGCAAAAGCATGGCATAGCACGCCCTTGCCTGTTGGAGCTTGACGACGGCAATGACGCTGCTTATAGTAAATGTCGGCACTATAGGCATGTCCAGAACTGTAGAGGGGTGTGGGAATATGTGGCTGTGTGTGTTCGAGCTGTGCCACATGGATGAGTGGACAAAAGTTTAAAGTCGGCAAGAGGCAAATATTAAACACAAAAGCCAATGGATTACGAGGGTGAGTTGTAAAGCTTCTAGTGAATGGGAATGAGTGTTATGAATATATTCTGAGAGATTTTACGGCACGATTGGGAAACTAACACGTTTTTGGTAGAATGCTATTTATTCAAGTTATTTAAGCATTTTTGAATGAGAGCTGAGTTTTCATGACGGAGTGTGATAGAAACTCCGGAAGTGGTTTCTGTAGCAAACCATATAAACTTTCAGCTCTAAAGTTAAAAGAGTTTAAGTAGAACATTTATGTTCGATCTATGCTTTTTTCGGAAATAAATCATTCTAGAGAGAATCATGGGGCATGTAGTAATGACTGGGGCAATACAGAATTTGATAGGGACCAATGAAATAACCCCAAGAAAAACTTGGAGGGCCCGCATATTTTTCACCCGGATTTTCTATCGAAGTCCTTGGTTGCAGCTTCCAATCACTTTTTATTTGTATTTCTTCTACACTTTTACATTTTCGATAATGAAATACCTGTATATTGCAGTTTCAATGTAGATTATAGGATAAATTGGCTTAGACTCGTTGTGGGTGAGATGAAATATCGAAGAAAGTTGCATGCCAAGATTAAAGGGTATTCAAATATATGAATTAAATCGGTAAATCATCATCACTTGCAAAAGGACCGATTTCTATCAAAATGACCGCGCATAATCTGAGAACGGAATGTCCCATTTGAGTTTTTTTGTTTGTGTTCGTCACCGCCAAAGAAAACTTTTTGCGATTAGAAAACGTGGAAAAATCGTTTTTTTCAACATTTTGTTTGTCAATTTAATCCAAAGTTAAAAAGGTTCGAGAAAATTGCAACTCCAGAATAATGCCATTCACGGGAAGTGCTTATTGCGAGAATTCCACTGATTCCAACCGATTTATTTTTCGAGTTAAAAACCTTAAAATTTCCAGTGACCCTTGCCTTCAGCATGAAGAACCTACCGCTTTGGATCAGATGGTTCGCGCCGAAGCCCCAAAGAAATAGTAAAAATATTTCAACAGAATGCTTGAATTTTGTTAATTAAAATCGGATATTTGTCTACAATCAAGGCTAAAGAAATCTTCATTACACATTCAATAACTCTAGATGATTTTGCTCTATAATGGTAATAGCATTTTGGGTCTAGATGGTTGATGTTTTCCTTACAGGCATCCCCGAACTATCCCATGTAGTATTTATTTTTTTAATAATTCTTACTGATTTTAGAAGAAAAAGAATATTCCTAAAAGCGTTTCGAACTAATTCATATCTCTAACTATATATAAAAATGAGTGTCAATTCTTTGTGACTCTTCTCCTCAAAAACTACTGGACATATTTTGATGAAATTTGGAGGATAGCTTCCCATTAAATTGGAGAGGGTTCTTATTTAAGTTTGAACAAAATCGACTTAGGGGTTCCGGAGATGTTGCTAAAAACGATTTTCCATATAAAACATACTAAATATGTTTCTTCTTAGGCAAGCATTAAATTTTACTAGGTAAACAATTCTTTTGAATTGAGGTAGAGGTGGAGTTAAAGGTGAATGTAGAGGTAGAGGTAGTGGTAGAGGATATAAAGATATTGGTACCGCAGCTTGACTTAATATGAAGAACGGAGAGAGAAAGAGAAAAAAGAGGAACGGGAAGAATTAATTTATATAATGAATTTATTGACGACTTTATCAATGGGCAGCGGAGCGCGGGAGTTAACCAGCTTGCTAACTGGAACTAAACTACAAGCCCTGCACGCTGTTATTTAAATGATTTGCAAGTTTTGCAATTTCTCAAGCCACCCTAGTTGGTGCAACGCCACCCGCAATGCCGTCATCGTCATCGGTCGGTTCTCTCTCTGCTTTACAAATACTACATGTGCCTGTACGTTCCATGCCCTAAACCAGATGCGCACATGTACCTACATCCAGATGTATGTTTAGTTGTGTGTCCGTCCCAGTATGCTCATACGGATTGGTTTATTTGTCGTTGTGACTGTCGCGGTGCCTTGCCCGGTTCTGAGTAAGCGTGTGTGCTCCACCCGCTAACAAACAACAACCACAACAACAAGTTTGGAACACAAACGTAACCAAGAACGAGATACATGTGTGTGTGTGTGCGTGTGTGTGTGTTTTATGCATACAAATTGTTAAATATCGGATCTGTGGTTCGTGCCTGCAGAGCGCAGCGCGCAATGTTCGCGTATAACAAAAACAAGCCAAACAAACAAATCGTCAACAAGTCACGGCAAAGCCGGCTTGCCTAAGCGTCACGACGCGTCGGCAGCAGCAGCAGCAGCACACCACTAGCACCCACCAGCAGAAGCAGCAGCCGCAGCAGCGCAGCAATAACAACAAGCGAAGCGCAGTCAGCGACAAACTTAATCAACAAGCGCGCGCAGGCAGCGGCTGCGTCGTCGGCAACGGCCTGTTGCTATTGCTGCCGCTGCTGCGCGCCAAAGCCCCAAAACCAAGCGAAATGGGCTTTTTCGCAGCGGCCAGCGTTGACGCCAGCGTCGCTGTCAGCAATGCGCCGTTGTGTTCTGTTATACGACACCGTATGCCATAGCTATTTAGTTACTAGAGAAGTTTTGCCAAGTCAAGTTGAGCGCGTCGTGAGAGTGTTTGTGGGTTCGTGCTCTGCTAAGGTTTTTGACACTGTTTTTCGCTTTCGTTAAGAATGCAACCGCGACGATCGTGCAATTTAAGCTAAGAGAGTTTTCGCAAAGAATTATAATGCTACAACAACAATAAGAACCAAAAGAACTACTGTGAACACAACGTGAGTTATGATAATTTATGGCCTGTAATTTTAATTAACTTAATTAATTAAGCATATAAAGTTCAAGAGTTGAGTTTTGGTTTGAGTTTGATGTGTTTTTTTTTTATACTCTAACCATTTCGTTTTGTTCGCATTTGATGACACTTTTTGTGTCAGTATGTTAAGCTGTGTTTACCTTTTTCTTATGTGCCGCATGCAGCAGAAAGTCTGCTAAACAAACTGTTATACGCATATAACAACTTCTTTTGGAGCGGCAGAACAGCAGCAGCAGCAGCAGCAGGGGCGGCGGCATACAAACGACCTTCGTTTCATTAAATATTCAAATGAACTTTTGATAAACAAATTGAAAAACACATTTAAAGAAATCACACACAGATACACTTGCCCAAAAGATAGTCTGCCAAAATTGGGTTAATTATGGTCTTTGATAATGTCGCAATTATGACAAACCCAAAATGGCATAAAATACTCGCTCTGAATTCTCCATTGTATTTAAATATGCATACAGGTATATGTATCTCATAGATACATTTGTGTGCATGTGTGTGTGTGGTTTTTAATTCGTTTTAAATTATATAGAATGCAAGCTGTTCGTCTGACATTTGTCATAGTTCAATTAATGCCATAATAGCCGGATGTGTAGTGTGCATGCAAATGAAGTTCAGTTCAGTTCAGTTCATTTCCAGCTTATCTATAAATACGCTGATTTAATTATCAAAACCTTTACAATACACTATATATAGCTTTATTTATTAGACAAATTGATACTAAGAGTCAATGAGTTTAATAATTTTTCAATTTTGTTTTTTTGTTGTTGTTTTGGACACGCCCCTATAAGAAATTACATACATGAAATTCCGCTACGCGCTTTGAATTTTTTGCGCTCATTTAATTTTTTCACTATTTCTAAATTTTATATACATGGTTTATAGTAAAAAAAAGAAAGCCAGCAATATATGTACTTTTATTTATAATTCCACAACTGTTTACTCTAGCAACAACAACAATAACAACAAATATAAATAAAATGTAGCACAGTGCGCGAACGAGAGTGAAAAATTCAACTAAAATTTTGATAAGACAACCGGCATTACTATATACATATAGATTTTGTACGGAAAATATTGTCACTTGGACAAATGTACAGATACAAGTGTGCTAAAATTTTGAATTGTAGAAAACAAAAAGAGAATTTTTGCTATTGATAAGACAAATACACACATGTGTTACGTTTGGAATAGAATTTGACTAGGTTGACTTTTGTATGAGCTGCTTTTAAAAGATTTTTGATGTGAAACATCTATTCGCACGTCTTGAGGCTAACATCGATTCGTATGCCGTCATATAAGTCTGTTATCACGCAACGTTCTTGTTCCGCTTCACAGGAGACAGAGCAGTGCTCAAGTTTGTTAGTAAGTGCGAAAAGAAGAGCATGCATGCTTACTGTTGTTGGTTTTTTTTGTTTGTCGCGCTGGCATATGTGTTCTCTAGATGGCGCCACATTATGCAAAGTTGGACATAACTCAAGGCTATATATTCCGCATTTGTCAGTGGTACAGTGACGGCTTAAGTTTTAACAAAGTTATGCTTATTTTATGCCACCTACTAAGTAGGCAATATTTTTAAAACTTTAATGCTTTTATGAAGGGTGCATAATTATACATGCTAATATTAAAGTTTTTATTTAAGTGAACCAGTTTTGGTGTACTGGTTGAGATACTGTTTAAAGGTTTGGTTAATAGCCATTATCTACAGGGAACAATGGGTATTTGGTGAAAACTGCTAACCTGAAAAATTTATATGAAGAGAGCACGGATGTTATAACATCCGATCACTGGCACAAAGCCCTAATATGTATGAGATAAAATACTATAAATAATTTGCCTACTTTTAGCTGCATTTTCAGTAATTTTGAGATTTACAAATACTTCATTCTTTTGAATAGCAATTGAATTGAAAGTCGTGTTGATGTGGATGCAACAATTTCATGAATTATAGAAAAACTACTCAAGAACAAGTATCTTAGTGTCTTTGTTTCTTTACCAAAACGTTCCATATCAACCTCTTAAATATGTATCTTATCGACAACAAGGCAATGTACACTAGGATATTGATCAGCTGCACATCGAATCAGAATTATTAATTCAAAAAAATGTATTTTAATTTATAAATTGTATGCTAGTAGGATTGATTTTGGAAAACAAATCAAAAGTAATGGAACAAACCTTTGCGTGACATCATTGAATCGTTCAAGGGAGTACCATTAAAATATACTAAATGAAAGTAAAGTAACTTTGTTCGAAACTAAAAATTGACAAAAAGGTTCCATCTAGCCGGTTCGTTACCCCGTATATCCAGCACCCGGGCTTATACGTTCTGTGTGAAAAAGTACAAAAATCTTAGATTTCTGAGTTGCAGACATTTTTAAATGTTTTAAAAGATCTTACAAGGTTTGCTTCCTTGGAAAAATTGATCGTATTCCGTGAAATATAACGTTCGTCCTATCGAAACCTATAGAAACCATATAGTAACTAAATCATAACCATTCAATTTCTCCCATAAATAATCGTGCTCCGTTAATGCCCGCCAACGACAGTAAAGGCCTTGCCCAATGATTCCGCAAGACGAATTTTGCAGGATACACAAAAAAAAGAAAGGCAAAACTCAAAAGTTAATGTTTGGAAGTACAGTCGGAATCAAGTTGTTCTAGCCGATTGTTGTTATGGCCAAAAACTCATAAGTCAAATCGAAAAGCTGTCTATGAAAGGATTGTAGTGGAATTCATTAGCTTTAAAAAGAAGAATGAATTAAGTTGATACTTCATTTGACAATAGATATATAGCGGTTTAAGTGGAGTCTCAACAATAACGATATTCACGGATATCTCAAAACCTGAGGGTGACTAGGTATCAAAGGCGACATTGCAAGGTCCCCCACTACATCTTTTGGTTTTGAAAGGTGCAAACGCTTTTTCTCTAGCGATATATCGCTCAAGCTTTGCAGGAGTTCCTATTCTAAGAGAGTGTGAAATTTCCATTCTTTTCTCGATTTTCACAAATTTGATCTCTGTAGCCGATGCACAATATATAATAAACATATATATAAATGGTTGTTCTATTCGATATGTATTTGTAACCTTTGTTTTATGGGCTGTAAGAGCGCTAAAACGGAACACGGTAATGTTGTAGCTTTAACCTATAAGTTGAAAAAAGCTGTGTTGTTCTAAGAGATTTCGATTATAGTTATTACCTGATAACTGGTACAAATTTGGCGACTCTATCCAGTTTTAGAAATAAGAATTAGAGCAAATCCATGGGAAAATACGATATTTTGATATCTTGATCGTAGATATTTATCAATTTTTAGATTTACCACTTTCTTTTTCATACAAACAATGATCAAAGAACTTTTTATGCTGCTGATCTTTTCATATATTCAGTTGATTTCTGTGTTGGTTTTCCCTTTCTTCATCACTTGTTGTTCATCACATCTCAGTTTTCACGATTTTTTTCGGTCACTACGCGAACGTTTTAGATTGTTTGTTTACGAAAGTTACAAGTATACCTTACAAAATTGGCAGCGTCCTAAACGTGTCTAACGTGTAACCTACTCTTTCTCTCTCTCTCTCTCTGTATCTCTTTTGGACGCTGTTAGTACAATATACATATATTCGTGACGGCATATGTGTTGGTCTTAGTCATCAGTAAGAAACAAAACAAACATTTATTTATGGTAGTTTCCCTTGAACTTGATATAACTTCAAAGATAAAGTGATTATCTAGCATTACAATCTATGTTTATGTACGCAATATATTGATAAAACCAATCGATTATTGATAAATGTGTCACATTCAAACTTGCTTCAAATTGAAAGGCATTTAAAAGTTTTACAGCCCTTCCGCTTTTTTTTTTAGGAAGTTACGCCTAACAAGCTTGAACAGAGCTTCGGCAGCTGTTAATTTTCCCAAGACGTTACAACTTGACCAATCCAAAAATGACTGTAAATTAGGCAGCCATAAAGTACAACAACAAGAACATTCATTTCGAAGAGTGACTCAATTTGTAGCTGCTCACGTTCTTGGGCTTTTGCTTTTGTCTGTTTTGCGCCTTCCTTTTGTTGTTATCTTTCTTATGAGACGGTCAATGGCTTAAAGCGAAGGGCCAAAAAAGTGTTTGAAGTTAAGCTCAAATTGACAATATCGACGGCGTCTCAGTTTTTGGTTACCGAGTTGCGGTCTCATTATGTTTGGGACTGGATTTCGTTTAATTACTTAAAGCTCAATCAGAGACAAATGAATGATTGAATGACGGAACAATTGCATGATTAAATGACAAATGTAATTGTATCTGCCAATCATTTGGCGCTTGCCAAGTGGAATTTTGATTGCAGTGTGCCAAAGATTCGCTTGACGGTTTTGTTGAGTAAAGCGCCCACACTTTACACGCTGGCCGAGCCCAACGAACGGCTCATGTTTTTGACACCTATTGTTCCATTATATTAATCTAAATAAATTACTCATATAGAATTGTTTTTTTTTTGTATTTCTGAGTATTTTTTGTGGCTGTCCAATTTTTGGTAGCGCCGCTCAGCTGACAACTGGTTTTTTTTTGGCTACCATTTTGGACGCTTTTTTCACTGTTTGTCATTCAACTTTTTTGTGCGACTTTTTTATTTCATATTATTTTTTTTTGTTTGTTTTATTGGTTATGCCAAAAATACGAAAAATATTGTGAATATAATGCTAAAAATGACTGTTTCTTTATTTTGTGAAATTTTAGCTTATTTTTATGTCGCAGCAGATGATTCAGCGCCCACACAAATTGCGTTGATTCTTTTTTTTTAACAAATAAACTAAATAACAGCATTTTTAATGCAATTAGCATAAATTTGTTATCTGTTAACTGTTCAACTTTCTGTAATCAGCAAATTTATTTTGCATTTTTGGAGCAAACGCTTAATGTTAAGTATACGCTCATTGTGCCCAAACTTATGCAATTTTTATATATATTCAACAAAGCGTTAATAAGCTTTGTTGTTGTTGTTGTTATCGATAAAGTTAACATGCTACGAAATGTCTGATTAAATATTGATAAATACAAGCAAATATTTTGTGCAAATCTCTAGTTTTTATAGCTCTATGAGTGCGTGTGTTTGTTTTAGCTGATAAGTAAGAGTTAACATCAACTTTTATCAACTTTTTTTCTAAAATAATTTGTTTTTGTATACTTTTATGTTTTATACGCCTGATTTCATATGGCTAAATAGATTGTCGAACTAGATAATTAGCATGTTCCAGTCCATTAAAAGCCACCAATTGTGCGAGATTGTTGATCATTGAATATGCAAAATCAAAAGTGCCGCCAATAATTTGTAGCTGCTAATTGCCCAATTTTCAAAAGCTGTTATGCTCTTACAGCGAGTATTTATAAGGGTCTCAAATGTTTTGCTCAATAAGGGATGAAGACTGTTGCAAAAGTTACAGCCGCTCAAAGTTAGTATAACTTGGAATTGTGGATCGATTAGAATCGAGTAAGAGCTCATAAATATAGATTTAAGTTGTAGCTCGTGAGATGAATCATCGAGGCAAGTTGACCCATCCTATAAAGTAGGTAAAGACAATGAAAATACAGTTGAAAGTAGAAGAAAAAGAATGCAAATGCCGGTTCGCCTTCAAAGACGTGACTACCGCGAACGGGGAGCGTTTACACCACACTCATGTGATGTGCCCTTGCGAAGGTTGAACATTGTCAGAGAAAGTGTTCGGTTGCGTCGTCCTTTTCAAGATAGGTCGTCAATAAGACTCTTATTGGTTAATCTTTCATCTTCCGAAAAATATTTAATCTGGAGGCCATTTGGTTGGGTTCCTTCTCAAAGTGTTTACTCACGTATCATACAGTGGATGATTTCCAGCGTTCCATGCAGAAAGTGCATCGAGCATCTTTAAGACAGACCTCGCAAGTTGGAGCGCTGACATGGATGATTGACCCTTAGACCCTATTGCCTGTCAAGACGAGGTGTACGTTTATAAAAACCCTTTATCGGGCTACGGCCTGTTGTAAAGCAGTCCTACAAGCACAAAGGTGATCAGCGTGGCCTCTACCTAATACTTCAACAGAGCATGTCCTGTCCATTCGCCGCCTCCCATCAACAGTTGCATTGAAAATCTTTCTCGCAGTAGCTTCTTCATCCATAAGCACGACATGACCTAGCCAGCACAGCCGCTGGATGTTAATTCGTTTGACTATGTCAGTGTCATCGTGGAGCTCATAGAAATCGTCGTTGCATCTAATGCAGCCAGTGAAGCTTGTGGATGTTGACTCTGCAGTTGCCAACTGTGACGTCAATGTGCCTCTTAAAGACAAGGGGTAAGACAAGGTAGTTAGTGAACTTAGACTGTCTGCGTGTACTGCTGAGGAATGTGGGCTACAAAAAGAAGAATTTTACGCATTACCGTGTTAATAGGTGTGTTTTTAGATTGGCAAATTCTTCGAAAAAGTGCAGCTTCTGCTGGGGACAAATGCCTCATCAGAGAAAGATGAGACCATCCCTAGCACTCAGGCAGCCTTGCCCATTATGCAGTCAGAGGCACTTTATAAGTAATTTTCATATACTTCACAAATATAAAATTTTGTTGTTTTAATTTTGAACGACAATACACATACAAGAACGCATCTATATATTTAGCCGTTTTTTTTTTGTTTTTTTTTTTTCATATTATTAACACTTTAATGTTATGTGCAAATTTCCATTTGTTTAATGCGAAAAACAAACTAAATTTCGCTAATTTTCAGAAGCAAAAGTCGCCAACATTCAGCTGATATTAAAGTTTTACCACAAGAACGGTATGGTTTATAATAGCTAAACAAAGTTTGACTTAATTTGATCTGGATGACGCTAGTTTTCGTACCTTCTATATCAATTTTCATAAAATTTTGGAATTTTTGTTTACATAAATATAGCCATTTCGTTCAACATCGAAAATTTAATGATATATTCGTAGCGTTATTCTGCAAAATTTTAATAAATTCTTATGATAGTATCATTCAAGTAGCATTTTTTGCCATCCTTTTGGTATACCATGGCGAAAGCATTCTTCACCTTCAGCTGCGATAAATGAATTTCTCCTTCTCTTGGTATTTTCGTGGTTGTCGCTAACCATACGTCACAAACCCGAAAAAGTATATATCAGATGAACGACAGTATGGCGGGCTGGACAGAACTTTCAATTTCTGGAAATCGAAAACGTCCACTCTAAGCAATTCGGATCACTCTTAAGATGTTTGACATGGATCTTCATCGCGTAATATTGTCAATTCTTTAAACATTTTCGTGCCTTGTCTTCCAAGTACAAATTTGAACCTGTATCAGTCAGTAGCTTTACGAATACTCAGCTGAGTAATGACATCTTTTATAAAACGCTACGAACTTAGTCTAACTCTCTCTACACATAACTAAGTGTTCTTCTAGAGTATGCAAATTTTTGTTACTCTTAGTAAACTTTGCATTCTAGTTTTGAAACGAGAAAAACAAAACAAAGTGTATAAAAGATACATAGTATCTTTGAAGGGGCAAATCTTAAGCAGCGCTTAGCTCAAGTTCAGCGAAAATGAAAGCTTTATTTAGTTGGCAAGTTGCCAAAACGCTTTATTTTGTTTATACCAGGTGAGCAGCAAAATAGCAAGTAACGGGAAACAAAAGGTAAGCTTCCCATTGCCACACACACACACACACGCACACACACACACACACACACTCATTTGAACAGCAGGAAATAAAGTGGAACTAAAATGAATGCGAGAGAGAAAGAGTGGGAGAGCGAGTGCTTGAGAGCGAGAAACCCTCGAACAACAATTAGCTTTGGCAAAGCGCAACAACAACAACAACAACAACAATAAATAAGTCGATGTTCGCCAACTTATCATGATACTCGAATTTGTTGTTGTTGTTGTTGCGCTTATTATTGCTGTTTGGGTCGGAGGGGCAAGAGAGACGCGAAACGGGTAACAGGTGACACACGACGTCGACGAGAAGCTTTGAAGTGCGAAGCTTCAGTTGGCGTTAGAACTTCGACGTTGTAGCCGGCGTTTTGTTGTGATCGCGAGCGGGTTCTTAAAGAAAGTAAATAAATACATTACACTGTGCTACACAGTACGGTTACTGTGCCTGTTGTTTTTGTTGTTTGCGACACTGATTGATTTGCTATTTATAGTATACCGTGTAGTGCCTGTGTGTGTGTGTGTGTGTGTGCGCGCTTTCGAATTAACAGTAAATGCATAAAAACTTGGGCCAAAACTTGCTGTGTGTCGTCGTGTTCAGCGTCAAGGCTGACGCAATAGGCCAAAGTTAATGAGTTTGTTTTCAGTTGCTTGAAGTAGCAAAACTTTAACACTTTGGTGCAATAAAACTACGTTGTAATATTAAACTTGGTAGCGAATTCTTTGAAATAGATTGAATTAGGGTTTTTCCCAACATCTATTACGAAGAGCGAGCATATTAGCACAACGCTACCTTTTGTGTACTAATTTCAGATACTTTAGATCCGCTCTATTTTTTGCTTAGTTACAGCTACTTTTGGAAACAATTTGAAACATTTTTGCTTGCATTTAACAGTGTTGAAAAACCAACCAGAACTTCGAAAAATTAGGGAAATCATTTTGAAAGTCAATTAGCAATTCATATGCAAAATCACAAAATAGATACGTTTCATAACTTCTAGGCAACAGAGCCAAAACAAATTCATAACATAAGAGTGATGTATTTTTGGGAAGTTAACTAGAAATTTGTATCTAAAACATAGCTTTGTCGGTCTCCTTTTTGAATCCACCAACTGTTTTTGACCAAGAATCGAAAATGGTATGCCATAGGCTTCCTTTTGTTGCCTAGTGTAGTAATTGACTCACATAAATTGTGTTTAAGAAAGTCGTTTTAAACGGAAATCGGATTTAGATTTACAATAAATAATTGAAATAAACATTTTTTTTTTACTTAGAAAGTGGCACTCAAAATGGCACTTTTTGAACAAAGTATTGCTGAAAACTAGAAACTGCTAAAAAAATACAAGATTTTTGATAAATACTATGAGCTGAAACGTCCAAACGAAATTTTGGGTTGAAATTAAATTTTAAATTTGACAGAAAATAGCTTAAAATACAATGATAATAATGTACGGAATTAGCGACCTGATCTTCTTTTTATAAAGATGTTTTTTGCCAAAAACAGTGAAGAACTTCTTCTTCTTTGAAGTTTATCTTCTTGTTTTTGGACCTTGAGCCGGCAAAAAACATTTTTATAACGTATAAAATGGAATAACTAAGACTTGAGTATTTAGAAAACTAAATTTCCAAAAATACAACAAATTCATATTCCTTAAACTTAGAAATAAATTCCATTCATCAAATTCAGTAAATGTTGCTCTATTTTAAGGAATGTTAGTTTCTAGTAATTTGTTTTGCTGAATTTCAAGCATGCATGTAAAATTGGATATTTTTAAGAAAACTTAAGTTCACTTGTTTATAAATTTTTTTTTGAGTAAAACGTTTCATAGGAAGGAAAAACATATTTTATAAAAAAAATTATTTCGGAGCATCAAATAGCCTTCGGCATATTTTAAGCGCGGTTTTCTTGAATTTAGAGTTAAAATCGGTCCTTCATTATCTTAACTTGTAAACATAGATCTAGAATTTGAATTCAATAAACTCGCTATTCTTAATTTTAACTAAGTTATTTACTCAAAATTATCTAGATTTAATTCCTAAGGTGTTCCCAAAATCTATCTTAAACATAAGTCAATACCCGAAATCTTTAGACGATTTTGCCAAGGTTAAATTAAAACTCTTTAATAATCTCACCTGCCAAAATTTAAATGTTTGATTTTCCAAGCATCCTAAGATATTTAAGACAAATACCTGTGCATTTTTTGGCTTGAATTGAAATGCGGTTGAAGAAGATTTCGCACAAATCACTCAATTCTCTCTTTTTTTTATGTTTACACTAGTTTACAAGGATTTTGCTTATCGACAGAAAAAGCTTAATTTTATATTTCGCAATCATTTGTCACGTAGAAATTTTCTTTATGATCAAGAGCTGTCAATTCTTAATGAGTAAGTATTGCATAACTCCGATTTGGCTTCAAATTCGCTCGAACAAAATAGCTGGCATACTGATGTATTGCTAATGGTTTGAAATTCGGTTGAAAGAAGTCACATTAAAGCATTTGATCATTTTTCACCAAATCAATCAATTGGATGCAAATGGAGATACAAGTTCTTGCAAAATTGAAATACAAATAAAAAACATAGAACAAAGATATTATGTAGAAAAATGTGTGCCATTAAATGAGCAAAAACTATGTTAGTTTCTTATAGGCTTACAAGATTTACTTCTATATTGTGTTCTGTTATGTACGACTCAAGTTGCCTAGTTTACATTAATTAATCACTTAAATTCATTTAAGACTAAATTTTGTAGAAAACAATTCACATTGTTTCAGAGCCGATGCAAGTTAAGCCGTTGCACTTGAATCGCTGTAGACTAGTGTAGTTTTTCCCCTTCTTTAAAATACAGCTAGTATATAAACGGTTTTAATATCAAGCAGAAAAACCATAAAACGACCAAGAACAACGACTACTACAATGCTCATGAGATCATGCACAACTTTTAGACACATTTCTAGACTAATTTATTATGCTAAAGTTTGTCAATTGAAAATGCTCAGCACTTTGTATGCCCATGTATTATAGATAAGAGCGAATTTAAGTCACAGATATGGTACGATAGTAACCAGATAGAGAGATAGGGGCAGACAGAGTGACGCACTAGAAATGTGCTATGCGTCCCACTGTGCCAAAGAGCACGCAAACCCTTGAGTTTAATGGAGGCTAAAGACGGTGCTCACCTCAGCTGCAGGCCCCTACGGGCAACAACAACAACAACAACAAGCAAAGTGTTTGTGGCCAGCTTGTGGCATTTTCTATTTGCGCTGCATGCCACAGTCGGCGCACATTCATCGCGCATTGAACAACGCGGCAAATTGCTTTGAAGCGTCTCTGCAATTTGTAATTAATTAAAAAATTAAATGCGCTGCATTGGTTTTTACGCTGCGCCTCATTGGTGACCTTTTCGGCGAGCTCAAAGTTGTCACGCATCATTTGGGTGGTCTCAGTGACGTCATCGAGCTGGCGGGTGCCAGCCATCCCATTGGCATTGTATGTTAACTATGTGCGCCTGCTCATAAATTAATTAAGTAAATATTATTTGTTTGTCGGTGTAAAAATCAAGAAAGATAAAAATTAGAACCCACAAATAGACAAAGAGCATAAAAAAAACACACAGTGCAATGCTTGCGAGCATTTGTTGCTGAGCTGTGAGTATTATGTTGTACGTTATGTACATGACTCTAAATGTTGCCCAAATAAATTACGTATACGTAAACAAAGCGGCAATAACAACAACAACAAGAGCAAAAGTTCAGACATATAGCACCAAATGTAGAGAAACCAAATGCTAAAAACAAAATCTATGCTAATTAGCTACCAAAACAGCAACAACTACAAGGAGAACGTACAGCAAGACATATTTAGCTATCGAATATAAGTATTTGGTCAGCAAGTTTTCTGAATGCCCTTTAAAGTAATCAAATGAGGTGAAATAATGAATATAATTGGTTAACTTCGAAGCTGAATGCTTTGTGTAGAACGGAAGTGAATGAAGCAACGAAATTAAGTGAATCGAATAGATTTCTCTCTCAATGGCGTACAAAGTTCGAAAGTGTATGAAATTATTAAATTATTTGGTAAACATTTTCAACGTCATGCAAACTGTAATTGCGAAAGAAGTATCTTGGGAAATATTTCGATAATATAAATACACTGTCAATATAGATTCAGCATTTCCTGTCGAAAAAGGCAAAGATTTAGAAATGTTGATTTGACGCGTAAACTGTATAAGTGCGATACCAATGGAATGGAAACTTACAAACAATTGCGAATTTTCATATTTCTGTCTAAACAATTACGTCTATAACGCTCATATGAAATTATTGCTTGAATGCGAAAATCGTTAATTTCAGCGCATTTTCTTAGCTATTTTCATACAAAAATAAGCGCTTATATTGAATGACAAGTTCACTGAGACGCATAAAGTAGATTTGTTCAAAATCTATTTAAATTTGAGCGATTGTATGAAATATTTTGCTTATAACCGATTATCGCTTACATAACAACAACTGCGCTGCATTTACACTATTGCGTATAAGCGATTTATACTTCTACATCAAAAAGTTTGAACTGGCAATTTAATATCGAATAATTAGTTAGAGTTATTTTAATTTAGTTCTGGTCCGTTAGTCTTAGCATAAGTACCGGGGTTGCTGAGCAGATCAACTGATCCGTTTCCGTGGTATCAATAGTTGGATCAATATGCGAAAGGATCACAAATGTCCGAACAGTAGTTTATTGGAATATGTAGAGTTTGAGAGCTGATAATCTTTTTATTCAAGGTTCGTAAGCTGGGAAATCAGCTAAATAAGTAGTATTTACAGGAAGACGTGAGATTAATAATCCTTTTTTTTCTACACTCGGTCTCCTGAACGATTTTTATCTGTCATACCGAATCTGAATTTCTTCTTACTTACTCTTTTTTTCCTTCCATTTGAGTAATTTAAATCGAATAGGTGAATATCAAAGTTATGTTCTAAACTCTATCATATACTACCAAATTATGTAGAAATTAATGCCAATAAATCTATAAATTGCCAATTGGGAAACAGCTAATACTCTCTAAAGACGTAACTGTCATTGTATAATTTTTTTCAAGGATTTTTTAGTAATAGCCAATTTGATAACCAAAATTAAGTACACTCTCTAACCAGAGGCGAACGAAGACAAAATTTCTGATGGGTAAGAACGCTTTTCAACAAAAAATATGTGAAAAAATATGTGAATGAGCTCATTCAAAGGTCCTTGACTAACACATACCTTCTCCTGAAAGTTGGGGGTCGCTGATTTTGAGTCCGCAAACCGGTTTGGTTACTCTAGCAAGATTTTCCAGTTATCACTATTTCACAAGTTTCGAAGTTAGAAAATCGTTTATTACTCGAAAGCCTTACTTCTGATCCCTAATTGTAAGTCAAATTAAAGTGTTTCATATACCAGTTCAATGTGCCGCAGTGGCTGTTCATAAAAAAAAAATGTTTTTGTTGAGCAGTGCTCTAGGCAAAGCTACCTTAAAATGCAGCACTTTATTCCAATACACTTCAATTTGCTTGCATATAGAAGCAATACAGTAAGCGTTATTTCACATCAAATGAAAGACTTTAAACGGAAACATCAATTGAAGCTTTATCAATATACAAACTCGATTGTACAGTGAGATAACCGATATTTCTGTTGAAATTTGCCATAGTTGTGTTGAAAGCACAAAGTTTCGAATAATTTTATGCCCGTATCTCAACTTATTTCTAGTTAAATATTGATAAACAGACAGTTGCTTTATTTTCTCGCTGCTTTTTGAACTCCCAACATTCTAGATATTTCTTTAAATTCGCTTTTTTTCTCACGGTTTCGAATTGCACAAAGTCGTTCCGATAACTTGCTGCACAGTTCCTCAAGGCACACAAATGGAACATATGCTATGTTTAAATAAATTACAAATTTTATTGGTTCTAAAGTCAGTGTTCTGAAACTATAACACATATTGTGTAACTTGCCATTAAAAACTCCCATTAAAATTGCCATAAAGTCCGTGAAGTGAAGTATAGTGTAGCGAAGTGCACGAATGTTTGTGATCCAAGAATATTAGTATAGAAGCGACAAAACAGCGGAAACTACAGTTAATTATCTTGTAATTGAGTGTTTCATTACTTGGCACACGATTTGTATAGCTTTTTGCTGTTGTTTTAGAGATTTGCCTTTAGCTGCCTAAACAATATATATTTGTAATAACATTTAACTTAAAACTATTGTTTATATGGCTATTGTTGTCAACAAATATATTTGCTTGCAACAAATAGGTTGGGCCCACTGTGCAGTTGCAGCAGTTGCATAATTGTATGCACTTTATTTACCTACAACACGTGCGCTTCACACTTGTCGTCTGGCACCTACATATAGACCCAAAGATACATATATATATATCTTTCCAAAACTCCTAAATCTATTTACGCAAAGGCGTTTTAAACAAATCAGCTAAACAGTCAAGACATTAATTATAATCAGCTAGCGAAGCTGTTCATAATGAAGTTGCTGGGTAGAGAAAAGTGAAAAGTGGAAATGGGCAAAATGCATAAACAGAGACAGCAACAAAAGCAGATACGAAAACCGACCGAAAAATAATTGAAATCCATTAAGTACCTTTAAAAATAACGCGACTCCTACTAACCGCATGGCCCAGTAGACGAGTGCAGATACATATCTAGTATCTATATATATAGTATAGCTATATATATGTATAGAGGCGCACAGCGTGTAGCTCGGTGACTCGACCAGGCGAAAGAAAGATTCTTCAATTTCAACTCGTAATATTATTCAAGAGTACAACTGCAAGACGAAAGCAAAACAAAACCAGAAACCAAAAACAAAAAGAAGCTGTTTAAAAAAAACCAAAAAAATCAAGTCAAAAGAAATTACGCACGAAAAATATCTTGAAAATGCCATAAGTTGTGCGCACACACACACTCACACACACTCACACACAGGCAAAACAAGCTCAAACTGGCGCAGCACTTGGACATTTAGACAAATTGGACAGACTGCCAGTTAGACAGAGCGACCGCCAGACTGTCAGACACTCACACAGCCAAAAGAAGACTGTTTCCGTGTAGTTTTCTTGATGCGCTATAAACACTTTTATTGAGCATATGAATATACGTACTTAATTTTGAAAAAGCTAAAATAAGATTTATGAAACTAGTTGCTAAAGACCAGCCGAGATTTCTAATTATAAGAAGTTGAATAGTTTTTTTTTAGTACGTTGCAGCTCTAAAGCTTTTTTCTTCTTTTCCAACTTTAAGTATTTGGCTAATCTTAAAAACGGACGAAATCGAGTTTTGTGCCTGAGGCACTTACCGCTTATTATAACTTGTCTTGTACGTAAAGCAGGGGTCGGTAGTAGGAAATTATTTTTATTCATGCACATCCTAGTACTGATAATCGCTGCCGACCGCTGATTTAAACAAATATTACATATACGGTATCCAGGGTGTACATATTAAGGCATGAAACTTTGACGAAAATGAATATAAGGTTCCCTATGTTTCACTTTATTGCGAACGCCGAAGGTTGTATCCACGCATGTGCTTTGACCTTAACGCGAATTTAAGGGTGGGCTTTTGTTTCTACAAGAATATACTATTAAAAGTTATACAGGGATGTGCCAAAAATCTTTTTCAACAAATTTCACACCAATTGCAATTTTTTTGTAGCGCCGTTTTTGAGAGCAACCCAAATCTGAAGGCATAATTTAAATTCTTAATATCCACGTCACGAATCGTTTAGCAAATACCAAAAACTTTATCTATGTAATCAAGACGTCAAATCGTTAGGCCAGAAAAAAACATCTCAATTTCAGTTATTGCCTTTGTAATAGTGACTTCACTTTTTCGAAACACCCAACATCCATTATCGTCAGAATTGGATGACCTCTATCCACCTCATCATGGATGGCTTCACTACAGCCCTTTCCATATTTCCAAAAACAAATTTACCAAATTATGGAAAACATTTGTTTTTATTGAAAATGAACAAAGCTTTTATTAGAAATAAAGTTTCTTTAGATGGCTGAGGGATTTATCTTTTTGTTTAGTGCATTTTCCAAGAAAAATTGAGTATTCCGCTGCGAACTGGTTCTTTTCGATACCAATTTGCGGTCGTATTAAAAACTGAAGTTTGCTTAGAAACTAGAAATATATTTTGTGCACATAAGATTTAAAACTCACTCAATTCGATAAAACTCTGCAGTATTCGAATTCGATAAAATTTGGCGAAAGTCACTCAATTCGATAAAACTCCTAAGTATTCGAATTCGATATAATTTGGCGAAAGTAGCAAATCAATAAAGTTCGCAGTACAGAGCTTTTCGAAAATTATTTTTGAAAACACCAAGTTCTAGACCGAGGGTATAAAAAAGGCTACGGGACAAAATACTGTTGGGTACATCTTTTCGCATAGATGTCTCAAGTATTGCTGTGAATTGCTGTCAGAGGAAATTTTCTTGCTCTAGAGCAGCCAAGCAGCTTTATCGATAGAAACATAGACTGTAGCGTATTACAGACCACTTCATATGCCTGCTGCATTTGCTATGTTGCCCAGCTTTGTTTGTACTTAATGTTTTTTTGCTCCCACCCACTTGGCGACTGCCTGCTTAAACACTCTCTCTCTCTCGCTCTCACTCTGTCTTTGCCACTTTTGCGCGCTCTCATTTCCCTAGTTGCCTAGTGTTTTTGTGAGTGTATTTATAAAATGATCATTGGCCGCATATGATTATTATTCCCGATTTGTACTGAGTGTTGCTCCCAGCTGCTAAACAAACTATCCGAAGGCCCATTCCGCAGCCGCCAAACAGAAGCGCCACAGCATGGGTAACGGGAAGACGCGCGCCACGAGAAACCAAAATTTGAATTGAATTCGGAACGAATCGAGAGCAAAAGTGCGAGAAGAAATTGAAACGCAAAAGATTTTCGGCCAACAATTGTGATAAATTTGAAAAATATTTAGATCTTGTCATATTATAAAATAAAACCAAAAAAAATGAAGTGAAATATAGAACGTGTGCGCAGTGCAACGAAAACGCGTTTCAATTTAACGAATCCGCGGAAAAATGAAAAGCGGCCGACGTCGGCGTCGACGTTGAGGCAAAGCGACGCGTGCTGAACGGACGCCAACTTTGTCGTTGGACGTTTGGTTGGCTGCCGATCGCAGGCGCTGCCCATGCTAGAGATTTAGTATTTAGTAGTGTTTCTGCCAGTCAAGCGACGAGTGACACACAGCAAGAGATCCCAGAAAACGACGACAACGACAAAGACACGCAACAAAAAATAACAAAATAAAAGCTAAAAGCCAAAAAACGAAACACAAAAATCACGAAATACTTTTTATTTTTGATATTTCTTATTGAAAAATAAAAAGCACACACAGATACACACACACACACACACACACACCATAAAAAGATTATATAAAATTTAGGTTTAAAAGTGCTTCGACTGTGCTAGTAGCTGCTATTGCGCCTGTGACGTAGACGATGCCCAATAATCGAAATCGCAACAAGAATAAAAATCGTAACAAGCGCAATAAAAACCAAAATCAAAATATCGATAACAAAAAACAGCAACTACAGCAAAAGGAGCAGGAAAAGACAGAAGCAGAGCAGCAGCCGCAGCAGCAGCAGCAGGAAGCAGCGGCAGCAGCAGCGGAGGCAGCAACAGCAGCAACAACTACAAACGAAGCACAACATGAAATTTCTGGCAACATTTCAAATGAGCCGGCAACATGCGGCATTATTGCTGGGCAGGCTGAGGCAAGCATAGCCACAGCGGCAACCCACAACGACGACAACAACAACAAAGAGCAAGCAGAAAACGCTACAGACAACGGATCAAGTGGCAAGTGCGAAGAAGAAGCTGCCACAGTTGTAGTCGAGCAGCCCAACGAGGAGGTACTAAGCGAACCCACAATGGGCGCCAAGAACTCCAAGCCGCAAAAGCAGCAGCAGCAGGAGCAGCCCTTGCCTGCTGCAGCGGAGAAGTTAAGCACACCACCCAACACGCCACCTCAACTGCGTCAGGCCAAGGTCATAGTGCATCGCATAGTGCGCGAGCCAGATGAGAGAGCAGCAGCTCCCGAGCCGCCAAAAAGCAGCACCAAAGTCATCATACATCAAATACGCCTCGAAACAGACGAAGAAGAACGTTTGCGCAAGGCCAAGCTGAAACCTACCATAGAAGAGATTAACACAGCGCCACCAAATACACCCGGCACGCTCTCACCCACACCACGTTATCTGGTGGAGTCACCAAAGACGCCTAACTTAGAGTTGACACGCTTTTCGCGTGATCTACAAATACAAGAGCTAAACAGCGATTACAGCTCGGGTGAGTTTAATACAGAGTCACCGCTGGTCTGCGAGGTGGACTCCGAAACCGAAGCCACTACGCCGACAGCTGAGCAAGGCGCCGGCACACGCCAGCAGCAGGAGGAGCTGCGCCTGAAGCGCGCTCAAAAGCGCAACGCCCTCGAATCGCATTTTCTGCCGCAGTTGCTCAGTCCACGCTATTTGGATAGCATACTGGAGGAGAACAGCGATGCGGGCAGCGAGTATGCGCTTAGTCGTTCCTCCTCGGCGGCCAATAATGAAGAGCGCGCTCAGGAGGCAGCTGCACGCCTGGCCAAGGCCAATGAAAGTTTTCCTAAGAGTCACTTGGACTTTACGCGGCGCCACAGACGCGGCACGTCGCGCGAGGAGCCTGTGGCGCTCATGCTAGAAACCAAGCTGGTGGAGCAGCCTGCAGCAGAGGAGGCTTGCACGCGCCTGGAGAGCGCGCTGTCGCCGCAGTCCGAAGATGCGGAGCTAGTTTATCTAAGCAGCTCCGGCTCGAGCAGCTTGTCGGACCTAATGGAGCTTGAACTGGAGCAGGCGGCAGCACTAGCAGAACGTGCTTTAGTTGATTTGGACACTGATGCCAGTGCGCTAATTACTAAGCCAGCGGCGTGGTTGGCCAGTGACGATGATGATCAGCTGACCAGCACAACAACCGAGCCGGCTACGTCATCGAACGACACGGAAACCGAGGGCGAGGCGGAGACTGAGGTGGAGACGGAGAGTCGGGAGAGCACACCTGTTAATCAGGCATCATCGTTGGCCAGTGGCTCATTGTCTTCGCTATATGCCACAGCGCATTCGGCACAAACAACGCCTACGCCAACAGCGACGCCAACGTCGACGCCGACGTCAACGGCAACGGCAAATGATGTGTCAAAGTTGGAAATGCCAAGAGAATTCAATGAGTGTACGCCGCTCTCCGAGCCAAACACTTTGAATAATAGCACCGAAATTTCCACTACGCCAGCTAGTTTAGCTTCAAGTGCGGCGCCTAACGGTGAACCGGCGGCAACGGCAACGGTAACGGAAACGGTAACGCGTGAAAAATACGTGCGGCGTACGCAAACCGAAACGGAAACGGTTGAAACAGTAAATAAAAGTGCGGCGGACAAAATGGATAAAATGCGCGAATTGGTTGAAATATCGCGTCAAGGCAATGTAGACATTGCTGATACGACGACCCAAGCCCCACCAGTGCCACCACCACCAGTGCCACGTAGGCATTATACACAGCCAGAAACCACACAAGACTCACAAATATCACCAACACCGCTTAGCTCCCTGAACGCTTTGATCCTGAAACGCCAAGAATCTAATGATTCCCATTGCTCAGACAGCACACAGCACAGTCAATGCACTGCCATACATATGGCCTCGCCACCCTTCTCTCCCAACACCAACAATCCACCCACACCACCCACACGCTACCAGCACAACAGTGGTGAACCACAGAGCCACAGCCATCCAATGACTTTCAACTTTTCAGATGCAGAGGACAGTGATTCGAGCGCCATCAAAAAACTGCGTTTGCTATGCACCGAACAACTGGCCTCCATGCCCTATGGTGAGGATGTGCTTGAGGAATTGGCAAACGTAGCGCAGAACATTGGCGAGGTAAGAGTCGTGCAGCAGCAGCAGCAGCAAACGCAACAAAGTGACCCCAAAATGCCCTATCCGCTGCCCGACTTGCCACATATAAGTGAGCTGCAGCTCTCACTGCAGCAACAAACTGGCGCCGTGCCTGCGCATACGGTTGCCATTACGCAGCAGGTGCGTGCTACAACACCTCCGCCGCCACCAGTGCCAGCACCGCCCAGTAGCTACGATGCCTGGCTGGGTGTGCCCACCAATGCGGATCCCAAGCTTTTGGTTTGTCTATCACCTAAGCAACGAGAGCTGCTGCAGCAGCAGGAACAGCCAGCACCCAATGCTGATGGTCTTTTGGATGCACATCAAAAGTTTGTTGAACGTCGTGGCTATCATGAGCTAAGCGCGGAACAAGTACGCGCCATTAACAATGAGAAACTGGAGCAGGAGCAGCAAATCTTAGAAACTGCTGCATTTATGCGGCAATTACGTAAAAGTCTAACGCCCACGCCGCCGCCCGTGCCGCCACCGCCGGTGCCAGTGAAAAGTTCCGAAACAGCGGCAAAAGCCAAGAACAATGTGAATGCGCTGGGTATAAGAGGCACTGGGGCAGTTAGCGGCGATGACGCAAGCGTGAGAAATGCTAATACGACAACAACAACGAAAACACCTTTCGCCGAACAGCAGCAAGAACAACAACAAACACAAGAACAACGAGAGCCAAATCGCTTGTACGATTTTCTACAGCGAGCAGATAATTTAAATGGCATTGGATCGAGCACGGCGAACGGCATGACAGCATCAGCGCCATCATCGAATGAAAATAACTCAAGGCGAACAGCTGATGGGGCTGCTGCCGGTGCTGCTGATACCACAGCAGAACGTCAGAGTCATAGTCACAGTCAGAGTCATAACCAATCGCACAGCAAGAGCAGCACAACAAGCTACATGTCCAGCAAGGGAAACTTTCCAGACACCAAAATGCAGAGCATGGAAAACGAGTTGGCACGCATGTTTCCTACCATAGCCCAACAGGGTGATATCTTTGCGGCGGAACGTAAACGCTTCTCCAACATAGAGCAAAGTGCGCCCCAAAACTGGACTGCGGCACAGCCCAAGCGTTACTCCAACATAGAGACCAGCACGTATGAGTCCAAAAAGCGCATGGAAAATGGTCAAGTGATCTATGACTATACCAATTCCAGTCGCGAGCAGCAGGAGGAGGGTGACAAGCCGCAGTCTGGACAAGATCAGCCAAAGGTAGTGCACATACCGGTAAATAGAGAGAACGATGTTGTGGACTGTGCACCGAAAATTATGTCAGCATTAAATTTAAATAGCGCGTCGACGCCAGCAGCGATGGCGACCACAACTGAGACTAAGACCAAGTTATCGTCAAGCACTTTCATTGATGATTCCACTACAGAGAGCAGCATACATAAAAATAGCCACAACGAGAGCGAAAGCGCGCCTCCGCCAGCAGCCGCAGCCGCATCCGCATTCAAAACAGACATTAACAACACTTATGAGGAATTTCGGCAACGTGCCAAGGCGGCCGTTGAAGCGCTGGGAACGCCAGCAGCACCGCCACCGCCGCCAGCAGCAACTACCACGTCGACCTTCAATGCTAAGCCCAGTCAAGGCAATCATTTCGATCATGAAAAGCTCTTCAAGGACTTTGATACGCTCTCTCAGCAGCTGCATGCCGAGCTGCAGTCTGGCAAGGCACAGCGTGAGCAGCGTGAAAAGTCAACCTCGCTGTATGATCTCAGTCGAATGAACAGCAGCAGCAAGCAGCAATTTGAGCAGCTCAAACAGGAGCGTCATGAGCATATGCAGGAGCTGGAGCGCGAGATAGAACGCTCAGCGCGTGCCAGACAAGATCGCCTGTCAATGCCACGCTCGCCGGTAACGCCTACAACACCAACAAGCACACACGAAATACCCGTCCAGCTGGAGCCAGACTATGTGCAACGCCAGCGACGCGCCGAGTCCATGTGTAATTTGCAGGAGCCACGTCCACATACTTCAGCGGGCCACTACTACTATCCGCAGGATGACTGGGCGCAATATGCCAATGATCTGGGCTATTCGGAGAATATAGCGCGTCCCTTTGCCAAAGAGGTGGAGATATGTTATCAACGGCAGCAACAGCGTCAGCCACACTCCATACGTGCGCCACGTCTGAGCGCCTCCACTAATGATTTGTGCTCCAGCAGCCAGCAGACCTTTGATGCCTACAATGCCTATGCGGGCCGACGCACTCATGCGCCCATGCTAAGTCAGGCGCCGCAGCAGCAGCGTCCGCATTATGCCAGCTGCTACAGCATGATAGAACGCAATCCCAATCCCACCTATATCAGCACTACATCCCGGCGTGGTGTCTCTCCAGCGCCGCCCGCCAGACCTTTGGGCGCACCACCGGAGTACGATCGTCAGCGCAGAGCTTCACTGCCGCGTGAGCTGCATGAGCAGCAGCTTAAATACATCAGCTCCAAGGAGGAGCAGCTGAAAATAGAGTTTGAGCGCCTGCAAAACGAGCGTCATCGTTTGATGGAGGAAATGCAGCGTGCGCCCGTGTTGCCACCACCACAGCGTCGCGAGAGTTTCCGGCCAGCAGCCAAGCTGCCCACGCTGACCGAGGATGAGGTGTTCCGTCAGCAAATGGCCGAGGAGTGGCTCAACAAGGTGGCTGAACGTGAGGAGCGACGCTTGCACAAGATCATAAAGATATCGAAGCTACATGAGGATGAACAAGAGCATTTGGCGGCAGCTGGTGGGACCAACATAAGCGATGAGTTTCTGAATCGCGTCAAGGAGCGACGCCATAAACTGGCCATACCGGCGGACAGCGACTGGGAAAGCGGCGCGGAATCGCAGCCTTACGCGCAGGCACAGGCCAGTGAGTCGGATGCGGAGGTGGCACCAATACTGGTGATTGAGGGCACGTCGGAGGCTAATTTGCGTCAACTGCCGCGTCATTTGCGTGAGTTTGCCAAGTTTTCCAATCAGGAGCAAATCGAAGGCGGTCAACGTTACGTGCAGCAGGAGGAGGAGCGACGCGAAGATGCCACCGACAATGCACAAAGCAGTGCACACAAGAAGTCAACAATTGTGAAGACATATAAGGTGTCCCGGCTACCGCCTTCGGTGCAGCAGGGCGTGATAGCTGGCGGCCAACAGGGTGAGTTTGCGTACAGGCCAGTGAGCTACGCAAGAGATAAGCATTGTAATCAGAATAATAATCGTTATCGTTATCGCTCGAATACTATGAAAATCAATAGTAGTACTAGTACAAATAATAATAATTCAGCTTCTGTAACTAGTTCCTGCCGCTCCTCGCCTGCAACTGAAAATGGTAGTGGTTCTGCTTGCAAAGGTTCCTTGGTTCCCAATACGCTTGTTCATAACGAAAATACAACAACTGGTGGTAACGTGGGTGCTGGTAACATTCTAGGCACAGCCTTGATAGTGGGTCTGTCTATACTGACAGCCTGGAATAAGTTTAGTTAATAGTCCTCTTTCCTTATCCCATACTCCACCCGGTGAAGGCTACTTCTATACTCATTCATATTCATTTTATTGTTGTATACATGTGCCATATCCAGCTGTCACTCTGTATAACTCCTCGCTCTCTATCTTTCTCTTGTCTCTATGTATTACAACTTATGTACATTTCGTTCATTATGCCGCGCCTTCCTCTATCTAGCCGATGAGTCTTTCAACTCGAACTTCAAGAAATCGGAAGTCGAGACAACCGAAACTGAAACAGAAACCGAAAATGAACATGAAACCGAAACAGACAATGAATCCTCCACAACATCAACATCAGCAACAACCAGAACAACAAAGAGATTCAGCCGAAACTCAACTGCAGCCAATAATACTCAAAGCTATCCACAACAAACACCAACAACAACCACAAGCAACCTGAACTCCAATATCAATTCACCAGTTTGGCCTTTTGCTAGCAAAATATCGCCCAATTTTGATGAACTTTTCGCCGGTTCACCATTTCGCTCGAAAATCTTTGAGGAGTTTGACAAATATTGGCGCAATTTTGAGCATACGCCTAATACATTTTGAGAACCTTTGTTAACGGAACCGCAAATGCTTTTAGTTTTTTACCCACTTCCCCCACAAAACCCATTTGGCATGCAGCATACTTAAAATTGTTTAGAGAAACAAAAAAAAAAAAATATACCTTAAAAAAAGAAAGTTTAGCAAGTCAAATAGTCTCCTAATGTTTTGTGAAATTTTTGTTAATCGTTTGACATTCAAATATTATTACTTAAAAAAAATATATATAAATAAAAAAAATAAATGAAATAGAGTTTGCCTTGTGCCAGAATTGTTATTAATAAACATATAATAATAATATTGTTGTTTAATAAATGAAAATGATTAACAAACGACTGTTATTTAGTTTTTATTTGTTGTTCTTTACACAAATTGCATGAATTTTCAAAAAACACATTGAATATATGAAAAGCCTAGAATATAAGCGCATTTCTTAAGTGTGGAATGATCTATGTGGTCTACGTGTGCTATACGAACTGATCTTTTGCTTAAAACTTGTAACCTTTGACCTGATTAACTAATATTGTGTGATTGTCCCAGCTGTAAGTAACTATCTAGTACTTATACTTGTTATAGAACTAAACAGTTTGGAGTGTAGGTCTTAGAATGTCTATATCTAACTACTACGTAGTACTTCTTGTGTTGGCATACTTTGGATGTCGGCGCGAACGCACTCAAAATGCAAGTTATTTCTTTAGTATAACTTCGTTATTTCCTTACTCGGTCGAAACATGGTATAGTAAAGGGCTCTATTGATAAAAAAGAGAATTTTGAAAAATTATGTTAGTGACGGCTCATAATCTAAAAATTAAATTTTGGCGAATTCCTTACCATTGAAATCAATTACGGAGTCACCTCCATAGGACTTATGGTTAAGTCGATACAGCCATTTAAAAATAGATTTTTTTTTCAGTATTCGTCATTATGCTAGTTTGACTTAACTTTTTTCCTACTGCTACTAAGAACTACCTCCATCTTCTCCAAGTCAGTCAGTAACTAGGCTAATCGTTATATTGCTGCTGTTCTCGACACCTCCTTTGCGACAGCGACTACTGCAATTTCGTCAGCAGAGTTCACAAATAACAGTCAATACATATTTCATTGTGGTCTGCTCACTGCTTAATAGAAAGAAAGTATGTGTTCTTAAAAGACCGAAAAAAAATATAGGATGGCGAAAAGGTCCATCCTTTGCTGTTGTTGTGGGGCATAGAGAAAGAGTTGTTTCCGAAGCACAAACAAGCACAAAAGCTCACAAGTCATGCGTATACACAGAAGACCTTTTGCCAGCTTTTATCAGCAAAGTGGTCTTGGAAAAATAATAGTGAATAGAAACCGCAAAAAAATGTTTTTGGTTGAGCATTGACCTTCTGCGCAGCAAACCGGGCTGCATGGGTTTTTACCGTCCCTCTATTCATTGGGTCCTGCAATAACAGGTTTTTTCAGACACGCTGAAAAGGTTGACGATTATTTGCGACCTCTGGTCGTCAGCAAAGACCAACCCCATTGTAATCATTCTAATGTCTGTGTGTTTCGATACGTCATCGATCCTTCAGTCTCTGTTTCCGTACTTAGTCACAAACAACCTTAAGTTCTGCTGTCTAACCGAACGCCTGATTGTTTTTTTTTTTCAAAACTAGCCTAAATGCACTTATATTCTTAATTATCTCATATACCATTGCATATCGCCATTACAATTGGATTACAATACGATGACTTTAAGCGAAAATTCTGGTGTTAGTTAGAAAAAAGTTCATTGAACTGCTGTAAGGCTTTGATGGTTACAAACTATCTTGATATTATAAAGGGAATTTTAACAGGTCTATGTTTTCAGACTGCACTGCTCTACTAAAAGTATAGGGAATAAATAAATTGGAAAAATCGTAAGTTACTACAAAAACACTTAGCTACAAAGCTTTAATCTCGCAACAAATCTTGACATGACTATTTAGTATCTTCTGCCGACAGAGCAAATTATGATATATCGCCTGAATTTCGCACAAGTATAAGAGTAGCGAATAGCTGAAAGTGGCTTTGCCTACAAAAACTTGTTGGACGCTTTATCTGCCGCAGCTTAACTTCGGCTAAGTGCAACAATTTTTCAAGACCGCACCCACTGTGCCACTTTCAGTCAATTAAGGCGGCTTATCGTCTGCAATTGCTTTTGGAAGAAATGCAAATAAAAGAGAGTGAATTGCGATTAAGCGGAAATTTTAATTAATTCCATTCAATTTCATGTGAAACAAAGTGCACTACACTGCAGTCTGTTGCATGTTGGTTGTGTCTTTGTGTGCAATGCCAGACAAACAAGCAATTTGTTTGTTGTGCTTAAAAGCACGACACATCGCGTAACAACAAATAGAACATAATGAATAGCAGCCGGCAGAGTGCACAAATGGCACACTTAGGAGGGGCGCAGTCATGTCTGGCATATGACAAAATGGCTGAAGAGCAAAAACAAAACTAAGTAGAATAAATGAAAATGAAAACATCTGATGAATTAAGTTAATTGAGCAGAGTTCAGGCGGAGCAAAGACTAGTTATAATAATAAATAATATTATTGTTGGCCAGCCTTGGGATCCATTGTGTCTCGAAAACGAAAAACAGCTCTTCTGTCAATACATTCAATTGAGTGAGAAGTCTCTAAAGAGATATGTTGTCGAGCATTTGTAGACTCCAGGTTAAACCTTATTACTGGTTTCTAGTTTACCTTGTCCTATTTTACCAAAGAGTTCCATACGATGCGCTTATTTGGCCGACATTCAGTCTACATTGGCGATGCAACTCAGGGTTTCAAAAAAGCCAAACCTTTTGAAAAATAAATGTGGATCTTGGGAACACTGCAGGTTAGAGTGCCAAGACAGAAATAATGTGAAAAGTGTATTAACAGAAGTACAAAGCTATTTGTCAAAGCAACTCTTTTGAAGATTTGTTTTGCCCAAAACGCATTAATCAGGAAATTGGGCTACGTAGCGCTTTTGATATTAATCAAATCAATGATGAATATCTGGTTAACAATGATATCATTAACTTCAAATTCAAAAATTTGTGGAAACTGAAAGCAATGCAAAGAACTTTTTACCTATGAATTCTTATTTCCAAATAAGCTAATAGAAAATATTAAGACAGAGGTTAAACACAGCCGAGCATAAAAAGATTTCATTAATTAGGGTTCATTATAAGCAAAGGAGTAATTATCGTAGACAATTGAAACCCAAGACGTGTAATTTATGAAGCGATAACACCGCTTCTGCAAAGATTGATGAATCTTTGGACTCATAAGCATTTGCTTTGGCAGTCTTTATTAATGAATTGGAGTTCCCAAAGTATCTTTAAACAGTTGTATTAGCACAGTTGTTCAGCAAAGACATGACTCTTTAGATACAGTATATGCAAGATGAAAATTGTTATGTTTAGTACCAATATGTTCTTCTTCTACTGGACTGCCTGTAAAAACGGCCTAATTTAGGGCACTTCTCCAAGTGCCTTATAACATCTTCTATTGGAAGGGGGGCTTTACGAGGTGGATCCCAAAGCCTACGCACAACCCGCACATTAGCTCACTGCCCTAACACCTAATTGTGATTACAGAAGCTAACCAGGGGTTACCATGTGGAGGTAGTGCATCAATTTGGTTAGGGTAGAGACAAGGACCAGGGAGCTTTACCTTGTCCTATCAGAACACAGGCCCCCCATCAAGTTTACCTGGGTTTCTTTTTGTAAACAATTTGATGTAGCTTCTTTAATAAATATGAAAATTGATTTGGATACACTGTTAGTTTCCGGCGTAAGTAGAGCTGCAAAACTATCGATAGGAATAAAGATTCGATAGTAAGGTTAGTATCATCGGTTGGAAAAGATACGATTTTCTTCCTGCCTACATTCCTAATCTTAGCCATTTAGCGCGTGTTTAAACTATCAATAATGAAAAAAAAAAACATCGATAGCGAGTCGTAGAAGAAAAAAATCTATATATCGATAGTAATATCGATAGTTTTGCAGCTCTATACGAAAGTGTACAAAATCCTATGGGGACTTAACTCTACTCAACCCCAGAGAATTACTCCGAAATTGTTATAACAGCGCGATCAGAAATCGCTTTCAACACAATTAAAATTTGCTGATATGCATGACAAGTAATGATATGCATTCAATGCTAAAACTCAAATTGAAGTGATTTGACGTTACTTTTGAAATTTCAACTGCTTTCCGCAACTGCATTAATTTTAATTATTTGCGTTTGTAAGTGACAAGAACTATTACAGTTATGTTATAAGCATGCGTCTTGTCAAAGTAAGCACGAAACGAAAAACTAAACTGCCTTCAATTAAATAGCACTAACAACTAGCAAACGAGCTGCCAAAGATTCAGCGCATCCACAACACAAAGAGCGGACATCAGCTGCCAGAGAGAGGAACGTCAAGCTGTCGCAGCAGCACTCTGCCCAGCCTCTGCCGCTGCAGACAGCGCATCTGCCGCCGACTGTTAAGCTGCGTGCGCATAATGTCAACGCCACGCCCACAGCTATGGGCGGCAAACAAACGCGCTTTCTGCTAAACGCGCAGCAGCTGCAAAAGCAACGTCAAAGACGCAGCTGGTCCGAGAGCGATTTGCTGAAGGAGATTGACAATGAGCTGCAGCTGGCCAAGGGCTTTCTCTATGCCGACGGTGGGTTGCCAGTGTAAATAACTGTAGTGCACCCCACCCAGTGCCCCAACTGTACCCTTACCGCTTACTCATCCTCTCTCTTGTGCTAACGTGTGTCCTATGTTTGTTGTCTATTGAGGTGAGCGCAGTTGAGCAGTGTGTGTGTGTGTGTGTGTGTGTGTGTGTGTGTGTGTGTGTGTCAGACGCTGCGCTCGCTCTCAGTTCATTGTAGTTGTTGTTTTCGCATATATTTATCTTATAAGCTATAAGTTTATATTGTCCTACAAATTTGCACCTGCGTTTATTTGCTGCCCAAAAGTATGCTACAAAATTTTGTAGCTGTCAGTGAATTGTATTAGAAAATATTGTGTATACGACGTGAGCAACGCATTGTTTGATTTTTATGCGCTGCACTCAAAGGCAAATGGTTATTATGGTTTTTTGCCATGTATGTAACAGCTAGAAGTGGGCGTGGCACACCATTAGTTTATCAGCATCAATAGACGAGTCGATAGGGCCTTGTCTGTACGTATGAGCAGCTACGTCTTGGAGACTACTCTTATTCAAAAGCTTTTTTTTTTGTGAAGAAAGAGTACAGGGCATTCCACTGTCGGCCAGCGCTTCGACTGTAACATAATTTTTTTCTTAAATTTATATACATGGCCTGCAGCTTTTACACACTTGAGCAAGAATTTATATCGCACATTATTTATGGTCCACTTTTGATATAGCCCAAAACGTTGGCCTTTGGCTCTTGGCGTCGGCGGCGTGGTCCGCTTGAAAGATCTCTCAATTGCTCTTTTTGCTCTTAGTTACTCACAGCCGCACCTTAGATGCTCTGTAAACAAGTGTGTGCTCCTTTTTTCAGAGTGTTTTGTTTATACAAAACGTTGAGTAAAAAATTAAAATAAGCAGCGTTGTTTTGCTTTGCGCTCAGCTACAAATTGAGATTTTACTAGCGGCTGCTAGTAAAAAAAAGAAAAGAAGCAACTTGTACAAAGATTTTGGCTGCCGAAAAAAAGTGTTTTTTCGAAAGTTTTCGTAGTCGTCGTCGTGTTAAAGTCGTGTGCGCAACGCGAAGGCGCATTCAAGTGGCAGCGTGAAAATTCAAGAAAAATCAAAAGAAAAGCAGCTAAGGCATATTTCCAACAAAAGCGAAAATGGGGCAGGGTTAGTCGAGCGTTCTCTATGTAGTACTTTCAGAATGGTTTTTGAATGGTTCCGTTCGTCGTATGGCACATAATTTGTATATATGTTTTGTTGTTTTTGTGTGTTTCTTTCGACTTTTGTTGTAGTCTACGACAGAGTGGCGCACAAACAGTGTTTAAAACTATGTGGAAAATGTTGTGTGTAGTAAAAAGCCATTCAAAACAAATCAAGTGAAATACGCGCTAAAAGTGCGGTTTAATTTGTTCCAACAAAAAGTGCACGGTTTTATATTTAAAGCAGTAATTGCAAAGTTATTTTGAAAAATATTATATATGTATATCTGCAAATCACTTTTGCAGAGCACACACAAAGCAATACGATGTTTTCACCCAAATTCAAAGCGCGCGCACCGACAGGCTCAGGTAAAAATCCGCCAGATGTGTTATATCTTGTCTATGGCTATCTTTATAGTGTTGATTCAAACCTAGACATGACATTCATAAATGGCCAACATGACGTTTTCAACGGCTCTCAAAAGGCTTGTCCATTTCCGCCATAGCCAAAAGATTTTATGAATGAAAGCAAAAATTTGTCAACTTACATGTAAAACTTAAGCTAGCAGATTTTTGGATGCGACTATACAATTAATTTGCCTCTAACTCTAGAAACTCGTGGTACAGACATTTTATAAATAATTATTTATAGCCATTTTTCGAATTTCAGCACATGTTTGCTTAGTGCTTTTGTTAGTTTATTTTGTACTGATGAACTTGATGTTTGTTTAGAATTCTTCATATTAGTTAATTCTGCAGCCAATTTGCCAACCAAAGTTCTCTGAAATACCTTGACGCAGCTGGAACCGAAGCTCCTGCCCTCGTCTTTTTTTTTTTTTATATCGTATTGTGCTAAATTTATAAAATGACGTACAATGGAAAAAACTGTGGGCGCTATTTATTACAATATATTTGCAATGTGCTCATCGTCACAGTACCTAATGCCGCTCTTGTTCTTGTTAGACGCCCACAAGTTGGTATTTACAATGTCCATAAAATGCCTTATATACACACATCGGTCCAGCAAATGTTTTACTTGGCATATATTTAGCCGCTTTTTCAATACTTTTGCCAGTTGGATGATGTATTATGCGCGGACTTGGCTAATCTATCAAAATTGCGCATACGCTACGTTGGCATTTATGTTGATTTTCAGCGCTTTTCATTTGATTGGCGTCATTTTGATTTAACGAAAAGCGTTTAGCTGTTGTTATTTTTGTTGTAGCTGTTCATTTAGTTGTATCTTGAGCTTTTTTTTAATGCCAGATTGAATGTTTTGGACTTACGGGCCTACTCATATCTATGTGTGTCTGTGTGCATGTGTGTTTTTATGAAATTTCTTCACTTTTTCACGTTTCATTTTTTTAATTTTGTAGCGTCTTAAATACAATATCTATATAGGCATTTATATTTATTTAAAGCATTAATTTGTACATTGCTATTTTTAACTAGCGCTGTTTTTTTTCTTCTATTATTTTTTATTCAGCGTGTGAAAAGAGCAAGACATATGTATGTACATATATGTGACGATTTTTAGTGACTAAAGTAATTTATAGTTAACATTTATGCAGTTGAACTTGAGCATGAGCAAATTAAGATATCGATAAATTTATGTGTTTACCTTTCGAATATGTGGGTGTTGAAAAAAAGTTTATTAAATGTGTTATTTTTATTAATTAATGAAGCACATCTGGAGGCTGTGTAGTTTTTTGTAGAACAAATCATCATGAGAATTAGAGCTATTGTATTTAAGGGATATATAGGAGGCTCCTTCCTAAAGGTAAATTTTTTCTCTATTTCTATTTTTTTCTATACATTTTTCAAAAGTTTATCCAAAGTCCAATTTCAAAGCTGTACTTTATTTCCCGAAATTGCGAATTTATTGCGGACTGTTAAAACGCTCTTAAGCTATAAGTACTCGATTTACTTTTGTGCAATATTGTTATATGAGTTTGGCATAGGTGCAGTTCTTTTTGAAGGGTAACTTCTACAAATATATTCAATTCAACTCAAATACTAGCTGTCAGGATCTTGGAAAAAAATGTACATTTGGTGCATGCAAAGATTTATATATTAAGAAAGACACTACATTTATAAAGTGTAAAAACCCCTCGCAACCTTTCTTTATATTGATCGCTTTTTCAGCTCGTTACATTTAGAAGATACAAGCAGAGTTCCAAATAAATATATTCTTCTTCTTAACTGGCCATAACAACCCGTTATGAAGCTACGGCCTGAAGTAAAGCTGTCCTCCAGGCGTCTCTGTTTTGCGCGCGCCTCCTCCAATCGTTGATACCAAAGGTAGCTAGTGTACTCTCTACCTGATCCTTCCAAAAGTGACATGGTCTGCCTCTTGGTCGCCTCCCTTCCACATTCGCATTGAAGACCTTTCTCGCAGGAGCTTATTCATCCATACATGACCTATCCAGCGGAGTCGCTGAATTTTAATTCGCTTGACTATGTCAATGTGATCGTAGACCTTAAAGAGTTCGTCGTTCCATCGAATGCGATAGTCGTTGCCAATGTTTAAAGGGGCACAGAACTTACGTAGTACTTTCCGCTCAACCACTCCTAGGCCATTTTCATCAGCTGCACCATTACACATGCTTCAGCGCCATAAAGCAAAACGGGAAGTATGAGCGTCTTATAGAGTATTAGTTTGGCGTCGTCTGGCGAAAGTGGTCTCTATTAGTTACGAAGTAATATCTATTAGCAAACGTGATTCTCCGCTTGATCTCGCTTGACGGTTGTGCCAAGCTAGACGAAATCCTTGAGAACATCAAAAGTGTAGTTTTCAACATCAATCTGAGAGCCCCACCGTTGTGTCCCTCTACTCAAAGAAAGCATATACTTCGTCTTGCTCTCAATTACAACCAGACACACCTCAGCAGATTCTCTTTCAATAGCCGCCAACGCCATCATCATATATCATTAATATCTCAACACTAGTTACAATGCACTTCAAGACCTTTTTCTATAAATGCGCTTCTCTATCAAGTTGCGTAACTTCTCCTATAAGGTATTGCTCACTGCATGTTTAGCTGCAATCCTCTTAGTTAACCTTAATCTTGTGTATTAAAAGAATACAAAACAAAACATAAAAGCTGCCCATCCCACACACTGTCCACGCAACACCAACAAAGCTTTCTATGGGAGCTGTGCGGCAGTGCCTCCTCGATGGGCGCACTCCATAAATATGCCCAGTTCCAAATGGCAAAGCTAATAAATCAATTGGAAAATGGCTTTTAATTTGTTGGCGGCACACCCTTTGGCCGTGCGATTAGAGTTCGATTTGAATAGGTTTCCTAGTTGCAGGGAACCGCCCTATAGACAAAGGCCAGAGACGCAGCGCAGTTTGCTGTCTATAGCTGCGATTTTGACTAAGTATCAATATAAAAATTTACAGGCTTCGTGGCCTTGTATAAGTACTAACAGCTGGCAATAAGTTTTCTAGCTGTTATTGTTCCGCTTTTGGAACTGAACTTTATATGGGAAATGCTAAAATTAAATATGCGCTCATTGCAGGTAGTTCGGAATGCTTGACTTGCTTTAATTGTTGTCGTTTAGCGATTTGGTTATTTCTAATTTCTATTTTGCAAATCAATAAATTTCAAATGAATGGCAAAAGTAAGTGTATATGTGTGTGTGTGTATGTGCCAACCCAATTTCTAAAGTGACTGCGCTTCTTCACGAACGAACGAGCGCGGGCGCTCCTTACTAAAGCACACACCCAGCTTTTCCAGAGCCCGCCCCCGGCACCTAGTGGCCCGTCCCCGTCTTCTTTGCTGCTTAACAGTTTTTCAGCGCAACTTTTGAGCTGCTTTGTTTTAAAAAGCGAAATACATTTTCCGTTTGATTTATTCTAAACTATGTTTCATTAGACCTTTTTTTTGTGTATGAAATGTTATGCCGGAAGTGCCCAGCACTCGCACAATTACTGAATGAATACGCTGCAAATAGAGTCATACCCAAACCCAAAAAATAACTCAAAACAATGGCTGTAGATTTGCATACATTTTAAAGAGTTTTGCGTTTGCTTAATAAAAACAAAAACAAAACCAAAACAAACCCAAACCCAAACAAATGAAATCATTTTGATTGACTTTTGCTCATTTACGAGTTGTGTTTGTCACATGTTGCAGTGTGAGTGAGTGTTCACACACATCCGTTCCATTTCGCGTCGCACGCATAATTGGCGTTCCGAAAAACTCTTTCTCTTGTCTGTCTTGTTTCATTTCAGTTGGTTTTGTTGAAAAACAACCCTTCACCGAACTGACTCCTCACAGTTCTATGCGCTTGATCGAGCACTGTGCAGCCAAGCCGGAACGTTACTGTACCCCTCGCCCCCCTCAGCTACTCGCACTGCTGCCAAACATTCTACTCTGCATTGACTTTATTGTAGCGTAATTGATCTTCTATTTAAATCGCTGCCGCCCAGCGGCTTTGGCACCGTACGCCTCGGGGCCTGCCCGGTTCCGAGTTTACTGGGTGTGTTTAGTCATTTAGCAGTCGCTTGTGATTTGCTGTTTGTGCGCGCCTCTTATTCTCTTGTTGTGTTGCTTTTGTTTTTTATAGGTGAATTCCATTCGGCTGCGCTTTCGGAACTAAAAAACTGAGTTGGTCTGCTTGGCGCTGGGTCACGCAAAATTCAGTCGCTTCGAGCCGCGCGCGGAGTCAGCAACTCATCAGGAAAAGCAAAGCCCAAGATTTATGCGCTTAAAATCCTACGAAAACTGTGCAAAAATATACTTATAATAGTGCGGAGTGTGTGTCCTGTGAACTTTTAGGTATATGCATTGAAAGTGTATATGCCACATGTCAAGCAAACCTCGAGCTGCGTTGTCAAAGTCATTTTCAATTTGCATAGTTTGATTCTTTTGTTACGCCTTACATTTTTTTGTTTTTGAAAATAATTCAATTAAGTGCTGATTGAATAAAGACGTCAGCGCGCCCACATAAAAACCAACTGCAAAACTCAAAGGCAGCAGCAGCATAGTACAACACGGCGTATGCTTGATGAAATCGACAAATAACTTAGCAGCAAACAGAATAAAAACTATCAATAGGAAAAGAAATACGTGTCAATGTCTAGCGAAGCGCCTAGGACGGTCAATGTGTTGGTGTGTGTAATAGTGGGATAGTGTGAGCGTGTGTGTGAGTTTGTGTTGTTTCACAGCTTACAGGTGGCAAATAAATTTGAAATAATGAAAGATCTTTCTAACTAAATCAAAGCTGCATTTGCGAGGTTGCTGTGAGATTTTTACACTCACAGAATAAATTGACTTTAAAGGCATACAAATCTCCGCAGAGAATTTGTTTTCAGACGCTTCTTTATGAAATTTCATGGGCAGCTAAAGGCAATGGTCGGCAACTAAAAAACCGTTTTTGGTTGCATGTGTTCAACACATTGACAACTTTTTTCAGCTGACACACAAAAACTATTCCAGAGACTTAAACTCTGCCAACGTTTATGCGAGTTACTTAAAGTTTTGCAGAATTCAACTTAATTCAGCTCATAAAGTGATTCATTGTGAGTTTTCAAACGCATGGAAATCTTCGCTGATAACTTTTTTATGGAAAAGTAATTTTTTAGCATGTAAAGCAGTATTCGGCAGCTGAGAACAAGTGCTAAGCAAGCCCTTTGGTTTCAACGCATTGACAAGATTTATACAGTCCGAGGAAAATTTGAATCAAAGTTGGTACAATTAACAAAAACAAAAAAAAACAGGGCGAACTTAAAACGCTAAAGTTTTTCCAATAACATATTTTAAACTCTTAATTAGAAGTTCCAGTAGTTTGTTTTAAAGCAGGCTTTGAAAGGAAAACATTTTGAAAAAGTTTCGTGCTCCTTTTACTTTGAGATACTCAAAGTGAAATTCCTCTTGATTTATGCTCTAACTGGGGTGTGCCAGAAATTTTCCCAATTTTCGACATTAATTCAGTTCAAAATTAATATCAGCAATAAAATATACGTTGTTTTGATAAACGGAAAATAGAAAAATGTTCTTAATAACTTTTTTTAAACTATGCAATTTTGCAGGTTGCTTTTCTGCAAGTTTTCGACTTGTTATAAATACTTTATGGAACTAAGGAAAAAAGTTGGCTCAATATAAATCGAGCGATCAAAGTTCGCTAAAATTTTTGTTAAAATACCGTTTTAGAACTGTGAAACTGTATTTTGAATCTTTTTTAAGCTCTTTTATATAAATGCAACGAGTTTGAACTTCAGCATGCTTCAAAAGTGTTTTTGGAACTGAAAGCCAGACTCAAAAAACTTGTAGAATGTGTTTTTATTTATGTCAAGTAAAACACTTTATTTGCGGGAATGCAATTCAAAGCGACAGCTAAGCTTTTACGTTGGTCAAGACATTCAAATACGATTCAAAGCAAAAGGTTGCCTTTTACCTTGATCAAGACATTTAGTAGTTGGTACGAAAAGCTGTAACGGAAATCAAAGTGAAACACTTCATTCGCGGAAATGTAATCCAAAGTGAAAGATCAGATTGTACGTTCCTTAAGACTTTTAAGCGAAAATCATTTTATCTTTGATCCATCGAAGCTGTAACTGAAATCAAGTGAAATTCAATCCATCGTTTTCTGTAGCTTCAGTTTCACCTCAGGCTCTCAATGTTCCAGGAAAGCTCAAACAGCCAACGGATTGAATGATATTCTGCCTTTTTGCAATTAAGTTTGAAAGTTTGCTTGAAACTAGCTTTTGTTCCACTTAGTGAAGTTTCACTGTAGCAGTAAATTAAACACCTCTCGCTGTACGCTTTAATTTTATATCATTTTATATAAATATGTGTAAATGTGTATGTGTATGTTTGTAGGCATCCAAAGATGCGCCAAGTGTTGTGACTCATCCCAACGCACACACACACACACACACACACACACACACACACACACACACACACACACACACACACGGACATACAGACAAACACACAAACATGCGCCTCGTCTGTGTCTTATTTCTGTTATATTCCTCTATTTTTTTATTTAGTTTTTGGTTTATTTGTAGTCAAATTTTGAATGTCTGCCAAATGCGGCTTTCTTGGTCGTATTAATTATTGCTGTTCAACGTCGCTATGTTTGTTTGTCAATTTGTCTTTTGGTCAGTTTGTTGACTGCAGAATTTATTTTTGTAAAAAATAAAAACTATATCAATAGGAACTGCCGTGTCCATGCCGTGTCAGGCATTAATTTGTTGACAACCAGAAAACAAAACCAAAGAAAAAGAAAAACACAACCAAAACTCAACCAAAAGCAACTCAATTAAAGTCCAAGCCCTTGAAAATGTCATGTCAGCAATTTGTGGCGTAACTGCCAGTGATTTAATTTACCACATCAGTAGTACATTGATATCCAACCTTCAACAGGCGTTTGGACACCAAAAAACCAAACCCCACACGGTTCCTCCAACGAACTAGATAATACATCTGCTGCGCCCACGCCGCCGCCGCCGCCCACACATCCAATTTGGACGCCGCAGCCCTCACCTGCTAGTGGACGCAAAGAGTTTCGCCCTGTACGCTTTGAGTCCCCCACACTGCCACGACGCTATACGGCGCTACAACAACAGCAGGGCCATCAGCCACCCTGGTCCTATGCGCATTTTCCACCTCCGGCGCCACGCTCGGTGAACAGCTGCACGAACCTGAGCACGCCCACAACGCTGAACTCTGATTACGCGGAAACCGATTGCTCATCGCATTTTGGGCCGGTCTCTGGCAGTAACAGCGTCTCGGACAAGATAAAAAGTACTTATAGAGTAGTTGCCCCAAAAACAAATTGTCGTAACTTTTCCGCCCTGCTCGTGTTTTGCTTAACTTGTGCGCCTTTTAAGCTAGGTTTTAGTATAAATTTCGTTGCTCTAAGCTAATGGTTCTTATTTATCTCACACTTATCCTGTTACCAAAAAATCCTTTGCGCTGCGCTTAGAACTTGAGGCATTCGAACGCTCGGCTTCCAACGCGGAGCTGCACAGGCCGTTCGTGCGTCGCCAGCTATCAGATACAAGTCGTCCAGCCTATAGGCCCAATGAAGTCAGTAAGTATGCGCTTTGGTAGTTACGGGTTTTATTTTTCCAACAATGAACAGGCTCACGTCGTTACACAAGCAGCACGGGTCTATATATGTTGTGTTTACCCCTCTAATAGCACCTATGTACCTGTAACTGTAACTGTAGCTTCTTTGTGTGTGTGTGAACCCAGGGTGAACACAGTTAAACAACTAAAATTCAATTTACGGTTTACAGTTTATAAAGTCAAGCACGAGTATATGAGCGAACCGGAAACGGAAAACGATCGTCCGCGCAAAATGGCACAGTTAGGTCGTCGACAATACGAAGGCATCGGTCCGGTGACCAACGATGGAATGCCCATTATACTCAGATCGGTAAAAAGCGGCTACAAGGAGAGTTTGTTTTGGAACAATTTGATTTTGATATTTCTCTATCTATCTTTTTTTGTGGCGCATGCTGCAGGAGGTCCAGGAACCACATCAGCATGAATGGTACAAGCGACTCTATCAGACCATACATAAGCAGAAAAATGGCGGTAAATGTCAGCACTAAACAAGACTGAAGCATTGGGCGCAAACACAAAATAACTTTGATAATTGATCACGCATTGCTAGTTAATGATCAGCGATGTGTTTGTTAAGATCACTGAAAATACATTCGAAAGCGAATGATCACTTAATTTGGTGAAGAAATTTTCACTTAATTTGCCAATGTCACTTAGTTTGTTGATAAAGTTAACTGATTACTGCATTTATTAAGGAATGATAAATGATTTTGATCAGCCAACGAAAGGGAGCACTGAAAATACATTCGATGAGCTCATTATCACTTAATTTAATGATCATTGATCTGAGCGATCGGTACAAAATTTTATTGATCACCATAATCATAAATGCAAACTAAGAGATCTAGATCTGTAGGAAAGATTTTTTGTTTTTCCGTCTACATTCACCAATCTGTTTGTGGAAAAAACTAATTAGATAAGATTCATGAAGAATTGATCAATGATCTGGAGCAGCATAATCAAGTGATCATTATCCTTAAGAACAGATTTTCAGTTCTTTCTGCAATGATTATCGATCTGTCAGTGAAAAAACAAAATCTATTAGATTCACTAACGATAAGATTGATGAACACATTAAAAAATCAACATCTTTACGAAATGATTTTCAGTTCTTTCCTCAATGATCATCGATCTGTGTATGTAAGAATAAAATAAATAAAAAAGTGCAGATCAGAATCATGACGGAATGATGGAAATATTCTGATTATTAATTATAGTGTTCTAATCAATTCTTTTTACAATGATCACTGATCAGCCTGCAGAAATAACTGAAATGTACTTAAGTGGGTTATCACGATCACTGATCACTACATTAACGAAGAAGCATTTATTGATCAGCGCATAGTGATCAATGCTCAAATTCTCTTTTGATTGCGTCCATTATGTACAAATATCCATCCATTTTCCTCAAATCCTTTTAATTTTCCAACCATCAATGAATTTTTCTAAAATGCTTCAGTCTTAACTACGCCCTTTACTATTTATTGCTAAACATTTCTGTCTATCTGCTTGAAATATCTTTCTATTGATCTGAAAACTTTGACTTGTACCGAATACGTAAACCCCCTTGCACCCCATATGCTTTCTCAAATACTCTCAACGTTAACTGGTACTTTTGCGCAATCACACATAGACGATTACGTGATACGCTACAAGTGTCCAAGAGGTGAATCTTTGAAATACTATTTACTATTCGAAATTTGTATAAGCTTGCTCTCCTTAGTACTCACATTTTGTTTGGCTTTTGCTTGTACATATAGATAGCGTGTCCTAGCTCAAACGCTTCCAAATGGTGCCATATTTTTAATTGGTAGTTCAATTTATATTCTAATTATATCTTTAAAAAGCATGTATTACTCTTAACACTAATTTATTCTTTTTACATAATTGTGAAGTCCAGCTCATTAAATGATTGGAAGCTGCCTAATAAGTTATATAACACGCTTTAACCAAAATTTTTAACACTAACTCACCAAGCCGTAGTGACAAACTCAACTAGAACGCTAACAACATGTCCACTGAACATAATAATCAAACACCCAACAACAATAATAGTAACAACCACCAGCACAAGAACAACAACAACATCAGTAGTACTAGTAAATTTCTTAATACCCGAATCGTAGTGTACCAAAACTGACGAAAAGATTTTCCATTTTATAAAAATATAAACAAATTATGCAGCGCGTCCAGCATACAAGTCCAGCGGCTATTTGTCAGAACCCGAACCCAATTACGACTCGGATTACTCTATTGTAAAGTATCGCACACAAAATCCACATCGCGTGCAGTCGGTATCATCGGTGGTCAATGTGCGCAATCTGAATCAGGAGAACAAGTGAGTACATACTTATATATATATGGAATACCTCTACTAAATCCAATCCATGTATCTTCCTCAGCGTTTATGGTACTATGCCCAATCCCATCAAGTCGGCACAGAATTCTTATAAAAATCAACCTGGTCGCATTGAAAACTATACCACAGGTCATTCGTCCGTCTCGGAGAAGGAGAAAAAAGAGGTAAGTACTTGTTGTTGTCATTTATTGCACACAAAGCTTATCACTTTTGGTAAAGATTGCGCCTAGTCATGCCCTGCACACTACCCATATCAATACTAAACCTATGTGAACTCAGCAGCTGTGTGTGGTACAACAACAATTTTTGTTGTCATATACAGTCGCACTTGCATGCTAACTTTTTGTTACATTTCTTCCAAAATGCACACCAAACAAACCATTATAATAGCCCTTAAAGCTAAGATCATCATAATACGCACTACATACATACATATCTCATGCACAGCGTTCGCGTAAAAATTTCTAACTCACAGCAATTATTTTATTCACATTTCTAGTGGTGGGACGAAGTGATGGACATCTTTAACGGGGTATGAACTCTTTTTATAAACTGTTCTAGACAATTAATTTTAATTCTAGCTTTTAGTTTTCAAAAACTTTAGTTTAAGTGAGTGAATACACTTGCCAAATGTCTTTTCTTGTTATGCTCTTGATTTACTCAAAATGTTTTCCGCTCTAATTGCTAAAAATCAAAAACAAATCGATAACTTTGCTTATTATTATCGCTCCCTGCACGCTTGCGAAAATGCTCAATGAGCAGTGGCTTAGGGCCCATACACGCATACCGCGTATTATAATAGAGTTCGTCGAGGATTTTGACAATTTTACAGTAAGTTGTATAGCTAGTTAGCTGCAGACATCACCGCGTCCATAAGAAGCGCACACAAGTTACTAAAAATGCCTTGAAGCAAACTTGATTTCAATAAATTGCAAAACTTTTTGATTGTTTTAAAAAGCACGCGGCATTGGCTAATATATATTTTGTTATTCCATTTCGCCAGAATTTGGAACAGTCGAAATTATCACCCCTCTACACTGAAGGCAATTTGTCCAGGTAAAAGATGTAACAGCTATGTATATACAATTTAAAACTAACGTTTACTTTTTTGTTCCCACAGAGCTTTGGCCAAAGAGTCTGGTTATACCAGCGATTCCAATCTAGTCTTCCGCAGGAAAGAGTTACCAGTGAGCAGCCCGCTCAGTCCCGTTGAACAGCGACAGGCCTACAAGAGCTTACAGGCGGGTGGTGAGCCTCCCTTACTCGGCTTCCGTAAGCCAGCGCCCGAGAAACCTAAAGGTATATATGTAATAATTTTTTTGTCTTACCTGTTATAGTATTATTAACTACTAATATCTAAAGTTGTTAAGTTTCTATGCGTTTTGTACTCAAAAACTGTTACTAACTTTGAATATGGTGTTGGTTTTCTTAAGGTCTAGTCTACCCCTCTTCTGACTTTCACCTCTAAAAGTTTTTATTACACACGTATTGCTCACTAGAAGTTATTTAATGCAATCCTTGGGACTACTTAGCCACTCTACTACAACCGTTCGGACGCACAAAGTACCACCACCAGCAACAAACGCAGCACGGGCACCCCTTTAATGTCGATATCGAACAATGTATAACTAAACCGTACTCTTTCTTCCTATCTTCTCAAGAATTTGTGGAAGAATTTGAATTCATACAGATTACACCCACGCTTACAAAAATACGCGTAAGTACAAAAGAACTTGAATCAGAGCCTGAGGACGCAGTCGAGACAGCTACAGAGCCAACGCTCTCCAGTTTTAAACCCCCCACACCTCCGCCGCTGCCCACAAACAACATGTTTTCGAACTTCTCCAAGAACCTGCCCTCGTTTATACCGCTAAACAAGAAGCAGCAGCAGGAGCCGCCACCGCCCACGCCACCCAATCGCAGATCTTCGTGTACCAAGACCACCGTACGCACCTCGAAGCGCTCGCTGGGCACTCGTCATGAGCAGTGCTTCCAGCCACCCGAAAGCGTTCCACTGGGTGCTAACAAATATGGCACCATAACACTACGCAAGCATAATCCAAGCGCAGCCGCTGCGCGCCGTGAGCCTATATGCCGCTCCAAGTCTACTGGTGCAGTATCTACGCTGCTGGCTACCTTAACAGCCACCAAGGAAACGCGCAATAAGGACGGCTGTCTAACACGCGTGCAACAGCATCATGCACGTTTGCGCTCTGTGAGTCCCAATCGTCGCCAGGCGCGTTTGGCTGCACTACGCCAGTCCAGCCGCAGTCCAGTGGCCTTTGGTCGCAGCATCTCCAAGGAGCGCACCTTTGCAGAGGAAAAGAAGCGATTGGAGAACAGCTTGCCGCCTTGTCGCACTAACTTTGAGGCCAGCACTAATATCTTACGTGATCCGTCATTAAAATCGCCGCAGGATGTCAAAGAGGCAGTGCGCTCCTACGCTACCTGTAATGCGCACGCGCGCAGCAAATCTTTGCCACGTCTGCGTCACAGCACGCGTCCTACGCATACCACGGTGAGCACAACCACGCGTCATACCATGTGTTTTCCACAGGTGCGGCCACAGAATCTACTAGACTGCACGCGTGTGCTCAAGAAGGTATTGCCTAAGTCCACGCATGGCGTCAAGACCACTACCATTAAGGCCACGGTGCACAAGTCGGCTTCCAATGAAAGTCTGCCGCGTAGTAATTCTACTTACTCTATTGACTCCATGGTCAAGCAGGAAATTATACCCATAGCGCCACCAAAGACGTATGTAAGCAAGCCAAAGCTAAGTACCAAATCCAGCAAACCTGTCAAGGCTGTCGCTGCTAATCCTCTGCAGAACAGCAAGAGCGATAGTCACATAGCGCGCAAGCGAGTGGGCTTAAAGAGCAGTCCCAAGCCAGTTACCACCAAGACTGTTGCCGCAAAACCCAGTAAGAGCTACCATCAGACTAACTCTCTGCCGCAGCAGGAGTCTTACAGTGAGTCCGTACGCGAGAAGACCAACTTCTGGAACGACTACAACGCCAAGCAGTCGCATTCCTTAAGCCACCAGCCACGCCAACTGCCCTTACAGTCCACGGAGTTCAAGTACTGCTCGCTGCATAATCCTAGCAGCCTGAGTCCCATGCGTCCGGACATAGACGTACAATACAGCGATGATGTCTACGACTACGACAGCCACCAAGAGCCACACTGCATAGAGGACTTGGTCTGGAAGTATGAAAACCAAAGCAAGCCAGAATGCGCCAGCAAATCTTCAACTGTGACGGATATAGCGCGTCCACAATCGCCACAGCCGGACTATGAGTCGCGAGTAAATGAGCGCAAGTTCTCGCCCACGCGTGAAGTGAGAGTGCCGCAAACGCAGCGTAATGTGCGCTCCCCTTCACGCCGGCGTATAGATAGTCTACGCTCGAGCATCAAGCAAGATCAGGCTAATAAAATCATACGTGCCAGCAGCCTCAGTAGCGCCGATGATCGCTCCAAGCGTGGCTTGTATCTATGTGGGGATCTGGCACACAGCGCCACTTCGCTAAACTATTTGGAGCGGCACAGTCCCACCTGTCGTTATCGTAACAACTCAGAGCGTTTTACGGATCTAAATCGCTTTTATAGCACATTGGAACGTGTGGGCCAGCTGGAGCGCGCCACTTCCGTGACCAACTTTCATCCCATACGAAAGGATGCCGAGCTGCTTGACTTTGATGAGTGGCGCAAGGTGCGTTTGCATGAGCGCGCCGAGAAGGAGCTGCAATATTTGGTAGGCAAGTTAAAGTTCGATCAGCGTGAGAAGGACTTGCACTTTCGTTCGAAGGATGTGAACGACATCAAGTGGCGGCAGGATGCGGACATAGCCTTGCATGTCAAAGACAAGTCTGTGGAGGACTTGCGCGAAAACTTTGAGCAATTAAATTTGCTCAAGGATTATGATAGTATCATGCAGCGCCAACAGGCTCGTACCTATTGTCGCCGCAATACTGTCGCCGATCTGGCGAGCAGTCTGGAACAGAGACACCAAGCTCCAACCGTAACTCAGTGTGAAGCCGATCGTCATTTAAGCAATGAGCTGGTTAGCACTTTATCCAAGGATCAAATTAAGAAAATATCGCAACAGCTGAACGAAATATATTCCAACAGTCGCAAACCTGTCTCCGAGGAGTATGTGGTTACAGTAGAGCATGGCTCCAAGCCCAGCAGTCATGCGAATTCGCTAAAGGTGCGCTGTAACTCCAGCATATCTAAAGAGGAGCTCTTGGGTCCTGTCTTGCGCAAACGTGAAGCGTCCATAACGAGCGCCGAGAAGGAACCTAAGCAGGATAGTCAAACACTGACGCGAGCCACGCGCAGCAACTCACCGGTAGTATATGCGCGAGAGACACGTGGAGCCATAGCGGCCAAGAACGCAGAGCTGACTATGAGCAAGGCACCTGATGTGCCGCCCAGACCCAAGACAGAAACGGTGAAAAAGGAGCCAAAGCAACAAGCTACATATCAGGCACCGAACTTGCAGCGCGAGCCCAAAGAGAACATAACGCAAAAAATACAATATTTCGAGGATCGTCAGTACGACGAGCCCGCCAAAACCATATATCATGCGCGTGAAGACTCCTCGCCCGATGAAGCCGAAGTAATGCGTCTTATAGAGAAGAATATGAAAGCGCGTGCTCGGGAGAGCGGCTGTCAGCATATACACACAGAGCTGAGTAACTCTTTAACAGATTTGAGCGGAATTTTCGGAGAACGCCAAACTGCTGGACGCGTAAATTTTCACTTGCACACACCTCCACTGCGCCCACCCGATGGAACTGGCAGTTCCAAGGAAGAAGAGGACGCGGACGCAGATCTGGAACAGACTCTGGTCAGCTTCGATCTGGAAAATGTGACCACGCCCGATGGCAGCATTGAGTTCTATGACTCCTACTACCGTTCACGTAGTCTGTCGCCGCAATCACAGTCCTCCTCTTGCTATTTGCAGCGCGTCTACACTGGCGATGTGCAGAAGATGAAGCAAAAGTTCGAGAGCATCAACAATCAACAAAAACAGAATAATGAAGAGCGTAATTTTTTTGGGCTTAGTTCGCTGAGAAAGGCGCGCAGCGATCCTGAATTCAAAGTAGATTTGGAGACGGGTTCAAAAGACGCCTTACGCACTGCTACGGAAGCGGTGCTGGAGACAACTGGCACGGATACAGAAAATGCAGCGTTGTCTTGGTCTACACACAATCACGAGTTGCGTGGCGGCTCAGCGGAACGCGGCAGAAGCCGCAAACGAGGCATCATTTCACCCACTGCGCTGCGTCATCGCATGATGCCGCATATAGATATAATCAGCAAGACGGCGGCTTTAAAGCGGGAACTCGCTAGCAAGAAGCCTAGTCCCACACGCAGTCACAGCAGCAACAGCGCCATTGTGGAGCGCATACGTAGCCGCTACGAGTCACCGGAACCGCGCTCTATAACCTATCTATCCACCTCGCATCCAGATTTGCGTGATGTTCACGATATATCACCACATTTGAGCGCTGACTGGGTGGCGCACAAGTATCCCAAACCGCAGCAGAACAATGTGACGCCCAAGGGACCGCTAAAACCAAGACGTCAGCTACGAGCCAGCTCGACCTCACCGCCAAGGCCAGCCAGGTCGCGACGTCATCAGGCCTGCACTGCGCACACTTACTCGCTGCGACCTCAATTTGGCGACATTTTTGCCAATCAAAAATTCGATCCGAAAAAACATCAGCCAAAGGCACGCTATGTGCCTGAAGGTGCCGAACAGACTACGGCCAGGGACAAGCCCGGACAGCGCAGGCCAATCGACAATACGGCTGTGGCTGGTGGTGGTACTTTTGAGCGTTACAAGAAGACCATGGCGGTAACCTTTAAAGGTGTGCATATAACTAAGATTTAAGTGTGTGTGTGGTTCGTGTGAAGAGTGTGTGTGTGATGTTTAGGGCGCTTCAAATTCTCTAACTTTCGCTTGGTTTTGGTTGACGCTTTGTTTCGAAAACTAATCTAGTAGTTGGGTAGATTTTTTGGCTAAGTCTAAGGCGGATAGCTCCTATCAATTCGTACACTATAAAAAAAATTGGTTTTATTTTTCAAAATTCAACATGTTGGCGCAGATTTTGACTCGAGCGCACCTCCAATACCTCCACAGCCGGCTAAAGGCCTGGCCTCCTACGATCAGTACAGCAATGGTTCAGGTGAGTTACTTACTAGCTCCAGAGAACAGAAAACGAAAACCCCCTTTGAGCTACGCCGCTGTTTGACACTTATTCAATGACCTTTCTCAAAATCGTCATTTTTTACTACCGCAAATAAAGTGTTTTTCCGCAATTGCTGCAATTTTCTTTTGAAGGCGCGGTCGCATTAATTAGCGCTTCCTTTATGCTTTGCCACATGCCACAAAAATAATCGATAACAGCCAATAACTATAGCCGGCTAGCTGGCCATGTTGTGACCTGCTTAGACCCTCAGACTTGTGTGTGTGTGCACCTGCAAGGGCTAAAAAAACACCCTCTTGCAGCCAAAATGCCACCCCCTAAGTCTGCGCACGCTCAACCTGGCCAAAACGCACGTTACCATGGTCAGCAACAACAACAACAACAATAACAAATATGCCACAAAACTGAAGGCAAGTCTCGTCTGTCAGCTTGTTTTTAGTTGGCTTTATTTTACCGTGCCAAAATGTTCGAGCGCATTTCCTAATTAAAAGCGGCAAAAATAGAAACTCAACTTATATAATGCGCAAGCTGTAAATAAATAGTGCAATAATAATAAAGTGCATTAACAAATATATTTAGGAAAAAAAAAAAATGATACATCAAACGCTGGCGCCGCGCAATCTGCGCGAGAACTATGCCAATAATAATGTTGGCCCTGGCAACAGTTGGGCCAACAATCGGGGGCCGAGCCACGGCAACCGCGTGCACTGGCGGCAGTCGGAGGCTTGGCGCGCACAACAGAAGCTGCATAGCAGCTGCAATGATTTAGAGCTGTCGGTGGACAGGCCAGCACAACAACAACAACAGCAGCGCTGGCGTAGACAGCGTCCGAATAACGCTTCGTATGAGCAATACAGCACTGGCAATGCCTGGCAGCGGGAGCGTCCGCAAAGCAGCGGCGCTGAATCTGTACCCACGTCACAACTGACGCACTACAATCACAACAACAATAACTACTATAACAGCGCGGATCAGCTGGCACAGCCGCACAATAGCTGCGACATAGCCAATTGTGGCAAAATCCTTTGGATACGCCGTGAGGCGCAAAGCTTTAATTATGGTTCGGGGCCCATGGTGCCCACGCCGCCGCCCGCTGCCTCGCTCAGCTTTAGCATACGCACGAATACGCTGGGTCTGCCGTATACGCCAGCGCCCAGCCAGAAACAGGCCTATTTGGCCAATCAGCATGCCATAGGCGCCTCTATACCGCTGTTAATGCGCGAGCAGCGTGCAACACAACCACAACAACAACAAACATATAGGCAGCAGAATGGCAGCGGCACCAGCACGTGGCAACAACAAGCCCAACAACAACAACAACAACCACAACAACGTTGCAGTTAGTATAAATAAACTTGAACTGCATTTAGTTAGTGACGTTAAAAGACGCGAAACTCGAGTCGCCAAAAGAAAGCAAGTTGCATGTGCAAAGTCTGGTTGCAACTCAGGGAGCGCGCCCGCCCACCCAGCAGCTGACTTTCTCATTTGATTAAAAGACCTTCCTGTTTTGCACTTTCTCACGGTGTTTGCCTTGCAAAGCACAAAAAAAAACAACAAAGAGTTTTTCAAACCCGTTATCATTTGTAATTCGCAGAGGATTGATTTAAAAACACCCAGAGCGAGAGAGTGCGCTCTTTTAACCAGCTTTAAGCTTGCGGCAAGTGAATGAGTGAGTCGAACGCTCAGCTGCTCAATACGATCGACGCGCAGTGAGGGCCATAGGAATAGAAGCACAACCAATTTTTTATATGTCATATCGCGGTTATAGTACAAAAAAAGGGTTGGATTTTTTGGGCATTATAAAAGATATATGTTCAATGTATACTTTTCAAGGTAATGTCATCGACTTTTCTTAACTTTTCATTCTGTTGCGAATTTTAATAAGTTTTTTTTCCTAGCAACGAGAGTAACTTGTGCACCTCTCTTTCGCTATTTCAGACTCTCACAAAATATTAAGAATTCGTCGCTCAACGACGACGTTACCTTTATAAGTATACATTGTATAAGGTTTGATACTAAATGAGATAACCCAGTTACCATTCGTCCTTGCTTAGAGCTAGTTTGCTTATAGATTACCATTAATCTCCATTACAACCGACCAGACAAGTAATACTCTTTCCAAATGTTTGTTAGAATTATCTTTCAACCGACTTTGAACGTTCGGTTTATCAGATATCCCGGTCAACAAAATCTGTTTATCGATGCTTCACAAGTTGGGAATCTAACATGTCAGATTATGACCGACAAATTTTTCACAAAACTTTAACAGAGTATTAGGACAAACACTTCTAGACATTTCTGGCATAACAACTCCATAGACTTGTCTTAAAAACACTTAATTAGTAAGATTACAATTTTTAAGAACTTCAAAACTAAAATATGCTCTGCTGATGGAAAACGATGCGCTCGACTGCAAACGTCACCTATTTAAGCCATACAAGTTCATAGTTTCTAACCTGCTTCGTTCCTCAGTTAACGTTCGCAAGCTGATTCCGGCAGATCTTTGAACCGAGAACTGGGCTCAAAGATGAGAAATATATTTTCCGTTATTAAATTACCTTGACAATCATAAATATCTATTGTTTGTCTCGTTTCTTTATTCGGATCACGATTTCGTTCTAATTTTTATAGATAAACTTAAAGCTTTTCTACAAGCCTTTTGAAAACAGTTAAAACTCCTTAAACTAAAGACCTAGCAAGAAAAAAAGCGTGCAGTTTTGCCAGCGCAAAGCGCAATCCAAGAACTTAAAGGGGAATTTTTCGACAGAACGTGTACTATAACATGTGAAGCCCAAAGCACTTGGGTTGGAAAATAGCTAGATAAGAAGAAGATCGGTTATGATATATAGATCAGAAATATGTTTTGGGTCCTTTATTTAGATAACGTTTGAGTTGGTGACTTTTAGAAAAACTGCTCGACTTTTTCTTTTTTGAAAAATTATTGCTCCAGCTCCTAGGCATGTTCATACCAGGAGGTTCGGTTTAGCTCTTTATAAAATCCGGATATGCGATTTCAAACCGACTTAGTTGAAAACCAGTATGGTTTTATTCTATATTACAGAATCGGAAACAGATATAAGATAACTTTTTTTAATAGATGGCAGTAGCGAAAATCTGATCTCCTTTTTTATAATTAGTTGTTTTTGGAGGCTCAAGATCCAACCTAAGAGGTTAAAACTTCTGAGATACAATATTTAGGGACGGACTATTTCGGATGTCAAAAAACGAACAAACCGATTAAAAGGAATTTATTAAAACCATGCTTAACAAAAAGGGCATCCTTCGATGTATTCAGCTCATACACGGATTAAAAGGAACTTATTAAAACCATGCTTAACAAAAAGGGTTCCTTCAATGTATTCAGCTATGAATGTCCTATGAATGTAACCATTTTCTGTTATTAAAATATTTCAAACGTAATAATATTTCCATCAATTTCTAGTCTCTCAAAACATGAAATATTGATGCTTAGATTAGATTTGGAAAACACATGACCTATTCGTTCATATCTTTCAAAAAGCTAAAGCTTCTCTCACAAAGAGAGACTGCCCCACTGTGCGAAAAGACAGCAAACTTACTTGTGCACTTAGTTGTATCTCTGCTTGACGTACCTCGTAACAGTAAGTCTCTGCTCAATCTCCAATTGCGTTTGCGCTCTCCCATTTAGCTTTTCGCGCACGTTCGTTTGGCTCATTCAATTTCGTTTTCAGTTGATAGCCACGCTCGAGACGGTGTAGTTGGGTACGTAATTGGTACGGGGAACTGCTGGAATACTTTGGTCATTTATCGGAGCAACCTTCGGTTTGTTGCTCAAGTTGTTGACGTTTTTAATGATGAGCTGATTCTGATTGATTGGACGCTCGTGTGACTTATAAGGGGGATAAACAAAGTGAACTCTTCTGTTAATGAAAATAAGAAAGTAAAATGTAAGGCGCTAATTGGATGCAGTGCGTTAAAAGCGCTTATAAGTCGTTTCAAAGAAAAGTGACAGTGAACGAGGAAAAGTGTCAGAAAACTGTCTGCAGTCTGTTTACCGGTATGACACCAGGCCTGTATGTGTGTCAGTGTATGCCAGTGTGCGTGTGTCTCCAGTGAAAGATGAAAATCGGCAATGGCTTTCCAAGTTGCAAGTTAGCGCCATAACAAATCAGTGAAAGTGAAAATTTCTCAAGTGTCAATTAAACTTTTTGTATTGCACGTTGTACTCCCCATCAGCACACAAAGTTGTTGTTAATTGTTGTCTTCGGAGTGGGTTTCAGTGTTGTTTTTTTTTTTTTTTTTTTTGAAACAACAATGAGCACTTACACTTTTGTGGCACTCATATTCATATTTGTTTTTGTACAAATATTTATGCAGTTGCTCAGAATTGGGCTTTGCTTTCCATGAATTTGTTTGACATCACGCAATTTCAATGTAAATTTATTTTTCAGTTATTGTCAGTTAACTCTGGGGCCTATTTTGCTTATCAGTTATGTAAATTGTATATTGCCACTGCGCAGTTTCATTGACAATATTTTCTATTCAATTAAGACATGCGACAGATGTAATATTTGCTGTACTTGTTGTTCATATTAGTTGGATTTGTTTTATTATAAGATTACTCTTAAGTTTTGCCATGCAAATACTACATCGAAACCAAAAGCGTCAAAGATTATGTTAGGCATTGAAGCCTTACAGCTGTGCAAGATCCGTGAAATGTTTTTTAAATGTTTATTTGACGCTTGTTATACCCTAAAGTAGACTACCTTCAACTTGCCATAAAGTGTGTGTAAGCCCTTAAATAATCTCTGATAACCATAGGAGAAACGTGCATCATACGTGTGTCATATTCCTAGAAAATTATTCGTTTCAAATAATATTCTAACAAAAATTTCGTAATAACTACTTTATATGTTATCTGTGTAAGCTGATAAGCTAGGGGTTAGCGCAGGTTTGTTTTGGTAGACATGAATCTATCGTCTTCTTGAGTGGTTAGAGCCTTATAACATATACCATTGGCAGGGGGCCTCTAAGCGGTGGATCTCAAACCCAATGAATCTGTTTCAAAATACGGCTTAGAATTTTCTTTGCCGAATCGACAAATAATCAGTTGTGTGGCAAAAACCTCTTTCAGCCAAATTTCAACCCAACAATCCATCGTAGTGTTGGATAACTTCTTCAAACGAATATCAGCCCAAAAGTATAGCAACAGATTACAGAAGATATGCCACTTTTCGAACTCTATTAAGATTTTGATTTGCAGAGCTGACAGCTCTTGTGATACTTCTTTCTCATCGCTAAACCTTTGAATTAAAAGAATCTTTTGAAGTTCTTTTGATGTGCTTTTTAAGTAAAAATAAGAGTTAAAGTTGTATTAGCTTGTTATTGTATTATCGTCTTACAGCTTATCTGTAAGGGATCGTTACCGAACGTAACTTTGCGTGCTTCAATCTCGTTCTTTATAAATATTCCGATAAGGTAAAATAGCGCGATTTACTTTACATTTTTGACAAATCAACGATTTATTCCTGATCGGCTTGATAGAGATTTCCGTTTCCGATTACGGTTCGGAAATCCAACTCAACCCAAATCGCAAAAGTTGTATGCATTTTTGACCAATGTTTGTTTTTAGTGACGCGCCAGAAATCTCCTTCAATCAAAATTCAGCCCAAAAGAAACTCGTCGGTGTGCCAAACATATCTTTCAAGCAAATGTTTACTCAAAAGCAAAGTGTCTTAAATGTCTTTAAAAATCTACTATTAAAGCTTTTTTTATACCTGAGTAGTCTCAACATTGCGAAATTTTTATTTGGAAGTAGAAACATGACTACGCTACTAGTTTAAAGACTAGTAACTCATTTTAAAGTTCAAAACTCCAAAGCCATGTAACAGGAATGTTTTTCATAGCCATTTCTACCAAAAGCTTGAAATCTCTTTACGTTGATTTAATATCTCCCAATTTCTCCAGCTTTTGCATATATGAAGTTGCTTGCAAGTTCGAACACTATTAAAGCAAACCAAACGTAGAACCATCGATAGATATTTGTGTAACCCGTGTATCACATACTTTCAAATCAAAAGGTTTTTTTTAAATCATCTCTATCTTCAATTGTTCGCTTAGCAACAATCGCTCCAAAAGCTTCTTATTTAACTTAAAAGAAAATCCCACAACTCTGTGTTATAATTACCCATGATCATTAGCCATGCTAGAGTATCTAGATTGAAGCACCTCAAAAGTAGCTTTTCTTTCTGGTTTTTGACTTCGTTTAAATTGCCACTTGTTTGCTGATACTTAGTTAAAGTTGTTCTGCCACTTAGCCACTTTGGCTATCATCAATCTAACGAGTACATTAACTTCAATTGTAGCTCATTTGCAATGCTATGCAACAAAAATGTAATTCAATTGAAGAATTTGATACCCCACCCCGTATTTGGGCTTGACTCTCGTGACTTATCACACATATTTTTCCGCTGACTGTTCAAAGTAGTTTTTTATTGGCTTATCAATGGCCAGCGCCTAAGCAGAAACTAAAGATACAAATAGTGTCGGAAGATACTAGCTGCCAGATAAGAGGCCCGGAGAGCAAGCAACATTAATGGTTTCCATTTTTGCCTGGTTTCATAACTCAGCGGCTGTTGTACTATACGGCAAAGTATTTGTGGCTATATATTTGCGGTTAGCTCGTCTTACAGTTGTACGTTGACGTCGTCGCCAACAAATGTTATTTTAAGCGTAAACAAAAATAGCGGGTTTATTAGTTAATAACATTCCGAGGGGTTTGCAACCAACGCAGGCAGGGGCAGCGGCAGTGTCGGCGGGGAGCAGGTATCGACTTTTTTCAGCTTGAACTAACAGCTTGCTTTTGCTTACATATATGTGTGTGTACTGCTGCTACCCACGACCCGTTCTCTATGCCTATAAACGAATGCAACTGACGAGCAGAATCTCCAAATCGTTATTATGATACAGATGTGAATATACACTTCAAGACACCCATAAGGCATGAGTATAAGCAGTCTATGTCCGAGGACGAACTAGCCATACGACAAGCGGAGCATATGCAAAAACTATACCAGGAGGAGCGCAGACGCAAGTACTTACAGGAGTTGCAGGACATGAATTCGAGACGCCATACGGATAACTTTACGCCATCACAGAAATCACCAATAGCACTCAATCGTTATGATGACTTTCCCACCGACGTGACGCTCAAGTCATTGATGGGACCCAAGACGGTGGCGCGTGCGCTCTACAATTTCCAGGGTCAGAGCTCAAAGTGAGTAAAGGCATATTTACAGCTAAACGGTTATCAAAACAGCAAGTACAGTAGACCATGAAATACGTTACACACAGTTATCTTTCAAATAATCTTCAAGAATACGTAAGCATTTCATCCAGCTATCTTTAAAATAACATCTTTCTTTTAATTAAAGCGTTATATACGAAGATATGTTGTTGATTTTTTTTAACATATCTTCAAAGAGCGCAATGTCTAGGTACTTATGTTGTTTTTAAGATAACCGCTTCGCTGCGAATGATCGAAATATGGAACATTACATTATTGTTAACCTATATTTCAGAGAGCTGAATTTCCGCAAGGGTGATACCATCTATATAAGACGCCAAATCGATGCTAACTGGTATGAGGGTGAACACAATGCCATGATTGGTCTGCTGCCCGTCAACTATGTCGAGGTATCTATTAATTTTATATAACAATGCACATAAAGATTAAGAAATTCTAGGATATAGTAGCGTTTACATTAATTTATATAAATGGTTTTTAAACAAGAATCCGTTCCGTATACGGCATTTTTGTCTACATGCTGCAAGGAATATTGAAAAAAAAAACTAACCTAAATTCCAATCAAAGCAAATATGGTCGAAATATCTAATTGAACAATGACAGATAGCTCGGCGCTCCTCCAGGTATCCCTGCTTCGCGCCGCCTATAGTCCTACCAGCGGAGGCATGGTCTACCCATCTTCAACAACCGCATTGAAGACCTCTCTCGCAGGACCTTCTTCATTCCTACACAACATAACCTAGCCCGTGTAGCCGCTGGATTTTAATTCGCTGTCAATGTCGTCGTAAGTTTGTTGTTCCGTCGGATGCGGTAGGCGTTGCAAACGCGTAAAGGACCAAAAATCGTACGCAGTACTTTCCATTCAAACATTCCGAGGGCATTTTCATCAGATAGCGTCATCATCCATGCTTCAGCGCCATAAAGCAAAACGAGAAGGATGAGCGTCCTATAGATTGTTAGTTTCGTCTGGCGAGAGCGATCTCTTCTAGTAACAAACTAACATATATTGGCAAAAGTGATTCTCCGCTTGATCTACAGCCTGACATCGTTTTCAATCGTGATGATGGTGCCAATGTAGACGAAATCCTTGACATCAGCAAAAGCATAGTTTTTTACATAAATCTGAAAATCCAACCGCTATGTCACTCAAGTTTCTGGAATCAGGAGTTGATTGAAGAACATTCTTTGTGTTTTTAATTGATCAGCTTCGATCCCGAATTTCCGGATTTTGGAGAATTGAGCTGTCCAACATACTGCAGCCTTTTTATATTTGTAGCACGTATAAGCCGGAGCACTTATTTCCTAAAGAGTTTCTGTTCATAAATCAAAACTCGCCAGCTTTCCAGCTATATCTTTCAACAGAATATTAATGCTGCACAGCTTTCCAGCTATCTCTTTCAACAGAATCTTAATGCTGTACGGGAGTCTGGTTTGGGTGGACCCATAGAGACTTTAGCAATGACAATACCAATAAAATAAAATTTATTAATAAAACGTTTTCGGTTCGGTTCAGGGTCCTAATTTCGATTTAATGTCTTGAAAAACGATATCATTCAATTCTCTCGAATTCGCACGTTTTAACTAACTGAAACTTTTAATCCCACACAGATTGTTAGTCGTGATGGCGCACGCACTCCCAACAGGCGTCCATCGGAGGGTCAAGCGCGTGCCAAATATAATTTCCAAGCTCAGTCCGGCATTGAGCTGTCCCTAAACAAGGGTGAGCTGGTAACGCTAACCCGTCGCGTTGATGGCAACTGGTTCGAGGGCAAAATAGCCAATCGCAAAGGCATATTCCCGGTCTCCTATGTGGAGGTGAGTTTAGACCTAAAGAGAGAACTTAAACATACTTACGTCTGGCATGTTTTCTACAGATACTCACGGATATTGGTGCCGAGGATATTGCAGCCAAGACGACTACGGTGATTAGCAGCCATAGCACGACAAATTTGCGTCCAACGCTGGACGTGCTGCGCACAAATATAAATAACGAGTTCAATACGCTGACACAGAATGGCGCACAGCCTCCGAATGGCATACTAAAGGAGGCCAAGCACAAGACAGATGTGCTGCATGTGGACACCAGCTCGCAGCCTCTGGCGTAGGTTATCCCAAATTGCAACCATTATAGAGTGTTATTTTAAAGTATAAACCCTAGATATCGCGCTTTGTACAAGTACCGACCGCAGAATTCGGATGAGCTGGAGCTGCTAGAAGGCGATCTGGTGCATGTGCTGGAAAAGTGTGACGATGGCTGGTTCGTGGGCACCTCGCAGCGCACCGGCTGCTTTGGCACATTCCCTGGCAACTATGTGGAACGCGCCTAGAGTTGAAGCCGTTACTGTTGAACCGTTATGATATTGAAACAGCGGCAATATGAAACCTATAACTGTTCATCGCTAATTTTAATGAATTTGTAGTCTAATATACTTAACAACAGTCGCAGGCAAAAGTAATTTCATCAATATTTCATTGATTTTGTCAAAATTTATGTTGTTGTTACTTTACTTTTTGCCCTTGTGGTTTCTTTTCTTTTTAATTTAAATGTAAAACTATTTATTTATTTTTAAAAAAGAGCATTAATTATATACATGTTGAAATTATGTTTATTTATAAAAAAACAAAACAAAAATTAACAAAAGTTAAAAAAAAAATAAACAAATACTGCGCCCCACACACACAGCCACGTACCAAAAACTAATAAAAAAAAAAATAAAAAACTGTTCCAAAAAAATTATAAAAAAAAAAACTAAATTAAGTCCGTGCCTGATAATTTTTCGTTTATTAATTGTAACTAGTCACAGCTACTTTCCAAAAATTAATAAAAAAAAAAAACAAATATATACAAAAGTTGTATGTTAGTAAAATGTGTGCGCCATTTTGTTTGCAACACTTAAGTAAGCTGTAACTGTATTGTTGAAATCTTGAAACTCAAGTGCCTTAAAACCGAAATTCAATTGACTAAAACGTAAAAAAAAAACTAATAATAAATGAACCTAATGCTAATTATAACAGGCAATAATCGAGCGCTTATCGTTGTTTCGACTAGCTAATATCATTAATCATAATACATAATACACATAAATATAATAATGATTATAACGAAATAAAACCGTTGATGAAAATGTATCTGCAGAACGTGCATCAAAATGAAAGTTATATGAAAAAATAAAACAAAAAGCGTTTATCACACAGACACTGTTGCAAGCGTATTTAGTAAATAAAGAAAACAAAAACACCAAAATGCAGTTTCTTTCGGAAAACAAAAATCATCTGTTTCAGTTTTACTATATACATCGACAGTTACTTTAGGCCTAAAAGCTAACTTAACCTCAACTTTGCACCAATTTGCGCTTACGTTCCTGTTTCAGTTCCCGCTTGAACGCACGCTGTTCCAGCTCATCAGTGTACTCTGCATACATGCGCAATAGCGCCGGATACAGCTTGTGATATTGCTGCAAATCGTGCAAGGTAACCTGCATATTGTCAAAGGCTATGGACACATTTTGCATAGCTTCCGGGCTGGGCAGACGTGGACACTTGGCGTAGCGCTGAGAGAAATGTGTCAGTATAATATGCTTGGCCTGCATATCCCGACCTTGCTGTATGGCCTGCGAGATGGTGCTGTGCGTCTTCAGACGTGCCTCCTCCTCCAGATCATCCTCCATGGTTGCCTCGTGTATTAGCACAGTGGAATTCAGCCCCAGTTGCACAAGATCAGCACAGGGCATAGTATCACCGCTATACGTCAGCTTGACAGGCTGGTCCTGTTGTTGTTGCTGCAGTGTTATGCTCACACCAAAGGCGTGCTGGCAATGCCTCACCAGACAAGTGGATATAGCGCTCAAACCCATAGCCGCTACACGCTCATCGCTTAGTGGCAGCTCCAAGAGCTCACCATTGCCTACCAGCGAGTAAGCGTCCGCAATGGGCTCTATTTGGCGGCTATAGAATTTAAGCCAGGGCTCAATTTGCCGCGGTGCGAGCAGCAGCAAAGGTGCCTCCGGTTGCAACTTCTGTCGTTCCAGTAGCAAAGCTATGAGGCCAATATGATGATCGGCATGCAAATGTGATACATAAACAGCATGCAGATGTCGCATGACATGCTGCGCCTGCTCGCGCCCAAAGAAACGCACAATTTGGCCATAGGTGCCCTCGCCGCAGTCCAGCAACATGTAGGAATTGGCTGCAGTTTGTAGCAATATGGAGCTGACATTGCGAGTTTTGTTGGGCACGCAGGAGCCAGTTCCGAGAAAGATAATACGCGGGTAGCTAGTATCGTTGGGAACGCTAATATAATCTTTTTTAAGCTGTTGCAACAGGTCTGTAAAGCCTGGCACCGCATGTGTTTCCTTAATATATTCTTCCGGCGTCAGTTTAACTTCCAGTGAACGATCCAGACCTATAAAACAGGTGGGTTAATTCGGTTTACTTAGAACACATTTAATGACTCACGCTTTTTGGGCCTTAATTGATAGCTGGACATGGGCACAATGCCTTGTAGCTCTGTGACAGACTGCTGCGTTGCCTCCACCTCAGTTTCTGGTTCATCCAATTTAGTTTTCTTTAGATTATTACTTAAGCTTTGACAAGGTAACTGTAGCTCGCTGGCTTCTGCGAGCAGTGGAAATATTTCTGGCGACAACTGATTTAACTGAAACTGTATTCGATGTGCAGCTGCATAACCGGAAAATGGATTTAGGGGTGAGTTCAAATGTATGTGCTGTGTGCAAGGCGAAAAGTTTGCCGCCATAAAGGCTTGATAGTCCACATGTGCAACCACTGCGGGCACACTGAAGTGCAATACAACTGCCACTTCGGTCAACTGGGTTGCCGCAAGCTCTTTATAGAGCGCTGCTTGCGCCTGCAGCGCTGGCAAAAAATCGTCACTAGGCACATCAATAAACACAAAAGACAAAGCCGTTTCACCGGGTTCTGTAACATCCACTGAGCGCACAAGCTTGCCACAAGGTAAGGTTATATCTTGACCGTTTTTCAGCTGTCCTAATAGCGGTCCTGGAGGTACGCCTTGCTCCACACACTTGTCCAGATTTAAGGCACCGGCGCGCGGCTTCAGGTTACATATATAACTGATGACTACCTTGTTCTGGTCCAGTTGACTATACAGGGGCACAGATTTAACGCTCAAAATGGAATCCTCGAAATGAGTACATATGGTGCTATCAATGTTGTCTATTTGCAGATTTTTTAGCACAACAAATCTACGCATACTCTGCAGCATAGTGTCAAGATGTGGCGGTCCATGAAGACCCACATTGCGCACGCCTGCATCCTGTATTGTAAGCGCCAGACCTGGTAAGCCGCCAACAGCTACCCAGCTATTGCGCGTCACAAATATTTGCTCCAGACGGGACAAACGCGTTTTATGCTCATGTGCCAAACGTTGTGTGCCCTCACCGCAGTTGAACAGATAACGCGATTGATCTGTAAAAAGATATATGGCACTGGGTGTGCCATTAGCGCCCGCGCCCAACACCTGCAGATTCACTGTGCCCGGCACTACAGAGGCTAGTTTCTTACGCAGCACATTGGGTTGACGTTCATATTTGGTTGGTGCTGTGCTGACGCTGGCTGCTTGAACAACGGTGCTGGTCATGCTAATGCTGCGTGGAGTTATTGAGAGTGTGCGTATGGTTCCATGAAGCGCAATGCAATGGAATTTTCTCAAAAACATCCGGAAACTGTAATATGGCAAAATCCGCGTGCAGACTTGCATCAGCTGTTCATTAGAGATGGCACAAAAGCTAATTTTTGTGCAAGGCAGGCACATATAGCTGGCTGCTAACGCAAATGCATCCCACTCATAAGCTGGTTACTACATTACTACACAATACAGCAGTGCAATGTATCGATACAGGCTTATCGATAAATACACGTGTTTTAGTCGTGTATTGTTTTGCCGCACTGCCTTAAAAAACTTAAATATTAAACAAGTTAAAGCAAAATGGTATTTTTTACGTGCAACATTTGCGGCGAGTCCGTCAAGAAACCCGCCGTGGAGAAGCATTATATGACACGCTGCCGTGGTAGCAACAAAAACGTGTCTTGCATGGATTGTCTCAAAGATTTCTACAACGAGGACTATGTTGCACACACCAAATGCATATCCGAGGCTCAAAAGTATTCCAGCCAAAGTGCTGGCATAAAGGAACGCGTAAACAAAAATGAACTAAAGCAGGAAAGCTGGATGGACATTATACGCGCCATATTAGACAGCACGGAGTACAAGTTCTCGCCACAAGTGCGCGATGCATTTCAGCGCCTGCAAAGCGTGGACAACGTGCCACGCAAGAAAGTCAAGTTTGAGAACTATGTACGCAACTGTATGCGAATGGACAAGCATCTGTCCACTAAGGTCTGGGTGGTGCTCGAAAAGGAACTAGATAAAATAAAGGAAGCCAAGCAAGCGGCGCTGGCGGCGGCAAAGGCAGCCAAAGAACAAACTCAAAATGGTGTAGCCAATGGCAAGCACGAAGAGGATGCGCCACCCAAAAAGAAAAAGAAGCTGGAGGATGCTACCACAGAGCCAGCTGAACCATCAGCTGTAGAGGAGTCAGCAAGTCAGGAGTTTGATTGGCAAGCACATATGACCAAAATTGTGGGCAAACAAACTGACGATGGCATTTTCACCGAAAAACTAAAAAAGAAACTGCTTAAGAAGTACACCAAACATTTAGCAGTGCAGGAATTGAGCGAAAAGCAATCCAAGAAGTTCGACAAGCGGTTTGACAAGCAGTTAAGAAAGTGCGCGTCTCTGCAACTAAAGGGCGATTTGGTTAAGCAGTGTTAGTTAAATTTAGGCCTAAATTTAAATTAACTTAGAGCATAATAAAACGTAAGCAAATGCAATAACTTGTATACAAATTTATTGTTGCCGGTTAAAAAACTTCCGGCGTTAGAATTTACGGCTAAATTGCCAGCAGATTGACAAATTACATGGACTGATGTTTATCACATTTGAGATTTATGAGCGCAATTAACAGCGATAACCCTATAAAAGCTTGCATGACAACTTACAATTGGCTACAGTTTACGGAGAACTACGTAGAGATGCAGTGCTTTAATTTGCTGTTACTATTCAGCCTACTGGCGCTTTTGGCGGGCCTAACTCAACCCATTGCTGCGGAGCCGTCGCCCAAAGGACGTGGTCATACCACACGCCGTACACCACAGCCGGAGAATCTCTACTATCTGCGCTGAACTCTTTAGCGCAGTTCATTTTTTCTGTTATATCATGCACCCTAACGTTTATTTCCATGTCATGACTACACAATAAAGCAAGTTTATATGTAGCGCGTAGCAATTCTCTACAGCCTAGGATTTGTATTTATTGTGCTGCATGCAGCCGCGCAGATATTCCAGTGCCGCAGAACATGCTCCAGTGTTGTGAAAACGCTTGGGCGGACAGTTCAGTATCATAGTATTAGATACGCACTCCATAAGCAAGCCCGGATAGGGATGACAGCCATATTTGTCCAAGCGTTTTGATAGCTCCTGCACGCTTTTATGCTCCATTAGCTCGAGCGCTGTTGGCATTGAAGAGTGAGCATGATAGAGCTTAGATATATATTAAAGCAGTACACACCATGCTGGCTGCACTTGACATAGGCATCATAGAGCAGCGCCTCATCCGCATCATCGGCCAGTTCCTCCTCCAAATGAGCGCGCAATCGCTTAAGATTCAACGATTTGCGATCGGATTTTAAATATTCCGTGCTATTTAGCGTGCACTCGGCGGTGCACTTCAATTAAAGCGTTATTTCATCAATTAAACTCATGATTTGGCGGCAGACTTACAAACATGTAGACCTGCTCCTCCTTATCGTTCCTATAGTGTATCTTTCCATGCCAATCCACTTCGCATTGTGCAAAGTGTGCATTCTCATCGTGTAAATCACAGCAAAAGTCGTGCTGCCAAGTAAGTTTATAGCAGCTTACAGAGTGGGTTTCTAGCTAGTGGATCTCAAAGCAACCGCTTACCATGGTATCAGGCGCATTAACTTCACAATCCTCCTCCTCCTCCGCCGTATTCCCAGCAGGCTTACTGAATCCAAGCTGCAGCTGCAGCAACATTAGCGCTATGTACAACAATTTTGAGCGGCACATTTTGAAATACATTGTTTTGGGAGTCACAACAAGCGCGGCTTTTATATAGAGCTTCTGCACAAGCGTCTAATTTTGCGTAACATTTTATGACTTTTAATTACAGGCTTTATTAAAGTTTTTTAATTTAATTCGCTTTTGGTAATTTATTTGCCGCCTCGCACACATTGGGGCAAGTTTCATTTTGAATTCAGTTAGAAGGCTGTAGTTCGAAATGATGCAGCCAATCATCTTAGATATAAAAGCATCATCTGGATGGAGCTCAATGTTCAATTGATACAGCTATTGACATAATATTGAGTTCCAACAAACTTTAAATAATCATTCGTCTTTCTCTAGTTGGACATTGTGTGTATCGGTCGGTAGTAAGTTGCTTAAAAATCGGCAAATGAACACCAGCAAAGTACTGAGGTACGTCTTCCGGTCTAATATATATATGTGTTCCACTCTGCTTTCACATTTGACCCTAACATCAGCAATGGTGCGGAATGTGTCTTTATCCAAATCGCCGCGGTCTTCAACCGATGTCAGCAATATGACTTACACATACTGAACTGCATCGGAATTTCTTATTGTATCGGCGAGTGCGATATCTTTCAATTCTTCCCGCGAACTTAAAAACTGATCTGATTCGAGCGATTAAAGTTTTTAAATCTGATGCTGAAATTTTTTTTTCGCTGAATCCCTTCGAAATTTCATAGCTGATTCTCTTCAAACTGTTAGGATATTTATTTTATGCTAAAGTAAAGTTCAAAATTTTTAAGAATTTTAAGAAGTTTGCGTTTGTGGGACTTTCAAAAATAATGAAGAGTTATGAGTTATCTAAATACCTTGGATTGGAATTGGACATCTTTTCGACAATTGTATACGATTTTTTATTTTGATTTTGGGTTTTTGGAAACATTTCGAAATCAACTTATAATAGGCTAAATTGGTTTAAGGAAAAGATTCAAAATATGTAATTACTGAATTAATGGGTAATTGGGGACACATATGACGCACATTTACTCCTCAATTCAAACTTTGTAAAATGATAAAATATTTTAAAATTTTTGATTCTAAAATATATTTCTCATTTTATTGCTCTGTCCTTCGAAATCGACTCACAATTTGACCTATAACTGTTTGTTGAAATCTAAAGAATTTTTAATGACTAAAATTAAGTCATAGTTTAACTCGATCGAATTTTACGCGTTTCGGGGACTAGTTGACGTGCGAAATCGATTTATTATATATATGTAATAGGCGGAAGGAGGCGTGGCCGACCATAAGTACACTACTCAGGTAGCGATTGGAACATGTCCGTCCGTATGAGTCGCTGAACCATGAAAGCTTATTACACAAAATTTTACCAAAAGATGCGGGTAATCCCCTGTCATATGAAGTTTGTTGAATTGGGTTGATATCTGCCCTCAGCAAATTTTCGCGTTTTACAGCCTTGCCATTAAATCTATCAACTTAAAACTTGTGCACGTGCATCTACGTTATAAAAATGATAAAAATCGGCTAAATACATTAAAAGTCATAATCAAAAATGTGCTCATTTTACCCCCTTTGCCCAGAAACAGCTCCAAATTTCCATTACATATAGATATAGATACATGTGAGCTAAAGTTACCCCCCTTCCCCAGCAATCGATTTACCTTAATTACAACCGCACCCCGCAATATATTGATTTGAAAATTTCCACAGATATTTGTAAATGTGTTTTCGATCTATGTTTTTGAAATTTAGCAACAATGGCCTTAGAATACTGGGCACAAAAGTAATTTTTGCTCCCCTTAGTAATCAACTTCTCAATAGGAAAATTTTTTACTTGCTACTTTCCAATAGGAAATGCTTACAGTCATATGGAACTTTTGAAAAGCGATATAAAAGTAGATACTTTCTTTCGCATTTTATAGTGATTATGGGGATAAAAGAGTACAGGTTATCTCATTGTCTTGTACCGTCTGTCTGCATCAAATTTATTTTGATCGCTCTTTGGGATAAAAACCCTGTAGGAGAAAGACCATATTGATTTGGCGCCCTACGAGTGCTTTTTTTTGGTGTTAATTGTAATTAACTAATTTTAAAATTCCTCCTGGTTCCTTAAGTTTGTCCCTTAAAAGAGTTACTCTTATCTAAACTTTCGAAAATCTACTCTAAAGAGTAGTATAATTAAAGTAACCCGCAGTATAAAACGATATCGCATTTTAATTTTGATCGTTACAATTAATAACACTAAACAGTTAAGATGTCGATTATTAGGATCCCTCCATCGTAAGAACTCCATTAGCTGTTGTAGACATTGTGTCGTTCTGCTCCAATTCCTGGAAGTATACGCTTATGAATCCGATTTCCACGTGCCCTGCCTTTGCCCATTAGCTTTGCGCCCCCAAAAGATTAATACTCACAAGTCAAAGGCATCCATCACTGATCAAGCGTCAAAAGTGCAACAGCAGACGCACCCTGCTTCCAAATATAGTAAAATATACATATATCTAGAGATACGAAACGAAAACAAACGCAGATACATATCTGATGGTTAGACAGCCGGCTGTTGTTGAAGAAATGTATGCGGAAGCATAACTCCAGCGCCTGCAACTAATTAACCGAGAAATACATCATAAATAGTACGTGGTTGTACAACAACCCACAAACGTCATCAGTCAAGGCGCAGACGAAGCGTCGCTGCCCTTAGAAGTTCCCTTGCCACATTCGTCATACGTTTATTTTTGTACCGTTCGAGAGATCGCGAGGTGGCATACTCTGCTGCATGTGGTAGGTAGGCGCTGGAGCTTCATTGGTGGCATGCAATGAGCGGCAATCATGCGGCACGTGTCCGCCTGAAGTTCAGAATTCGATGGAATTGGAACGTAGCTAACTAGGCATTGCATTGCGCAAGTTCTGGTCTGCTTTTGGGCACACGCTCATGCACAGGGACGGTTTTCAATAATATGGCGCCAGAATATGCCCTTTTATAACACTTTGGAAAATGTTTTTATGTCTCACTACTATCAATAATGTTGCTTTTTTAGTAAATTTATAAGAAAATGTCAGAAGATGAAATTATGTATATATAGAGTATGAAAAATTTGACCCTACAAATAAGGTTTTCATGGCGATTCTTGTACTTTCAACAGACGGAGATTGTACGAGACACCTATTATCATTGTACGTTTCAATGGTACTGTCACTGTTAGTCTCTATTGCGGGGTTCCTTCAAAAATCAGGACCCTGGCGAAAAGTACCCAAATAACAAAAAGTACAAAATTATTATGGATGCTACGAAAAATTCCACATTCGAAAACGTTAATATTTATTTTGACCAATTTTTCCATTTTTCTTTTTTTTTATTAAATATAATAAACAGCAAAAAGTTTGTTAAAGAGATGAAAAGATAAATTGTCAAGTTTAAGCGCCTTTCGAATGAAAAACAATTAGTTACAAAAGAAAGAAACTCGCATACTTCAATGATAAATGAAAAATTAAATTGGTAAGAATACTTTTTAATAGATTTTAGGGATTTTTTAACATAAAATGTAGATACTATCAAAAAAAAAAACCTTCTGTGAAAAGTTTAACCACCGTTTTAATACCTTCAGTTCCAAATTACTTGTAATTTATAGCTGGTGAAGCACAGCAATTCGTCATTCACTCTTGCTTTCATCACTGTACGAACTACCGTTCGTAGTGATAGCGAATTACCATGAAATTACTTGAACATTCAGAAACAGAAAACGTTCTCGCCGCTCCACCCTAAAACCGCTCCTGCTCATACACACCTAGGAAGCTAACGGAACGCCGCACACTAAATCTAAGCCAAAGAGTAATAGACATAAGTTCCAGCTCTAGTAGCTCCTGGCACGCTCTGCTTTCCGGCCCACATGCGCCTAGCCCAAACTCAGCGAGAAAGCGAGAAAGGTAACGATCGCTCTCGAGCACAGAGTGCTCTCACACACTCACTCATGCACTCCGGCGGACGCTCGCACTCTCACCGCGACCTTAAGAGCATCCATACGCCATTGCGCTGCTTCAGTCGAGAAAGTGTTGTCAACGCGTGCGTTTCATTGGCTCGGTAAAACGGAAAAGGAACTAGAGTCCAAAGGCGCTTTGTGTCGCCGCTCCAAGACACACAATTCCAAACTATATACTATATTAAACTAGTTCTGGTTGTTGGCGGCTGTCAGTGCTTGTTGGTAGCATTTTATTTATAAATTTGATATTTTTGGATCAAAACTGAAAGCAAAAGTTCTTTCTTGTGTCCAAGTTGTTCGGTGAAAATGCTACAAGCAATATTGTGAAATTTTTCCAACAAAGTTTTGCAGTGACAAAGTACACTAAAGTTAATACTGAAAAGAATACCCAATAGAATCATGCAGTTTTTAGGCCACTTTTTGGCTGTGGCTTTGCTGCTCTGCGTAACAGTCAACGCACAATTCGAACATTACCTGGATACTTTGGGCGCCAATGAGCTCTACGAGTTTGTGCCGGATACGGGTCGTCTGCTATATGTGCCCAAGGGCGACAGTGAGCAGTCTTTGTTGCAGCTGGAGACTGCCATACATTTCTATGGCGAGAAATATGATCAGCTTTATGTGAGTATTAAGTGCCTAACTAATAAGAATCATTTCGCTTTTTTTCTAAGCCGCTTAAAAAGTGACAAAGTTTGCAGTGAATGAATTTTGCAGCTGTTTTGATAATGGATTGCACTCGTTTGCCTTCTTTTTTTTTTGCGCCCGATCATTGATAACCTTAGCCAATACATCAACCAATATTAGCTCACACTGACACTTTGTATGATGTCAATAATCATTATTTCAATAAGTAAATTCATAGTTCTAGTTGTATAAAATAAAAAGTGTGGCAGCCAAATGTGTGTACTATGGTTTATTTTTGGCACACAAAAAATAACATCAAGTGAAATCGACATTAATTTTCGGCAAACATGACAGCTAGCAAGCGATTTCAAAATAACAAAGTCGCCACAACAAAAACATCATTGTAATTTAATGTGCGACACATGTCCGTTCCTCCGTCCGGCCACATGTATATCCGGACCAGCGACACTTACAAGCCGCTACTTAAAACCGATGCCGCGTGAAATCAATTTGCACACTCAAAACGCCCACATCTATTGGCAGATGGAAGAGGGGTGCTCCATTCCTTGCTGATCTGCGGGGCAAGCCATTTTTTAGGCGCTACTATTATAAATTGCCTAGGCAGTCAGTTGGCAAGTCCGTCCTTCGGTGCGTCAGTCACTCAACCCATTGATGTCGCCGTGCCATGTTGGCTCCATGCCAAAGTTTTAGCGTTTTGTGCTAAGAGTATATGGAAAATTATGAGTTCTTTTAGCGCAACTCAACGCCAGAGTCATATGGTCCGTCATATAGCCCCATAGGCATCGGCATCGGCATAGGCAAAGTGTTGCCTATTTTTGTTAGTTAATTAACTGAATTTATGTGTCTGACGTGGAAAATAGCACGCGGTATAAAATGGGAATAAAAGCATCAGTGAAATACCGCCATAGAACCACATAAATTTTAAATATTTTTTGATGATTTCCAGAAAATATTAAGACCAGAGCTGCAATATTTTTCCGGTCATTTGCCTTAATTTCCATAATAATAAGTGTCAAACTTTGCGTATTATTAGATCTTTACAGAATTTGGAATGGGTTTATAAGAAATTTATTATAAAAGCTTTCACTAACAGAATTCTCTGTTGGACTTCTAGTATATAGATTCGCTCAGAGTTATATCAGACTGTTGCTATAGCCGATAGTTCATATGATGTAGAGAAGTTTATCAATGTTTTCCAAGCTTTTGTACTGCTATTTTCGTGTTAGCCAAAACTCATCTATGCCTTGAGTTAAGAACTCTTTTAGCTTTATTGGTATTTAACGATATTTTAATAAGTTGGTTATAAATCTCAATAGGTTATTTTACAGTAATAACGTAGTTTAATTCAAAATTGTTAAAACCCAATCACATTTAAAGTTTTCATAGCGATTAATCCATCCATCTCCCGTAATAACTACTTTGGTCTGGTTTCGTACTCTAGATATATAATCGTTACTCTCCCTTAAAGGTTCGGTATTCAATTCACGAGTTGCATCATGTTGAAGAAGATGCTCTAGAGTCAAGCTTATCACTGGATTCCAATGGTATGTTCGCGAGACGCCCTTTCATACAGTCCTCTAGCCATTTCAGAACAGATCTGTATTCTCAGTAACAGATAAAATAATGTGATCTCGATACATTGCAATAGATTCAAGGGTCAAAAATAAGTTTTAGCACCATTGCTAAGGACCTTCTGGTTGCTTACGACATCATCCTCATTGCGCTAGGATTCAAAAATACTCTCTGTGACATGATACAGAGAGGATTATATATAACCTACGATATTGGTGCAGGGTAGTAGGGCTCAACTTCAACACGGCACAAACTTTAGTAGGGCCATTTGTTAGAAGCTACAAACCACTATGAATAAGGCAACTCGATCTCAGAAGCTCTTCTATTCACACAAGTACAGAAGGCAACATATGCACCAGGGCATACACCACTTCTGCAACTGAGTTTCATTTCAATTCAGCACTTATAAGTACCATAAAAGTGAGTTGATAACGAAATCTAGGGATTTGGGCCTATGTCTGGACTCATATTATCATATACATATTTACTAAGTGCTGGATTGACGATTTGTTCTTAAATTAGTATATAGTTTGTCAACTCTTGACCAACCATGGCGAAATAGCTAAAATACCCTTGTAGATCTGAATCATTCGTTTTGTTGGACGCCTATCCTTTCACTATTCCTTGTAACATGGAGATGAGTAGTCTTTTTCTATCAAGAATGTGTAACTTACCTCGCTGCGCACATTAGCTCACTGCTCTAACATCGGGCAGGGATTAGAGCAGCTAACTAGGGAACACCACGTGGCGGTTGTGCGTCAAGAGACACAGAGCTTTACCCTGTCCCACCAAAACACAGATCAACCCGTCGGACTACATGGACAATAATCAGGAAACTAAATTCAATTAGAGCAGCAACTTTTCGAAAGGCGGTTGGAGTTCTTGCCATCGGTTAAAACAGGAAAAACTTGGCAGTAAATGAATCATTCAACTAAATTTTGGTTGAAATTCATTTCTTTGTACAAAGTTATTCCCGTTATTTCGCTTTATAGGCAAAAGCAATTAGATGAACGATTCGTAAACGTAGGAGTTAAGAAACTATTGAACAATGAGAACAATACTTACAACCCCGAAATTCATTGGAATGACTTCTAAAATCAACAATCGGTTTATATATAGTTTGTAGTAGGGTTGCTAGCCGGTTCGAATCCGTAGATCCGGATGATTCGGCAAGTTAAATAGAAAAAAGAAACTTCAGCACTGTATTTTAAAGAATTTTTGTTAAAACATGGAAACTTAGTTGCAATATTAGGATGATATCGAATAATTCGTTGTAGTTAGTTGGCAGTGAATTTGTTTAGTAAACCTTGGTTTGAGCCAAAGTCCAGCCGGCTGTTGAAGCTAATGTCAAACTCCCAGTCAGGGTCAAACCCGTTTACCCAACCTCATATGACTTTCGAACTCTGCTTTGTGAAATATTTCAATTTTAGCTCTAAGCGTATCAAACTCTTTGAAAAATGTGGTTTTCTACAATTGGATCGATTAAAGCATTCTAAAGACAATATTTTACAATATTTGGATTAAATTTCTTGTCATTAACTTAACCTTTGTTTGTCGTTAGTCTTATTCAAACGTGCAAATTTATTCTGGGGAAACCACAAAATGTGGCTATAGCTAAAGTACTATTACTGATCTATCTTTTAAAAAATGCGAACCTCTCTACAGATAAGCAATTTGAGTGTGTTCGCACCTTTTTTTTTGTTTTTTGCATGCAGCATTTCAAAAAAATATCTTTATTTATTTGCTTAAGAACATTTTTCACATTATTTTAGCGCGAATTCCTGCAAATAATGTATTTCTAATGGTTCATTAATCCATTGTAGAATATTTAGACCGTACTGATTGGCCTATAGACAAATGTTTTCCATCTTATGGTTCTAACACATAGCCCGCTAATCTGCCAAAAATTCCAGAGCCACACGAGTCAGAGCGCCTGTTCATTGGTCATTAGCAAAGCATTATGCGAATATTTCCACATCTCGGCAACCATGGCGTGTGGCCACTGCTGTGGCAGCTAATTGGCATATAACCGCGGATGGAGGAAAAACTGATTTATGACGCGGCAGGCCTAAACAAAAGCATACCGAGCAGATTAAGAACACCTGTGTTCCAATTACAAGCAAGATTTGTTTATGTAGTCGGATGAGCAAAGGAATCTCGGAATTTATGCACTCGATATAAAAATAAACTGCATACAGGTCGGTGAAATACGGCAAGATGAAGTCTAGGAGTGGGAGTTAGGGGGTAGTCGTAGCATGGAGTGCATCGATGGAGCTAGAGTTTCCAGCACAGCTGGATAATGTCGGCGCACACACAAAGAAGCGGTTCGAACGAGTTGAAACTAATTTTAGCGAGTGTCGATGCGCCAGAGACGGATGCGAGTGCCCAAGGGAGGGCCAAGTGCCGACAAGGAACTCAATTGAGAAAGTCATTAGAGGCGGCGGCAGCAACATGCTTAGCAATGCATATCGGGCCACGCCTCACTGCACTACTTTATGTGGCAGAATATGCAACGATGATCTTTGGATTGTCTTTTTTTTTTGTTGCACTTTGGGTTAATGATTTGTTTTTGTTTTGTTTCCGCCACTTGGAGACACCCTTGCATCTTAAGTGGCCAAAGACAAGCGCATTTATGAGCCTCTTAGCACTTAGCATTCATCTAGCTACTGCTAATGGGTCCTACAAGTGTGTGAACTGGTAGTACTGGTATTTGGCGTGAAACTCAAAGCGTGTCAGGCGGCCAAGCTAGAACTTCCGTTAGCTCAGGCACTTAAGCAACTGTCTCACTCTATCATTCAATGTCTCATTTCATCCCTCTCTTGCAGATCAATACCAATGGCATACTGACATTCAATGTCGAGTTTGCGGAGTACTTGAATCAGCCGTTCCCCTTGGAGTATCCCTCTGTGGCGGCCTTCTACTCAAATGTGGACACCTCGGATAGCAGCGACAGCAGCTCCATCACATTGTTCCAAACCAACGATGAGAACTCACTGGGCAAAGCCGAAAGCCTAGTGCGTTATGCCTTTAGCGAGCAACATGAATTCCAGGCCAATCAGCTGATTGTGGCCACCTGGAGCAATGTGGGTTACTTTGATTCCAAGACAGACAAGCTCAACACGTTTCAAGTAGTGCTGATTGCCAATGAGCAGCAAACATTTGTGCAATTCATTTATCCCGATGGCGGTCTCAATTGGCTACAAGGTGAAGGTGGTTCGCTAGGTCTGCCCGACATACGCGCACAAGCTGGTTTTGTATCCGAAGATGGCCGCTTCTATAATCTCAATGGTTCCGGCTCGGAGAATGTAAGTGTAGCCCCTTGTTAAACTATATAACTAGCTAACTTACACTGCTTCCATTACAGGCACGCTTCCTTAGCGAAAGCACCAATCTGGGCGTGCCGGGTGTCTGGCTGTACCAGGTAGCTCCACTGTCGGAGAGCGAAAATGTGCGCGCTCCCGACAATGCCGAATCACGTACGGAGTCACCTGCCTTAGCACAGACCTGCAGCGCCCGTGGCCATCAGTGTGACACGCATGCTCAATGCTTTGATAAATCCGAGGGCTACTGCTGCGTCTGTGAACCAGGCTACTATGGCAATGGACGCGCTTGCATAAGCAATGAACTGCCCATACGTGTCACCGGAACGCTCTCTGGTGAGCTCAATGGCCACCCGATGGACGAGAGCGCCAAGCTGCAATCCTATGTGGTCACCTCGGATGCGCGCAGCTACACAGCCGTTAATCCCGTTAACGCCGAACAGGGTGGTCAGCTGCGTCTGGTGTTGCCGCTGCTTACTACCATTGGCTGGTTGTTTGCCAAGCCCATAAACAATGCCCTGAATGGTTATCAGCTGACAGGTGGCAACTATTTACACATCTCACGCATACAGTTCGAGACGGGCGAGGTGCTGCTGGTTAATCAGACCTATGAGGGTCTTAACTATTGGGATCAGTTGGCGGTCAAGATCGTGCTGTACGGCGAAGTGCCACGTGTGCCCCATGAGGTGACGCTGCATTTGGCGGATTTTACAGATGAGTACCGTTTTGTCAAGCCTGGTGAGATACACTCCGTGCACTCGCACCAGTTGGAGCTGCCTGAGGAGCAGCGCATCATTAGCTTCCAAGTGGATCAAACTATAATCTACCAAAGTTGCTTGCGTGATGATGATGCTGATCCCACGGATACCACCGTTCTACAAAAGGTTTCAAAGATTGTGTTGGACTACTTTGAGCGTGATCAGGCGCTGCGCACCAATGCGCTAACCAAGATCGGCGTGGATATGGAATCCAATGCCTGCACAGATGGCAGTGCTCAATGTGGCGATAATGCTATTTGTGTGCCCTATGAGGACACCTATCGCTGTGATTGTCGTCATGGTTATGCGCCCCAAGTGGATGAGCGTGGTCTCGAAGTTTGTGTGGACATTGATGAGTGTGCACAAGGCACGCATGTTTGCGATGATAATGCGCTCTGCTCGAATAGTGATGGAGGATTTAGCTGCACCTGCTATGATGGCTTCGAAGGCAACGGCTATAGGTGTCTGAGCAATAACACGGCTGATAATATTGAGTATCCCACACAGCCTATTGAGTATCCCACGCAGCCTATTGAGTATCCCACGCAGCCTAGTGAGCAACCTAGCCAGCCTAGTGAGCAACCTAGCCAGCCTATTGAGCAACCTAGCCAGCCTATTGAATATAACACTCCCAGCTACGAACCCGATAATAGTCATTTGTCTGGTGAAAATGTGGACTATCCACCTTATGAACAAGGCACACAGCATCTGGATGAGTGTTATGTAAGTAGAGGCTGTGGCATAATCTATTGTTCAAGTTTACAATAAGCTTTTGTACACTTATAGCGCTGTTCACATGATGCGGACTGCCATGAAGGACGTTGTGTATGTCGCAGCGGTTTTTCTGGCGATGGCTACAACTGCGCACACAATTGCGGACACGATGAGGTCTGGGAACATGGACGCTGTGTGCCCATATTGCTGGATGAGCATGAAGTGGAACCACACTGCAATATCCTGGGAGAATGTGACTGCCCAGAGGGCTATGACTTGACTGAGGATTCTAAGACATGCCGCTATGCAGCTTCTCCATATGATGTAGAAAAGTCTGACGATTTGGGTGAGCGAGCATAGTCCAACAAATACTTTCCAGCCCTACAGAACTCAGTTTTGTGCTGTAGCCCTGAGTTTACACTAGTTTCAATGGTGCGAGTTTTACCGAGCTATGTTTTTTTATAATGCTTTGAGTCTTCCGAATGTTTCGAGCTTCTTCTTATTCAGGTCTCATTGAGCCAACCTATAGAGCATACCTCAAATCACAACTTTACTAGTATCGAACGGAAACTTGGGTTCAACTCTGGTCCTACATTTAGTTTGTGCGTCAAGTTAGTTAACTCGACACAACGATCGCTCGGGCCAAGTAAGCCACCGTCAGAAGATTTAATCTGTTCTCAAAAACGTTGTCCAAAAGGTTCCATTCAAACAAGCTGATGAAACTACCCGGTCCTTGTTATGTGTAATAATAAGGGGTTTTTCGTTTTATTTCATTAAATTACTGTTTTATTTTGAACCCTTACAGTGCCTTGCGATGTGGATGCCAATTGTCATATCAATGCCACCTGCGCCTGGTATGAGCATGAACTGCGTCATATTTGCACCTGTAATCCTGGTTTGAGCGGCGATGGTTACAGCTGCGAGCCCATTGACGACTCTTGCGCGATTGTAAGTAGTTTGTTACTATCTTCATGCGTCGGTGCTTACAAATCCTTACCACCAGAAACCCGAGATCTGTGATCCTCATGCTAGCTGCTTGTACAACGAGCAGTTGGGTAAGTCCAATTGCGAATGCCAGCGTGGCTATGGTGGAGATGGCTACCACTGCCAATTGACGCCCGAGTGCCAGGTGGCCGAGGATTGCGGTGAAAGTGCCTTCTGTGATATTGGCGTTTGCCAGTGTAATGAGGGCTACGAGCGTGATGTGAACGATGTGTGCGTGCCAGCTGGACGCTGTGGAGCCGTCTTTTGTGGAACTAATGCCATTTGCAAATGGGATGCCAGCCAAGGCGTGCAATACTGTGACTGCCTAGAGGGTTACCAGGGTGATGCGCTAGAGGGTTGCCTCAGCAAGCCTACGCCTTGTAATGTGCGTAACATTTGCGGTATACATGCCACCTGCGAGCCCACTGAGTAAGTGATTGCAAGTCAATCCTGATCAGCATTAAATTTACTTATTCTGCAGAGATCCGGCGAACTATGAGTGCCAATGCAATTCGGGCTACCACGGCGATGGTTATGTTTGCATCGAGGATCAAAACTGTTTGAACAATCCCACGTTATGTGATATGAATGCCAAGTGTCATTCAACCAATACGGGTCTGGTCTGCGTGTGCAATCAAGGTAAGCTTATAAAATGGGTTACGGCACTACAAACGCAGGCCTTCCTAGTTTACTTTTTGATTTCTGGGCTGGGCTGCTGCATCTGATTGGACTCGGGAGGACAGGAGCTTAGAAAGCAAAATCCCATTATTGCCATGCATAAAACCACATTTAAGAAGCCGTTGTTGCGATCCCAGGTCAACGGATGCATAAAGAATTCTCGCATAGACTGTATGGGCGCACTAAGTCTGTTCGAAATCGATGTCCTTTCGTGTATCGTTCGTACATTCAATGACAGTTTTGTAGGCAGCATTGGCTGTTTTCGGCAGCACCTCAACAAACTAAGTCCACCAATTTCTAAGGACTTTCTGAACGGCATGTGGGAAAGCATTTTGTTAATTTATTAAGCTTCTTTATTTTGGCCGAAAAATATAAAAAAAATTTTGGGATATACTGTTAGTTTCTGTGAATTTTTGCACAGAGCTTGCTATATGTTGTGCTCTAATCATTAAAACTTAAACATTTACTTTAGGTTTCTATGGCAATGGCTCCACTTGCTTTGAGCGACCGCAACATGACTCCGACTTTTTGATTGTCAGCCAGGGCGTGGTTATAGTGCGAGTTCCACTTACCGGTCGCAATGTGGTACCTATTTCAGTGGCGTCCATGGCTATAGGCCTGGACAAGGACTGCGTAGAAGGTCGCGTCTACTGGGGTGATATTTCGGCCAAGAAGATTATGAGCGCTAAATATGATGGCTCTGATGCGCGTCCCTTCATTACCACAGGTGAGTACTAAAATCATTTGTACATAGCTTCTGTAATCTAATGATCTTTGATCTTTATTTGTCTAGACGTTGAATCGCCCGAGGGCATTGCTATTGATGTTGTTTCGAGGCGTCTTTACTGGACAGATTCAGTTAAGGACACTATTGAAGTCGCTAGCTTAGATAATGCCACTTTACGTTCCGTCATCATAAGCAAACAGCTGGTAAATCCACGTGGCATTGCGGTGGATCCCTATAGAGAGTGGGTATTTTAGCAAAAATATGTTCTGATATTAAAAATCTGCTGCCCCCTTAGAAAACTCTACTGGTCCGACTGGGATCGCACTGCGCCTAAGATAGAGTTTTCGGACTTGGATGGCACTGGCCGTGAATTGTTGTTGGGCAAGGAATCTGTTACACTGCCAAACTCGCTGGTGGTCCTAGAACAAACTGGTGAGCTGTGCTATGCTGACGCTGGCTCCAAGAAAGTAGAGTGCATAGATGCTAATAGCCGTCAAGTGCGCACAATTTCCAATGAGCTATCGTATCCCTTTGGTCTAACATTTACACACGATCAATTCTACTGGACCGACTGGACCACGTAAGCACCTGCTCTCGCTAATCTCACTACCTGGTTTAACTTGGAAAACCTTTTATTATAGCAAAAAACTGGAGAGTGTGGATAGTATGGGCACACGTCAAAAGCCCATACAGACGCCCTTCTTTGGCAGTCACAAAATGTATGGCATGACTTCCGTTGTGCAGAACTGCCCACAATTCGAGAGTCCCTGCCAGATCAACAATGGCGGCTGCACGGATGCACGACTCTGCCTGGTCAATCGTAAGGCTCCTTCTGGCAAGAGCTGCAAGTGCACAAGTGCTTCTACTACCTGCAACCTGCCCTCGCCCTATGCATTGGCAGCTGCACGAGGAATTTAACTCAAGTTAAATATACACTTACACATAAGCAAAGCACGGGGATACACAGAGTGAAATTTATACCAACTTGATCACAACGTGTAGCTGTAAACTTAATTCAATTAAAGGTAAATAATTTTTGGGTATGTATATTCTACAAATGTAGAAGGATGAAGAGCGCAAGGACCCACTGATTATACTTTACGTGCAAACAAAACCAAAAAGAATAATAATTAATTTAAAAAATAAAATAAACTAATGTCTGTGCCATTTTTTGTAAATGTTCTCACTCAATAAACGTAAATGGGAGTCTATAAATGAATAAAAAGTTGATGGCCGAAGATGACTACAGCTCATACTAATTTTAGTATTCCGTGTGTATCTATATTTAAGCAAGTTTCGGAAACTAGAAGGGAGAAAGCAGCTTCAATAGCATTACCATAAATTAAAATCGTATCAGACTCGGTTATGTTCACCTTTTACTTATCGAATTTAAATCCGCATATTTTGTTTGCATTTCAAAAGAATTTCCATTAAATTACCTAAGCAATTGTCTTAGCGGGTTCTTAAACCGCCTTACTATATGGCAAGCAATTGTCTTAGCTAGTTCGCAAACCAGCTAGCGTTATGGTAAGCAATTGTTTTAGCAAGTTCGCAAACCGGCTGAGCCAATGGTCTTTGCGAGTCCGAAGAGAATGGATTTATAATTATGTCTTTTTATTTATAAGATTTAACACTTATAAATCAAATAAACTTTAAATAAAAAACGATTGAATGCTAATACATTTAATTTCATTTTTATATGAAGGCATAAAAGGACATTAAACAAAACGTGTTGGTTTACTTATATAATTTTAGTACTACTGTGTAAAACTACCTTTTGACTTTCGATTCTTTTGGCTCTTCGTCAAATATTTTTAAGTCCTTAGCGTGATACCAAACTCCAATATTAAAGAAACCGCCAATAAAAATGAACAAGGCAGAACAAAGATTAAATGCATACCTGCAAGACACATATAACATTAGAAAAATAATTATAAGACTTATAAAGCTAACGCCGTTACCTTAATGTTTTGGTGTCGTAAAGCCAGCAGTTACCTTTACTGCTGCATGTTCTGCCCCAAACTAGGCAGTACCTATCTAAGATCCAACCAAAAAAGACAGGACTTGGAATAAAACTTAACAATGAAACCAGCATGCTGCCTAGTCCCAAGGCAAAGCTCTTATCTTCTGGTGGAACACAGCGTAAAGAAATTAAAAGATTTGTGGATCTACCGGAAGCTCCTACAAGTTTTAGAAAACACATAACCGCAAGAAACATTAAAAACTGATTATGGCAATCAACTTTACAGGCGCCGTCTGTGGCAAGCAGTTGCTGTAATATCAGAAAAATTCAGTGTTATATCAGATCTGTTACCTTTCACAACGAATATGCGAACTTCAATTCCCAAATATTGAAAGAAATATAATTTTTCTATAAATTCCTAAAGTAATTGTTTCAGCACGTTCGCAAACCGGCTAGGGTTATGGTAAGCAACTAATGTAGCGCGCTCGCAAACCAGCTTAAGCATGGTTAAGAAATAGCCGAAGCGAGTTCGCAAACCTACTAATGTTATGGTAAAGCCACTGGTTTTAGCTAATTCGCAAACCAGCTGTGTGTACAGTGGGAAGTCGCGGGAAATTTATTGCCGAAAAATCCTTTCGAAAGAGAGAGCGGAAAAAGACCTTTATATTACTTTTGTACAAACCTGGGCATCACCTGCAAAGTTCGGTGCTGCTGTGCAAGCACAGCCTTGGTATATATTGCGTCCCAGCTGGTCGTTAGCCTGTCCAGTGCAGCCCGCATGACAGGCTGATATATAGGTTACATTATTACTGCCGCATATGGGCGCATAGTGCACATAGTCGCAGTGGCAGGAGGCACTGCAGCTAGCACTGGATGCCGTCAAAGTTGTCATATTATCGCTACCATCACAGCCAATAAGCACATAGCATAAGATTCCAGTCACCGTCAAAAAGTCAACTATGCCATTCCAAGCGGCCATTTTACGTGCGCTTGGCTTGTACTTGGAGATGACAAAACCCGAGATTAATACGCCTGCTGCAGAGAAGGCCAGCGCTGCGGAGCCGGTCGCCATACTCGCTGTGGCTGCCGATGTTCTATATTGGGTCTCAATATACTTGGGCGTGAAGAGCCAATAGGCCATGTAGCCAAACAGATAGAATATCGATGCGAGCGTGTTATATAGAAAGACTTTGTTTTTGGTCAAGCGTTTCACAGTACGCAATAAATTTCCAATAGACAGTTTATCCTCCGGCTTGCTGCACACTTTTAAGGCAGCTACTTCTGCTTGCATTTTAATACGCCTGGCTCTGGCTTTAGGCAGTTCCTTAGGGAACATAGCTAAAGATATGGCCGATAATAGTAGTATGGCCGCCAATATAAACCAACCCAACCACCAGGCACCCAGCCAGCGCGGATCTTCCGGTTTTATCAAAGGCTTCAAATCTGGCGCAATGTACACACGTAGGCATAAAGAGGCCAAAGAATAACCAAATGCCGGTCCCAGCATGCGCAGAAATGTTGACCAACCTGCAATTATACAATACATTTAGCGGGAATTTCAACAAATGAAACTTTGGAGAACAGCATACTTAGCATAGCTGGAGTTTTTGACTTCGTCGTATTATCGTCCATATAGGATATGCCTAGCACATAGAATAACGCCTGTCCAATGCCCGCTATAAGCTGTGCAGTCAGTAATAGTACTTGTGGCACCCAAATACCAGCTTGCTCCTGGCAAAATGGTTGCTCTCCACTGCACAACATTTGGTCTTTCTCTGTGGTACTACTATTAATGTTGAGTGTCCCGCGACTCAGCCCATATTCTTGTGTTAACTCCAAAGCAGCATCACCAGCTCCATAAATAAAGTGTATTGAGGACGTCAGCAGGCAGAAGACAACAAAAGTAAATATACCTAAAACTAAATTTAAGTATATATGATAACGCTAATTAGCTATGGATTTACCAAAGCCCATCCATAGGGGGCGATGTCCTCTACCGGCATAGTAACCCAAAATTGCTGACGACACCATTGTGCTCATATCATTGCCTACAGATATAATGCCAGCTATCTTTGTTGGTATCTTATAACGTTTTTCCATCGTTGTAAGCGTACCATTAAAATACGCAAATGACATCGACATCATACATCCTCCGATACCATATAGCACCATATACATGTTCTCCGTGGCAAATCTGCTTGGGATTGTAGGGTTTAAATACTTAGAGTTGGTGTACTTTTCTTAAGAAGTTTTTATTTTTCACTAAAAATAACTTAACCAGAGCAATGATTTGTGTACTTTTTGTAACCCATTCTGGTAGCCCAATCCGACAGCTCAATATTTCACGAGCATTGCATTGAACATTATCTTACACGATTGGAATTGACTACTACTTGTTCACTTTGACTACTATCTCGCAAATCCGTAAATCCGTCAAGATAATACGTTCGGCTGTCAGTTTTCTCTAACTTTGCATAAAATAGCGCCATCATGCGAAAACAACAACCTAACGGGCATGATCTTTTTTCCGCGCTCACTGCTAACACAACAAACATGAATCTTCTCGCTCTCTTGTGTACGTCGCTAACACAGCACACACAAGCGTAAGACCGTCTGAGTCGGTCTTACCTCCAAATCGTGAAATCTTTTCAGCAAGCCAACTGTTCTGCGTCTAGAGATAATGTTGTCGTTGAATAAAGTCTTCATAAGATCGGCTGTTTTGGGTCTTTACTGGCATGTGTCACCAATCCGTTGAAACCAAATCCCTTTCGAGATCACGAACTTTTGTGATAAGCCGTGAAATTATTTCTATCGCTCTAAAATTTCTGTTTGAACTGATAACACAGTTCAGTAAGGTTTTGAAACTCCCAAATAAACTAGAAAAAACTAGTGTTGTTTGGTTGAGCTTTAAAATAACACCATAGATTGGTTTTTTGCTTTCGATTAAGAGAAGTTTAAAACTTGCAACACTTTAAAAGTGCAACAACGTTGTTGGCAACTCTATGAAAAACCAAATGCAGAATACGAATCTTCTGATAAAAGGTCGTGTTTCTAGGTCTTTTGGTCTTCGAGAAACTGGTGCCACGGACAGACAGACATCAGATAAATCAATTTCCATTAACGTGCTGATCATTTTGGTACATATTCCATGAAGATAATTTTGGTGAAATGTGAATCGTCATGAAAAGAAGCTATTGAATGACAATGAAAGTTTGCACATCGACTAGATCTTGTTAAGTTATTTTAATATTAGAAAACTTCTTAAATATCATCTTTTGAAACTGTTCTAGTTTCGGATATATCTACCTTTGTAGAAAGAAGCTTTGACATAAGCCCCAGCCACATTGTGTGTCTTCGATTTCTGTTTCAGCCAATGCCGTATCCTTGAATTGTTCAATTTTTTTCACTTTCTTATCTTCCAGAAAAGGCGCTACTTCGGTATCGCTTTGCTTCTTCTCATCCGACATTGCGATCTAACACCAATAAGCAACTTGAACAAACTGTTTCACAACTTGACTACAAATTTTGATGTGCACAAAATTTATCTTGACATTTATAGATAATACAGAGCTCCCTTACTAAAACCATGCAAATGCAACTTATGCATTAAAAGCTTATCATAAATCTCTTACAATCGTGTGCATTTTTTTATTTAAATTCTTATCAAACTATAAAAAACTGCCAATCTTGTAGCTCTCCTCTTACATTCTCTTAACAAGATAACTAATTGTTATGCTTGGCTTCTGCCATATCCAACTGCTCCTCTTCGGCAGAGTTTATTTCTGGCTTATCATCGTCGAATATTTTAAGATCTTTGGCGTGATACCAAACAGCTATGTTCCAGACACCTCCAAAAATAATGAATGCAAAAGACGTCAGATTCAGCGTGTGTCTGTAAGACAAATAGATTGCTTTAATTTTATATTTAAAAAATTTATATTAATAGCGGTATTACCTTAAACCTTTTGTGTCATAAAGCCAGCAGTTGCCTTTACTGCTGCAAGTTTTTCCCCAGACCAAGCAGAAGGAATCCAAAAGCCAACCGAAGAATATGGGAGCTGGTATAAACGTAACCAAAGAAATTATCATAGAACCCACTCCTAAGGCAAAGCTCTTGTCTTCAGCAGGCACACAACGCAAAGCAATCAGCAGATTAGTAGATCTACCGGTGGCTCCTACAAGTTTAAGGAAACACATGACACCCACAAACATAAGGAACTGTTTGTAGCAGTCCACGGGACAGGCGCCATCCACAGCCACTTGTGCCTATTAGAAGTTTAGAAGGTTTCTACTATAAAAACGACTACTGCACAACTTACCAGCGGATTTTCGGTCAAGCCAGCTGATGAAATACAACCACAACCGCTGTATACGGTGTTCCCCAGTTCATTCTTCGTCTGACCCGTGCAACCAGCATGACAGGCTGATATGTAAGTGAGATTGTCGCCGCCGCAAATTGGTGCATAGTGCACATAGTCACAGTAGCAGGAGGCGCTGCAGTTGCTGCTAACCGTCGATAAAGATGACAGATTATCGCTGCCATCACAGCCGATAAATATATAGCATAGGATACCAGCGGCTGTAAGCAGATCCACAATGCCGTTCCAAGCGGCCATTTTGCGCGCACTCGGTCTAAACTTTGAGATAATACAACCGGAGACAAGCACCCCGGCCGCAGAGAAACCCAAGGCTACAGAGCCCGTTACCATGCTGGCCGTGGCTGCAGATTGTTTGTACTGTGTTTCAATATACTTTGGCGTGAATATCCAGTACGGCATGTAACCAAAAAAGTACAAAATCGAAGCCAGCGTATTGTATCTATAGACTTTGTTGTTGGCCAAATGCTTTAACGATGTAATCATGTGGCGTAGGGACAATTCCTTGGGCGTAGTGTCAGTGCCAGCTTTTAGCGCTTTTAGGCGTCTGGCCTTGGCTTTAGGCAGCTCCTTTGGAAAGAGCATCATTGAAATTGACGAAATTAACATAATGCCGGCTAAAATAAGCCAACCTAGCCACCAAGCACCCAACCAGCGTGGATCCTCCTTCTTTATGATCGGCGTCAAGCTAGGTGCAATGTAGACCCGCAAACATAAAGAGGCCAATGAATAGCCTATGGCAGGTCCAAGCATGCGCACAAACGTTGACCAACCTTTAAGAGGGGCAAAAAAAAAAGAGAAGTGATATAGTCGGTTTGGGATGCGATATTGGAGAGTCCAGCAGCATTGTTTCCTGTTCCATTGAATGGAGCAGTGCGTTTGGTTGATAATAGATGACGTCCTTACGATTTAGGAGATTTTGAAATCCAGCAAAAGCAAACAAAAAAAAAAACACATCCATTCATTTCCCTTAACCACTGAATAGTGGGAAATTCATTACGCAATGATCCGTAAAAATCTTTAAAACACTTCCACGAAATGGAGAAACTTTCGACGAGAACAAATTATTAAGCAATAAGCACAATTTAGAATATGGAGTTTTTCAAGTAAATAAGTAGTTTTCAAACTATTGCTTTTTAAAAAGAGGTTTGATTTCGGATTCGAAATTAGCGATTCTAAGTTTACCGGATAGGCACATTTTAGTCAAAACTCCTAATTAAGTCAAATTTGTTGCCTTGTGTAATCGTAACCGATATGCTTTTCGTTTCGATTTCATTGAAAAATGTTCAGATTGGGTTTTTTTATAGAAAACGGGCTGCCATTTGCATTTTTTTTTCTATAAGTCACGTTTTTATGCTAGCGCTATATACTCTGAGAGTTCTTTGCTTTGCGAGAGGGAACGTAACTTACTCTTTCAATATACTAGACAATATTTCATCCTTTGCCTGATGCTTTTTTCTGATATATAATCCGAAAATTATCGACTCTTACTGATGGACAGACTTTATATTGACTTAGCTTTTAAAGCAGAATCTTTTACGTGCTCCACACAGTGTACAGGGTAGTACTATTGAATATTTACTATTATACAAGACGGTACTTACTTAGCATAGCCGGTGACTTGGACTTGGTTGTATTGTCATCCATATAGGCAAGTCCTAGTGTATAAAATATAGCACATCCAATGCCGGATATAAACTGCGCTACAAACAAAATGAGTATTGGCGCCCACAGCCCACCCTCCTCTACACATGTGGGCTCATTTTTATTGCATAGAGATTTATCTCCGCGCGTCGAATTTGTATTCAGGTTATCTATTTGTCCGAATAGACTTGTAAGCTCCAAAGCTCCTTGTCCAGGTCCATAGAGGAAATGCGGCAATGCAGTCATCAAGCAAAATACTACTATCGTTAAGAGACCTTAAAAAGATCATACAAATTAGCAACCTTATAAAAGGTTACGCCATAAGCATATTTACCCATGCCCATCCAACGTGGCCGATGTCCTCTGGCACCATAGTATCCTAGAAATGCGGAGGCCAACATGGCGCTTATGTCATTTCCCACCGAAATAAAACCGGTTGTTCTTGTAGGTATTTTATAGCGTTTTTCCAAGGTGGTAATAGTGCCGCTAAAATATGAAAATGCCATGGCGATGATGCAACCGGCGAAGCCATATAAGGCGACATACACATTTTCATTGGCTAATCTGTGATGAAGAGCTGTCCATTTAAATAGCTCGAATTTGAATAAAATGACTTACCTTTGTAAACAGGAGTTTTTAAATATCCGAAAACCGCAAGTTGTGTCATCGATTTCTTCCTCTACTTCACTTGCACTTTTCTCACACTCTTGTATTTTTTTTTTATACTCAACACTTTTGTCCAGAAAAGGAGACACTTCGGTGTTATATTTTTTCCCATCCGTCATTTTGTACCTATACCACTGATCATCTCAGGTAAACTAAACTAGAACGAGCCTAAAATTAAGTAGATATATTTAATCTCGACGTTTAAGGCCATAAAAAAATCATAAACTGGCCCATATGCCAAAGCACCTTGTCTATGGCTTTGTGTAATGAACTAATATGTTTCTTCCTTATATTATAGAGATAAGCATCACCACGTGCAGTCTTTCAACTTACTTATGTTTGGTTTACGTTTTTGCTGTTTAATAAAATATTTGCTTTGATATTAATTTGTCATCGAAGAAACTTCCCTGCTTGCATGAATTTTACTTTCCAAAGTGTTATACGACAACTGATAACTCGGGTGTCGGAAAATGTTTGGGAATGGTGCTGGACATTGAACCGAACTTATAGAATCGAAAGAGAAGATAAGAAACGACTTCTAGTCAAGATATTAAAGCAAACTGCAGCGACCGCTTAAAAGCTTTTAGTGTAAATAAGCTGTTGAAACGATGAAGCAACATCAAGATTTTGCATTCAGCACAAAAAGCTGAACTTTCGTTGCTCTTCTAGCTGAGGAGCAAAATGCTTTCAATTCGATTTCTGCCAGATCTATATTCATATCTTCATATCTTCAAATCTTAAAATCTTCAAATCTTCAAATCGTCATATCTTCATATCCTTATATCTTCATATCTTTATATCTTCATATCTTCATATCTTCATATCTTCATATATTCATACTTTCATATTTTCATATATTCATATATTCATGTCTTCATATCTTCATATCTTCATATCTTCATATCTTCATATCTTCATATCTTCATATCTTCATATCTTCATATCTTCATATCTTCATATCTTCATATCTTCATATCTTCATATCTTCATACCTTCATTCTTCATATCTTCATATCTTCATATCTTCATATCTTCATATCTTCATATCTTCATATCATCATATCTTCATATCTTCATATCTTCATATCATCATATCTTCTTATATTTATATCTTCATGTCTTCATATCTTCATATCTTCAAATCTTCATATCTTCATATTATTATATCTTCATAGCTTCAAATCTTCATATCTTCATATCTTCATATCTTTATATCTTCATATCTTCATGTTTTCATATCTTCATATCTTCATATCTTCAAATCGTCATATCTTCATATCTTCATTTTTTCGTTTCTTCATATCTTCTTATATTTATATCTTCATGTCTTCATATCTTCAAATCTTCATATTATTATATCTTCATATCTTCAAATCTTCATATCTTCATATCTTCATATCTTCATGTCTTCCACTCCCTTTTTTGTTGCCTCTTTGTCTTCGATTTCTATGTTTTTTATGTCTAATATGTCGAAAATGTTTTACAGGTCTACCAGCCTGCAAGATGAGAATGTAGATTGTCGCCCCCTTTGTTATGCAATAGGTGTAAAGCTTACCATTTTCCCAACAACCTGTTCCGTCTTTTTTTTTTTTGAGTCTTCAGTACGAAAAATTCCACTTGAATAAAAGTAAAATTATTATTTACATAAAATAAAAAGAGTAGCTAATTTTTGCAATTTGGCTTATCACGCGAACTTGACGCCATAATACATTTTATTGTACTAACACTACAAGGAAATCTCACATATACAAAATCGACAACATCCAACTTCCGCTTCAACAGACTCACATATTCAAATAGATAACAATACATAAATATATTACAACTTAAATTTCTGTATTCTTTTCGGCATTCGCTTCCTCTTCGTGCTGAACAATCTTCATTTCGACTTCTTTGACTTCCTCGTCGAAGATCTTTAGGTCTTTTACATAATACCAAACACCTGTGTCGAATATGGCACCAATGGCTATAAAAACCGCAGCAGTAAAGTTGAGTGTGTAGCTGAAATGAACCAGTCAGTACGGCAGTAAAGAAGCATATCTTAAAGATACTTACCGCATGGATTGAGGATCATACAACCAACAGTTGCCTTTATTCGTGCATGTCTTGCCCCAAACCAAACAAACGCGATCGAACACCCAGCCGAAAAATATGGGACTTGGTATGAAGGCCAACATCGAACATAACATCATGCCAAAACCCATGGCAGCAGTTTTGTCCTTTTCCGGCACACAACGTACGGATACAAGAAAATTGGAAGCCCTGCCCGTAGCACCGACGAATTTGAGACAACACATGACCGCCAGAAAGGTAACGAACTGTGCCCAACAGTTTACAGGACACGCGCCAGACATAGCTTGTCCTTCCACAAGGAACTAAGGAAAAATTGAAATTAACCGAGTGTTTAATGGTCAGAATTAAAAATATACCTCTGTATGCTTGGTTTCAAGCAGCAGCGCGGATGTTTCTACAGCGCCTATCTCATTGGCCAAATCCTGTGTGGTTAGACGCTTGAATAAAGGCTGTACAGTGGCATTCTCTACGGCGCTGGGAATGCAAGCGCAATCATAGAATATCTATAAGCAAAATCACGTTATAACATTTGGAAGCAACCTAGTGCACACCTTGCTTACCTTTCTGCCATCGGAGTTCACATGCAATCCCTTACAGCCTGCATGACATGCCGATATGTAGGTCATGTTGTTTTCTCCACAAACGGGGGAATAGCGCACATAGTCACAGCCGCAGGCCGAGTTGCATGTTGCGGTATCGTTTACCGAACTGTCGTGTATGTTTACTATGACAGAGCTCTCATTGCCAGGACATCCGATAAATGCATAGGCCAATATGCCGGCAACAGTCAGAAAACCAACAATTACATTCCAAGCGGCCATATAACGAGCACGTGGTTTATAACGAGAAATAATAAAGCCGGAGAGCAGCACACCCACGGCGGAGAAGGCAAGTGCCACGGTGCCAGTGACCATGCTGGAGGTGCTGGCCGATTGCCGATATTGCACCTCAATGTACTTGGGCGTAAATATCCAATAGGGCGTATAACCAACTAGGTAGAAGATGGAGGACAGTGTATTGCACATGAAGGTTTTGTTGGTGGTGAGACGCTTAAAAGTCTTCAGCATATCCTTGAAAGAGGCTTTGGCTTCCGCTGGGGACTTTTCATCGAACTCTGCGTTAAGTTTTTCCTTTTCAGCATTTTCTTTGGCTTTTAGCGATTCACGCTGCTTGCGGCGTTCCTGCTCAATGGCGCGCCTGGCCGCAGCTCGCGGTAGCTCTTTGGGAAACATGGAAAGAAAGACACTGGAAAACAGCAGCAATGCGCCCATGACCAACCACCCCAACCACCAGGCGCCCAGCCAGCGTGGATCCTTGTTGTTTATAACTGGATGCATTTGTGGCGCTATGTAAAGGCGCAGGCAAAAGGAAGCTAAAGCATAGCCTATGGCAGGTCCCAACATGCGCAAGAAGTACGAGAGACCTAGAAAAAGTAAATAAAGATATGCATTAAGGTGGCTCTAGAAAACTAAGTTTGACGAACAAACTGCTTTTTGAAGTTAAAGTGGAGAAAATATTTTTAAAAAAAATTGGTCCACCCTAAATTTAATTTGCTATCATATTTATGGTATTTTATGCTCAATTTTTATAAATGATAATTTGCTTTATGTTAAAGGTCTAGACAATAATTAAATTTTCTTTTTAGCAGTCAGAATATTTTCTAAAAATGAAAGCACTTCAAAAATTATTTAGGTCTTGTCGAGAAACAAGTCAATTAAATTCATAAGCATAGAAGTTGCAACTTCATTATGGCGGTATTTAGGGTGCACCAAAAAATAATTCTTGCTTTAATAATAATTTTTGCTCTATACACATATTGATTAAACTCAGAAGCTGCTATCATGCTGGTTAAACACAGTTATCTTGAGTTGTCGCGACAAATTTATAACATTAAAATGTCCAACAATATTGGCTTATCTCAAACTGCCATTAGACCTTTGGCGTTTACTTTCCGGGAGTAACGAGTTTTGGTCCAATATTTGCAGTGTCATTCAAGTCTAAACTTGGTTATAACTGGATCGTCAGCTAAATCCCATATACTTACTTAGCAAAGCGGGCGTTTTTGACTTCTTGGTATTATCGTCCATATAAGACACACCCAGCGTATAGTACAACGAACCGCCGATGCCGGATATGAATTGAGCTATAAATAGCACTAATTGTGGTGCAAAACTGCCCTCGCCCACCTCACAGGCAGCGCCCTTTCCATTCAGTCTACACAAAGTCTTCGAGCGCTGCTCTTCTATGGCATCCAGTGTAGCATTTTCATCGGGTATAGCACCAAATTCGGAAGTCAAAGCTAAAGCATCCTCACCGGGTCCCCACAAAAAGTGGGGTGTGGCAGTGAGCAAACAAAAGGAGACAATAGTGAGCAGGCCTGCAATATATAGTAAGGTATTGTTGTAGCATAATACTGAAACTTATTTCAGCGGTAGGCCTACCAAAGCCAATCCAACGCGGTCGATGTCCTTTGCCAGCGTAATAGGCCAAGACAGCGGAAACCATAGTTTGACTTATATCATTGCCCACGGAGATAATGCCCGTGTTCTTAGAGGGTATCTTAAAGCGTTTCTCAATGGTGGTTATGGTGCCATTGAAATAAGCGTACGTCATTGAGAAGATGCAGCCCACAATGCCATAGAGCAGCACATAAGCCGTTTGGTTGGCAAATCTAGTGACAATTAGTATTAAACACTATATAACTCGAAAGTGCTGTCAACTTACCGTTGAAAGAACTTGCCCTTAAATATCCAAAAGCCGCAAGTAATCTCCTTGGCCAGCGGCATGTCATTCAGCAGCTTGTTGATCTCCTCCGTCATAGTGCGATCATGCTCGGACTTCTCACCCTTGGCTGGCTTGTGTGCAGCACCATTGGCATTGCCGTTTTCCAGCAACTTGGCCTCAGCATTCAGGCTGTTCGCGAGCTCCTCCTGCTCGTCCTCATCGGCGACAAGCTCCGCCTCATCATCTGCAGCCACTTCGTCGACTGGCGCAGCAGCTTCCAAATCTACATGTTTATTCTGCGCTTCTTGCGCGGCTTTTGTTTCCACCATTTTTGCTTTTGGAAAATTTCAAGGTCGAATTTCGTTTTTGGACACGCTTCTTCTCTAGTCGCACACGCGACTGCAGGCGCACATTGGCCTCTTCCGCTTCTGTCAGCGACTCAGCGAGATAATTAACCTATGCGCACAATATTTCTTAATTTCTCTAGCTGCGACTCTGAAGCTTCATAAGCAATTAGCTGAGATTGGGTTATATGATTACTGTTGAGTAGTATCTGGAGAACAACCGCACGTCTCGGAATAAGCTACACGAGTGACATAATGCCGCCGATTTACTTGCAATCTTAACTGTATGAAGCTAGATGTGCCGTTAGACTAACCACTCTTTGATAAATGACTGAACCAACTAAGCGCCCTCAGAGCTGTTGAGTGATCTTTGGGATGTTGACGTAGTCGTCTTTGTTACTGATGTCTGTCTATCACACGAAGTTGTTGTCCGATGTCGTCCGACTGTTGACTATAAATATTATCTCAAACGGTTTATCATTTGCATTTAATCTTGAAACAATTTTTTGTTTCTGCTTTTAGGCACGAAAGCATCAATGTTATTCCAACAGCAACTTATCATAAAATCTTATTGCTTTTCTTAATTCCTGCAAATGTACGATTTGTTTGCAAACTTTAAAATTATCAAATAGACAGCACATTTGTTTGATAACACACTCAGCGCCCGGCCGTAATCTTCTAGTTAAATAAATACGTGTAGTTTTTGGCGCCTGTTCTTTCTTTTATATGGCGTTTTATGTGCGTATGAGTTAGCATATCGATGAAAACATCATCTTCAGTGTCATTGAGATTAGCAACTCACAGCAGCCCACTAAAACTTATGTAGTAAAGATAACAGCACTCTTTTTTGCATATTGTTTTTATTGTTGTCTACAAACTAGTTGATAACACTTGTAAGCATTATTAGCCACATGCACATGTACGCACTCGCTCCCATACTCACATACTGCACACACACACATACACGTACTTAGAATCACTCTAAGTTAAAGATAAAACCGTGGTTTTCTGCGAATTCATTCATCTTAGTATTGACCCCCCTCAAAATACTCAGCCTTGCTTCCATTTGAATCTAGTGTTTAGTCTCGAAATATTTGTATACACTATAATCGTTGGGTGGAGCGTATTATAGATTTGTGCACGGTATGTGACAGTGTGTGTGTGGAACCAATGAGTATAAAAATGTTAATGCGCGCATATGAATTTTGTCGAATCATATTTCTATATTGTAACCTCATCTGTTTTAGGTAAATTGCGTGCCAATTTTAGACCACTTCTTTAATCAAATTGGACGTAATTCCATTTTTTGTACATACTTATGTTCATATTTTTCTAAGCATACCAAATTAGACTCGTGTGAGCAGAATAAACGAAACAATATTCATTTTTTGATGTATTAAACAATCGCAAGGTTCATTTAACTTTTAGTTTGTTTTAGAAGGGGAATAGTGTTTCCTACTGTTCGTACACCATCCCTTTTTTAAGAATTAGAAGGCTCATAGGTGGTCCAACACAACATACTCCTACATGAACTCTTAACACATGCCTTTGAATTCGAGGTCCTTTGGCAACCTGTATTCGAGTGACAAGAAACTCTGTTTGGCTAATTCAAAAGAGCTTCTTTGGCTAGGAGGACTCGACTTGGACCGACCCGTTGTCAAAACTCGAGTAAAAAAAAACTCCTCTTTAAGAACATAAAATCTCGGATTAAATCGATGCGCACGCCGCTTACATGCCGTGACTGTAGCACATCAATAACCTTGAGATGGCGCCGCATTATGTCAAGTTTGAGACAGATGAGTCCAACAGCATCATAAGTTAATCCAAGTATAACGTTTAGGTTTTCCATTTAACTTTGTTCAAGTGGATGCTGCAATACACACAAGCATAGCACATTTGAGTGTTATACTGTACGTGCGTAATATCATTCTAGACTAAAACAGATTTTCGTCACGGCATACGAGCGGTCTTAACCTTAGGGCAAGGAAATTTATTTTGTAAATTATACAAAAACAGTTCTCAAATATCGGTATTAGCTTTCTTAAATCTGTCATTTCGACAACTGTGCACCGATGATATTCAGACTCTTAAGTCTGAAACCTACAGGTACTCCTAACAAACGACAATGAATACGAATTTCCCAAAAGTTACGACCTACTTGTTTTCAAGGGGAAAAAATAGATACAGAGTATCCCAATGTCGGTTACCGTACCATCTTTATTACATTATATTATTTCTTATGTAGTGAGAGCGAGAGGTAGGTGTGTAAGTTATCAATTGTTTAATGCACTTGTGTGTGTGTGTGTGTGTGTTTGTGTGTGTGTGTGTGTGTGTGTGTGTGTGTGTGTGTGTGTGTGTGTGTGCCGCCACAATTCACTTAGCGTATTTAAATTTATGCGCAGCTTATCACTTGAACTTTATCTTGATTGTGTTGAACAAAGGCCTGTACATAAGCCTATACATAAGCACAGACACATAAGTATATGAGTAAACCATATGCTTATCATATATTATATCATAAGCACGCTTAATACAATTATGCTTTGCACTTTTGGCACATATTTAAGAGATTTGCACTTTCAAGTATTGTAGTTAAACATAACTTTACATTCTTTTACGGTAGTTTAACATCTAAAATATATATTTCATAGACAATTTTGTTGTTATCACATACACACACATATGCACACTAATACAATTGGCAAGCAGCAACTATACACAAATCCACACGGTGTCACTTATACTCAAGCGGCAAAAATAGTATGTATTATATACATATATAGTATATAGTACATATGTACAATATATGTACGTACATATATCGTCGCTGTCTAGTCTAATACGCGCGCGACGAAGTTCAAATCATACTAAACTAAACTAAACGCTGCGCTTATAGATACACTGGAAGACTAACGCCGTCGGCGTCGCCAGAGACCGTTTCACCGTCTCCGCGGCGTCTCTTGGAGCGCATGCTGATCTTCGTCGTTTGGCGGACGCGCGGGCGACTTGTAAGCCGAGCCTTCAAAGCTAATTCAGCAAACTGCGAACTGTCAGATGTGAGCTGTATAGCGGTGAGTGTGTCACTGACATCAATTCCCAGCAGATGTTTGCAGTTATATTGTACTTAGTGACATAAAAGATACAGATATGTCACAGGTCTCCATTGTACTACACCCACAGTGCGTAGTTAACCTTTGGAAATGTATTATTCTATTATTTTCAGTTTTTAGAATTCGAACTTAGCTAAAGTTCAACACACTTATTTGATGGACGACCTTTGACTAAATTAGTACGAAACGGTTTTAATCTTAGAACGAAAATTATGATCTAGATCTTGTGGAAATGGTAAATCGCGAGAAATTTCAAAAATTGTGAACTAGATTGCAAGTAAAGTCTAGCATGCAATAAAGCCACAGACTCCGCTCCCAATATATTAAAACGTAGATCAACCTTTTCATAGACTGTTTTTTGATTTATCTATTAGTTTTCAAGTTATACGGGTTTAAATAAATATGTTCCTTAGCTCTAGCGGGATGACATAAACGAATGATTCGTGGAAACGTTTGCCAATCGTTTCGTTGTGAGCGTTTGGCGTATATTACTCTATACAAGACTTCTCGCACCATTTGTAGTCAGCCGTAATATTGACCGCATGTTGTCTCGCCTGCAACCCTGTGTGACTTATTCATATGGCTAATGTTAACTACTCTCTTGGTAGCCCCAGCACATACCCGCTCTAAATTAGTGGCTTTCAAAAAGCTACGTAAAAAAAACCGCTTCTATGAAAAACATGTGTCGAATTCCTAGTATTAGTATAGTACAAAGCATATTGCACTATTTTTCATTGATAATCGAATTTGAAAGCATATATTTATTATATTATTAAATATATAATATATATATATATAAGCATATATTATATTAAAAAAATGCTGCAGCACTGCATTTGCGCCGTACTATTTACGATTGGTAGAACGGAGGGAAGAACTCTCTTCAGAACAACAGAAAGTTGCAACAACCCTGGATTACTTCATCGATCATCACTATTCAACTTTAGAATAGTCTTTTTGCTGTATAGGAACTAACAGTGCTGTAATGTCAACATACTTTGATACGCAGACATACCATACATCATGACATTTGTTGAATATTGCATAGAGAATCTGGTGCTTCCCGATGAACCAAATCACGCTTTCTGATTGGTACCAAGTGCCGTTGCATCATTCTACCTCAAGAAAAAGCTTTTACACATTAAAGTTAAATTCTGCGGGCAACTGTTTTGGATGCCAGAAAACGCGTTTAAAAACTATCTTTCAGAGTTACTCTAATCAGTAGCAAAAAAATGGTTTAATAGCTAATTTGCAAAATAAAAGCATTTTAACTATGTATGCAGGACTCCTATAAGGTAAAGTTATCCCAAAAACTAATATCAAGAAAAAAAATGTGGATATTGCAAGAAAGATAAGTTACACGTAATCTAATTAAATATTATCCTAAACTCATTAAGCCGCATCGTACAAACAACTTAACCTTAGAATAGTTCATAATATGGTTATTCTCTTCCCGTTTATATATTTAAGAATTCTTACTGAAAAAACAAACTTCAGCTTGCGCAGAACGCTCGCAACGTGCATATAGAGTGCGCTAGAGCCATAACCATGCATGCTCATCTTGTCGCTCTCACTGCTTATACAGCAACCAACAACAAACGTTCAACATTCCCGCTCTACTGTGGACGCTGCTAATACAGCACGCACAAGCATAACAACATGTGCTAATGAAGGAATCGTAGGAACTATAATTAAATGACCAAAATTGCGACAAATTATGTGTTTAATGATCTAATGCAAAGCTAAGCGTTTAACACTAGTTTTTAATTTAATACCAATACGGAAATCGCTTAGTAGATTCGTTCACAGCTATAAAACCAGAACCGCATAAATGTGTACCTTCAGGTATATTGCAGTTCAAGTTAACACTCGCAAATGCCGTGTGGCAGCATCAATAGAGAAGAATACGTTGATGTAAACACACGTAAGAGTCGAGCTTTTTTAGTTGCGCCGTTCCACTCAAAGTGCGGTTACACGGCAGCAGACACAACTCAACAACAACAACAACAACAACAACAACTACGTATACGTAGCTGTAGTCGTTAGAATCAATCAAACCCAACCGCTGTGAGCATCAAATTTCATGAAAACTCAAGCTTAAGTAGCTAGATGACAACTGTGTTGACTGCTGGAGACTGAGAACTGCTTCTGGGACAGAGACCAAGTCTGAGATCGTAAACGATAAGCAAAATGCTGAGTAATTCAAATTGTAACCGAAAGCAGAGAAACTCAAACTGTAAAGGGCACAACTTTGCAACTTTGAAGCTGCAGAGCAGGGAAAAACATAACCTGCAAAGGAAAATTTGGCGCTTATAACTAATCCCCAGCGCCATGTGTGGCGGGCTTTATAATAAGTATACGCATGCATATAGAGTGTGTGTATAGAGGAACATCATATGTTTGGGCACGACAATAAAAATCAAAAACATAATTTTTTTGCTATCAATAAGCAGCAATAAAAGTGCGAGCTGCTTTATTATAACATATTTTAGAGGCATTTATGCATGTGTGTGTGTGTGGTGTGTGTGTGTATTTATATTATTCCTACCAAGTTCTTATGGCATTTATTTTGTTTCCTTTCATTTGGCACAGCTGGTGTACAATTGTGTGCTTGTAATTGTATGTCACATGCATATGCAAATGTGTACCACCGCCCTGCTTATAAGGATTTCCAGTTGCCAGTAAGTGAGCAAAGGCTCAGCATAAATAACACAACAAATGAGCGCAACGAAATTGCCCGCACACTTGCATCTTATCTGCCACGCCTTGTGGCTCACTTGCTCGCCCCAGCGCATATGTGGTTGTCGCTTCTTCTACCGCGTTGCCCGTAAATATGCTACAGAAAGTACACCAAAAAAAAAAAAGAAAACAGCAACAAATATGGCGGCATTTGTTTGCAAATTATGTTGCTGGCACGCGTTTCCGGTTTTGCCACATTTCGTTGTGCGCTATTTCCTTTTGTTTGGGCGCACTCTATGCAAATGTCATTTGTGGCAAGCGCGCCCCTTGCCTCGTGGCTGTCGCCCTTATCGTGGCCACACACATGCAGCATTTCCGGCAGCGTCTTAGCAGGCATCATTCGCCCGCGCTGACAATAAATAATATTTGCAAATCAACTAAATCGCCATGAATTATAAGCAGCAGCAGCGGCAGCAAAAAAGAGGCATAAAAAATTTGCAAGCTGCGATAAAAAGCAGGGCGTGGCCGAGCAGCTAATGTGCTTATCACGGCTCTGTGCGCTCTCAGCAGCAGCGGCAGCGGAGTAACATTTTGAGACTTTTGGCGCCGCTCTTAAGCAATGCCAAGACGCATTTTATGCTTGATGCCACATACAGCTTAGCACACTCACACACACACACACACACGCACATATGCATGGCAATGCAGGCACTTCCGCTTCATATTTAACCCCTTTGCTGGGGCGTGCCAACTAAACCGCTTAAGCACTCAATTTGCGCGTGAAAAGGAACTTGACACGCCACGCCCCCCCGCCTCCAGCTGCGCCCTTTTGCTCTGATGCGCTGCTATTCACACTTGCCGAATTCATATAGGCTGAACGTCTGTCTGCCAAACCGCGCGCACATGTCAGCACTTTGTTGTGATTTCCGTTTCCGTTACACAAGCACAAACAAACGCATGAGCACACACACACACACACACACACACACACACACATCCCGTTCATTTTTCACGTATAAACACAGTTACAGTTAGTCAACAGTTACAGTTACATATTGATATTGCCGTCTTGCTCGCATTCATTTAACGGCATTTGCCATATGTTTGTTTGTTGCTTTTGAGTTTTTTTCTCTTTTTTATTTCCTTTTTGTTGTTGCTGCTTTGTGTTTGCTTAAGCAGCCGTTTAACCCTTATCGGCTTTGTTCTCGTCCATATATGTATTTATTTGTTTGTTTGTTTGTTGGTTGTGACTTTGCTGCGGCGGCAGCGTGTGTGTGTGTGTGTGTGTGTGTCTTTATGTCAAATTAGGTCTAAATGCTGTGAATTTTTTGTTTGTTTGTTTGATGAGCTACTTAAGTAATTTTGTGTTGTTTTTACACGCTAGTTAAACGAGGGTTGCAATATATATTTCAAAAATGGGTATATTGAAATATAGAGTTTACAGCAAATTTTGGGTTGGAATACGGGAAACTTTCGTTTTTCAAGTTTGTATGAAAAAAAAAATCGTGATCTCGTAAGTTGCCAAGTCAGCAAGTCACATATTTCGCTCCGATTACAATAAATTGTACTCATATTATAGGTTATTTTGGGTACTTTGGGTTATTGTCGATCAAATAATTTCAGGCTATCTTAACAGGAATGTGCAACAGTTGCTTTAAACAAATTTTTGTCTTTTGTCTATTTGAGTTGCGCTAATTGACTTTTTGTGAACAAAATGAACATAACTTTAAGCAAATTTGCAGGTATGTTTGAAAAATGAATCTTAACGGGTACATCAAAATGACCAAAACGATTTTTAAAAGCTTATGATGCAGATCGGTTCCCAGGTGGTACCGAAATTCTTCACAGACTTAAAACTTAGGGCATTATGCAAATGTATCTCTTTCAAGTGTCAGGTTAATACATTCAACCGTGCGTTTGTAAACCGCAAAATTCGGCTGGGGGAAACGGGATCATATATCAATTCAATTCGACAAATTCTTCGTACCAAGGATTACGTTCATCTTTTGCTAAAATGTTGTGTCTCTAGGTATCGCATTTTACATAACTTATTCTGTGTGTGGTTGATAGCAGTTACGAAATCCAGAGGCTTTTCTTTAAGACGCAGCGACAGTGAAAAAGTCAAACTTGCTCGCAAACGACAAGGCTCACTATGAGATCACTTTTTTTTAAGAGCAGCATAAAGGATCTGCAACACTCTTGGATACGTGCTTGCTAATCGGGTTTGCTGTTTACGAGCTACTCGGTTTCTGAGCAACGCGATATCTCAAGAACCGTAAAAGAAAGGTAAATCGGTAGCTAGATTCAGCTTAAGCTATCCAAAATTATCCGGAAAGGGTAAGTAAGTAGTATAAGTTTGAAATTAAGCAGCAATTAACTTAATTTTTCTTCAAACACTGCAAATAATGTAGTGTTGAACTTAACTACAAGCGAGATGCTACTCCGGCTACTGCTTGTGTTTGACGATTATTTGGCGCTAAGCCCTCGAAATCTGAGATAGTTTAGCCAGCAACTAGTAAAAGTAACTTTTAAACCTTTTCGAACAGCACTTTTGTCATTAACATCTCAAATAATAATGTTATGCCCTCTCTACGGATTGACTTCGCCTTCCTGAAGCCAGTATTAGGAGTTTTCTGACTGTGTACGAGCAGCAAGAGACCTCAGACCTTCTCACACCATGGAAGGTAAAATCTTTTCCCATCGAACACTCTCTCTTCAATTGGTTTGCTCTACACACCTCTACCGCGACGTCACATGGTAAAAGCTAATGTAATGGGCGAAGATCATACACACTCCCCTCAAGGGGTTTTTCTCCCCACTGCATTAGTCTCGACGCCACATTGTACAGTCAGTACACTGGCTTTTCACCAAGGCAGCCCACGACCACAGAACCTGGCTTAATGTGACTGCCAACTATACGTAATGCGGCGTTCCTTTCGTTAGCCGCTTCTACTATTATGTTTTTCTCAAGAGTTGACAGCTCGTCGGTGGTAAGTGTGGAAAAATTCTCTGGAAAAATTGCTATCTTAACCACTTTCCCTATCGGTATGTACGTTACCCGTTTGGTGTTGCCAGATGAGTGAGCTGCGGGTCGTTGGCAACTGTTGTTGAGCACTTTTCAGCCGCTGGAGCCTCCCGTAGGTATTTGTTTGTGCATCGCAAAGCTTGAAGTTTTTATCGGCTTTGTCTTTTTAAATGCCCATGCGGGCGGCATCAATGAATCGTTGGACCTTTTTACCGCTTGTTTGGGCGGCGTAGCTTTGTCGATAGCCGTTGGCCACCCTTTTGGGATCGTACGAGCGCCTGGCTTTCCAATGGCAGCTCCTTATCGTGTCTTCTTCGCTTCGGATACCAAGGCGCAGCTTTCCTAGTTTGGCGTTCAATATTTTATTGTCACGCATCAAAAAAGATTTTGAGTTTAACCGCTTTCGATGCCGAAGTGCAAAAAGTGTTGAATGAAACCATTTCGAATCCAAAATTTTTGTGAGATTTTTCTCCGCTAATCCCGAACTATGAAAGACAGCCCTCGTGTGTGCCTCAAAAGTTTGCATTTATTTTGTGGTGCGTCATCTTAGGTAAGTCTTAAGTCTTCATTTGTCTGCGCTGCGTCCGGAGTGCGCTGAGTTATGAGCCAGTGTCTGCGCTTAATATGCCGTCCACATGGAAAAGCCACAATTTTCCCAGCCAATTTTGCTGTCAATTTAAGTTGTAATTAACAGTAGACGGCCAGCCGAAAAAGGAAAAGAATAAAAATAAAAACCAAAGAAAATAGTGTATAAAATAAGTGGAAAGCTTTGTGGCCTTTGGCATGTGGCATGCAGCTCACGTGCGCTCATTACGCATTTGATAAATTTAGCATGAAAAGGACGCGGAGAGAGAAAGATAAAGAGAGAGAGAGAGAGAGAGAGAGAGAGAGAGAGACAATGGGTGAGAGTGAGCGGGGCTCACGCCCGACTTAATCACCCAAACCTGCGCCAGGGTCGGGGATCGAAATGTCAAAACAGACAATGCAGCGATTACGCATGGCTCTTGATTCCGGCCGGAGAGCACCCTCAATACAATTGCGTCAAACATTTCGGCACACAATTAATCATAAAGCTTGGTGTTTTTTTCTCCTTTTTTTTTCCTCATAAGACTCGCGCACAATACGCGCATAAATGTGAGCTGGCCGGGATTTGGGTCATTAAAAATGTTGGCGCGCATAATGAGCCCGTGCAGCGTCCGTGTCCTGTATATGCCGCATAATGGTTACCACTGCCGCTGCCGCTGCCTGGCAGCCAAACAAGCTTGAAAGGATTAAGCCTAGCGCTTGAAATTTTAATGTTTTTATGCTGCGGGTCGCTTACTTTTCATTTTCGTTTACGTTTCCATTTTCATTTGCCTTTGTTTAGCTGCAAGTTCATTTTTAATTCCAATGCTGTTTGTGATTTTTCTATTTTTTTCCGCCATTTTTACGCATTTTCCGGCACTTGCCAAAAGCTGCACGGCAAAATAAGCTTAGTAGTGGAAAAAACAAGCCGCTTGAGACCATTGTTTGTGGTCTTGTATTTATATTTTCCCCTTTTTTCGAATTAAATTCTTGCTTTTTACGCATTTCGCTCAATTAGAGACGTGCGCTGGCATAGACCACGTGACCGACAGGACTAGAATGCTTCAAATCCTTTTTCTTTTCTTGGGACAGCAATTGAGCTGCTTTTTTTTCTGCATATTATTTATGCTTAAGCATTCTAAGCTGAACACTTAATCTGGCTGAGGGTTAGAAGACCTTTAGACCATGCTTAATTGTGTCTGTTTGAAAGGCACTTTTACGCCCTGCCCAGTTTTTTTTGAGTGCTTTCTATATTTACTTTATACTAGTTATTATAAGTGCAAACAGCAGAATAAATCAAAATGCTGTATTGATTGCTGTGTCCAGGCATATCCTTGGCATGGACACGCTAAGCTTTTGCTGCCTGAAGCATGGCGAATCAAAAGGCACTGACTGCTGTTATGATATCATATCTGTATAAGCAGCTAATTTAAAAAGCAATTTCAAAAACTTAATTTTTCAGCGATTATGTTTGTAAACAGCAGCAGCAGCAACCACAAAAACAACAACAAGAATAGCACAAACGCCGCTCGCTTTTTATCATGAACAAACATTGTGAGCTGCCCAGAGTTGCCACACTCCCCGGCCAGAAATATGAATTTATTTTCCATACTTTTCAGCTCATTTTTGTGGGCAACGTTTTGTGCGTTTCTGCTGTTTTAAGAGCATTTAAGTCCCTGTAAAGTGACCCTTTTAATTTCTACTGCGTTTCGTCTCATTGTTGCCACTTAATGTATAGCACCCCTGTGGCAGCAATCAGCCCTGCCCCGCAGCATTCGTAATTTAATATATTCATGCGGCACATTCTTATTCTCTTCTATCTTATTTCATACATTTTTTGCGGTTTGACACGCTTGTTCTGTTCTCAACTGTTATCGATAACATCTGCCGCGGCGCACTGAAGTGTAGCATACTTTTGAGCGGCGTTGTTGTTGTTGGAGTGGCTGGTGCGGGGAAATCCATAAACAATGATTGTTATGTATATCACTATGGTCATGGTTTGTTTGTGCACCGAAATTGCATTTTCAATTTTCTCGATTAGTTTTCAGCATCGACAACGTCATCGGCAGCATTTTAATTGCATTCATAATGCGCTTTGACATACAATTTCAATTTGATTTTTTTTCTCTCTTTTGCAATTGGAAAAGTTTTAAAAGCTTCGGCAAAGACAACTTAATTTCATTAAAAATAAATAGTATGTGCACTCTGCTGATAATTGGGTTGATATTGAGTTAGTTATAAAAGAGAGAAATAAAGTTCAGTTCCAGCCGACACAAGCTTAGTTCGAAGATACAAAAGTTACATGTTACATCTCATAGATTGCATGTTATTTAATGTAAATACAGTAGAACCTCAGAAAACGCGTTTATGCGTCCGCATTAGTTGCAAAAGAAACTGTGTATACGAAATCAAATATTTTCCCTTATGGCATACAAAATTTGTGTTTAAGTCAGGCATCGGCAGCAGCAGCAAAGCAGAATTGTAATTGGCAGAATTTAGCTCACTGCAATAGTATTCTTGTGTTATCGGAGAAAACTTGTCAATGTGTTGAGCCTTTTGTCAAGCAACATTTGCTGCCTCTGCCGATCCCTGGTTTAGATACATTGCTTGACATTTAGATATAGGCCCCCAACGAATTTTAAAGTGTTTCTAGCCATTATTTGTAAAAGTATAAAAAAACATGAATTTTTTTTGAGAAATTCGAGCCATTTACAAAAACAGTTTACAAAAAATCTTGTGTATCCAAAATCGCATTTATACTTTCTTTCTTGGCTTTGCTTAAAAGTAATGAGATAGAGATGGCATTAGAATACATGAATGATAAATGGCGATAGCAGTTGAAATCTTTGAAGCAATTTTACCGCTTCGAAAAATTACGTTTTTTTGTTGTTTTATTGTTGGTGACAAGGCAAAGATTAATTAGAAAAAATTAGAGCTGTCAGTGCTGTAAGGCAAATGAAGAATTAATTCGCTATTTTAAGTGTCTGGAAACCCTATTTTTTAGAGCTGTAATTTTCGTGATGAAAACGATTGTTTGCCTACCATTCAGAATTCATTGTCCTACTTTGCTGCAGCAAAGTACCACAAGGCGATCACTTGCATTGAAAATTGGCTCCTTTTGGAACACCCAAACTTTTGATTGCTGCTTTGTTTCGGGCTCATATAAATATATCCAGGATTCCCTAGGACCAGCTCACGCGCTTTTTTTTGTGTCTAAAAAGCACATTATGCGCGATTCAACGCTTCTATCTCAGGGTATGTAAATACATTTTTGCATAACAGTATCAATGGTTTCTGGCACAACGACCGTTTTTCGAGAACCTTCACGAACACGCCCTTCAGCGAACAAAGGCCTCAAGTGAAATTGTTGTACTAGTTTTTCACAGTGTCTAAGTTTGGGGTTTTATCGCCAAAAGTCGAAGCAAATCGAAGCCTTCCTGTCTTGATAATCCAAATCAAAATTGTAGTAAATCTACGCCCAAAAATATTCATTCAGTCAATTCCATTTTTCTTCCGAAATGATTCAACAATTTAATAAAAACTTGGTTCAATCGAAATAGTTAAGAGCTGTTTATACCCTGTGGAAAAAATATTATTATATTATATTATTATTTATTATAGATTTGGAAAAGGAGGCGCGGCATATGTTTCATGAGAGCTGATTAAGATAATGATCAGACCATGTCCCCATGTTCATCCATCCGTTTGTCCGTGTGAACACCTAAAATTCTGAAAATTTACGATTTAGAGCCATAAAAATTGTACCAAATGATGTACATTTTAAGTACTAAGATGAAGTTTTTGTAATCATGTTAATATCTCAATACCTTCCCTCCTTGGAGAAACGAATTTCAACCAAATTATACAAGCTTTTAGAAACTTTATACAGATATGCACACTGTTGCTATGCATGTGTGTTATGAATGAAACTTCAGAAAGCTTCCCCTTCCTATAACCTGCTACAAAATTTCATTTCGGGGGCTAGATTCCCTTTATTTTAATAATAATAATAAACAAATCTATTTTGATCTTTTTGCCGAAACAAGCCTCCAATCTAAAATGTGCACAGAATTTCGACTTTTTAAGAAAAATGGGTAACCCACTGTGGGACACTGTTCCGAAAGCCCGCTTCAAATTGGTTTTCCTGTAAGAATGGCATACCAATTTTAAAGCAGAACCGACGCGTATGCTGCGTACATGCCGTGATTGTACCATGTCAATGAGTTTGATCAAAATAGGTCCACTCTATTATAAAGCCATAGAAATTATCGGAAAACGGAACGCCGCGTGTATATAATGTGAATCTTCACGCTCTTTTGGCTTTTATCACGTTGAGTGAAATGACGAATAACGGACTCGCACATTACGTGACGTTTTATAGTTTGATTATGACTTGGCATAATATGGCGCCACCTGGCGTGCTCAGTTTACAACGGCATCTCAAGGTTATTTACATATATTTTACCATCACGGCATCTATGCGGATTATGAATCTGTTTGAAACTCAAATTTGCTTTCCAGACAATTATTTGCTGCGTAGTGTTATTGTTTATGATAAAATCGTTACTTTTCCGCGCTGAAGTTGCATTTATAAAACATATTATAAAGATTTTACCGCTTAGCCTATTTGTCTGTACACTGTAAATTATGATGAGCTAATTAAACCCTTACAAATAATATATTATGTACATAATTCATGTATTGATAGTTTGAACGAAATTAGTCGGAAAATGACATTGTCTTCAAGACATGGCCTGGAGCTCATTCATAGCTGCTGAAATAATTGCAAATGCTGCCACAATGTTTAATACCAATAAAATCGCGGTTCCATGCTTCCATGCGTCCAAGTCGCAGATGTGCCACCATGGAATGTGGCAGCAGAGTAAACGACGGGGCAGACGGCAATATAAGACCAGTGGAAATGCAAAGTTGAGCTGCATATAAATTTCGAGACGATTACGTTATGTATTTCGTGAAGCTCATGAAATCACCCGTCAGTGAAAACTCTCAAAAAGGATTCAACGATTTGGGCTTGTGCACGTCGCCTGGCCACTGCCGCTTTCCGCTTGAGTCCTTTCGCTGGAGACCAGCAAGCCGTCAAAGTCGCAAAAGGCATTAAACGTTTTCTAATTAAGTGCGCCGGAGCAACCAGCGGGTACTGCTCCTTTTTTTACCCCATTGTTCTGGACATTTTGTTATTTTAGCATTGTGAGTCAACAGGGATAATGATTGTTTTTCGTTAGATTTTATGCGCGTTGGCGATGTGCCCGAGCAGCGATGCGTTGCTTTTCGATTTGTTGTTTCAACGCGGCATGTCCAAAAGGGGTTGGGCGGAGGGTTGGGTGTGTGTGTATTTGGGTAAGTAGTGGTAGTGAGAGTAGCATCAAGGACCTAGCATTTGGTGTCGATTTTCAGTGCGTTGCACAGGCTTCTTGGATTAAAAATATGCCGCTTTCTATTAATTCCGCGCAGTGTATTGCTTTAAGCAGCACACACTTACCCTTATGGGATTCTTTTTCCCAAAGTTCTAAGAAGCGCTTTGCCCCGTGTCTGTGTCAAGGGTACGATGTGTCTCATTGCTTTTTATATTGTACTTATTTTTATAAATTTTGTTCATGAAAGACGCGATTATCGTTGTTCTGCTTTGAATATTTTTTTTTTTTGTTGCTCCTGAGAAGGCAGCAGTCCCAAGACCCCATTTCGCATTGGGAATTAGTTATTGGAAATTCTGTTTTGTGTTTGTTTAATTACGAACTTTTTCTGGCAATATGTATACATTTTTTTGTAGGTATTTATGCTTTTTAATCTGTCTATTTAATTTTCGTTAAGTTTCACTTTGATGTTTAAACTTTCTTTTTTAATTTTCACGTTTATTCTGTTTTTTCTTGCCTTGTCATTGGAAAACGCAAATAAATGAGCTTATTTTACATTTAATTGGCAGGAAATGTGCACACGATTGGTCTTAAGACGCTGCTCATGGGAAAAAAATTTCTTGAAAATTGCTTATTTATTTAGGTTTTAGAAGTTACTATACTAATATCCTGCCCGCTACTATGGACTCAGCTACTATGGACATAGTGATTAACAAATTGCTGAAGTCAGTTCAGGCAGATGTTGTGGTTAACTACGTGACTCCTCTTATCACATCCAGCAATGCATACACAATCGCATTCATATATTTTTTACGGGTTGGCTGAAATAACATGCGCGGACGCAACCTCCCTCATTGACGTTTTCAACAGACTTAAAAATAGTAGCTTAAAAAAGAGCGAGAGTCGGCAGACGACTTGCACCTTGTAATTCATATGGATTGGTCGTGACGGATCTTTTATATCATTCTGAAATGCAGTTCCTTTCCGCTCAAAAAATTATTTTAGACTAATTTCGAGCCAAAATGAACGAATCTGAAGTTCGCTTCCCGATTTGACAATTTGTTTTCCTATTACAGGTGAAAATACCTTCCTTTTTTTATCAAGGACTGGGATGCCTAAATAGGCTTATAGTTTATTTCTAGTCGCCCTTTGAGCGATGATGTAAGTAACACTTTTACCAGGGATTGAAAACAAAACTTATTTCGTATAAAATTACGATTACGGTATTACATTATTGTCCAATTCAAAAGTTCGTTAACAGAGGTATTATATAGAAAGTAAGCTTAAATTGGTAATCCCAAATTTTGAGTCACAGTATTTTCTTCCCCAGTTGCATATTCATAAATTCATAACATGACATGATTATCAAAAAAAAAAACATAAGCAGGAACAATATACTAATATTAAAATAAATAACTAAAATAAAGAAGTTTTTATGACTATTTTAGTGAATGCCGTCTAAATTGCTTAAATCTTGAAGTATTACTTCATACATACTTCTTATTTTTTAATATATAAATTTATGTTCACCACGTAAAACCACAATTCCAATGAAAGAATGTATCTATGTACATCAGGCCGTAACCCGATAACGGGTTGTTATTGCCAGTTAAGAAGAAGAATATAAATTTTAGTCGTCAAAAACTAAATTTCATTTTAGTTAAAAAGGGAAAGAGTTTTGCTCCGCTTTGCCACTACAAGGACTTACTTCAATTGCAGCGATTGCCGAGCAGCCAAGTGTGAAATAAACAAGAAATCACTTAATGCCAACAATTACAGCACAAATTAAGACTTTTGGCTTCATGTTGCAAAAGGACATGCCACACAGGGCAACAAAGACAGTAAGATAGCAAGGACTTTGACTACTCTGGCTGTTTGTCTCGTAAATCTCCGTAAAATAAAGTTATGATTCCTTGGCTGTAACTAGAAGCATATCAAATCTATTACGTTGCTGGAATAAATGAGGCGAAGTTGATGCAAGTTTGGGGGTCCAGTTGTGGACAACTCAACTAAGCTAGTTTGTTACACACACACCCATACTCACTCACACATACTACATAAAAGTTGTCTTGACTTGCCACTTTTCCAGCTTGTATGACAATTGATACTTGATATATTTACAGGGATAAAGTCAACAACAAAGACAAGAAAAGTTTCGGGCCAGCAAATTCAAAAGAAAACTTGTTCTGGTACATTTTGTTGTTGTCGTTGTTGTTATGGTGTTGTTGTTGTTGGTGAATCACATGTTGACTGATAAGCTACTTGAGTTAAAGCGATTGTAGTACAAGGAACTGCCCCAACTGGTGCTTTGCTCTATATCAAGAGAGTTGTCTGCCCCACATACTCAAACTATTTATGAAATATAAAAAAAATCAACAAAAAAAATGAAGTTGCAGCCTTGCCACGTAAGCTGATATTGTCAACAGGCTCACAATAAGTAGCTCATATGAACGGTTTCAGCTGGCAGCTTAACTAGGCGTATGCGCGATATTTGCAAACTCAGAACTGCCCAGCAATTCGCTTGCTTGATTGTGCGTGTGTCTTTGGATGTGTGCTGCTTCTGAACGACGATAAAGTCAATACAAATACAACGATAAATCATGCTCTTATATTTATGGATACAAAATATGCAGCAACATCAGGGGTGCGGCTTGTATGTTACAGCAGGCCCGGTTTTTGGGCTAAATTTGATGAGGCGTCCATTTTTGATGTCAACATTTTTGTTGCAACTCTTTTTTAATAGATTATGTTATTCCCCAATTCAATCTCGAATTATCAAGGCTATTTTTTATAAAGGTAAAACCGACTTGTATGCCGTGTACATGCCGTGATGGTCGCATATCAGTGAGCTTGAAGCATGCTAGATAGTGCTAGCATAGTATAGCACAAGCTAATGCTAAAAACAATAAATTTGCCTCCTTTTTGATAATATTTCTCTTTAATATGTGGTGTATTCTGGATTTCATGATTATTCTATAAAGTAAATTACTTAAACCTTTTAGCAATATAAAAAATTATATGGACTTCTTTAACCCCACACATGGGCTTGGACCAATTTCTGATGTCAGTGCAATTGAAACATTCTTCTAAATTTTTGTGATTTGAAGTTCCGAGTGCCATTCTCAACTTTTACTTGCTTTTGATCCATATACCTATTTGTAAGAAAAAACTAAGAACTTTTTTCGTCATACTATCCCATTTTGTCTTTTCAAGGTTATCTATACCTCTTCTTGTAGATCGTACGCCCTCTATTGGATGAGGCTACTGGCAGGGCTGGTATGGGTACCAGTTCTTACAGCAACGGCTCTTGAGTCATCTTATTAGTATTTCATAGAATTTCTTATCTTATTGCCCCTGCAAGAGAAGAACGATATCTGCTCTTCCATGGTTGCTAGTATAAGGTCCCTATGAAAGATCAAACCGCAAACGTAGCAGTCATAACCGGTCATAAGGCTTTATTCTGGAGAATCTAATTTGACTTTGCGGTGATTGCTATGAGCAGAATTCCATAACCCCAGGTGGCAGCTATTACTTTTTGATTGGTTCAGCAGCCTGTGCAGCCCGCGGAGCTCGAATCAACAGAAGTCACTTGTAACGTCATAGTGCCTTCCGAAGACATGCCAAGCCACTTAGTGGACTCAGACTGTCTGAATGGGTATGCTAAAAGAGCACCCTTTTTATCTAAAACCGGCCCTGTGCAACAGTCTGTATATATAATCGAATTTTTATTGGTACAAGCAGCTTATGTTGAAAGGATGCCGCTTACATGGTAAGAGTCCAAATGGGAAATAGGTATCTATACGGCAGCAAGTCAAATAAAAATATACATAAAAGCATAAAAAATAAATACTAATACGTATTTTTATCAATTGGTCAAGCATTGCCCGGCCAAGTGCTTCACTAGCTTGTTTATTTTAAGCTCCTGGAGTGGCTTTTTTTTTCTTTTTGCGACCTTATCATGCTTTAATAGTGACCATACGAGGACAGTTTGCAGGATTTGAAAATTACCTTATGAATATGTTAGTAAGATGTGATGACTGGTAATTGCCCATCAAGTTGGCATGGGATTGCCACTTAAGCTGACTTTGTGACTGTCGATTGTTTGTGGGGACGCGGAAGGGGATGTGCTGCCCTAAGCTGATTGATTACAGCCTGCCTTTGACGATAAGGCTAAAGAAGCTACTCAAAACTGCCTTTTGTGACAGTGTGCACTTCGAACTGCGTTTCTAACTCAATTAGAACAAAGGCAAGAACAATAAAAAGTAACAGTGTAGAATGCTTATAAGTCGCAGATGAAGAAGAAGCAGCAGCAACAAGCCAGGCAAAAATTGTTGATAATTCATTTTTCAATATAACATTGTCCTCAGACAGGCAGAACATGACGCTGTTGTTGCTGCCACAACCCTTGCTTAACTCTGTAACTGTGTGTAGCCTTGCAACTCTGTGATGAATGAGTGATGTGCCGCGACCAAGTCGAGAGTGGCGGAAGCGCCAGTATCTTGATAAGATTAATCAAATTTTCATAAAATGTTCTACGCCATACAAAGGCCAAGGCAAAAGCAAAGGACGAAACAGAAACAGGAGTAGAATCAGAAGCTGGAGCAGCATCATAAAGTAGCAGAAAATATGCTTGGCGTGTAAAAAGGATTTATGCATAATTATATAAGAAAAGCGTAAGAGCCGGGCGCAAAGTTGTTCCTGCAAATATAAGACTCAAATCAAAGTGGTAACCTTTTTCTTTGCACGCCAAAAGAGTTGACAGCACTAAGTAGTCCTTTGTGCTAAGAGGCTTCTACATGACGCGCCCCACTCTAATGGCTTTTAGTTTTCTAGCACTTGTGCTTAACTCAAGAAGGACGAAGGATTTTGCCCTAAGAGCCAGCAAATAGAAGGCAATTATTTTTATAAAGTAGTTTCTAAGATGTATCAAACATGTAATGAAGCATTAATATAATTTAGTGCATGAAAATTATGAATGTGAATAGTCTTTAAAATATAACTACATATACACGATATAATACATTTGATTGCTTATCTTTTAAAATGGAGCCTGAGCATATTTTATAGAAATGCCTAAAAGTATGCTACAATTTTCTAATATTTTGCCAAGCGATAGAACTGACGACACTAGTGCATTACTAGTAACATAATCGCTTTAAGATCACTATTAAATCTAGCCAGTGGGATTCGATTACACACCAATAGGCAACCTGAGCAACCTCTATAACTGCTTACAGTGTTGTGCCAAATGTGAGGATCGGTCGCAAGTAACACGTGGTGTTTCCCTCATGAAAGTGCTGCAGTGATCCAGCAACTCATAGTGTATCACTTATGTCCTTTATAGAGAAGGTTCCTGCTGCTTGGTATATTGATAAAAATTTAAGATATTAATGCATAAAAGGCGATTTGCCGACGGTTTGGTAACTTTAAATGCCGCGAGTTTCAAAGAGAGTTTCTATCTTCTTCGTTTTAAGAGGAAAGACTTGCGAACTCTGGTTGGGTAAACTACGAGTCATAATACATTGGTCAAACCCTGGCTAATAGAGGTCAAATTGACGACACCACTTGCGCGAATTGTCGTGAAGACAAATCTAGTCAGAAAACTTTCAAGGACAAGTTTATACCAATCATTTTCAATTCAAGTGTCTTGAACAAGGTCGTGGCGTCTTCCTATAGAAATACTGATATAATATCTGATAGCGCCCTTAAGAAGGGTGATCTCACGGTATGCATGAGTATGGTACAGTGGTATCAGTCATATTTTTATTGCATATAAGGCCTTATCGAGCCTTGCGTAAGAGAGACGAAAGCACTAGCCGGTCTTTACCAGCGTGGTTTTAGGCCTGTAGCAGCATCTGATAGCCCTTCGAGGGATCGCACATATGCCGACGAAGAACATGTGGTTAGTCTCTTGAGTTAGTCTTTTAGTGTCAGAACGGTAGGTACTCCGTAAGATCTTTACGTGCTTTACGCGTTAGCATGAATACCGCATTCGGTGGACTGACGAACTCTACGAGCTCCACAACGACATTGACATAAGAAAGTGAATTAAAACCCATCGACTCCGCTGGTTTTGTCATGTTGCCTGTAAACAGGAGAAAGCTCAATGCGGTTGTTGAAGGAAGGCGACAGAGTGTAGGACTTGTCTCCATTGTATGGACAAGGTATGTATATACCTTTGGGATCACATAACGGGTTCTTGTGACCAGTCACGAAGAAGATTCTTAAATATTAGTTAATAAATATTAAAAAAAGGTCTTTAACGTCCCACAAACTTCACAATTTTCTCTACTTCAATGTATCGCGTACCCTTAAGTTACTTAAGTATATACACGGCAAATCAAAACCTTTTTGATTGCTTCAACTTCATTGTCGCTTTTGAACAGTTTGTTCTCTACGATTAAAACCACAAAATAAATCTTAAGAGAAAACTATGTAGTTGTCGAATAAACAGCAAACATTGGGTACGTATTTGCATTAAAAATGGCAAGACGTCTGGCAGCTTCTTCAGCAGGCAGCATGACTTACAGTGGTACAATACACATTTGAACAATAAAGTTTGGCTAGTACTCTAGGGCTTCTAACGTTTTTTACACACTGTGCCATAAGTTTGAGTAAACCATAAGATTTTCCAAACAAATATAAAATGTAAAACTAAATTTGCACATTACTTGGAAAACTTACAGGCCGCGCTACCTCCGGGCTGAACAACAAGAGCGACTACAAAGTCGTGAATGTCGAGAAGGTAAATGCGAAGCGCCGGAAACAGTCCCGTGTAGTCTATGCTTAAGAAACAGTCGCTACCATAAATATAAATACACAAACGTGCACACACATACTAACTTGGTTGAGTTTTAGGAAAGATGCTCGGCAAAGCAAACACCTGAGCAGCGAAGGTAATAGTTGGCTGCAAGTTGAAAAGAAATAAGGACTTAGCAATCTTGACAACTACTTTCCGGTTGACATGCAATTTCCACATAGATAAATTGTAGTGAAGCTGTAAAAAGTCGCAAAATGTTGAAAAATCAAAGAGCTGCAACAAGAATTTGTGATAGAGTGCTAACTAACTGCACAAAGAGAGAGAGCTGGAAAAGTAGCTATTAATTGATGCTTGTCAGCGACTGTCAGTGCGTATACTTAATGCTTATTTTATAAGGCAGCTAAAATTTAAACAAGTTTTAGTAGTGAGGTATAAGTATTATGATACACAAGGTATATAACTCACTATCTATACAGTGGGCTATGCGACAGCCGACATGAAACGGAAACCAACTTGAAGCCGGCACCAAATGCATTTCAGGCTTTCAGTTGAAAGGCAGCCTCAGATAGTTAAGTCGATATCGCTGGAAGAGCAGCAGCAGGAACAGTTTCCGCCCAAAAGCAGGAATTTACTTGACATTTTCATTAGTGCGACGCAACCACAAACACTTTGCAGCATCCTTCTACACACATAGATACACTCACACATACTTAGACACAAAGACACGCGCTGCTTGCGGTTTGCTATAGTAAAAATAACAAGCGCAAGGATTGTGCAAAACACATACACACACTCACACACATACACCATACATTACACCCCTGCACTCACACACATTCTATACATGTGTGTCAGACAGTGCCATTTGCCAAAGACGAGTAGCAACACACACCAACTCACACATAAGCCCATACAGAATGAGCGCTGGCTGGGCTTATTATTGGGGTTTGGAACGGTTTGGTACGGTTTGGTTTGGCATAACGAAAGCGAACCGGTCGACAGTTGTCAACTCGAGGGTGAGTTCACATCTTGATTTCGCACTGAGCCAGGACACTCGGCACACTTTGGCTGACAGCCTGAGCCTGCGGCTGCGACGCTGTGCCTAATGTTGTGGGAAATTGCATTAATTATTCTATTAGCAGCGTAATTCGTTCTTAATTGCATGATAAACTTTATTGCCTTTTAGGAGGATTGTTGCTTCCACGAACCATGCAACACATGCGTTCCGAACAGTGAACATAAGCAGAGAGATAATGGTTAACAAGATGAATTCGTATGGGAAAGTGTTGAATGTTATTTGTAGTATCACATTTACTAGCTAAAAATCTGTATGAACAAATATTAGCACACTAAGCAGTGACTTCTTGGTATACAGATAACTTTTAACGCATCGGTGTGCATCTCCAAGCTCTAACGACACCCTTCTGCCTGTCGATCCGGAGCGCCAGTTTCTCGGATAATATAAAATTATCTTTCAGCCCACGATGACCTACCGAGCCCTTGCTCGTTTGCGAGAGTTTCTTCAACCGATTTCAGTTTTAAGAGCCGAGGAATTGTTTGGCCTGTCTGAGATCCAGTCTTTGGTTCTTGGCTCTATCGAGGTTAACGTTCCTAGCTAGGTTGCCCGTATATTTAGTTCCGGTAAGATTGGTATGACCAGGGACCCATTAGAGTGAGAGTTTGTTTCGACGTCCTAGATGGTCTAATTTCATACGGGTTTCCCGAATTAGCAGCCTAGTGCTGCCTGACTACTTTTTTTTCAGCCAAATTGATTTGAGTTAAGAATCTCGAAAGGTATATATTAGAATTGTTAATATATCGATATTCATATTTTTAATTAACGATACGATAATATCAAAGAGGTGTTTCCGTCGACGATAATATATTATATCGATATTTTTGTGTCAAATAGGGAGGGGCAGGTCGAATAGCTAACTGGATGTTAGAGAGGAATGAAAATCATATTTCAAAACTTGCTCTAAAATATTTGACACCACCAGTCAGCTCTGTTTCGTCGTCAGAGAAGGTGCCATCTGCTGTGGAACTTATTGTAGAACAAAAGTAATAAATAATAAAATCGCTGAATGCAAAATATGGTATGAATATTATTGATACGGCGATATTGTAAATAGAACAATTTCGATATATCGAAACACGATATATTTTAAAATATCAACAATCCCAGTACATATCTAATCCAAGTGTCAGAGTTTCTATTCTTTGAAAAATCTACTTCTCTAAAGTTCCCAATTATGAATAGTTCCGATCAATCTCAATCATCGCATACAAAAGTAGCTCGATATTATCTAAAAAAGCTCAGGCCTTTGCCACGATCATGGCGCTGCGCCCAGGCATGGATTTCGCTACCAATTCTGGCTGAGTGCAAGCGGTGCTCCGTTGTCGTTGAGAATCAAATTCAAGGGCACAACCTCAAATCTTTATCTACATATACCACATACACAGTACGCCATACAACACTATATTCAATACACTGCATTTATACACTAAATTAATAATAATGTAATAACAAATTAACACATACCGCATTACATTACTTGTCACTTTTATTAAAAAAATACTGCCGCAAAAACTCTTACGCTTTTTCACAGATCTTAACCCTTTTATCTCCCACTATGCACTGTTTTTGCGCAATATTATTGACCAAAACACACGGACAATCCGATTTTAGCCTGGTCAAAAGTGATTTGCCGTATTGTTTGAAGCAGCCACTTGAGACTCTAGCCGTCATTTGCCATTATCTAAGCGAAATCCAATTAAGCTTTATCGCCTGAAATTAATCAACATCGTACAGCTGAATACAATAGCTAAGCAAATAGAATCGTTTTAAAATCAATATTAATCAAATCGCATTACATTAAGTTGCTCGATGTTGACCCAAACAAATCAACTTATCTATTGCACGATCGAATTTTAGTCAAAGGATCGACTACGGCGTGAATACTTGAGACCTTTGAGGTCTTTGATGCGATAAGCGTAAGTTCTTCAACAACAAAATATTTTCAATGTGATTCAATGAAGTTGTTTATACGATTTTTATCGCAATTTGTTTTTGTTGTTGTTGCTGCTTAGTATTTTTCAAAACGTTTTCTCTCGTTTTTTGTTTGACTTTTCCTAATGTCATTGCTGTTGTTGTTGTTGTTGTTGCAGTTTAGCTGTTTGTTGAGCAAACACAAGCGACAAACGTATCCATGCCATCCGTGAAAAGGGCGCACGTTCCAAAGACCCGGCTATATACCCGGCTCACTCATGTCGTCATTCATCCCGTTTTTGATTGCGGAGTTTGCCAATATTTGCCTTTTGCTGTTATTCCCAAAATATGCTAGCTTGGCAGGGCAGGCTCTGCTCTGTGGATCGCTTTTCGTGCAATTAATTTAATTATGTGGTCACATCAAACTATGTTGTGCGGGTAGCCAAAGCCACTTTGGTCAATGTGCCATGCCATGCCAGGCCAGTAGCACCCCCTGACATCCTTATACCCTTACCACCCCTTTTGGCATTGTACCATGTCGCTTGTTTTAGCTTTTCTAGTGTTCACTAAATGAGAAGCTTTTAGCGAAAAATGTGGAAATTGAGTTGCCCATCTATAGTTTACATATTTCCGAATTTCTCTTAAACCTAATTGCAAAAATATTAATGTACGGTTTGGGCTGGTCTATAAGTTTTTGGTAGTTGTGTAAATATCGAACGCATTAAAGTCAATTAAATCAATAAGAACCAATTGCAGTTTGTACTAAGAACCCAATTTGAATGTTTCTTCAGCTTCACTGGCCATAACAGCCCGTGTTATCGGTTTACGGCCTGATGTAAATACATTCTTTCATTGGAATTGTGGTTTTACGTGGTGTTTCTCAGACCCTACGCACAACCCTTTCAAGGCCTGGAGTGGCTCTACTGAATGTTTAGTTGTATTTAAAATGAACGATGGATTATATTAATTTTTGAAAGAATGGGTAATTTTCCATTCGCTTTGCAGCATAGACAGAAATGTAGGTCTAAGCAGTATTTTGGACACTCATTGGTTTCTATCGTGAGGCAATAGTTAAGAACTACCGGATGAGGGACATAGCAACATAGACTCGAATCTAGATGGAGTAACTAGAACCAAGGTTCTAGTAACTAGAACCGAGTTAGAGACAATACTTTCCCTAAAATGTGCCTCTCGAACGCAAAGACTAGCAAGAAACTGTGTCTACTAAAATGGGCCAGAGTCTGTAGCGTTACAGTTCCAAATCGTTCCATATGAACTACAGACTCGATCCGTATGACAGCCCTTAGACAGGCAAGGCAAATCAACTGCGTAGAGGGCACAATAGATCCACAAAGTCGCGGTGAACCATTTCTGGACAAAATAGTACAGCTATAGCAAAGGGAAAGAGAGATGAAGTAATGGTTTTTTGCCCCTTAAGAGTTTGAAAAGTTGAATAATGGAGCGTATACGTCATCGAAAACGTATGTTAATTAATGAAAACCGTATAAGTCTCCCGTGTGGTGAGGTAGGGCATATTCCTCCTCTTACCCTTCGTATTTTTCTTCTTCTTCATCTTCATTCTCATTCTCTTCCTTATCCTCAAAAAAAGCAACAAACCGATTTACGTTTCACTCCGCCTCCATCTAGCTTCGCTCACAACCCCCTTTCCCTCTTCCTATTCTCTTCCCGTCACTATTCCTGTTCCTATCATAGAAGGCGCTTCCTCTGTGACAAGTTTTTGGAGGTAAAAAAATATTAGGCTTTAAGATTTTGCTGGGTGGATTTAGTTAAAGAACTAGAAATCCGTTTGATGTTCAACGAGATTATCGATGTCATGGTCAGTCTTCTTGGTTTTTTAAAGAGGTGGTTAAAAGAGGTGTTGGACCTGTATACCCGTAGAATATCGACTGTTTGGATCCGTAAATATGCTGCGTACTCTGACAAATTATAATGGTTTCACTTCCTTCTCTTTGCAAAATGAAGCCTAAAGTGGTAGTAACGCTCTGCCACATGAGAGCCTTCTGATCGATTGATCGATCCTTATAGGAAAGACGAATCACTTTAAGGGTTTCATTTCTGTTGAAGCTTATTTCTGGTGACGTTAGCTCGCCGTTTCATTTCGATCGTGTAAACTTTAACATTCCGAATCGTCGCTTTCGGTATTCTGAGTCCCCAAGTATAAAGCCTTGGAACTTTTTAGTATCCTATGCCAGATATATAATGAAGTTTCACAGCGCCTAACATGCAATTCTTGTAATTGAAACTCTTATGAATCGTGGTGACATCATTTGTGAACAGCACCAAAAAAACAGCGCTACCCTTATAAAAACTAGGTCTAAGATAGATTTTTCTAGTTAATGTTACCTCAACATATTGTACGAATCATAGCATTGAATAAGAGGACGCCATAAGTGTGCCTTCGTTTGTAGATAAGGTTCAATAGCCGAGTCGAAGGATTGGTACTATATATAAAACATTTTCCAATTAGTTTAGAAATCAGATCCATACACTTTGACTTTGTGAATTGCATTTAGAATGTATATACTTTACAAAAAAACCACGAAAAACTCCGCTTGAAACCCAGAGCAGTCTCATCTAAAATCCTTAAGATTTTGGGCAATTGCAAATAAACACACAATTTTTATCAGAAATCATCAAACGTTGACATAATCCCCAAAGGAACATATAAGGTCTGCTGTGCACATGTATTGAGTTTTCAATGATAAAGTCAACAAAGTCAAGTGTGTACAGCAGTAACGGCACATTTCACATTGCCAAATCTTTAAAAGATACTTTAATGAGTATGAAATATAGGATATACGCTATAAACAAGATTCACAGGAAGTGTTTCTTGTACAAACAAGCACTTGACTTTAAGAGTAATATCCGAACAGGTATTTACAGATAATGCAGTTGGTGACCTTTTTAATTAGGAGATTTGTCAAAAGACTCCGCACTGCTGTGAGCCACCAATGGCAATTGGCCAGATAAACAAACAAGCTCGACAACATTATTTGGCGGCAAGAACAAAGTCAAGATCCCATATATGTGGTCTATACATAGTACCTACTATCATCTTCTTACTCTTCCATTGAAATGCGACGCTTATCGTTAGTGCAGCCAAAAGCAACACCAACACCAACAACAGCAACATCAATGTGACAATATACTTTACTTAGTTGTTAGCTCCATTTTCAGTATTGAGTTTGATTTCATTGTCAAACTAGCTGGCTGAAAGCCTCAAAGTCAAACGCTGCCTTTATCTCTTATCACTTTGAAATTTACAAATCGATATCTTGTTGGATGTTGTGTTTTGACGCTTGTTACCCGCCATTTACCTTACGTTTGAAGATGCCGTGCAGTACTCCGTACAGTCTAACTATCAATGGCGGATGGGGGTGTTGGTTGGTTGGTGGGTTGTAGCTGTGGGTAACGGCGCGGCGCTGGGGCACGATGACGCTGACGACAATCAGTGCCACATCCGATGCAGATACCAAGGCGATATAAAGTCATCGAGCGGGGAATTTATCTATTGATTTGTTGAGTGTTTCTATTGCTTTGTTGGCATCAGTTTTTGGTATCAGTAAATCAGTTAAATCAATTAAGGCTTTCAAGTGGAACTTTTTGCCGATCGCCCGGTGCGCCCAAGTTGGATGTGTCGTCTTTGTTCCCATGTTGTCTAGTTCTATTCCAATTATTTGAAGTGGTAAATGTGGTTATGCCATTTAATCAGGGGTGCATGGGCAGGGTGAGACATAGCAAAACAATGTAGGCTAATGTCTCCTTTTTAAAAACTAATTGAAGTGTGATCGACATTCAAGGTTGACTCAACGGGGTAAAACAAAAAGCTATAACTATAAATGGCTGCAAAGAGTTGTTGTTAACGCAACTGAAATCGATAAGAGAATTTAGAGCTATAATAAAACGAGTATAAGGCAAATTCTAGCGAAAAACGTAAATTTTAGGGAAATCCCAATGATTCCGCTGATTTTATTGCGAGGTTTTTAAGCTAACTTGAAAAAGTGCATATATGTATGTGCCTTTATATAAATGTTCTTTATATACATAGAATATAAATAAAGGCAAACCCAAAACCAGCGCAGGCGCATTTCGACTCGTGCAATCAGCTCTAACTGAGCTCCAACGGCCCCCATTGTCGCCCTACTTTCGCCAGCGCCAACATATATAAGCCTCTGTCAACTCTTGAGCCAGGCGAATGGCAGCACTTCAGTGTTGTGTACATAAACACACAAGGATAATACGGCCAGGACACACACACTCACACTCGCAAACATTTCCATTTTGGCACATAACGTTGTGTAGAGCTGCATTTAACTTAATCAGAATGTTGGCTAACAACTCAAGCTGGTTGGCTGTTGGCCAAGAGGCGCCTAAAAGTTCATGTCGTCAGGGTTGACCAGCTTTTTGACTTTCGGTATAATAAAATTTGTTTTTCAAAGTTTTGGTTCAACGCGGCGAAACGAAGTAGTTTTGTACATATGTATGGGCATGTCGTCAGGGTTGGCCAGCCTACTGACTTTTGACGATAAACTTTGTTTAGGTTATAATTGGATAATTTAGCATATCCTTACACAGTTATTTTTGCAAAGTTTTGAATATAAACTACAAAACTCATGAGGGTTGTTATCAAGGTTGGCCAATGTTGTATTGGTTGGCCCACCGCTAAGAACATGCAAATTATTTGGTGAAAAAATTAATTGAAATACAACTTCTAATTCATATTGTATATAGTTAAACTGTTTGTGGCTGTCAGCCTGACTATTCATGTTGGCCAACCCTGACAGCAAGTGGTTTGTAAGAATCGCGCACACCACAACCAAGCAGGTTACGCCATCAATGTGTTTACCTTAGGTGTGCATGCAGCGTAGCCATATAACTCGTTTATAAAAGATTTTTTAGACTATTCCAAGTGTCTTAACTAGGATTCTAGGATCTAGAATCCACGATTATTATTTCATCATTACTGAGCCGTTTTATAGGCTTTCTTTTACGCCCAGAAAATAGTCATGCCCTCAAATCGCATTAAACAAAATTTGTTGTTGCCAAGACATAGATTGCGCCGGTGTGTATATGGCCAACCCTGACGACAAGAAAGCAAATAAAGACGCGTTTATACACTTTGTGTTCGTTTTGCTTATAAACAGTTCCAGGGCAAGTTCAGTCGCTGCTAAGCTGAACTGTAACCAGAATTGGGCGTAGCGCAGATTCCAATAAAACGCTTTTGCAAGCTTGATATACTATATGCTGCATTTTGCGTGCTAATGGAGCAGGTATCACCCGAAAACAGAAGGAAATGTCAACTTGACGTTCTTACCGGAAGTGCTCAACACGATAGAGGGGACAATGCAAGCATTTTGGTGTTGGCGTATCCTTCTCAGAATTACCCTGTCGCTGCTGATACCCGTCATCAAGGGCTGCGTTATGCGTTTAATCAACAATAAAATCAGAAATCAAAAACTTAATGAATGTCCTTTTGTCATTACGCCCGACAATGACAATGATGACGACAACGATGAGCAGAGCAGAGCAAAGCCCACCCGAACGGACTTCAACTGATGATGATGCTGGTGGTACATGCCACCATAGAGCAAGTGTACTAGTATAGATGTCAGCGCTGATGGCCCCATTGTGCAGCCGTTACCGTGTCCGGGATGATGTTGTTGACGGCAACGACCGCTTACGCGGCTGATGGTGGCACGTTGAGTAATAACAATAATAAGTGGAGGCCACGACAGCGTCCACCGGCAGCAGCTCGGTTGAAATATGTGCTATGACTATGATGTAAATATAAGTGGGCGTAAGGCCACCCAAGTGCCTCCGGCTGGACCACCCAAGCTGGCAAATATTTAAAGTTGGAAATTTCCACACGTTACACGTTGCGTCGCTGCTGTCCCTGCCCCATGCCCCATGCCCCATAACCAATGGCTACAGACTAGCTTGGCGCTCGTGTGTGTGTGTGTGTGTGTGTGTGTGTGTGTGTGTGTGTGTGTGTGTGTGTGTGTGTGTGTGTGTGTGTGTGTGTGTGTGTGTGTGTGTGTGTGTTTTGTGTCTGTGTTTGTTTACATGCTGCGTGCGAACGCAAAACGATAAAACAACAAAGTGATAGCGGCGGCAAAAAATGAACTTTAATAAAATTATTGATTTTTTCTTTGTCGATTGTATGATTTCTTTATATTTTCTTTAACCTTTCTTTTGCCCCTTGGGGTGGTTTTACACACACACACACACACAACCACACACACACACACACACAGATTTTTAATGAATGATTCCCTATTGTACGAATTGAGTGAATACTTCATGAAATACACAAACATTTAATTTCATGCAGGTGATTGTTTATTTACTAAAATTTAAAAGCGATTTTGTTTTTGCACATAAAGAAATCGTCCTTTTAAGATAAATGGGTCGAACAAATGCAGTGTACGTCTTCTCCATGCCGCGATACCAAAGGTAGTTGGAGCGCTCTCTAACTGGTTCGTCCAATGGTGACCGAGCTGGATATAAGTTCGCTTTATAAGACATGTCAATGTCGGTGTTGTGCTCACAAATTTAGTGGGATGAGCGTCTTGTAGATTGTTATTTCCATATATCGAGAGTGGTCTCGACTACTCATGTGGCTACAGATACGAAGTAGCATCGATTGGCATGAGCGATTCTCTGTTTGTGTTCCATTCAAACATTGTTCTTCTTTGGGACGCTGGTGGCAAGGTCGACGACATCCTTGAGCATAGGTTTTCAACAGAAATCTGAGAGTTTAACCAGCGCGTCTCTCTACTTGAAGGAAGCAGGTGGAATTCGGTTCTGGTAGAACAGGGTTAAAGCTATAATTTTCATTCACTTGGCAATGGCCAGGATGCACAAGCCCCACGTCGTGCCCTCTGGTTAGGTGCTGTAATCAATACAATGAAGTAATGCGCGCATTGAAGTCTCCCCTGGGCTTGAACAGGGTTGAGCATAGGGTTTGGGACCCACTGCCTAAAATCCTCGTCCCACTTAAAGATTCTTAAAAGTTCATATTAGGAGGTTTAAAAATTGTACGTGATGGAAAATAATGAAGATGGAACTTTTACGATAAACATTTCCGATAAATCAACTTATCGAAATTAAAACTGCACAAAAAGGAACAAACATTTTTTTAAATTTTCAAATTTCATAGCACTTTGGTAAAAAGCTTTAGCCGGAATATTAACCTGGTTTCCATTCTGTGCTTTCATTTTTTTCCCAGCGAATTTATTTGAAAATTGAGATGCTTCATATCAATCAGCTTTTGTCTCATTAATTTTACGAGTATGGCTAACAGGGTGGCCAGAGATGCTAAGTTTATTTCTCTATATGACATGTAAATTGCTTATAAGGATAATTTAGGACTTAAACCTTCGATATTAAAGGTTAAAATAATTTACTTAATTTTTTTTTAAATTATTTGATAAAAAATGTGCTCTACGGCTTATTTACGTTTCTCCTTGGAAGCGCTATTGTTATCGAATTGAACAAAACGATTTATCGCTGTCAATCAAACATTGGAAATTCATTGGATCGTATTTCGTTAGTTTTCAAATTACGACAAAGTAAATATTTTGGAGTTATATAAAGTCTTCCAAGCTCTTTCCAAAATCCTCCCATAGCAAGTTAAGCCCGCCTTTTAAAATTAAAGCATATTAAATACCTAAATATGTAGTATATTTCGGATCAAGGTCCAACCAGGAAGTTACAACTTCAGAGTATGGATCCAGGTCAGGTCGATAAAACTTCATATGTTTTAGTTTTAGTTTATTCCGATCGAACAGTTAGTTCGCAAGTTACATGACTTAAGGTGTGAGAACGGCTGTGGTAGAGAGGCGACTATGGCGCAGACCAAGTCTCCGGTGGAAGAACCAGGTAGAGAGTACACTAGATACCTTTGGTATCACCAATTGGTGAAGGCGCGCTCAAAGCAGAGAAGCCTGGGGGAGAGCTTTACATTAGGCTGTAACCCGGTAACGGGCTGTTATGAACAGTCAAGAAGAAGTAAAAACATATTTATCGATATCAAATTAATTTTTACAATTGAGTTTGCAAAGTAAACTCAAAGCATCTCGGAAAAAGCAAACATTCTTCTTAGAATAGAACTATTAAAAACTGTTCACCCTTTGTAACGAAAGATGACATTTACATTTCGTTAAAATTCTAAACGCAAAATTGTTTTAGTTTAAAAATTTCGAAACAAAACATTTGTGCGTTTTCGAGTAAAATTTCGTTTTATAATGAAATGACAATAAAAACACAACCTTTGAATCAAAAAAGTCGAAAGCGCTTTGAAATCGCTCAAAGGTTGGATAACGAAAAGGTTAAATGCAAGCGCATCCCATTTATAAGATTCACCATAACCATATTTAAAGCAAATCAAAAAAATAAAAATAGTTGAGTCCAAAAGCTTGTAGCTTGACGTTGTGCCTCGGATCCCCTCAGGAATCTTGATTTCACACAATTCCAGCGTTGCATCAAATTCTATCCAACTAAAAGATATTGTACATATACAGCGCACAGCATACGCGGGGATCAAGAACCCCGTAAAATGTGCCCCACACTCATCTCGAAATATGTACATACTTTCTATATTATGTGTACATACATATATAATGCTATATATCTTACGACTATCTAAATTGCTTAGAGCAGCAAGATTTTGAGCACCGAAATTCGAGAAAGTCTTGGAGTCGACAGCGCCAACTGAACTACCACCCACTCTCCCCAAAACTTGATGATGGGGCTCCGGCTCTCTTAAAACCAAGTGGAGTGGCGATAAAACCGCAGCCAGAACAACTAAAGAAAGCAAACACGAAAAAAAGATGAAGTCTAGGGCACGGGCAAAGCGTGCGCTTAGCCAATCAGCACACGCTGAGGGCGGAGTCTATCCGAACTGGTTTCCCGGCGCTTTTTATGTTTTATTTCGTATGTGGTTTTTTTTGTACACTTTTGCATTTACGTTTACTTTTCGCTCATCTTTGCTTTGCTCTAATTTTTTATGGGTTATCTCGCTCTGGCATGGTGCGCAAGAGCGAAAGGCAGAGCAGTGAATGAATGAGTATGAGTGCGCCTATGCGTGTGTGTGTGTGTGTGTGTGTGCGTATGAGTGTAGCTGTGTTTAAGCAGGAGACAGAGCGAGTGTAGCACTAAGGAGAGAGTAGGAAAGCGAGAGCGACGAGAGTGACAAAACAAAATTAAATGTAGAAGGCGGATAATGATAAAATCTAGTCGGGAACTGCTAATCGGCGCCAATTAACAGGAGCTTTATAAAGACTGCCCACTCGGTTACACAAAGACTGCCATAAAAATATTCACATATTGCGATTTCTATAGTGTATATGAATGATTAGCGTTTGGCTGTTAAGATGTGCTCCGACTTGCTTATATACCAAAATCATATACATTTGTGTTATGTGCCAAGATAAGTTATTAAAGCGCTGAAACTCCACCCAGCGCGCTTTTTAGTGTCTGCCACATACCGACACAATTCTCTATATATATTCCATATACACTTTTTCTTTATATACAGGCACACTTCGTGGCGGTTGGCTAAATCCTGCTCGCCGAGCACCTAATCACATGTAATGCGCGCGCATTATCTGTGCTCTTATCTCCGCCAAATGGTCACTTCGTGTACGGCACACAATGCCGAGTGCCATCCATTCGCTGGAAACGCGTCGTGGTTCTTAACGCGGAGTGGGTGTTGCTCCCAATAACGATATAATAAGCGCTGCCGATTTACTATTTCATCTCGCTCGCACATGCTATTGCTTAGCCGCCAACACGAGACGGCCCCACTCTCCACCGCACAAATGTGGGCTGGCGCGTGTGTGTGTGTGTGCAGCATAATTCCACCCGAATTTGCAGCAAATCCACTGAATTTCGCCACGGCGCACAAAAAATAAAAGAAACGCACAGCCGAATGGCACGCTTAGGTTGTGGAAGGAGATAGACGAGAGTCGGAGCCTTTCGCGGAACAAGTGCATTTTGCGCCGGAACAGGTTTTGCGTCATATCTGTGTGTGTTGTGAGTGTCACGGTGAGAGAGAGAGAGAGTAAGCGTGAGAGAAAGAGCGCGTGCATACATTGCTCTCACGCTCTCTTTGTGGCTATTAGTGTGTGTGTTTTGTTTTGGTCACACGCACATGGCATACCCTCTCGCTCTCTGCAACACTGCCTTTCAAAAAAAGTACTTTTTCTGCTACTATTTCTGCTCCTTTTATTGTATCATCTAATGAAGAAATGAGATGTTTTATTTTATAGGTCGATTGTTAGGTGTAAGCTTACTATGATACAAGGCGAGATGTTAAAAGCCTACGGTCGGGATTGGTTACATCCGACATCAAGACATTCTCTGAGCAGCATATCGATTATATCATGACTACAGGTTTGGCATTATATATACATAATCATCACCTGCATATCATCTGTACTTAATATATCAAGCCAAAGGGAATATTTAACAAAGTATCTTATATTATCTGTTGAAGGGGTTGAACGTTGGGGTAGACAACGGCCTCGAGGGAAATATGTCCATTGCGCCTTCTCCTTCTTCTTGACTTACTATAGGTGTCTATTCGCACGTCTTTGCCAAAACGTTATATATATAAGGTTGTTAGAGCGCCATTAACCTGGTTAACGGAGTCCATCCCTTCGTCGCCTTCCTTCAACAGATGCTTTGATGACCTTTATCCAAGGAGCTCTCGTCAATATGCACAGCATGATCCAGCCAGCGGTGCTACTGGATGTTAATTCGCTTGACTATGTCAATGTCGTGGTAATTCTCATTGAGTTCGTCGTTCAGAACTTATCGAAAATAGAAATATTCCATATTAGTCGGCTTTTGTCTAACGCCAAATCTGTCTATAGCTATGGAATGACAAGAGTTTTATTTTTTCCTTTCACCATTTAAATATAGTGAAATTTTTGGCACTTAGTTTTTAAGTCGGTCTTAAAGAGAGAGCAGCACATACATGTGCCTATGGTGGGAGTTCGGAAGTAAGTTATCGATGATGATAGACTTTAGTGTTGGGCAATATTGCCAGGAAAATATCTCTCTTGGCACCAGCACTTGCTAGCGCCTACTACGATGGGGCAGAGGGCGCTGTTGTTGCCCAGGTGAGGTTGCCACAACCCCTTAGCAGGCGTGAATGAAGGTGAGGGGATTGTGGTTGAACCCTCAATTCTGCGACACATGTTACACTTATATCAGTTAATTTAAAAAATGCTTTCGTCCCTAACCATTGTTTCGAATCGAAGTCATCATACAACCAAATGGTTTTTGTGACTTTAGGTAAATCTAATGAACAGAAATTTTCGGGCTAGAATGTATGTAGTATATACAATCCATTGCTGCTTAATTTAAGATAGCTGAAGAGTTTGGCCATCTTATTTTATTATTACAACTTTTATATGAAATGTATGGCAGTTTGTTAGTTCTACTAAATTTTAAATTTATTCTCAAACTAGTTACCTTTCCATTTGGCGCCAAGTTTGTATTTTAAGATCATTAAACGCAGGAAACCTCGTGAAAATTGCCTAAAGTTGTACTAAAAAAGTTGTTTTTAGTTTATTTTCTTATAAAACAGAGAGAGTGATGAATTACACGGTAATACATTTTCGCGTATAGTTGCGCATAACGATATAACCAAAGCAGCTCAAAAAACGTCCGTAAACGTTATGTGGTTCCAAGTTTTAAAGCGCATTCTGGCTCCGAGATGTCATAGCAAGACGAAGGGGTAATAGACTTAAACCACCACAGAGCTCACGACACGCATACGAAAGGACATTTCTAGACACTGGAATAAAGATTTATTAGGTTCTGTAAATAATAATAAATTATACTATAGTGAAAAAAACTATAGTAAAACACGTAGGACTAGCAGGCCCACGTTGTGTTACTTTCATGGGTAATCTTCGGAGACCGGTGTGTTCATAAGGTTATGTAAATAATAAAAATAGTAGGTGGCATTAAATAAGTAGCGGGTCTAACAGATCTACGCTGTGTTTAATTCGTTCATAAAAATACATCTACTATATGCCATGCACATTTTTTGCATAATTTCTTATAATCTAACGGGTAAGTAGCAAAAGACCAGAATTCACACCTCACAAACCGTAAAACGCTACAAGACACTGCCACAAAAAGAACCGCATTTGTAATCCAACTGAAAACCCATTCAGTTTTCCTACACTTTTCGCTGCTACTACTATTTTTACAAAGCACCAGCAGCAAAGTGCTGCCGCTCTCAGCAGAGCGTATGCCGGTTACCTCTCGCTCTCTGGCACACACACAAGCGCAAAGTGCGACCAACACTGCGGCAATGCGAAAAGCCGCACACGAACAAACTTCAACTGATGTGAACACACCACCCGAACGCCAAGAATGTCTCAGTTGTGCGACAACCGCGCAGCTGAACGGCAGCCCGCTAACGGAAAACGCAAAGGTGTCAGAAGTGTGAGAGAATTAATAACAATCATAATGACGACCGCAATGATCGATAGATAAATGGTAACAAAACGCCAGCAAGTGACAATTGCCAGAGTACTAACAACAACACAAATAGATAGAAAAAAAGAGAAACGATATCGACCAAGTTAAAGCAAAACAAACGAAATCACAGCAGGCTGTGCTTATCGTATCAGAATTAGATTGCCGGCAAACAGAACAGACATAGAGCTGTAAAACTCATTCAATCAGTCTATCCAGTCAATTCAGTTAGTGCGCATCTCCCGTCGCGTTAGTATCGCAAAGTCAGTCAAAACTTCGAAACTCGATTATAAACCTAATACCGAGAATTAGTGGAGCTACGTAAGGTACCGCAAAAGGTAAAAACTTTTAACTTGACGCTGCAATTTAGACACGCTGCGTCCTGAGGCAGTGAGGCGCAACTTGCCGGCTGTTGTGATATTTAACGTCGCGCCGCCTGCGCTAATGATGTCGCGTCAACAAAGTTGCTCACCAGCTACAACAGTAACAATTGCAACAGAAGAGGCAAGCAGCAGCAGCAGCAGCAGCATCATCACAAACAGCAACCGCGTCAACAACGAATCCGTTCCGGCAACAAAGCCGCGTGTGTGTGTGCGCGTATAAGAGTGTGTGTCTAATTTTTGTCGTGGCAATAAAAAAAAAACACAAAACAACAAACAAACAACAAACATACAACATACAACAACTAAGAATCATTGGAATTTTGCAATAATCAAACCGTGCTTTGGTTTTATCGCTTTTTGCCATTTCGCATTTCCAATCTCTGTGCCAAGTGACGCCGCGGCGTACAAATTACAATAAATAATTTATACGTTTTCAATTTGCAACAAACTCAACAACAACCAACTAGCAATTACAATTAATGACCAGGCGGCAAGAGACGCACTCTTATATATAACAGTGTACGAAGTTGCCACAGAACTCAAATCGTTCGAATCCATGATGGACTTTCAAAGTGCTATGGAAACCTTTGCCGAAGCCTGGGTGGCTGCAAACGCTGGACAGCAGGTGAGCTTCAAAATAATGTAGCAGCTATTCAGTTGTAGTAATGAAAAAGCTAAGAAATGCTGAATCATTTTATTCAAACAAAAAAGTCATGGCAAGAGTTGATCTAGAATTTATGTATACTATGGTGTTACCTAGGAAACTGCTCTATTTGTATTCTTTATACTCCAAACACTAGCCAAATACGCTAAGAACTTAAAGCAACGTATCTAGGTGGTGCGGTATCTTCTATTTTTTTTTTTCTTCTAAAAGTTTAGATGTGAAGCTGAAATACTGATGAAATATTTGACGTTGAAGGCAAAGCAAGAGTTGATTTTCAAAGTTTGTGCAAATTATTTGGATAACTGTTGAAGTGGAGTTGTAGAGGTGAAACATTAATTGCGCCTTAGTACTCCAAATTCTAGCAGAACTGCACAGTTTTTAAGTTTCTTTTGTATCTTTACATTTGAGCTGAAAAACTAGTGAAATGCTTGAGTTGATTTTGAAAGCTTGTGCTGGAAAACGCCTATTTGTGTCTTTTGATTTTCAAAACTCAGCCAAACTCATCCAGAACGTAAAGAAGTGTGTTTTTTTTGCGGCTTATTTGCTTCAGTTTTTTTTTGTATTTGCCGGGCGATCATCTTTTTTATATGTTCCGGTTTTTACAATCTTCTTCTTAACTGGCCATAACAATCCGTTGTCGGGTTACGGCCTGATGTAAATACATTCTTCCATTGTTATGTGGTGGGTCCCAAACCCTACACACAACCCTTTTAGGGCCTTGAGTTGCTCTACTGATCTCGAAAGAACCCAGTGTCATTGTTAGTCGCCTATTCTCTAGCCCGCTCACCACACCGAGGCAGTTTTTTGCAATCACCATAGTGAATTTAGGTTTATAGAAGAGCTTTCTTGCCTGATATAAATGAGTACATGCAAGGCAGTAGACAGCAAATCCGTACAAGTTATTTCATCATCACTATCAAGGCCTCTATTGCTGGCACCATTGAGAGCCCTCGGGGGAGGACTGAATGCAAGGCTGAAGAATTGATGAAAGTGTATGAGATTGCTGACAAAGGCTACCAGAACTATTGCCTTTTTCGTTTAGAGATTCCGTAGGATTGTTGAAAAAAAAAAATGGTCTCACATTTTTGAATATAAGCTTCAAAGATTAAGTAGTAAGATTAACTTTTCTATGCAAATGTCAAATATTTACTTTAAGAACTGAGACAAAATTATTTCGCTTAGTGCTCATTTTTCCCACTAGTTTCATTTTTCATCTGCATCTTGTCGAATTAGTAATGAAAGACAATTTGGCACTTATTCATTTTTAACATTAGCTTTGAAAATTAGCAGCAGCTGAACTTCTCTAAAACCGGTACACTCAAAAACGCTAAAATCATATTTCGTTAAAAAGCGCCCTTTATTTAGAAAAAATTGCAAAAATTAAGATTTGAAGATTAACATTAACCGAGAAAATCTATTTTTTGTTGAAAGAAGATAATGCACTTTTTGTTCTTAGAGAGAAATGAACCACGTTTTTCCACAAAATATTTTTTCTTTTTTAATGTAAACTTTTCTATATCTTTCTTAGTTTCTTTTTGAAGACGATGTTCTTAACTGAAAAATGTCTTTAAGAGCACCTAATTCTAAATGCCGTCGGCACTACTTATCTTAAGCTAACAACTCAAGTTCCTAGCGTTTTACTAAGTTGCTCTGCCCAACAAACCCAGTTATGACCATGAAAAATTGCAAGAGCTTATTTAAAAATTAGTCACTCTTGTATATAAACAAAGCCACATGGCTTTATGACATTCTCACATTACTCTCACCCTCTTTGTGTAACTATCTGACAAATCAGTGTAAACAAATGAACATCGCGGCTATACTGATAGGGTGTGCCTGAAATCTCTGGATGGCTGTGCCTCATTTTCAGTGCAAAACGGCGTTTTCACAAACACATTTGTGACGACGAAACTCTGTTGTAAGTGATTTCTGGCACAACCCTGATATTTGCACAGCTTTTACAGATACTAACTCTCTAGTGAAATAAGCCGCAACCAAAAAAAAACAGAAAGTAATTCTTTGTAGATATGCATGATGATGTTTTGCTATTTATGCAGATTAAGATAATCCTTATCAGCTGCGCCCAGATAGAACCGCTTTAGATTAGACTGCTAGATAAGAGAGGGGCTTCGATAGTCACCACCACCATACATAGTCACGTTAATTGCATTGTAAAACCTTAAACCGCGCAAAACTGACAACTGGGGTATGCCGCACCTTAATTACTTATGTGGCGGCGGCATATATCCCAGGTTATGGCTACAAAAACCAAATGGAGCAGGGTTTTGGGTGCCGCTTTGTAGAGCTTTTAGCGAGCGCGCTTGGCCAGATAAGATAATCCCAGTGTGTGGTGTGTGCTCAGGGGGTTACGGCAAAGGGTTATTTCGGCAGCGGCGGGGCGGGCACGTTTACCCACTGACACATACGCGTATATGATTTAGATACAACTTTAACTGAACTTTTTATGTGTAGCGTCATCGTTTATCGGCCGGGGCGTCGGCGTCAGCTGCGGCGCTGGCGTCGCTGTCATTGATATCGCAATTAATCCAAATAAGTGCGATAAAATTGATTATGAACATGCTGGCGTGATTAGCACGAGTGCGTCGCACATTGTGGATCACAGGGCATCACACACACTCACACACACACACACACACACACACAGCCAACGCTACATATGTCGTAGAGTTTATTAGCAGGCATAATTGATTATGTCGTGTGAGTGTAATTATTATTTATCTGGCCGAGCTTTGCCGCCACCTCAGGCCCCTCTGCCACAGAATGTTGCTTGTTATATATAGTACGTAGCAGTGTTGCAATACGCCTTATTGTCAGTTTGTTGTAATCGGCAAATCGGTGTCAACTGCTGAACTGACTGACATCTAGCAGATGGATTTATAATGCCGCATTCTTGATTTTGTCTATGCTCAAAGCCAAACTAAAAAAAAAAAAATGAAAAAAATTATTTATAAACGCTTAGTTTAGTAGCCAGGAAAAAAACCCGAAAATTAATGTTGTTTGCTAGCATAATAAATAAATCGTCGCATTAACTCTATAGTTTGCTGACGATATCAAAGCGCGCACACACACAAACTTATCGACTTATCGGCATTGTCTTCTAGCCTAAATCATGTCATAACTGGACAACAGCGAACTGTTCGGGCGCCCCCCCTTAACTGGTATGCCAATACAATACAGAACTATACAGAAAACCACAATGAAATACAGAAATACAGAAGAACACCAAACCGAAAACCGAAAACCAAATACCGAAAACGTTTTTTGACAGTTTTATACGGCGCGCATATGCTTAGTGAATGGGATTAAGATAAGACTAAGTTGGACTCCATATGGCAGATAATAAACTCATGGTATACATATCAAAAATAGCACCACAACATGCAGAACAAAGGCATATAAATAAATGAGCAGTCTTTCGAAAACTATAACAAATCATTCTATATTTTTTTTTTTTTTTTTTTAATAAAACACATTACATAGCTACACACGCACACACTTGCACTTATGTTTATATTGTTAATAAGAATTTTGAGTTTTTGCCGCTTGTCGTTTTTTCTTCGCAACTAATTATAAAGCATTTAGCTTTATTGTTGTGATAATTTTTGTTTTTCTTTTTTCGGTTATGCTTGAGCTCTGGGCTGGGCCAACGCAGACAACACCACTATCGAATCACAATAATCAGATAATGACATGCGTATCTATTTCTTTATACTTGGCACTAGACTAGCGACTACGTGTAGAGCATATAGACGCCGGGGGAGGGCGTGGAGGGTGTTCAGATAGGGAGCGCTAAACAAGCTATAAATTAAAAATTTTATTCGGTTAATCTCTGCTTTTTGGCATTGTTTCAGAAAAATAATAAAATAAAACGCACAGACACATAGACAGTGATAAACAGGAATACTTATGTGCAGATAATAACAAAATCAAGTATACGCATCAGAGCGCTTAGGAAACACTAAAAGCTGATTTTAAAGAGGATTGAATTAAAAAATTATTATTCGGGTTTTAAATGCGACAGAAATGCGGCCTTGTCGATTTGACAGCACTGGTTATATGTTAAGGTACGAAAATTACAAAAACAAGCATTGAATTCTTTAAAAGCGCGGAAAGGTTTATTTTTGACAACAGAAGCGGAAACTTTGTTTAAAGTCTTATTTATTTTTCTCGATAAGCTTAGCTTCACTTATTTCATATAACATATTTTCCAAAGCAGTTTTCTCACTATTATATAAAAATGTTTTGGTTGATAAATTACAATGGCAGTAGTAACGGGATATATATGTACATATCAATTAAATAAAAGCAAATCGCAGCGAACAGGGGGTGGAGCCCACTGGTTTGAAAAAAGGATTTAAATTACCACAGCCAAAAAGAAGTTTATAGATGCAAAAAATTTTGATTTATTATTCAAAACTAAATATTGAAGTGACTGACAGTCCGTAGCAGGGCCTTGTTCTACCACAACCCCAAAAGGTTCCCCCATTGACTAATTTATATCAACAAAATTGTACTTTCTGAGTAATTCCAAAAACAAATCCTGTCATACAAAACGCGATTATACACTTCTTTGACTGCATTATCAAATGGACCTATCAAAAATTCAAATTGAATATGGGAACATTTCTGATAATCTTACCAAAAATGCTGCGCACCAAAATCTGTCACATCATTTTAATGATGACAGATCCCAAAAAAAGCCAAATCGTTACCTGTTACTTCCTCCAGCAGCTAATTTCCTGCTTAAGCTGTTGCTGTCAATTCTCAAACGATTTATTTGCTTAAAATGAGACCAAACCAAACCCAAACCCAAACTAACGATAATCGCCTGATCTTGCAGCGTTTCAAATCTTTCAATCGGAGCGCAACATCAAACGCTTTGTGCATGCATTTTCACAGACCATATTATACTATAGTATAACCTGTCTTTAATTCAGCCCAAACTCCAAACTCATCGGTAAATTCCGGTAGTCAAATGTTCATTAAAAGTTGCCCATAAATGTCCAAACTGTTTGTCATCTTGTGTTGCAGTTGCCGCTTTGTGTTGCATTGTTGTGCAGCGTCGAGACGTCGCAACGTGCAACATACGATGTTTTAGCACGCCTCTTTCTCGCCTCGAAACTGTCATTGTTGTGACTTGGCTTTCTATTCTCCGGCTTTGTGTGAGAGAGTGAGAGTGCGTGAGTGTGTGTGCGTGAGTGAGTGTGCGTGAGTGAGTGTGCGTGAGTGAGTGTGTAGTTGGTGTAACACCTATTTAAACTGTTTGCTTGTGTGTGTGTGCGTCATATTTATTAGAGCTTAGCTCTGTGTTCCATTCACACACACGGGGAACAAAGCGAGACGAACAGACAGACAGCTTTTGGAGATCTTTAACCGCTTTTTGTAACACATTTTTGGCATTTCATTCTACGCTCAGCGCAGCTCCGACTTGGAGTTCAGCCGCGTTTTATGGTCAGATTATGTGCCGGCGACTTTGCGTATGCGATTTACAATTTATTAATTATTCAAAGCCGATTGGATTATATTAATTTATAATGATTATTTCCATAACTTGCTCAGGTTTTTGTTATTGTTACTGTTGAGATTGGGGCTTGGCCGACTTGGCATACAAATCCAGAATCCAGCCGTCAGCTAAGCTGTTAGAATTGCATTTGCATTTGTTATTTCTAATAAAGAATAAAAAGCGTAACTTTTATATCTTTGTATCTTTTAGCTACTGGCTGTAGCTGTACGCCTCGTAATACTCTAAAAATACTGGCAGCTAGTGTTCAACTTCTTTTTTTTCCCTTTTTTTTTTGAGAAACCGCATCAAAAGCTTTAAGTTAATTACAACTTGTCAAGTTGTACGTAATCTCAGCAGCGCAGCTAAAATGAAATGGTCTTAAATCAATTTCATGGCATGTTTCTATATTACTATTTCGGGTTGATTCTGCTCTACTCGGCAGCATTTCAAAAGGCGCCGCCCCTAAGATAATAAAAGCAAGGAACACCAAAAAAGAAGAAAAAAAACCTATATTATCGAGTTTTAGTTTGTTGGGTTGCTTTTGGCTGCAGTTATCGTAGAACATTGGGTTGTTTCGCAGCTAATGACACATTGATAAAACGATTTGTAAGACATCGCGATAAGTGCGGTTCAAGCTTTGTAGCTTAGCACAAACAGTTCGAGTTCTCGAGTCAGTCGTCGAAATTCTGGTGATAAGCTGGCATATTTCCACAATGACTAGTTTGGTACTTAACACCGCGTTTTAATTAAAAAATCACTTGGGGAACTTTCTAGTTAGATATATAGAGCTTATAACTAATTATGCGATTAAATGCGCTAATATTGCGACTTGACTGTACCTGTATATAGCAGCTTTATTATTTATGACATTCATATATCACCGAAGACACAACAATCAAAGCAGACTTCTGAGTAGCGCACAGTGGCGTAAATAGCAGCAGACTTAGGGCGTAAAATGCAACCCCTAAGCGCTTATGTCTTGACCAAATCTGGCAATGATGCATATCGACCGATCAATCCTAAGGCAGCAATCTCTTCTGTACGCAAAGTGTGTATGGCGCCTTAGTAGCCATTCAAGGACTAGTCCCTTTCGGAATATTTTTGCGATAGTTGGAGACAGTTCGTTTTGCGCGCATTGGCATGATGGCAAAAGGAGAGTCAAGAAGATAAAGATGATAACGCTGGTAATCGACCGAAACGGACTACCGCAACTGGGGCAGTTGGGGATGCATGTACATATTAACATGAAGTGATAGAAAGGGTTACAGTTCTAATAGAGTCTAATGTAGTGTGAGTTCGTTGCAATAGTTTTTTTTTTCAACAATGTAAAAACGCAACCAATACAATAACAATTTCCATGATTTCAAGCTAAGATATATAGACCTTAAGATTTAGTCATAACCGATCCCCATTGCAAAAAGCTTTCCACGCCACTGTGACAGCTTGCCCCTTTGGTTTTTTACAATTTAATCATAATACGTTTTTTTTGTTTCTTAGAACACGAAAAACGCCAGAAATATTGTGAAAATTTACAATATGATCGTTTCATAATTTCCCCACACATTGTCAGCTACGACACGGCGTTCATTTAATTAGTGGATTTTGCCGTGTTCGTATCTTATTTAACCGCCCAAGGCGAGGGTGCCAGCTGGCTGGTTCTCCGGCTGGAGGCTGTTCGCCTGCTGTGCACCTATTTTTACAGAGCAGCTAAATCCGAGTCTATAGCGAGTCAGCTACTAAGACATTTTGGAACACATAAATTTGACTTAATTTTGTTTGAAAATTATGACAAGTCTACGGCATATTAGATGGCATATTTTCTTTATGTCTTTCATGCTTGAGACAAGTGAAAATAAATCCAAAGATTTTCCCCCTGTGTCACTTAAATATTTCCCTCTGGCAAATCATTTCTTTGTTGATATTTGCTGCGACTCATAATTTAATCGCTCCTATTTTTTGTTATTGTTATTGTTTTTCTTCGTGTTCAAGTTGAAAAAAAAAAACGATGAAGAAAAACTTACATAAGCCATAATATTTTATATAGATTTATTTCGCTTTATATTTTGTTAATTTCCAATAGGCAAGCGCTAGTCTCCTATAACTAATACGCCCCGTTGAAAATCATAAGCTCTGCCAGTAATAAACATTTCCACAAGTCACAGCGACAATCGGCTTTTACTAATACGCCGCCCCAACATATTTTCGTTAATAACACAAATTATTTTCTCGTAGCCCCCAAAAAGAGACAGAAAAAAAAAACACCCAAGCTAAATCGAAGCGTAGCAAACCCGAACAGAGTCAACGGAAAAATGTCGGTAACCTCGACTTATTTAAAGTATTAACTGCTAACTAATGTGCGACACATTATGAAAACCAAAGCATATCACTCCGCAAATGTGCAAGTCGCTGGCGACTGTACCGCTTAAGTCTCGAAAGTCTTGACACATGAGCGGGCAAACATGCCGATATAGTAGCTGTAAGTGAGTAAGCGCGTCCAGATCTGCCAAGAAGCTAATGAGAAGCGGCAGGCAGCAGTCTAAACTCGGAACAGGTGATGCTGCTGCTGAAGCTGAAGCTGATATTGCTGCTGATGATGGGGCACAGAGTAAGCGGCGATCATGCGAGCATCTACAAAAGAGATTATATTTCCTAAGCACTGCCAACAAAATGTGTCCAAGCTTCATATAAACATGCGCGACTGTATCTATGAGTGAGTGTGTGTGTGTGTGTGTGTTTGTGTGGGGAAACGATTTAATGCGATCGCTCGCTCACTCGCTCACTCACTCGCTGAGCTGCTTAACTAAATCCGGCTTAAAATCCGACACAAAATTAATGTCGTTGAAAAACACAGCAAAAGTCACACATTAACGCGACGACGAGCAGCCCGGGCGCTCAGGAAGTCGCTTGATGGAGATTACCACCGCCGCGACGCTGACTTATCTAGACAACGAGCAACGACTCCGCTCGGCATAGGAAGCGTTTCGCAAGCCGTACGATCGACGTCTATGGACATTTTACAGCGGATTAGTTTGAATTTGCAGAGCAAAACAGAATGAGCAGTAAGAAAATAGACTCGGGAGCAGCATCTTGTCAATAGCTAAATTGATTCCTATTACCAACGATTTATTGCCCATTCTAGACAGCAAGTACACTCAAAAAAATCTTTTTTCTTTTGGTTGTATGAAACTACAGTAACTTTGCAGTAGAACAACAACAACGGTTGGATTTACTATAGTAAGTCCCTAGTTATAAATTTCACATTTATTAAGTTGCAGAATTACCATCTTTACAGTCATTACATTGGTAGAAACTTTACTGTTTTTACAGTAAATTTTACTAAGTTTATTGTTACACACATTTTGTTTTTGTCAAAAAGGAACTGCTACCACAGTTAATTTAGCATCAAAATTGTCTGATTTTCAACTTTTTTGTTGTTGTGTTAGGCGGACACAGGTTCTTTCTAGTTAACAGAGTTAACAGTAATTTTACATTTTCATAAGCAACTGTGGCCACAGTTAATTCAACTGATAGAATTTGAACGATTTTTGCATTTAATTCATTATTTAATTTATCAAACGTGGTAACAATTAATCTTATTGTAAGAACTTTAACTGTTTTAACCAATATCTTGTTGCTATGTCAATCAACTGTGCTAACAGTAAACAGCTGCAAAAGTTGCAAATATTTTTTTAATTTATTAACCAACTACAGTAAATTAAAATTTTTATAAAGTTTAACTTTTTTTCGGTTTTTTAATCGAAGTGCCAACATTTAATTCAACTGTAAGAATTGTCACTATTTCCAAAAGTATTTTGTTGTTCTGTTAAGCAACATATCCCAAAATTTAATTACCTGCAAAAATTTTAAGTATTTTTCCATGTAAGCTGTACTGTAAACAATAATAGTAGTTAGATAAAAGCTTAAAACTACAGGTTACACAATGAGAATTACAGTCATTACTGCCAACAACAGTAGATACTACAGTGTACAATGTTTAATAGTTGATTTTTGCAATATAAAGAAAATTTTGCAGTGCTCTCATAAGGAATAGTAAGCTACTGTAAACTTCAGCAAACAGTAAGAATTGGCAAATTGCAGTAAACAACAGTACATTTTTTGTATACACAGTAAAAATAGACAGTGAATATAAGAGTGCACACATATAGAATATATCTTCTTCTTCTTAACTGGTCATAACAACCCGTGCTTACCGCGTCTTCATATAGAATATATAGCTACTGTAAAGAAGTTAAAATAGCAAGTTACTGTCACCCATAGTAAATTTTATATTTTCGGTTAGATTCTTCTCTTTCTTAACAATCCTTCTTCTCTTTCTTAACAATTTTGCGGGCTGTCGCATTTCTTACCCGTAATATTGCTAAGATTTAGTGCAGATTTTTTTGTGTGTAGGCCATTGCTCCAAACGGCCAACGGTAGCAGCTGTGCCGACTGAACGAGTCTGGCCAATAATTAATCCACTTATCTTCAGTCAAATCGTCGGTACATCATGGCCAGGCTCTAAGCTGGGCACTCACTTGTCCAATTAGTTGCCACGCTGAAAATTGGCCAATGAGCATGAGCTTACAGTATTTTCTTATGCCGCTCCAAGAGTGACACTCCACTTTTGCAGCGCATTAATCATAACCGTAAACCCGGTAAAAAGTCTGTCAGCTAAGCGATAAAAATTCGAACCCAATAGCAAATCGTTTATAATTCCAAGTTTAATCTATATAATGGGCAGTGTAGGGCCGCCTTTTATCCAAATCTAATCAATTATAGGTATATCTGAATACCTGTGTCTTAATTACCGTGTTGCCCACTTTTCTTGGTTTATCAACGAACTTTCAACTGAGCCGACCAGCAACTGGCCATAGCTAAGAGCATATCATAGCTATACGCTTATATTACGATATATACAAGGCCCCTTGCATATCCCCCTAGACTGGATCGGCACATTTGTAAAGCGTTAATCTAATCGCGGAACCGACTCGAAGATAACCAGCACAAGCCACAAAACCACAACTAGCCAACGGCGATTGCAGCTTGATTTTTTTCGGGTTATTAGCAAAGTTAACAAACGGTAATGGAAACTCGATAAATTAAATTTTATCTTTATGAAATGCCTTAATAAACAAGCAGCGCGCTTGATTGATTAAACCCAATTAAGAAATACACAATATTTGGTAGTCAGAGTGCTTACCAAGGGTGCGCTTCAGCTAGGTTGTTGTTGTTATTGTTGTAGTTAAGTTGTTGTTTCGATTCGGATATCAAGTGATATGAGACAGACCTACATATATAATAGCATATAGTGCTTAAAATAGGTTTTTGTGATTGTATGTGTAAAAACTATGACTCTGTTGTACTTTTCGATCGGTACATTCTGTATTATACTCTAAAAGTGCGAGTGTAATATGAACAACCAAAGGAATATAGTATTCCTAGGGGTTTCCGCTTCGAAGATCCTGTTCACAATTACGATTTCGATTCCGTGATTCCATTTAAAGTGTAAGAAGTTGCAAAATATCAACATGAAATTAAGAAAGAGTTAAGAGAGCGTAATTATTACAAACATTACCAAAAATTAAAAAAACTAAAAAAAGAGAATTACCTAGCCACTTAAGAGCAATATAGTTAATATCGCATATGCAATAGATTAAATGCAGCATAGTCTGTGAGCCCCATCGTAAAAGCAATAATCGGATATATGCAAAATATATATAAGCCATAATCGGTTATAAGCAAAATGCGCATAACATTTTTTGCAAAAATAATAGCATAAAAACCACTAATCTTGTATAAAAATTGCATATAAAATGAAAAGTTAGAACATGAATGAATGTAACTAACTTGCTTTTGCATATGGACAATATATTCATAAAAGCCATACGCCAAATATGCGTAATATACTGCAAATATATGATATATTTATGTTACTTACATAAAGACAAGATCTTATCTCTCAAAATGTAAGGGTCCATAGAACTTATGTTATTATTCCCTTACTTAGCATATTATGAAATACTTATAAATACACTCTATATTAATAGTGCAAACCATTCACACTATTTGGCAATTTCTCTAATTTTTTGGATATACTTATGGATTTGCTGCAAACTAATTAGCTAAACTTTTATTAACGAATTCGTATTGAAACTTTAGAATTTTGCGCAGAATCATTTGGAAAAACAAGTAATCCAGATCAGGTTCAGGATCGAGTTCCATAACTAACAATAAATGATAAAAAACCATAATAAATCGTTGATCTAGAAAGAATTAGAATTGCAGTGCTTTTATATGCTATCATAATAGATGATTGTCTCGGCAGCTAATCAGTAGGTTCTACATAAAACTAGTTCTTAGTACCAACTCATATAAAGATACTAAAATAAGCTCACAAACACTCTAGTCAACGGCCGCAAGAATACATTTTACCCTTTCTTCCTCGAGCATATAAACTCGCTTTTAAAGTTTAAGTTTACTCGTTCGATCATATAAATTGTCTGTTAAGGGTTGGGTTTCCCGACACCTCTAGGGATAATACTTACTGCTAATATATTTAACTTGAAAGAAAAACGTCCGCAAGTTATTAGTAACAATAACTTTTCTTGATAAGAAGTATGATTCTTCTTTTTGACTGGCAAAAACAACCCTTTACTGGATTACCGCCTTATGTAGGGTAGAGTGTGATTACTCAGATTTAATTGGTATTCTAAAGATATGGAATATTAAATTCGGTGCCAGTTTATAATGATCCAATTTTGAACGATAAAGAAGTATAAACTAAATCTAATCTAGCAAAATTATGTGTCATAGATTTGCTTCGAATTTGATGAAGTTAACAACCCAACCCAATGTTGACAAAACTTTTGTCAAAAAATATGTATCCCTACACATTCACGAGATTGTCGGAATGCGGCGATAACACTTTATGAAATATATTAGGAGTACATTTAGTTAAGAAACTCTCAAAAACGGGAAAAGTCTTCTCCTTAAAACATTGATGAGTATGACAGCCATACGCTGCCAATTCGAGAAATTTTTTTTTTCTCCCAAACTGCGAGACTGGTGAGCTTGCAAACACACAGACGGACTTGTTTTGATTTCCTCAACTATTAACGATAATCATATATGAAATGTCACGCCTTCTTTTACACATATAACAAATATTAAAGCAATACAAAAATACTCCAAATTTGTTGTCTACTTGTATCGTAAAGTTGCACTAAATGGTCACATAAAGTAGGTTAGTTATTGTTGTGGCTACATTTGGCATTTTCCATTGACCAACAGTGGACAGTGGCCTCCGCTGCCTGTGGCAAGGTTAACAATGGTGTGCAGTCAACACCCTCGGCCCAATGAACAAAGCCCACATAGAGCTGATTTACGTGTGCAACACTAGCTATTCCTCCTACAAAATGCACAGATTCAACTGGCTGTGACTGTTGTCACGGTGACCACCCCCTGCCGCTGATATTGCACCCATCAGGTTTTAACAGTTTAAACTGACGTCAATCGCATGTTGCTGTTGCTTATCGGTGTCGTCGCATTTGTTTGTGGCACTAGTCTGTCACATATTACACACGGTCCGTAGTCCATAGGAGCGGCTAAACTTTGCGTGTTGGCTAAACCTAATCCAGTGCCAGTTACATGGCAAGATGGTATGGATGTTTGGATGGATGTATGGATGGACGGATTGCATGTATTGTTCTACTAACTGCATACATTGTTAGCTAATCTGTGCATGCAATTTACGTGTGCCATTTATTGGCTTTTGCATGAAACCAAATGATACTAATTAAAAATTCAGCCTAGTCGTAATTGGAAACGCGACTTAGTCAAGGCGATTCCCAGTCAACAGTCTTCGAGTACCACCAAGAGCAGGAAGTTGTCAACTGTTAACGAGTTCTTGACATACTCACGTAACAAGAAACTATTAAGGAGAGCGAGAGGAAGCTAGAGAAAAGATGCAGAGACACAATAGATCATGGAAATGCGCTTATGTCGGATTATCCCATAATTTATGTTTGCAGCATTGTGAGAGCACAATGGATTTGTTGCCCTATGCTCACGGATACACACACACACACACACTCACACACACCCGTCAAACTAATTGCCTTGATCATTACACAGATACACACACACACACACACACACACGCACACTCAAACCGGCTACAATGGCATGCTCAGGTGAGCCAAGGCTAATGACAATGTACTGCAATGAGAGAGCAGTAAATGGAGAGGAAACGGCGGAACGCTAAGCGGCGCAATTGCTGCGAGCGCTTTGTCAGCACTTTGTCTTGCCCCCGCTCCATCGACGGCGGCTAATGCGGCAGATGACAAAACAGAATTGTGTCATTCCCGGCGGAGAGATGGGCACAGGATCGGCATCGGCATGGGCTTGGGCATAGAGAACAACAACAAAGTAACAAGCAAGAAAAAATAGGAAACAAACTTGTCGGCAATGGCATTGGAGGGGCAGCAGCAGCAAACCGGAAGCGTAATCGAGCTAAACGGACATGGGACGACACACACACTTGGCCGCGAAACAGTTGTCAATGTGCGTGTGTGGGTTAAGGTAAACTCATTGTAAAAAAAGCGGGAAGCATTGAGGAAAAACGCCATGAGGAAACTCGATTAAAAAACGCACTGAGCAACAGCAAAAAAAAAAAAAAACAAGGCCAGAGAAGAGCATTGTGGCAAAAAAAAGAGAACCCAGCAAGCTGACCTGTCTTATGGGTTGGTCTAGGGCGACTCTAGCAAAGAAGAGACAACCACCACGTGCAATTAACAACTGCAACAACAACAACTTATACAGCTACAATGTACGCATGCAACAAACAACCTTCACTCATTTCAATCGAGTGTCAACTGGCAGGTGAAATGACCATACAAATGGTTCGATTGTAACATTTTGCATGTTTTTTTTTTGATGGTAGGGAAACTCTGAGCTAAGCATCTACAAAAAAGGTGCCAGAACTTGAGATATATTACTAAACCTATCATTAAGCAACCAAACCAATTTTATAAAATTCACCAAATTTGTTCTTTGCGGTAACCTATTGCACTGTGGTTCAAAACCTATCATTCTGAAATTTAGCGTATTGAATTTCCAACTCATGTATTTAAATAGGATTGCCTTGGGAAACTTTGAAGAAAAAGTCTTGTCGTTAAAATCAAATTTCTAACCTTTTGTTCCTAAGGCAGCTTTATGCTATAGTGGGCCGACTTTCAATAAATACTTCCTAGTAAACATGCGATTTTCTTCCAGCTGAATAAAGAAATCTTAAAAGAAAAAACATATATCTTACTAAAACCAAACAAATCTTGGCAGCATCCAAACCACTTCTGTAATCTTAGAATGTAAACTAATATGAGGAAATGGCAGATGGCTTAGTGGTTAGAGTTCCCAGATCTTATTCCAAGCAGCTTATCAGTTGTTTGCCTGCATCACGTTTTTCCACACGGATGTTGCAACACATGTCTGTCCCCTAACTTCCATTTCATTCCTTACAATTAGAATCAAATTAGTATGTGTGCGGCCCCACAGGGTGTTCAATCGCCATACCTAAAGCAAAATCAATGGGTGAGTCAGGTTTAACTATTTCCCAAATAGATTGTGATTTTAAAAACAAAAAAAGGTTAGCTTAGGAGAAAATAAAAACAATATACAATATAGCTGATTTTCCAGCTGAAGATCCAAAGTCCGAAAATCAGAATCAGTAGATCTCTAATACCATGCACTATAATTCCTAGGACACACCGCGTTAAACCCTCCACACAATGTAAGATGTTTCGAACATCTGGTGGAGGCAGTCACTTGGCTAGTATCAGCAGCAGAGATAATATTAACTTTGTTGCTTGGTGTAAGCATAGAATATTGGAATGTGCTTTAGAAGCAATGTGTACACTACAGTTTTCTCTCCAACAAAATAGAGCTCTATAAACTAGTTAAGTCGTATTTTAGAGACAAAATAGCAGAAGGAAATCTCTATCCATCTCATCGCTACACTAAAGGTTGCGCCCAGCAAAGTTTGTGTAGTGTGAAAAACCAGAAGTTTGCTCTGCCAAAACTGCAGCCAAAAGGTGTTGCCGGTACTCGTAATGTGTGTACTTTTATTCGATGTCTCTTTGAGCTGGCAATAGCTTCTGGGTAGCTCCGCATATCGTAACGTCTGCTGGCGTCTAACTTCCTGAACTCGTAAACAGTTTGCGCCCACAGTGGCAACAACAGCTGGACGCAGTAAAAAGGGCAACAAGGAAACACAAAATTTCCACTCACAATTGCGTATAATATTTTTATGCATATGTTGACAGTTTCACTGTCATTACAGTCTACTATACAAGGCAGCTTACATGTTTTGTCGTTTTTGACTAAGTTAATTACTTTGAGCTTTGGTCTTGCAACTGCATGCAAATACCGGACGGAACACAGTTCGGTCTCAGGCTCAAGTGTCTGGCAACTCCAGCTATTCGTCAAATGCCGCAGTGCAATGAAAACCAATTGCTTGCATGCCACAAAAACGTAATTAAAACCATTTTTTGATTTCGTTGATGTCTATGATGGTTATGATGATGTTGCTGCTGCTGCAGTTGATGATAATGATGCTCAAATGCCGCTAATTCCGCACATTAAACCGATCTGGCGTCGCTGTGGCAACAATGACACCAGCAACAACAACCACAACAAGCACAAGTGGCAACAAGTCGAGTGCTTGAGCGACCGTTTATGATTATGGCACGCGATGCCATTGGCAACTGTCATCAAGGCAGACAACGCCGGCAGAGCTGCAAGAACTGCAGCCTAGAAGCAATGGGGCATACAGCACGCAGCGCAAAGTGGGAGCCATAAAATGGGCAGGCAACTCTAAGTTATGCGTGCGAAAATATTGCAAGTTGCACGTTGCAAGTTGCGAGTGTTTGCTGCAACTTGCCTGTGGCATGTTGCACCTTGTCTTCGTGCCGTGCCGCTTGAGCCTGCTGGCATTTTTAATGCGTTTCTTGGTGTGAATTAATTTTATTGCCTAATTGTCTGTCCGGAACAGTTTGTGAGCATCTTAGCCACAGTACGAACTCCCCACTTGGTGGAAAAAAACATGTTGAAACTATTAAGCGTATTTTAACCTGCTAAAACACGCCCAACTCTAAAACTAACTATGTATGTTTATGGGCTTTTGAGTAGCTTCCAGCCGAAGCAGCGCACAACTCGCTTTTATGGCAAATTTTTAGTTACTTTTGAATATTTTTTTGGGCAAAATATGTTTTTGAAGACATTTTGGAAAAACTTAGTTTTAGTTTATATATTTTTTTAAGTGTTTTGGAAATGTCTTTATTTTTTAAGCAGAAACTGACGAAATTTGTCAATTGGCAACGTTCAAAAGCGGAAGTGTCTACAAAATCTGGAGTCGTAAAAGCAACGATCTAGCTAAATGCTTTGAAGTGTTATAGACGAAAAAATATTTGAAAATTTTCCAAAGAATTGTTAATGCATATAACATTTTAAAGTTTGATTTGTAATTTGAAATCCATTTGTGCGCCCGAAATTCGTTCAATTAGCGGTGCAGTGCAAAAAAAAAGAAAGTTTGCTTGCTGCTGCCACATCCTGGGCGCGTGCCACAAAGACAGAAACCTGCCGCTGCCGTTTCCTGCCAGTCTTAAGAGTTTCACTTTCACAATGCGCAGGACCCAGTCTTCCGACTGCCATAAGTAGGGCAGCAAGCCATATCAGCCAGTCTGCCGCTGCTGCTGTTGCAGCTTGGTGAGGGTGCAGCTTGTCGCTCAGCTGTTTGTTGTTGCCATTGTTTGTTGGCCTTGCTGTCGGAGTAATACGAGCAGCGTTAGCGGGCCACATCCACATCGACGTCAGCTTTGAGATGTGCTCTGATATGATAATCTCGAAATCGAGAACTCGCACCTCATTTACGCAGAGCTCTCTGGCACTCAACTCCAATTGTCTTGAGGGGCCCACCATTGTATGCCCAGAGTTTGCAGAGTGCTTCCTGTCTGCCAGCCATAAAAACGGGAATAATTCATATGTGGCCTAAGGTGTGCACTAACACACACACACACACACACACACCCACACACACAAGTACACTCTTATACATTCACCAAGTGTGTGTGTCGGTCTGTCTAATCGTCGCCGTCTGCGAGGGCTGTCTACTATATACATATGTACTAGGGTTGCTGCGCTCCTCGTCATTTGTTCTTATCATTAACGACTTTTGTTTTGACCTTTATCGCGTGCCTGCAATCTGCCGTTGCTGCTTGTATAGCAGCTAGTAGCTCCCCCTGTCGTCAAGTCGAAGCAAAAACTTCCTGAAAACTAAATGTACGAAAAAAAGTGAAAACAAAAGGCCTACAAGTGTAGTGCAGTGTAGCACATTGTAGTAGTACTCAGTGTGCACTTGTAGGAAGTGACCTATCACAAATGGCTTGCAAATACTTTAATTGGCAACTCAGCTGCCAGTTAGTTATCAATTATGCATGCAGCAGTGGTCGGCATGCTCCCGTAACTGCACTCTCGCCACTTTTCTCCCAAAACTGACATAACTCCCTTTTCATCACACTCTCATGTTATCGATATTTTTAGCCAAAGCATCCTTGCTTACTCTTTGTTTATCTAATAAACAACAGCTAACGGTAAAAGCGAAAACATTGTAGTTTATATTGCTCCTTTTATGCTTATCTAACCATCAATGTCTGCGCATTTCGCCTTTGATGTCACATGTTGTCCAGCCCAACAAACCGCCGCCGCCTCCCGTTCTGCCGGTCTGGACGTTACGCTTCCTACTCATTAGCCCTTTCCTAATATCCTGCCAGCCCAGTTACACAACATATTTGTTTTTTTTTTCGTGTGTTGTTTAGAAAATGTTATATGTTTGCTCCTTTTGGCATTACCTTTGTTTTGTTTTTTTGCGCTTTTGTCCACACAAATTAAGTTAACTTCCTGTCTGTCTATTGCTAATAGCAAATTAATAAGGGCTTCCGGTCAATTTTTGCAACAAAAAAAGCGAAAAGAGACACAACACAGTCGTCAAGTGGCTTGTGGTTTTTGCTTAATAAACAGTTTGTGTCCTGGCTAGCCGCATTAGAAATGTCCTTAGCTTAAAACATGCTAACTTACTCCCATATAAGTTCGGTTGCAAACAGCTGTTTCTTGCTTGGCGGCTGCCCTTGACACACTTATAGTTGCTGCCGCTGCTGCTCGGCACATCCTTTCCACTTGAATGCCGGGCATTGCATTCGTCCTGTGCAGTTCTGACACCCTTCTGCAGTTGCATTCCGTTGTGCAGTGCGGCACGTAGCACTGCAGTTGTTATCTAAGTAGGGCTCCCGGCTATCGGCCACTTGGCACAGGCTCAGCGATCCTGCTGCTGTTGTCCTGTACTTGCCGTTACAGCAGTGCGTAAGTGTGGTGCTTACTCGCCCGCACAGTTTTGGCAGCTTCCTGTTTTCCGGTTCTCATTGTGTTTCAGACAACGGCAACTTGCACTTGTTTTACTTGCCAATTGTTTGTCCAAGGAAAGCTTGTTGCCAAATGTCGAATTCGGAATTCGGAGAGAGAGAGAGAGCGAGAGCCTTATAATTGATAGCTATCGACTAAGATATACTTTGTATGGAATTGCGTAAGAGCTTGATGGGAGAAATTAATCGCAGGTTGTATTCGATTTGAACAGTTTTAATAGAAACTCTTCGAAATGAATGCTTCAACAACAAATAAACCAAATTTTTACTGTTAGCTGATTCGCATAGCTCTTGATTGCCAAAAGATTTTACAAATATCGAAATTTTCAACTTATATGAAATTTAGCAAAAAAAAAAAAAAAAAAGAAATTTTCGCTTAAATTTAAACCATTTATTGCTTTGGAATAAATGTTTTGACCTAATATTAAAAAAAAAATATCAGTTTATATTCTTTGCTCATCTCAAATAAGCATTTTCTCTTTGAGTCACATGAAAGATGATCCACAACATCTTTTTTACAGTTAAACAATTATTTAATTGCGTAAATTTAACATTTTAATTTTTTAATTTTCTAATGTCACGTTCGCTATCAAAAAACGCTCTTGGCATTTTTTGACACTCATTGGTCAGTTAACTTATGTTTTATGTTTCAATTAATACTATTTTTAGGTCACAGTTAACCTTTTTTTTTGGAAATTCACATATTTAAAGAAAAAAAAAGTAATTGTTTCCTATTTTCTTTATCATATATTTTTTATTTCGAAATCTAATATAAAGTGACATTGTTCTAAAATATAATAAAAGAGGTTATGCTATTGCAAATTTGGTCACGTTCGAATCACTTTTTTTTTGTGTTTTTTTTGCAATGAGAATCACGTCTGCTCAACTTTACCACTATATATAATGCCATATCGATGCTGTCTTCAACTTCGACTTTTATTCCACTTTAAATGTACTCAAACAGGGTGCTTCAAAAAAAAGTAAGCAAAGTTCGATTGTATAAAAGAGAAATTTCATATTCTAAATTATGTAAATTGCTCAATGAATCGTTCTCGTCGAAAGTTTCTCCATCTCGAGGAAGTTTGTAAGCTAGCTTCGAAATTTAAGCGATTTATTAAGAAATGAGCACAATTTCTTTATCATAAGCAAGGATAAGATGTTTGAAGTTCTTAAAATCGAACTCCTTACGAACTTATGAAGCCAATTCAGAATTTACACGATTGTCATGCTCGACACCATATATATTAAATAATAACCATTCATGCAATAGATCGAAAATCGAAGTCTGCAAGACTAAGTTAGTTCTTCAAGATCATCATAAAGTTCCAAATATTGTAATCCTTTAATTTTTAATAAGAATAGAACGATAAGCTTGGCTGTAAGATGCCTTTAGAGAAGTAAGTGTTGTCAGTAACAAATTCTTCTCACAAGTGTTCAAAGCAATAGAGGTAAATTCAGTACCACTGCAAGACAGCGACGTAATACAGTAATCTCTATATCGTAATCTTCTTACTGAGCGACACTTAGAGGGGCATGTTCAGTGTGTTTTCAACCAGTTTGCTCGAAATTAACTGTGAATTTCGGAAGATGAACGCCGAACACCAATCCAACTGTGAATTTCGGAAGATGAATGCTACTCGTTATGCTTTGATTTTTGCAACAAGTATGCCTTGAATTGAGCCAAGTTGTTGGTATCGAAGCAATTGTCTGTTACAGACAAACAGCCTACAGCAGCCGCAACTGCAACAAGACAGCTACAAGAACAACAACAACAACAAGAACAACAAATAAGATGCTGCAGCATAGTCTTTATGATCATTTCCCCTTCCAGTTCGCATTTGGTTGAAGTTGCAGCGTTGCATTTGATGGTTGACTCTCTGTGGCTGCCAGTTTTTCTTGTGGGGGGAAAATTTTTCACATTTTTAGCTTAATTGCATTGGCTGGACGCACGTTCCGGCCATGGTTGGGGCTTGGCGGGCCAACTGTTTATCTTATGTGGTTTGCCTCACGTGCAACTGGCGTTTTCATACTTGATGTGCTAATAGATGCACACACACACACACACACACACACACACACACCACACACAGCTCCACTTGTATACTGCCACTTGCAGCTTGCAACATGGGCCAAAGGCAAACAATGTGGCAAAACAGCCTGTACCACCAGGTAAGTGTCTGTGTGTGTCTGTGTTTTGGCTTGTTAAGTTTAAGATTGTTTGATATTGTTGTTGTTCTTGTTGCTGCTGTTGTTTGGGAAGACTATAAGTAGATAAATGCAGCTATTTGGCTACGTGTTGCTGTTACCATGGTTTTGGCGCTAAAAGACATGTTAAAACTATTATTGTTGGCGTGTTTTATTAATTACCAGCAATAGCATTTAGTTAGACAATTTGAGGGCTGGCCAATGGCTTCTGGCTTTCAATGAGGGCGCTTCACTGCGCGTATGTGTTTAATAGTGCATTTAATTTGCCCTTCTATCTCACTCTCGATCTATCTCTCTCACTCTAACACTCTCCTTTGTCGCTCTGTCAAGTGCTGCTCAATAAGTTAATTACAAATGGCTTGCTCTAATCATACACAAGTACTACATATTGTAATACGTACATCTGTACTTATTTCACTGTTGCTTAAGTTCACATGCAAATCCATGAAGCATAAAACCCTGCCAACAACATCGCCCAAAGGGCAGGAAAAGGATACAAAATTACAAAATATAAGAAAATACCACATAATAACAGACACATTTGTGTCAATCCAATGTCCCTTTCGAGTGCAACTCAGCAATTTCCCAAGTTAGCCAAGTATGACGTGTTTAACTTAAAGGAGTAGTTCATTGCTAACTTTTTTGTAGCTGTAACTGTACTAGGAAGTGCAATGAGCACGAAACTAGCAAAAAAACGTCATTTTGGTCAGACGATGCAGCGAAGCTGCCATCACATCAAAAAGTACTTTAGTTACTACAAAAAATAAACTTAAACTTTGATTCGAACCAAAACTTTAAAAAAGATGCCCGCTTAAAACTGTTTCTGAACCTTAAACTAAAACAAAGGTTCCAGCCAGAAATTCCAGAGGTTCGCAGCCTTGTTGACAGTTAAGAGATTAATCGTTTCGACTTTATAAAAAAATTAATGTTCCACATGCGACTTTTTCTAATACCTCGACGTTTTGCCCTTATGAGTTAAAATGCGATTGAAAGAGCTTTCTGGTCCGATATTGCGAATATTAATAACTGCGACACTCACGTGTCTATTTGATAGAGGCGCTGGGTTTTTTCACACGTTTTCTTTGTAGATTTGTGTAAATTATAAGGAGTAGTGGTCGATATAGCAAAGCTCGTTTGTCCATATGAACACAAAGATCGCGATGACTTTAGGTTTAGAGAAACAAAAACTTTCTGAAAAGGTCCCAAAATGACCGAATTTCGGGGCCAATATTCTTATTCCAGTGCAGTGTATCAAAGTTCACGGTTCGAAAGTGTCTAAAACTAAAGGAACCGTTATTATCGATAGGGCCATCGTACGCTAAGTTCGACTGCAATTCGAAATCAAAGAGCATTTATTACTTTCATAAAGGAAAATCATGATCCCTTAAAAACTTAAAATTTTTTTCTAAAATGCGGCTAATCCCATGACTGTGTACGTGTGAGTCTACTTGTGTTGCGCTCTCTCTTAGACCGACTCTTTCGTAGGCAAAATTGAGAACGACAAAAAAACGGCTCATTTTACCAAGTCGACTCAATATAACGGCAAAGGATTCGATATTTTTTTCAATTATTTGCAAACTATCAATACTATCGGTAGAGCCAACGATTGTTTGACAGCTTTGCTTATCACGCACAGAAGTAAACCTTGATTCGTGCTTGGCAAGTTATGCGCACCATATTTAAGAAATAGACGACTTTGTAAATTAGTTCAGTTATAGACACACACAAGCACACATGCGGCTCTTGTTTTGCTGATCAATCAATGACGCGATTTTCAATCAAGTAAATCAATGAAATAAGAAATATCAAGGCAATAGTAATGCGCACTGATTGCTTAACTGTCAATCGGGGCGATCCTACGTCGTCGAATACCGAGATTCATGCAAATTCTAAACTGACGAGCTCATGGACACAATTGTCTCATTGATCAATCACTTAAGCAATTCGAGGGAGCAGCCATAACAACAACAACAACAACACTCAAGTGATCTGTGAGACTAATCAACACCAATACATAATAAGAGAGCGAGAAATTGATGCTAGAATTTTGATATGGCAACCCCTTAATTGTGGGGGACGTAAGCGTAGCAAGTGGCAACAAATGATTTTAATTAAATCGCACCAATTAAACAATATGAGATAGTTTAGATGAAGGCGCCTTCAAAAGCTCCAACAGAGCTAAAGAGCCCACAAAGACCAGAGCTACGACTCTGACATTGGACAATTAAAAAAACGCCGTAGTGTGTACAGTTGTGCATGTGTGTGTGTCTGTGTGTGTGTGTGTGTGTGTGAGTCTAACTGTACACAGCTAAAAATCGTAAAAACGATAAATAATAAATAAATAAATATAAGAGGCGTACAAGAGCAAAAAGTTGACAATTTGCGTCACAAAAATGTGCGACCTACTGACGCGCCGCCCCCATGGACCCACCATCCCCTTCATTCACAATCAAGTGTCCGTCATTAGGAGCTCGATATGACGCTGAACAGCTACTTCTACTCTTCGATCTTCAACGCATGTTATATGCTATGTCTTCTGAATGCAAAGTTCATTCGTACTCTCCGGCATCTGTTTCTTCACTATGCGTTTCACTAATCTGTCGGGGTCAATCGATGTTAAGTAGAATCACGAATACCAAATTAATTGATGCTGATACGTATATGTATGTAGAAACGAACCATAGTTGGGTGTACTCTCTACACTACATTCTTAATGTAACCTCCAGCTCCCCGCCCTCACTCGACACTTCACCAAAGTTTTATATCCATAACCCATTGGGAGTTCACTCTTGGACGCTTGGTTAGAAGATGTGTGTCAATCTGTGGTATGACATATTTCTGTGTCGCATCTGTGAGTGTGTGTGTTTGTGTGTCCGCGAGTGTCAGCCGGGTAAATAATACCCGGTACATGTTTTGAATTAATTTTAATTGAGATTCATTTGTAAGCAATCAGTTAGATTGCTCAGTGAACGCATGCTTAAGATTCAGATTCTGATTCTGTGTTTAGTCGGCAGTGTTTTCTAAGGTTAACTGAGTGAATCGCTAAAAGTGCGCTTATAAGGCGGGTAGCTGCGAAATTGTAATGGCATTAGGTGTTGGGTGCACATTTGAAAATACTAGTAATCAGTAACTTTTTCAATTTATTACTGGAAACTCAGACTACTTAGCCCTTGGACAGTCCCGAGGAAAGATAACTAGTCGAAAAACTTTGCCATTTTCCTACCGATTTTGCTCAAATTGGTGTTGAAATATTTACAAAGTATCAATTTATCGAACTCAGTGGAACATAACATTTAATGAAACCAATGAAGGAGTGTTATGGCCTGTCAGAAGAATAATAAAAAGAAAGAACTTTCGAATTTCGAATAAATTTATTGAATTCACTGATCTGTCATCCACTATCGAATCATAGTAGATCAACACCTTGAGGGATATTGAAGCGATATTTAATTACCATTAGTTTGAGTGATAGTTCATCTTGATTGGAAATTAGGTTTCCCAGTGGCTTTGCAGTTTACAAAATTTAGAATTTTTTGAATTGGTTATAATTCGAAAGCCGAAAAACAAAAGCAAATACCAAGAATAATAACAGAGTTCGAGTAGCTTCCGACCTTTCGAAAAGTTTTGATATGTCAGTCATTGCCTACATTAGTTGCCTGCTCTTCCCTTATAACTTGGGGTGGTTTGTTTTTTCCTTCTGCCAAGATGCTCTGCTAATCCTGCGTCAGCATAGTCCCAAAACCCGACAAAGTCGAGAAGGCAACATTATAAATTTAGTGCTGTTCATTTGAGCATAACAAAAAGTGTCCCTTGCATTTTATTTCTAACTTTTTAAATGTTAACCTATTTAATTGACTTATAATTGGAGAAACCAATACACAGACACACACACGCACACACATTTAGTGGCTCAGCTGAGGGGCAGCATATGCACAACTAATAATTTTGTTTGAGGAATTCCTCAAGCGCAACACGACCAAATGAAATGGATGTGAGTCCGTGCATCCGTCCCTGCGTCCATGAGTTGCTCATACCGGGTAGGTGGACTTGTATTTGCAGTTGCTGCAATGCTTCCAGCGAGGGGCACACAAGGATCACAATCACATGTGAAAAGTTAGCGGCGCGCAAATGCAGCGGCCGGCAAGTTACAGTTGAACGAGTTTTTGTAGTTTTTTTTTCAACTTTTTTTATTTCATTTGTGGAAGGGTAAAATGCTGCAGAGGAAATTATGCCGCCCGCCATGATGAACTTGAAATTGTAATTGGCAAGGGCACCTACATATGCCAACATGTTGACAAAGTGCCCAGCGTTGTGGCCCTCGCACACAAAGTCACCTAGCTGAGCGACGGACTTCCTAGCTGACAATTGTCAGCTGTTGGCGGCGCTCAAAGCCAGCAGCAACTTATGAGCTGCAAGCACTAAGCGTTGAGATCGTCTATGGGGAATGGTTGTCACAAGGCAGCGCACAGTGGTTCCGCTTATATGGCGACAGCGGTGAAAATTGGTTAGAGTTACAGGTTTCTCGGCACTGTCAGAGATGGGCATGGATTTTTCGAAAAAAATGAGCGTAGTGCGAGAAGACATAAGAAAATGCAAAAAAACAATTGTATTTGTTTGATCCTTCGTATGGCAGCTGTTTTGGTCGTTCTTGACGTTGTTGTCCATACTAATAGGTTTATTCTTTTCAAAATATTTGTTCTCAATCAACTATAGTGCTAATAACATAACCGTTAACAAATATAATCAACCTTGCATGCTTCGTTCACCAGGTCCTCTTGTGTCGGGCACACCGTTGCATTTCAAATATATTCGCTTTTCAGTCTTTTTTGCCACTCTAGATTGTAATTCGGACATGCCAAAACGACAATTTTTTTTTTATTATCACCGGGCTGCAACGCATTTCATTGCCTACGACGAACTATGTCTGCTCGACCTATCTTGGCTATGATTATAACCCAATTCGAAAATTGCCAGAGTACAAATTATGTGTACTATGAAACCTGTACAATGCGCTACTGCTATCTTTCGTTATAATAAGAAAACGTTTTCATGGATTAAAAAATCAAGCAAGGGCCAGACGAGGTTAAAAATGCCTCCAGCGATGATATAGTAAAATTTAATAGTAAGACAACAAAAATTCGCCAAGAATTCAACTTATAATGTCATAAATTATACCTTTTTCATTATGTGACTCAAGAAAAATCGATATATTTTATGTAAGCTTATTTAATGTAACATAAATAACAATGGCCTACAAAACATCTTTGAAATGTTTTTCATTTTTTAGGAGTCTGCAATATGAACTAGTCTTGACAAGTACTTTTGTTGTACATTATACATGTTCCTCATCGTATTCCCTTACCTTCGTACTCTGTATGTTGCTTTTGATTTTATTAGATTTTTTATAAACTTATCACCGGCAATATGATTTTCTCAGCCGAAACGGTTGGCTTATGTTTAAGGCTGCCGGCAAACGGATACAGCGAACTCGGCGTGCAGATTGTTGAGCGCTAAGACATGTAATGCAGACAAATTTGCGCGAATTTTGGTTATGGATATGCCGATTATCGGCCCGTTTGACCGTTCCTATACTTTTCTCAATGAGCGTTATGCTTAGAGGCTTTAATTTTGAGACCCGCTCTCTCGCCTATACTCTTTGAGCCACAGGCACCAAAGGGCAACAGCGGGTAGCCTTAGAATGTAGACATTGTATTTGACTCAGTTGGATGCACAAGCTCTTCCTTTGGCCACCTCTCTATGCTGTAACAGGATAATCAGCTTTGCTATTTGAAATATTTGCGTGAGGAGTGTCTGGTATTAAATTAATAATTTAACATGTAGTCGCATAATTGATAAAAATGCCAAGAGCTTTATTAATTTTTGTATTTAAAACATTTCAAGCACTCAACACCTCGACGCAGTGCGTCACACTCGCACACACACTCGCACACACAGTCGTGGAACAACCAACAACAACAACCAGTAGCTTTGTAGTAGCAATGATCTCAAATTAATGCTCGACGAGTAGAAATAATGAGGCTGCTGTTGTTGTTGTCGGTGGTTCTCTTCGCTCTTCTCTTGGACGCATGGGCATACGCGTCACTTGTCGATGGATTGAAGTGGAGTTGAGTGCGATCGCAGTTGGAAGTGAAGTGTAGAGAAGCAGTGAAGTGGAGAGTGCAGTGAAGTGGAGTGCAATGAAGTGGTGTGCAGTGTGAGACAGGGGGGGTAGAGTAAAGTATAGTGCTGTGTGGAGTGGCGACGTGCGACGAAAGCACGCGCATAATCAAGGCATGCCATTGCCGATTTGGTTTGGACCCTTGGCTGAGGCTCTGGATGCTCGCTGGCTGCTCGAAGCTCGCTGGCTGCCTTTATGATTATTGTTATTATTGAGTGTATGCCTGCAATTCGGGCCAAGTCGTCATTAATGCGGCAATGCATCTTAAAATGCAGCAGCGGCAGCAGCCAACAGTGCTACCAAAAAGTCAGCGAACAACTCGGCAGCTCGGTTTTATGCAGTAAAATAAAATGAAATGAAATATAATTAAATGTCGCTGCTACTGCAACGGCGGCTACTGCGCTGCGTAGTTGGTAGCCGTGCTCGTAATTTGGTAAAAATTCTTTAGCGGAATGGTCAGCAGCGAGTCGTGGTCGTCGTGGTCGTCGTGGTCGGCTATCGGCCCACTGATCGCATACCAAGCGCGGCACATACATATATAGTACATATGATATTTGGTCAACCGGTTTTTGCATCTCTTTCGCACAGTTTGTATGCATTTCACTCTGTTGCCTGCTTATCTGCGGCTTTGTGGCATCTTTAAATGGCGTTTTTTCGCACTACATCGGGCGTCGGGCGGGCGCCGTGACGGGTATGCAACAAAACGTTCGCTGATTTTTAATTATTTTTGCCACAAACTGGCGATATACGCCATCATTGGCCAAGATCTTGGCATTGTCGCCAACGACAGCGACAACGACAACGACAACAAAGGCAATCACCAGAGTTGGCCTTTCGTCACTTCAATATTGAGACACTTAATCACAATTTTGCAGGGCAAGCAACCAAGTTGCAAGTTGCCCACCATTGCATATGCACATAAATGGCAAATGGCAAGAAATTCAAAAAATCTCATACAAATTACCAAAAGCAAAAGGCTTTAAGGCTTTAGGCAAACCAACGAAAGACGAAAATGATATTTCTACGCGCCGAATGCCGAATGCCAAATACAAAATACCAACAAATACCACATACCACATTCTGGTGTTCGCCCATGTCGTATTGTCTGGGTTTTCGCTTGGGAATTTCTGTACGTTGTTTGTTGTGTTGTACATGATGATCATCGCTCTGGCTCTGGCTGTGGCTATGGCTATGGCTCTGCTGTCTGATGATGATAATTAATAACAAGCAGCCAGCGAGCAATGGGCATAAAAACGGCCAACACCCAATCACAAAAACGCCAGAACCAAGCTGCCAAACAGCCAATGGTAATGTCGTTGCGGGAGCTCGTTTGGCTGCCTGGCGTGGCTACAAGCAAACTAACTGGGCACAGAAAAAAAAAATACTGAAAAGTTATAACACAGCAGAAGCGTCTAGAGAGCAGCGCAGACAACTTTAAACCAGACATAATCTCAGACAACGAAGAATGTCAATGGGCAGCAAGTTGTCTAACTGGTTGGACAGCGATTAAGATCACAAGTTGGAGTACGTATCGAGTGATCAGTCCAACGGCGAGTAGCATCAGTCAGTCGACACCTACTCTGGCTCTACAGTGTCTCTGACAGTCTGACAAGACAACTGTAGTGACAGCTGTACAATTAAAGTTCATGTAAAGTCACAAGTGTATCCACTTAGGCACAAACCCGCCCAGCTACGCCTCCCGGTAGCAGCTCTGCCAAAGTTGATGCAAATTGTTTTAGGCCACTTATACCAACCCTATTAAACAGCTTACACTTGCAGCCAGAGCATTCTAATGCCTTCATAAGCGATAGCCAACGAAAGATACAAAAGTATCTTTTTATAAAAATCAGGCATTCCCATCACGCAGCGCTCGCTGGAAACGACAAACAACTGATTAAATGACAAAAAAACAATTAATGCCTGCAAATCAAATGATATTGCAAAAGGACAACGACAGCGCCATGGTGCCAGGCAAAACGATTTATAGCCCAACAGAATGTCCAATACATCAGCAAAAATCTGCAAAAGGGCAGCCAAGACCAAAGGATCATATGAAAATCGTCAGCGAAATCGCTGCCAGAGCCTGTACGCTAATAAAAACAATTTAGCTGGCAGAGCAACAACAAGACTGACAGACAGACAGACAGACAGACAGATGGACAGTCAGACGGACTGACGAACAGTGGCTGCTTGCTGGTGGCAGTGGCTGATGATTAAACACATTAAAAATCCAGTAGCTGCGCAGCATCACAGCAGCAGCCCGAGCTGCTCCAAGCCCAGATGATCACAGCGCGACAACGACACGGCCGAGCGACATATAGACGAGACGACGGCACGACGGCTCGACGGCACGACGTGACAGACAAGACAGACAACTTGAGTGAGGATGAGTCAGTAGCGGGCGGGGCGGAGCTGTGCCTAAAGTTTGACGACTTTTTCCACACATTGCAGATACGACGTCGCTGCCAGCGTCGCCGTCGCAGTCGCAATATTTGACGTTGTCGTCGCGTTCATTTCAACTAATTTCATATTTTTCATGCAATTGCTGAAATTCCTTAGCCCCCAAAAGAAAGGGCCTTACGATCCTGAGCCAGCTTTTGGCTCAGTTATTTTGCAGCGTCTGCCAGCAACACATCATTTCGCTGAAAGTATCTGTATCTGTATCTGTATCTGAATCTCAGTGCCAATGCCAATGCCAGTGCTACTGTGATGCGTCCGTCTGTTAGTCCGTCCAGAGTTGATGGCCGGGGACTACCTGTTGAGATGTGTTATTAGGCGACGTATTGACGACAAGCAAACGTCAACCCAAACGTCAGCTCATCATATCATCGATTGATGCGCGTTCACATCGGCCACGGCCACTGCCACGGCCCCAGCGCCCAGTGCGCATTTTTCGGGGCTGAACCAGAACCAAAAACCAGAACAGAAGCTTTTACTTTGCTTGTTTCGAGTTTTGTATGTTGCTCGTACGTAACTCTGTGCCAGGCTCTCTCATTTTCGGCAACAGCCCCGTTGAGGTGGTAATATTTGTTAGTGTAAAAATCACTAACTACAACAACAACAGCTACATTGTTTAACATAATTTATATTTGCTATATGCAGTTACTCGAGGTCCTCGATTGGAGGAACGCGCACTAGCTGCAGTGCGATCGACGTGATTCTGCGCTTTAATGAGGATTATTAAATGCGAGATTATTATGTGCTGCAATTACTTTTCGCAGTCACTGTGCTTTTTCTTCTCATTTTGGGGTCGAGCGAACAGCGTTGATTTATTTTATTGAACCATAAAAATGTAAATTTACCATCTTGAACAAAAGACAAAGTTAATCGCTGTCAATTATGGGCTTTGACAGGTTAATATTTAAAAATTTCATGCACACAGTTTATGGTAAACACATTTTGTCTTTAAGAGTGACGCATTTTGAAGGATCATCATAAATAATCGGGATTGCATTCATTTGCATAGACTTGTAGGTTTTTTTTTTTTTGACTGATGTGCCAGAAATCACTTTTGAAGCAAATTTAAACACAAAAGCAGTCGGTCTCGGCATCACAGATATCTTTGAGAGCGTTCGAATTCATGATAAAGCCAATTTTTCAAGAGGCTTCAAAAAACAAGCCAAATTCGTTAAGGGTTTTCTGGCACATACCCGATGAACCATATTACAAACATATTTGTATTGTATCGGAGAATTGTACCATCATTTTGCATAAAATTGGTTTATATCGATGAGATATTTAGGTCAGTTCTCAGTTTCGATTCAGAGTTCAGCCAAAATCGAACAAACTTGATTTTGTCACCCAATCACAATAAACCATTTTTTTTTCTTGTTAGCACAGTTGTATTGGCAGACATTATAATATAGTGCCATTGTCATTTTAGGCTTTAATACACACGCTAAAAAGAGTTATTTTCGATTTTTGAAAAATTGTATAGTATCCGCAGTGAATATGAATGCGCATGCAATGTGTAATGAGTGAGTCTGACCATTCATTAGATTGTATGCACCGATGCAATGATTCAAATCTATCTTGAGTACACTCACACAGAACTTTGTAAGTCACGTCTATTGAACCGGAATAGCTGAAATTAGGATATGCAATTAATTTTCTGAATTAAGACGGATTAAGAATCAAACATTAAATTTAAAGAACCAAAGGCCCTTCACATTTTCGGATTCATATTTCTAGAAAAATGTTTGGGTTTCTTCATTTAATTCAAAAAAAAAAAACTTTCAATAGATTGGAAAAACACCGGCTAGTACTTTTGGTGTCTTAATTCGAACCAAAATCTGCATTTAGATGTCTGATCCAATCGGTTCTGACATTGAACCCAAATGCATGTCGAAGCTTGCAACCGAACCTCTCAAGAAATTTCATAGGTTCTAAAGAATAATTGATTTCCATTTTAATAAACTTACCAAGTTTATATTGGGATTATTAACAGAAATATCTGCCCAATGTTAGGCTGTCCAAAAAAAAAAACTAATCGTTTTGGCTCAACATTCTTAAAATAACCAACATTTAAGAACTTTCTAAAGAGATTACCAATAGTTTCGAAAACATTTTTAGCTTTTCGACAAATTTGTTATCTTGTTTGAAAGGAGTATCTGGCTGTAGGGTTAAATTTGGTTGAAAGCGAATTTCCTGAACTAAACTTGTGTAAGAAGAAGAACTGCTCGCACTCTATTTCTTTAGCAAACGCAATGTTTTGGTTTTGTTTTTATTATTATTTATTTATCATTTTGGAGTCATTAAGATCATTTTGTGTTTGAAAGGATGGTAGAAAAGTTGGAGCCGATGAAACAAATGGCGCTTAAAGTTTGAAACAGTACAGAATATTTTGGAACATACAATCCAACTTAATGTGCTATTATAATAAGTTTATTATAGGAGATATTAAAGATTTGGTTCTTTAGAGAAACACCAGAAGCGCGTTAAAATCTGAAATATTTTTGGTCTTTATACTTTGTTTTGATTGTTTTGTGCCGTTGGCGTTTTCAGTTTCCGGTAGAAGCGAGCGCCAAGCCAAGCTATAAAATTGGTAATGTTGCGATCGGTAAAGAGAGGAGGGATATTGATGCCAAAGTGCGTTGCCCAGTGAGTCCTCTATTAACATAATCACAACACGAGTACGCTGCTGCTCAATGGTGGCCACTACATGGGGTAACCGAAAATTACGCAAAGACCGGGGCCAAACTGCTCCATTGAAAGCAATGGCAAGATCAATTTTGAGCCCGAATCACTGCAGGGCGATCAATTAAAATTTTGATCGAATTTTCGTCAATTTTTTGACATGTGGCCAACAGAAGCCAACAGAGCTGACGGACGGACCGTAAAGGCAGGGCACGGGGCGGTGACAACAGCAACAAAGTCAGTAACAGTAACATGAAGCACACACAGAGGCACAGGCAGAGGCCCACTTTTGCAGCAGGCCAAGATCAATGTAAGCAAAAATTGTCGGTGGCCTTAGGCAAAGTTATCAGTGGCTGCAACACTGCAACAGTGCACCACGATCAGCAGGGGCAGCACCAAGTAGCCAAGGCGTGCACTGAATGAAATTGATTAAAGCGTAAATGAATTTTTGCAGACTTAAATCGTCCGGGTCCTGTCCAGTGTGGATGTTGGCGGTGGTGACGGTGCTGGTGGTGTTGGCGGCGGCCAGTTGACGATGATTATAACATAAGATCGATTGCTGCTGTCGCTGATCGCTAACTCGACGCAGCTACTGTAGAAAGTTAGATGACGCGACGTTGTTGCGTCGTTGCTCTAGATTCTTGCTGAGGCTTTATTAAGTTTGATAACATGTTTTTTGCAGTCAAGTTAGGGTCTGACTTTTGATACCCTATACACATAGTGCTATGGGTATGATAGATGCATGACAAGGAGTTGTGGTAGTGGTGGCAGTAGCTAAAGCTGTTTTACCTTTTATTTGTATGAACACCTAAATCTCGCATGCCATAAGAGTTGAGAACACCAAATTCTAACAAAAGATGCTCCGATTAAGTCTGTCGAAACATGCTGTCATGATAATACGGCACAAAGGATCCGTAGGAGAATCTTTCTGCCATAGAAGTATTTACATTCGTAAACTTAGCGCAGATATTTATTTCTTTTGGTAACAATGGTTGCAGGGTATCCCATGGTCAGTCACCGACTCTGTCTGCTTGTATCATAACTCTTTTTTTTTGTTGATCTCTTGTGTCTGCAGTTTGACAAACTAGCCGAAGGCAAGCAAAGGTTATGCTTAGTGCGTCGACTGGCTACCTACCTACGTTTACCCACGGCTCGATTAACGTTTATCCTCACGATCAACCTCGGATACCGAATGCAATCATTTTTTTGATATATCGTATGAGCAGAAAAAGTGTGCACAAATTCCTTGCGTGTTTGCTGCAGATCACTGATCTTTGAGCGAAACTACGAAAATTCCCCTATGCTACGGTAAACGGTAGCCGAAACAGCGAGACACTATAATTAGGGCAGTTTCAGTGGCACTCGGGAGCAAGTTCTGCCATATCGTCTAACTCATACAGCACGAGGTCAGTGCTCAAATGCCGTTGCGAATTTGGTTTTCAATTTGATTTCATTGCATTTGCTACACTTCATTATTAATAAAAACAACAACAAACAATAAAAAATAAAAAATAAAAAAAGCTGCTTTTAATGGTATACTCACTCGTTTGGCAAAGAGTCGAACATTAATTTAGTTACGCTCCGGCGAACGGAAAGCTGTGCGAAAGCGATGCCTCGATCTTGTTGATTTGCCGCGATCTCGGGCTGGGTCTTGGCCAAGCTTTAGACCCAGTCTCAATCGCAATCGCATTCGCATCATTAAAGACAATTTCGTGATTCGCCACGATTTGTGCGCAAATTACTTGCTAAATTATAGAAAGCAAACAAATCGGTCGGCCGAATAGAGAAGAAATCAACGCCTGTCAGCCGAAATTGTGGCCGCAGTTGAATCAACTGCTTAGCTGCTCCCCCCTGGTTGGGCCCCTTTATAACAACATTTTTTTGATTTTTTCTAATTTTATTGCCATTGTTGACTTAATCAATACAACGTCGAAATATGTAGGTTGTTTTCTTTGCCGGCATTGGCAACGATCAACACCAGCGATGGGCCAACATTGTGTGTGTTTATTTTTAGTGGCTTAGATCGAAGTGAAATTTCACTTTGTTCAATTGTACAGTGCGCGCATTAAGTTAAACACCAAGACAATTCATTTGACTCTTTTGTAACATATTCTCTCTCTGTCTACAGAGCCAAGCGCTGGCGCTAACACGTGCAGCTAATGCCGCAGCCGTGGTAGCAGCGGCCAATGCCAAATCGCCGTCGGCAGCCGCCAGTCTAGTGGACATGGCCGTCAAGAAGGAACACTCAATGTCACCGCCGCACAGCGTTGTGGCCAATGCACATGGCATGGCCATGGCCGGCGCTGTTGCACCAACGGCCGACGAGCTGGTACCACAGCAGCACAGACGTGCTTCATTGCAGGGTGTGCAGGAAAAGTTGACTCAGCTGCAGATGCAGCACCAACAGCAGCAACAACAACAGCAAGCGGCCAACGAAGTGGCAGTCGCAGGACGACGCTCAGCAGAGGGCAGTCCGCCGGCTCATGTCCAGCAGCAGCATCTACACAATTCGGACGGAGAGCGAGGCAACGCTTTGTCTACATCGGCAGCTTCTAGTCAGAATACCTCGCTGGCGGCTACGCCGAAGAGCGAGCGTGAAGAGCGCTGCAGCAGCAGCAATGTGGGCAGCATTTCTTGTCTGCCGCCCGCTGCACTGGGCATGGCCGTGCAACAGCAGGCGGAGAAGCTACTCAGTCATCCGGCATTGGAGGCACGACGCGACTTTGACGTCAGCAAAGTAAATCGTAAGTAGTAGATACATTTTTTTAAACTTAACTTAGAAGCAGGAGCAATAGTTCTTCGTATGATGAAGATTCTTAACTTACAAAGGATTTATATTTATGAGACAAGTTAAATCAATTCGGAAAGCCTTTCTTGCATTCATCCCTGCGGTTCAGTTTTGTGTTTCGGACATTCTAAGACAAACTTCTCTGCCAATGCAACTTTTGTAGTGTTTATGAAGGGGTACTCTATTTCGTATCATTCAGCGTTTAAAAGTTTCGTGAGAACTTTCAGTCTACAATTTTAACTTAACAATTGCATTTTCTAGTACTGTTTTTCTTCTTAAAACTTAAAATTAAAGTTTTAGAGTTAAAGCTTTAGCTCCCCGATGCTTCATTTCAGAATTTAACTTCTCGCAAACATGCCATTATACCTTTTAAAGCTAACTGAGTAAAACGCGACATACCCGGTTGGCTCTACAATCCCCGTTCATCTAAGAGGTAGACAAGAGCTTCTCCTGCTCTTCTCCAAATTCATATCCATATCCATTATATCTCCACATCTGCATATGTCCATGACTCCATCTTTCGCCTTTGCCTTTAGCTCTTCTCCATTTATATTCCCTTGCACCTCCACCACCACTTCTTTTCACTACTCATCCTTTGCCTTTTTTTCTCCGTTTTCCTCTGTCTCTTGAAACTTCTGTTCACCTTTGTCATCCTAAAAATTTAGACGGGTTTGTTACGAAGGCGTTCGATTCGAAAATAACTTTTTTAGTTGTCTAAGTACAAATTTTATATAAACAAAAGTTCTGGTTAATTATATTGAATATTTCCTCTAAATTACTATATATTAGAGGAATTATTCAAACAAAGTTCTGCTTCTTTACTAAATTAAATTAAAAGTGTACAAAACAAATTTGTTTCTTCTAAATTATGTTACATTTTTTTTTTAATTTTTAAGCAATTTGAATTTGAAAAAATTGTTTTCATTTTTTTTCCTTTACAACTATGTCCTTGATAAATTGGCTAATTCTATTACTAATTTACTATTTCGAATATTTTAAAATGTCTACGAACAATATCTCGAATTTGTGCTTAATTGTAATAACATTTTTTACAATAAGTCTATTTGCGACCATCCAAGCACTCCATACTCTCCAATTTCTAGCATGTCCTCTAATGCTTTGTAGGATTAAAAAAACGCGAACAAATAATGCATGAACGGATTCAAATCCGTCAAATTTATTCACCCTTGCTCATTAAAATAATAAAATTGTGCGCTTGTTTGATTTAATCAAAGCCAAGCCAGCGGCTGGCAGCATAAATCTCAGAAATCTGTGGCATTAAATCTCTGTAAGGGAGCGAGAGACAGAGTGAGAGTGAGAAGAATGGCAAACTCAAAAACATTTAGCTATTTCCGTGCCAACGCACATATCCTTTTAATCCAGCATCGCGTGCGTGAGTGAGAGTGAATGAGTGAGTGTGTGCATGAGTGAGTGTGTGCATGAGTGAGTGTTGTGAGTAACCCAAAGAGCAGTGCAGCAGCCAGAAGGCATTATATAATCCGCGGAAACCATATCATTATAAAAAATTCCAATGGCTTTAATGGCAAACGGCTTAAGCAACTCACATGCTCAAAACCCGACGACTTGAAACCCTTTATATTGTATATACTCATTGTATCGTATGTGTGAGTTTATGTACAAACAGCATGTACACATAATACACACACTCTCGTCGGATTGAAGGATTAAATAACTTTAAGCAGGCATACACTGTGCGCCTTTTGGTTTGATTTACCTTCAATCTCAACACGGAGCTGTGTCCTCAACAAATCCTGTTACCTATGAGCCTGCTCCTGTGTTAGTCCTTGTTTAGTTTGTTCAGTTTATCAATAGTTTAGCTGGTTTGACAAAGACTGAAACTAACTGTTTATGTGCAAATACTTACTCAACAGCAGCAGCAGAGGCAGCAGCTTGTGTCTGTCGAGTTTATGTATTCGACAGATAGATTTTCACTTGCAAATAGTAACAGTGATGGCATAAGCGTTGCATGCCAATACTTGGCCCCGGCTGTACGCCTGCGAATCCATTCAGTTTTGTAAAGCATTCGTATATGTATCGAAATCCCTTGGATTAAGCATATGAAGCATTCATAACGTTCCCTCGGCTGCAACATGTGTGCCAGAGACTGCTGTCTCTGGCACTGAATTTGTTGAGCAAACAAACACACACACAAATATCCGCACAAGCACACAAACACACGGGGCATGCGTCCGTGTATCCTTGTTGCGGGGATGGTTTGCAGGCTGCCAGGACTCTGCACGGCAAATGAACGTCAGAAACACTTGTGGAGCCTTTGTGTGCGCAGTGTGAATGTGTGTGTGTGTGGACTATGAACTGCAACGGTATAAAGACGACGGAACACCAAATATGCCAGTTGAAGTTTGAAGTTGCGCTGTTAATAGACAGCGCACTCACGACGTATACGCAATATGCTCGGTAAGCTGCCTTGAATGTATGAGTGTGTCTGTGTGTGTGTGTGTGTAAGTGTGTGTGTTTTTGAACTCAACAGGTTGTCGTTGGTATTGCGGCTAATTACTGCTCGCAACAAGCGTTTGTAGCAAGCATAAGAAGTTATGCCTCAAAAAAAAGATACGTACTGGATAATATTTGTCTAAACGTTAAATCAGCGTTACTAACCAGAGGCAGCGTCATTATGTCGCTGGAATAATTGTATATTAGTATTGAAAGGATAAGGCAAGAGTACCATGGAAATAGATATGCTTTACGAATCACTGCCATTTATGCATAAGAGTCGCGTTCGACTGTACATTCCACTTTATTGCTTTGCAATTGAAGTGCAGCTATGAAACAATTGCTTCAGAAAGGATATAGGAACGCAACGTAAAGGAATTCCGAGTTCACGGTCCAATATCCTCATGCGCTTTGCTCGATACGGCGCAAAAAACAGAAAATATAATCTTATCTATAATAGCACAGTTAGCGGAGGTTCAAAATGAATAGTTTGACAAGAAAGTAAAAGAAATTTTCCAAACAGTTGTCTATGCTACCATCACGGCATATACTTACTGCCAAGGTGCGCCATCAAATGTTTCATGATCTGGAATGCCAAGTTTGGGGTCTTACCAAACAAACCCATCCCGCTTCCAGATTGCAACATATTATATAAAGGTTAAAAAGACTACATTTTGGTCTTGCAGCTCTTCTTCTAATGCCCTTTTCTTTATGTTTTACGAAATTTCTCACAAAATTGCATAAGCTCAAAACCATTTGTTTATATTATAATGTATGTATATAATGCTAATCCCTGCTCTCTCCCATCATGCAATATCTTGACGTAACCTTGCACAATCCTATCAAGGCTTAAAGTAAAGTCAGACAAATATATGTGAGTTGTGTGTAGTTGGTGTGTTGAAAAGGGTTGCAAGGTGTAGGGTACGCTTTAATGTAGTTGCATGCAACACTGTTGTGCGTTTGTATGCAAAGTGTAGCATATTTTGAGGATTTGCGCAACAAAACGACAACATTGAACTTCTCGTTGTTTTTGTCGTTGCTGCTGTTGTTGTTGCTAATGTTGCACTTGTTATTATTGTCATTTAACATTGCCACTCCACAATCACACATATGTATTGCTGTCTCCTTCTATATTGCCCTGCCTCTCTCTCTTTCGCACTCTCTCTGCCTGCGTATGTGTGTGCTGTAGTGCCTGCTTATAACGCCTAAGCCGGAATGCAACACAACACGATATTTAGCCTATACACACACACACACACACTCACACACTCACACACACTCACACACACTCACACACACTCACACACACTCACACACACTCACACACACTCACACACACACTCACACACACACTCTTACACACGTTTTGAAGTGCTCGCATTTTTGGGCCATTTTTATTTGCGATATTTCGTTCCATTTCATTTGATTCGATTCATTCATTTCAATCGATTTATGTTGCCGTTTAGTATGCAAAATTTTCATCCGTTAGCCTTAATAAATACGCTCCCGCCCACGATATATGGACAGCGCTGTTGACAATATGCAAGTGCCCCATCCCGCTGCTGGAGCTGCTGCTGCCACCCATATGCCGTTGTCACACCTATAAGCTTATGCACACACATACACGTGCCACACATGCAACACTGTGTGTGTGTGTGTGTGCCGCCGCGTATTGCAATTGAAAATCACTGCGCCTTAGTTAACGACACGTTTGTGGATCAACGCGTTTTCCCGCTACAGCTCCACAGCTGCTCCCTAACCCTCGTCGCCCCCCAAGCTGTTTGTTGTTGTTTTTTGTTGCCACATTGGGCATGGCTGACCATTGCTCGTTTTGTGCTTCAAAACTTAGTACTACTATACGCGCAGCTCATGTCATTTGGAGCTTGCAGCGCCAAGAGCAGCAGCAGCAGTAGCAGCTGTCATAAGCCAGGCGGCTATGTACATAAGCAGGCGCGCAGGATCAAAAATTCGCGTTGCATGGGTTATTATGCATATGGCATATGACAACTCGTACCACTCGACCACAGTGTGTCACCCTGCAGCGTGCACCCTACATTTTTGGTTGTGAATTTTGTGAGCGCTTTTTCTGGGTAATGTGCTAATCCTGTATTGCACAATATTTGCATTTTAAAGCTTCAATGCACAGTCCATATACAGTTGCATTGATTACTAATACAATCGAGCGACGTGTTGGTAACGATCATAGTAGTTGCTCCTGTCTTATCGAAAACTTCCGGTACAAACTGGCTGTGGCACAAGGATTATGGTGCAATGTTTTAAATCACCCAAAAGTGTCGCACACAAACAAAAACCATTTGAAATCGAAGCTTATGTGCAGTTTGGGCTTAAGAGTAGCTGGGGGCTAAGTTTAGCACATTTTCGGTTGGGTTACAGACGCAGAAGTTTCGCAATCGTACGCAAAACTCTAGTAACTGTGTTTGTGTCTGTGTGTCTGTAGATACATATGATGAACGTTTGGCAGTACTATTAGCTAAGCCATAGGTTGTAGCCAAAGCAGCAGCAACGGGTTTGGGTTGAGGCCGCTTAGAGCTTAAGTGTTAAGCAATATGCACAGAGCAACAAACCAAACCAAACCAAACCCGAGCAGAACAGACAAGAGACCAGGCAAGATCCCATATGCAACAGCAACCAGAGCAGCCCAAAAGCCGGCACAAATTTTAAGTTGTGCTGCACAGGATTTGTGCCACCCAGTCAGCATGTGCTGCACAATACGTTGTCGCACTGTGCACAGTGTCACAGAGGCAGTGGCAGAGTGCGGGCAGGTGCCGTATGTGCATAGATACAGATACAGATACAAATTCAAATAAATGCCAAAAGCAACAGGAGGGAAAATTTTCGAATTATAAGCAAAAAGGGATTTACGAAACAAAAAAGCAACACACACACATGCGTACCGGGGGCAGGACGAGCACGAGGACGACTGAAACTAGGCAAAGGTGGAAGCACGTTGGAGCAGGCGCTGCTGATTGAGTTAAGCCAACATCATATAAACACACACAGGCAACACACATACAGATGCAACAGTGGCAACAGCTTGCTTGCAACAACATACGCACTTTTGAGCTGGATGCCATTCCAACTAGAATTCTATGGCTAAAATTTATCCCAACAACATAGCAAGTACACCTAGAGACACACACACACACACACACACATAGACAGCCACACACATAAGTAGCAGGAAAGCTCACACTACATATTTTAAGGATTTAAATATCTGCAACATCGAACTAAATCGAACTTAACTGGGCTGCATTGAGCTCAAGCTGTGGCTGTGGCTAAAGCAGTACTGGCCATTGGTGCAACCAAGGAAGGATATGACATCGACATCCTTTGGCCACGTTTTGTATTGTGTATAAACTCGACTGTCTCTATCTCTCTCTGTGCATTATGAACGGCTTAAAGTCTCCAGCGCAACGCATGAGGCATTGCCTTGCCTTGAAATACGAATTGGACTGGTTCAGTGGACAGTGGTCAAAAGTGTGAACTAAAAGATTTCGACATTTTTGATTTTTGTGTTAAAGTCAAATCCTATCCAATTGCCGATCGGCCAATTCTGTCATATCCTAGTTTCCCATTTTGTGAAAATAACTTTGTTTTCTTTAAACTTTTCATAAATCGTTCGATTGTTCGATTCAGGTTGAGGTCATTGAGTTCGTCGTTCTATCAAATTCGGTAGTCATTGCTAAGACATAAAGCGCCAAAGATCTTACTGAGAACTTTCCGCTCAAGCACTCAAAGTGAGACAGGAAGAATGATATATTGTTATAGAGTTTTAGTTTCATCTGGCAAAAGTGATTCCCCGCTTGATCTCCTTAATCATATCGTTCTTCATTGTAACGGTGGTGCCAAGGTAGACGACATTCTTGACAGCATAAAAAGTGTAGGTTTCAAACCCATGGCTCTTGCTTAAATGCTCACGCTAGATGGCGCCAGGTCGTGATCCACCTATAAGATGTCTCGAAACTCGCAGATCAGTTATAAGTTATGAAATTTGAAACTTGAAAATTGTTTGCAAAGTTAGTTTACCTTGCTCTTTTCGCCCACTGTGCGGTGGATCGATCCAATAACTTATAATCAAATAAGTACGGTCAATGTTGCCACTTTATAGTTGCAAGACTTCTCGCCACGTGATTATCAAGACGCACTTGGTTGCAACTAAAACAACAACAACTATAAATCACTTACAGAATTTGGCAGGGAATGTATTAATACTCAAGTGGAATTACAGTTTGTGTAAGTAAAGCATTATTTCAACATATTTCTAATTAGGCGCTGCTGTACTTAAGCCAACTGCATATGAAAGTGCAGCAAGGAGGAATGCCAGGATCTAAGTACTTCATTACAGCAAATTGCAAAAAACAACTGCTACTTATAAGTCGTTACCTTTTAGCAAAATTAGAATTGTAAATACGGACAAGTCTTTGTCTTTGGGCATATTTTGATAGCAACAGTAAATATTTATCATGACCTTTAAGCCGAAAATCGAATATAACTTTAAAGTTTTTAAAGTATGTAATAAAAGTTTTCCCACCTAGTTCATGCTACAAATAAACTCTTGAATGAAATAAACTAAATTCGTGTATTAACAAGAGCACACTAAATCAAAATTCAAAATTCCCTATACGCCCTATAAACATAGCCCCACACAAGCACACATTGTGCTCCCAAAAACAACTCCACGCACTCCGAATGATACAAAGCTGCAGTCGTCTATAAAAGGTATTAGGAAAATCCTGGAAAGGAATGCGTGCAGCGGGGGTAACAAGGACGTTTATAATCCGAAAGCGAAAACAAAATCATCAGCAAGCTAAACAAAAACAAACAACAACAACAATAAGAGTAACCACAACAACAACAACAACAACTACTATTACCAAACCAAGGACATTAGGCAAAGGCATCAAGTTTTCGACTTATCCTCGACCTGGCAGCGAACATTTGCCAAAGCCGGAAAGGGTAGCATGGCTGCCTGCTCTTTGCGCCCTTTCACTGTGCTTGTATGAGTTACAGTGTATAAGTGTGTGTCTGTGTGTATGAATGCCGCCGCCTGCTTTGCATGTGGATTTGGCGCCAAAACTTCTGTGGCAGTTTGCAAGCCGCACCCAAAAGTTTTGCAGCAACAAGAAGGCAGCAAGTTTGGGCAGAGCAGGGCAGGGCATTATTTGGAATCCTTTATCCCTTTATCTGGCTTTAGCTCTAATCCCATCAGACACAAATGAAGAGAAGTTTCACGTTTCGCAGACGCAGCTAGTTGCTGCTTGTCGCTGCCTTGACTCTCTTGGCGCTTTGCCTGCCGCTAACGTTGCCATGGCTCAAGGAGCTCCTGCCCCTGCCGCAGCTGCTCCACTCTTTACTCTGCCGACAGACTACTACTACGTGTTCGATGCGAAGTTAAGCTTTTGTTTTCGTTCCTGTTTGCTTTTGAAGTGCTTTGCCAGTGCTGTAGTAGCTGACGCAGTATTGGGATTTGGCGCGGGGACTTGGTTAAGCCTGACGGCTAAGTAATGCGAATGTGTGTTGGTGTGTGTGTGTTTGTGTGTGTGCGCGCGTCACATTTAGCCTGCAGTACAGACTGGAACTTTTAAATAAGCCCACACTATAACTCTTCAGATGTCAGCTGCTATACGCAGTCTGCTAACTGCTAGCTGCCAAGCCTTATTGATCGTCCTGAGGATTATCCGGGCACAATAATGCGGCCAGCAAAAATATGGCAGCCGAATGCCAACATATTGGCAGGCGCTTGGCCGTTTTCAATTTGCAAAACCATGTTTGGGGCGTGTGTGGAGTCGCTAAGGCCTCGACTGCGCTGTAATCCGTTTGGATGCCCATGCAGCACAGCATACATAAATGAATGCGCACATGGCCAACACACATACACACACATCCACACAATCTGTTGTTGTTTTAAGCCAGTGGACGCCGTTTGTTGTTTTAGCCTTCATATGAATCATACGCAACGTAATCCCAATTCGTTTAAGTCGCAACAATCCATGGCAGCAGCGCATTGACCAGAGAGCAGACCAGACCAGACCCAAACCCAACCCCAACCCTCAAACCGCGACGCGCCCGTTGAAATGATTTGCCTACCATGCCATTTGAGCGGTTCATGCAAGCGGGATTTGCGGGACGCACTGGTCGAGCATATTTTCGCAATAAAGTAGATCCCACATTAATCCCAACGATTTTGTGCTCAGGGCATTGCGTGTTGTATTTGTTGGCTTGGCCCAGCTTCTGTGTTTGTGTGTTTGCGAGCGCTTGTATTTGTGTGAGTGAACTGTTTTGTGTCTGTGTTAATCCTTAAGCCAGCAGCTCTGCCAGCTCTACCAAAACCCCAAAGCATGGGGTAAAGCCAACAACGCCAGCGCCGGACGCGTTCGCTCACTCAGCGTCATATTGGGCGCCACACACAGTGCGACGCACAGTGACAGCGACAGCCAAAGTGCTGGAGCGGCTGTGGCTGCTGTCGGGAGATTAACTTTTTTTTTTTTTTGTGTTTCATGCAAACAACGACGTTGACGTGGCGTTCGTTTCGTTTGGCTCTCTGGCCATGTGGGCGAGGGATTTAATTTCGTGCGGGATTATTATTTCGGATTTAACTCTTCGTTTTATGGATCGCTTGGTATTATAACAAACAGTGGCGGGGTTTTACAAGGGGCAATACATCCAAAGTCGCTAGCTTAACTCATTAATAAGTTTCGCTATGATTAAAAGCTAAAATGGCATCACACCCCATATATACATACATATGTATGTAATTACTGAGTGCCTTCAATTAGATTTCCCAATTAGTCTTAAGTAGCATGAAATGAAACGACGCCACTGCCTTATAACCCGCTTGGCATTATAAACTTTGCTGCCTTATATTTATAACTGACACCCCCAGCGACACATACAAAAACAACAACAACACGTGCAACAAACTTGTGGCGTCACGTAAATGGGCAGCAAGACGCGGCGGCAGTACGCCCATTACATACGAACATATTTATATATATATATACCGTAAGCCGTTGGCAATACACACACAGACACACACACAGTAAGCAGCATTATCCCAAAACGAAATGACGTCCACGTCCCTTCGAAATTAATCCTTAATTCCATTCATTTCGTATAATCCCTCAGATATACTTTGATAAGCGTAATGCGGGCCAGGCTCAACGGCGCACACACACACACACACACACACACACACACACACACACACAGCTGACACAAGAGAGAGAGAGCGTAGTATGAGTAGCTGAGAGAGAGAGAGCCGCAGCAAGAGCGAACGCTGCTGAGAGCGCATACACACGTACGTCGTAAAGCAATGGCGGAGAGCAACTTACTGCTTGCCACATGTTGCTATCAAACGCAATGCCCTAAGAGTGTATGCGAGAGCGTGCTGTGTTGGTGTCTGTGTGTGTGTGTGTGTGTGTGTCTGTGTGTGTGTGCGTGCTCTGTGTTTGTGTTTTTCACCGCCTTGCATGGGGCGCCAAAACGTGCAGAGTTCGCTCGCATTTCGTTTTCAGACATGCTGGAAGAAGGTTGGTTACAGAAGAGCGCTTCAACAGCGATTCTTGTTTTGATTGCATGCAATCAGTTTTGCCGTGATTTCGAGTGTTTTTTCCGAATATTTGTAGAGTGAACCGTAAATGTCTGGATTAGTGTTTCATGTTGTGCGCTAAGCTAAACAAATTGAGTGAAAATATGCAACTGTAAAACTATATTCGTGTAACTGTACAAGTGATACTCTATATACATAAATACTTATGACTAATAAGGCACTTTGTGAGTGAGACTTTATTAAGTGCTAACTGACTAAACTGCTACCATTTAATTTGTGACCTACACCAAGTGCTAGTCAAACCAACAATTACACAGATACAACACACCAACCCATGTGCATGTGTCCTAGTGTGAGTGAGCAACACAAACGACAGACGTCAAGTTTTTCCTTTTAACACCGACACCAAACAATGTTTTTGCTGTGCTGTCTCTGTCTCTGACTGCCTCCGTTGTGTGTTTGCTGTGCCACACTGTCGCAGACGAGATTTGCCACACCACTGTCAAGTCGTATTTGTCAACAATGGCAACTCACACACACACACACAGACACACACACACACACACACACACACACACACACACACACACACACACACTAGTGCACAGCGCACAAATAAACTTAAAAAGCAGAGCAAAAGCTTTTAAATCTGTTGCTTTCGTGCAGGCTAATCCCTATGAAGTTCACTAGATTTTGTTTTGTGCTGCTGCTGTTGTTGCCTCATGCCTCTGCCGGTGTCGCTGCTGCGCAGCTGTTGTTGTTGCTACTGTTGTCTGCTCGTGCAACAGTCGCAGACACTTACACCATACAAAACATACACACAAACTAAGCAACTCCAAAGCTGGCAGGAGAAATGCTGCAGCAACAACAATCACAACAATGCATGTGGCAAGCACAACAAAAGCAATAAGTGACACTCACTTGCCGGCTCACTTTTGCACTTAAGCAGACCTAGCTGCCGCTCATCTTTGCTCCTCTCGCTCTCTGCCACACAGACACAGGGCTTAAACCGCGCTCATACAACAACAACAACATCACCGGTAAACAACAAACAACAAGTAAAGGCTGTGAAAATAAAATAAAGGCTAAAATGATAAGTGAAAGCCAGCAACAAAAGTGCCGGGTGGAAACAAGCTCCAGTACTAGGTTGAACGTGCGTGTTCTTTATGTTTAATCCGCCAGGATATGTGACTATGCATGTGTGTGTGAGTGTATTTGTGTGTGTGTGTATGTGAGTGTGTGTGTGTGTGTGTGTGTGTGTGTGTGTGTGTGTGTGTGTGTGTGTGTGTGTGTGTGTGTGAGTGAGTTTCACCGTTGTTCCTGACGCTTGTTGGCTGAGTTGGGCTTAGTTAGCACACAAATAGCCAACGGTATCCAATGCATACTCTTGATGCCCAGGTGCTTAAGTAAGTGTTATGAACTAAGACAGCGAGAGTCTCGCTTTGGAAAAGCTTTATTTTGCTCTGACTTAACGGTTGTTAGTTAGCTAGATGATGTATATATACATATATCTCTGGTTGCTCCAGACAGCACTTCTTCACATCCATTTAGTTTTTAAGTTTTTTTTTTATTATGTGATTTTCATGCGAAAGACACAAAAATCCAACTCAGGGCACCGAAACCCGTAACCGAGTTCTAAAGTCGATTCCTTCATAGTGAAAGAATGCATTGCGGAAACTTGTGAAAAGTTCGTCAATAACACAGCTGGTCAAAATGTGATCTTATTTTTATGCAGCGACTAAAATAAGCATATCAATACGTAAACGTCATTCGAAATTCATTTGAATTTTTCTTCGAATCAAGCGTGAGATCATATGTACTTGCGAGCTTAAGGAGAATTGAACTTAACATATGAAAGTGTAATAAGGCGTTCTTGGTATTTATTATGTAAGCCGAGATCTATGGTAAAAGTATTAATTTCTAAAGTTGCTTCTCTCAGCATAAAACAAGATCAGACGATCTGCTTTCTTAATGCAGCAAATGTGAAATCGATGGAATATATAGATGTCAAATTTATGCGTATCTATCCATGAATCTCACACATCATGCGCAAACAGCCTTTCATTGATTAATGCAATTTCTAACAATTAAGCGAAAGTTTCATAGATTCCGATGTATGTGTCCTTAAAACAGTTACATAGGCTAATTGAACATTGAGCATTTAATTGTGATCTGCTACTTCTATTGGGTTCTTTTGGGGTGGAAATGTCAGTAATCCGATGCTTTTGGCAACTTAGGAATGGGAAAAGATCAAGTTTTTTTTGCTAGCTGAAATCTTTTTGTAGCCTTGGCGTTATGGCAAGAAAGTAAATCCATTGTTGGCATCAAATGTAAATCAAATTCTTAGCTGTACTGTTAATGCAGAGGAAAGTTTAACATCAATTAAAAACAAATGGATATTTCTACAGACAAGTTTAATGTTTAATTTTTATTAATTTAAAAAATATTCATTTCCCGTTATGATCATTTCTCTATATAAAGTTGGTCACGTTCGCAATCGTTAGTGTAAAAAACTGAGATAAGATAATACAAATTGCTCAAAAAACTAAAAATGAAATTCGTTTAATTAAATTTAACGTTTAATCAGCGTTTCTACGAAAATGTAATTTTTGGTCACGTTCGAATCTTTTTTTTTTAGCTAGAAAACTTAAAGTAGCAGCAACATAAAAAAAGTTAAGTATATTTCACCTTACACGTGTATGACAGTCACGTTCGCCACCATGGAAATACCACAAATATTTTGTAAATCTCTTAATTAAATCATTTTTTACGTAAAACTTAACACAATTTTTGAAGTTAATCTGTATTTTCCCTTTCGAAAATGGTTCACAAAAAAAAGGGTGTACTATTATCGAAAAGTGTGAAAAAATTGCACCAGAAGTCACAATGCTGTTAAAATTGTGTTACATTTCATTTATATTTCTTTTTTGGACTGTTTTTGTTTTAACGCTTCTATCACTTTTTGCCATTGAGCTCTGTTGACACCACAGACCATTGGAGTTAACCCAACAAAGTTGACAGTAAATAAAGCCACCCATACACACACACAGCGATACAAGATAAACATACTGAGTGTGTGTCTGTGTGTGTGAATGTTTGGTGCGCTTGGAAAACATAAAAACTGTTGGCATTGAGTGGAATCACAAAAAATTAGCAGTTAATCCCTTTAAATTGAATACCGCACATGGCGTTGATGTGTGTGACAACGAGTAGCAGCCAGAGCAACGGCAACAACAAAAAAGACAAGCAACAGTGAAAAAATCCGAGCACTCATTCGCACACACTCAGCCACAAACTCACAAACATCGAAACTGAGTCAACCAAGCGACCAACTATTATGGCCACAGCACGAGTTGGTTGTTTCTTTTGGCCCCCCCAACACTTTGTCCTCCCCACATTTCCACACACACACACACACACACAAACTGTCATTTGGTATCTTCACATATAAGGCATAGGTGTATATGTGTGTGTTGTCGCATTTCGGGTGGGTGGCCCTGGCTGTGCCGCTTAATGCGGCTAGGCAATTAGCCGGAGTTGCCACATAATACGCGCGGATAAATGTTTAAGATTTTAAGTTTCCATTGCTGCCCCTCCACGCTGCCCCCCCTTTTTGCCAACCAAACCCCCATGTGGATTATATAGCTGTGAGCGTATCTTTTGGTTTTGTTTTCACTTCTTTGTTGCTGCTGCTCCATTTGCTATGTGAAACGGCTGTTTTGTTCTTGTTGCGCGTAGGGCTCTCCGCTGTCGGGATTTTGTTTGGACTTAAGCCCTACGTTGCGAGTTTGTATTGGTGTGTGTGCGTGCTTGTGGTTTAGCTTTGTGGCAGCTTGACTTGATAGTCGTTTCAACGTTACGCGTTCTGCTCATTAAGGGTTAAAGCCGCCGCAGCGTCCAAGTGCAATCAAAACTTAGCCATGCGTCTAATCCGCCGTCATTCAAAGACTCGGCTGACTCACTCAAGCACTGTACGGAAATTTACTTAATCCCACTGCGCACAACAAAACCGAAATCCAAATCAGGCATGCAACAACAACAAAACAACAAAGTTGCTGCAGAGTTTAACAAAAAAATGCCAAAGCAAAGGAATGGCACGAGAAAAAAATGAAAAATTATAATGCCACAGCGTAAATCCCTCTTTAAATTAAGCTCCTTGGCAGCGATGTATTGGCGCAGCAGCGCACCCTTCCAGTTACCAAAAGGTTACGCTTAATGCAAATACGGCATTCGTTGCCGTTGCCGTTGTCGCTGCAAAGGATCAAATTTCATCCCCATCAGACAAAGCCCAAATACCGAAATACCAATGCGACATCCTTGCTGCCAAGGCATTGCGACTGATGCGGCAGCGGCATAAGTAGACGCTCCGTTGCGCCACTAATAAACCAGCCAACAACTGAGTCATGCTCTGCGGCTGGCGTGCCACAAGATGCCCGCTGATTGCTGCCGCCCGCCCAGCGCTTGTGCCCGCCGCCTACACCGCCCGTAACCCCCTTCTCCCGCCATTACTCAAAAAAAGTATTCAAAGCCGCTCATCTGGCGACCTCAGGCGGCGGCACTGGAAGTGGCTGCTGGCTGTTGGCTGCCACAGCGTCATATATACAATACACACACAATTCGCAGTTCATTGGCAGCGGATTAAGCCGCTGCGCACTCACAGATACACATGGACACACACACACGCACACACACACACAGATACACACACACACACACACACACTTTGCCATTGGATCGATTTAAAAATAAACGCGCAAAAAATGAAAAGAAAGGAAAAATCAGTTGTGGGTATTAATGGCCTCACCATGTGCGGGGTAATATGCATATAAGTACCATTAACTTGTACTTAAAACTGTGGCAGGTGATGTACCTGTGTGTGTGTGTGTGTGTGTATCTGTGTGTGTGTGCGGCCTGTGGGGGCTAGGTGTAACTTAAATCGCAGCCAACGTCTTCAAGCGGATTATATTAATCAATGCCGCTGCCAGCAGCGAAAAACAACGACTGCCAACGACTTTTGCACTCACTTATATGCTCACTCACTCACTCAACTGCTGACTCAGTGGCGTAGATAGGGGGAGAAGAACCCTCTTCAAGCGATCAATCGCCTCATGAGCCTAAGAATGTTATAATTGACCACCAGCAATGGATCGACCCTAAGAAATTGTTAGGCACGATGTAAGGGGTAGGCATTCGGACTCTTTTTGGTGCACTCAGAAATGAAACCGGTATAAATCTGCCGAAATCGTGTTATTTCTGTGGGTATATCTGTTTTATTTTCTTTATTGAGACCGAAAATCTTATTTTACGAACTTCACTATCTTGTTTCGGAACCACTTTAAGAACATCTTGCGTTTTCTTTAAAAATGATTGGCGAACACGTTAAGAACTCTTTTGGTTGTTTTTTCTAAACTTGAGTTGTCAAGGGACTCGAAATAAGAACTCTGACAGGGACGTTATCAAAGAAGGAAACAATGAAATTACCAAAAGTGATAATTAGAAGACAAAGATAATTTGCATTCGATGAATTGAATGATGATGAAACTTGAAGAACGTCGACTTTGAAGACATTGACGTTGCCTTTGAATAGCAATAGTTTGATCTGTTCCAATCTATGGATTTGGCGAAAAACTACAGCGTATACGAACGAAAGAAGTGGCATAACTGTTATTAAGGCAAAAAACAAGAGAAGAGTGGAACAGTGAGGTATCGAGAAATCCTAAAGAATATTACTTCTGTGAAATGTTGTCCTTATAGACCGATTTTTCTTTCACATTCATTTCCACCCATTATCGCCAAAAGCTATCTGCACCTCTGTCAGCAGCAGACTCGCTTCATTTACACTGTGGCCAACTAGGCGTATGCGTATTCTATTTCCTTTCCATATTTATAACATATTTACTTTGCATATTAACCAAGTTTGCAATTGTGCAACGTTTGTTGTTGCAGTGTTGTTATGGCTTTTGTTCGTTTCTTTCTTAATTGAATCAATGGCCAGATCGCGTGTTGTGCTCCTTTCGCTCACAGACTTAGCGACTTTGTTTGGCTTTAAGCAGGAAGATTTAAAGGTAACGCTACCCCAAGAGCCAGGGCCAGTCTCGGCAAAGCCATATTCATATGCCATAAATACGTATACTTATACACTCACACGGGCAACTTGCAACTTGCAACAGGCAAAGCGTCTTAAGCGTTAAGTAGCTGCAACGTAAATAAGTAATATTGATAACTAAAGTGATTAAGGTTACCGCCAAGACTAATATGCATGTGTATGCGAGTTGTGTGTGTGAATGTGTGGGTGCTAAGAGGCATATGTTTGTTGTGTGTGTGTGTCGTTCCCGTTGCAATTGGGTGGCCCTTACACTAAGCCCTGGGCCTACTGATGGTACACACAGAGTTTTCACTAATTGCAATACCCAACGATTCGGATCAACTAAGACGTGATGATCATGCCGGCAATATATTCCACGAGAAACAATAGTAAAATCGTTAAATTTTAAATAAGCTCTGCCATAGAACCCTTATCGGAACCTGGCAGCACTTTTAGTAATAAGCATGCAAGCATTGCTAAGGGCAGGACTTAGTTTTGTAATGAAGGCTTCATTGCTGGGATCTAAGCAGCTGCACTTGAATCAATGTCGGGCAGCAATTGCATAACATGTATGCGTGAATGAGTGAGAGTGTGAGAATGCATGAGTGTGAGCATGAATGAGTGTGCTAATTCAAGTTGACATTTATGGCTTGGAGTTCCTTTTTTTTTTTGGTTGTCCGCTGAAGAAAAGTATTTGCCACGCAGTCAATGACATTTTTTTTTTGTTTGGAGCGCTTATTTCTGGTTCAACTGCACTCAAGTCGATTTTTGACATTTGGTGCAAACATTTTAAATACTCTCGCAAAGTGTTTGTAGTAGCAGGACATTATCGACATTTAAATCCTCTTCTGCATATGTTTGTTTGTTGTGTGTGTGTGTGTGTGTGTGTGTGTGTGTGTGTGTGTGTGTGTGTGTGTGTCCTTTGTTTGTTGTCTACGTTAAGCAGCAAGCGGCAACGACTTGGTCTTTCACTTGATAGTATTTGACAAATTGCAAATCCTTTTGTGTGCGTTTCTTTTGTGCATTGAACGTAGATACTCACACAGATGTCTGCTTATATGTCTGTTTGTCGCTCTGTCTGTTTGTCTGCCTGGTTGCCTTATCCTCAGTTCATAATTTTAATCCTTTTGCTTATTTAGGGCATGGAAAATGCATGGTTGCCAGACTGTTTTTTTTTGGTTTTTTAACCGATTTCGTTGTTAAATTGAATTTGAGCCTGAACGATCTTAAAACTGTGTTTGCGTGCTCTGAATGTATCTTTATTCTCAAACTCAACTTGAAGAGAAGTTCCATCCGCCAGTGCTTTCCGACAGTGAGCCCAGAAACAGGCGAGCCAAACTCAGTTCCGTGAAATGCGAAATCAAAATGGAGATCGGTTACATGCTTTTGTAATTAATTGAGAAAACTATTACTTACATCTATACAATATTTCTGCATTTTACTTTTTGTTTTATTGAAAGATTAGTATCGGACACTTATTGAAAGAAGAAGACAAAAGTTTTGTAAGCAACTTCCTAATTTTATAATTTGCTCATTTTTTGTCTTAAGACTTAGGCAATAGAAAGCAGTGAAAAGTTCTTAAGTCATACATATTGACCGCTGGCCGTCGGGAAATGTAGAAAAACTACGTTAAGATACAAGAGTTTAGCGTGAATGCATTTATGAGAGATTCATGATCGAAATGAATGAGTGAATGCAATGCAATACAGTGCAAAAAATGCTAGTGATTGAGTGTTAGTTATGAGTGTCGCAATAACAACACTCAAACGTAAAGACAACGAATTTAGTTGGCTGAATACTTATTCTATTGGGCAGCAATATGAAGACCGTTTTATTGTCTACGTGGCTATTTCTTAATGGTCTTTTAGTCAATACTTTCAGTAAGAAAGCAAATTGAGTACATTGAGTACCCCGAATGAACTTCTGCGTTTCGTCACTCTCTTTCTTTAATTCTTTCAAGAATTTGTGTATGACGATCATAAGACTTACTTTCAGAAATTAAACACACCCTAGACAAAAATAACACACAGAGTGCTTCAAGTACACTGAATGAACCGTTCTGCGTTGCCTCACTCTATTATGCACTGAATGGAATTTGAATTTCGATCACTCAAAACACTAGATCGTGTGAGCTTCAAGCGAAGTTCACTTGTCTCATAACATGAGAGCACTTCTGGTAGTCGTTTAGCTTACGTGCATAACTGTTTCCTAAGTTTCTAGAAGGAATCAACTAGCATTTATTTGATAGTTTCCAACCATTTCATTAATATTTTAAAGGTATTAAACTCTATTGCTTTAATTTGCATTAAATATTTTGAAGTCGTAAATCACAAATTCATTTGTAATGCCATATAAAAAGTTCCAAAACTCAACATAGTCGTTTGTCAGTCGTTTGCCACTCATCGAGGCACTACGTCAACCAAAAGTACACATCATAATCCTTTTGTAAGGATTTGGTATCCTCTTGTGCTTTTGCTTCCAACTCGCTTGACTACACATGGCTTCAACTTCGTCTTTTTCGTCGTCTTCTTCTGGTTTTTGGGGCTGGGCTGCATTCAATTATTGTGCGCAGTTGGCCATTGTCTCAGGATGTTGTCTTTTCTGGCCAGTTCGAACTAATGAAGTGCTGCAATGCCTTGAGCAGCTGCTAATGCCACTACAGCCACTATGTGCCGCCTGCTTGCCCCTTCGCTAGTTCCGGTTCCTGCCAACTTTTACTTGGCCACATGTATAAGCATGTTTTCTGGTTTGTTTCACAGACAAAGCTTAGAACCACTTAAGAAAATCCATTCTCAACTTTGGAGTGGTGGTGGCGCTAGAAGGTAGCAGGATACGGGTCAAGCTGGACAGGTTTTTCTGAGCAAATTTTCCAGCTTGCAGGCAAGCAAAGAAAATTCACCTGATGATGGTCCCAAATCAACATATCAACAGAGCAGCTCTATGTGGCTGTCTATGGCAAAACAACAAAAAGGATTAAATCTAAGATGTACACACACACACACACACACACACACATACATACACACACGTGCATAGCTGTAAATGTCTAAGGACAAAAAATGAATTTATTACGCAACGAAAACAAAATTTGAGACAATTTAAATGCCTTTTTGTGCGTTAATACCCTGCCAAGAGCCAAGGCCAATTTCGCAGCTGAGCGACATAGTTGCAGTAGGGGATAGGGGTTAGGAGTGAGGGTGGAGCGGGGAGCGGGAGGGGGTTGCTCTGGTCTGGTTTTAAATAAATTACCGCTACGGGCCATGCTTGCTTCATTAGGATTATTTTGGCTGTCTGTTGTCTACTGTCTGACGTGTTTCAGCTCAAACTATTTGATCATTTTTCTTGAGTTTCTAGACAAACCTTTAGACAATGGTAAAAATATAATGAGCTAGTTGACATTTGTAGGATAGTGTATGAGGGGTTGCTTAGTGGCAGTACGGCAGCGTCTTAAACGCGTCTAAACGCGCAAAAGAACGCTAAGGAAAAGAAAATGCCTAGAGGTATTATTTATAAGCGGCTTAAAAGTTTTAACATGTTTTTAGCTTGACATAATGCCTATTGCAGTCCATGCTTTATATGGATATCGACCAGAGCATACGATTGACTAATGGGATTGTTTGTTATTGTAGCTTGAAGATCTGATGAGGATTTGTCTGGCTCTTAAAGTGTTTATGCCTAGTTAAAAAAACAACAGCTAGTTTTATTGTTGAAAGTTCTTCAATCGCCATCAATCCCCGACCCGCTGGTAGGCACTCTCAAAGGTAAAGTTAATAACGCACAACACCCAGCAAAGTTCAGGGCTTAAGCTCTTTCTTACAAGCTCCCGCCTCCCTCTGGCTCTCCGCCTGCTGCTGCCCGGGGCAACCAGGACCAAGTCGATTTTCATTTTATTGTGCTGCTTAATATGTTTTCTTTTGCCAGGCTGTGGGTAGTGCCATAGGATTGCGGGCGCTTGGAGCAGTGCCAGGATGCTGCTGCTGCTCCTGCTGACAATGCAAGTGCAAAGAACTTAAGAAAAAGGATATGCATTGGACAAGGTGTGAGCAGAGGCAGTTGTGTGTATATGTGTATGTATATGTGTGTGTGTTGTTTTTGTTGTTTTGAAAACTTCTTAAGCAGCTCGACACTGGCTTGGCATTATAAATTAAAATGCACACATTAAAAATTCTACTAAAAAAGAGTTTGCAATTAAGTAGAACTTAAGTTGCAGTGTAAATAAAAATTCACACAAACACACACATAGACATAAGCCGTAGTACTCGGGTATGACAAGCGGGTTTCAAAAAACTTGTAACAATTTTCTTAAGACTCTTGCTTAATTTCCGGTCACTCACATAACTAAACTGACACATATACACGCATGTACTTAAGTACTTTAAGATCCTTAAGATTTTTTAGGCTCTTGGAACCAAAAACATTTTACTGGTCAACCACTGATAAGCATAATCTTACAGTTGACTTGGTTCTGGTCAACACACACCCACACACACACACACGTGCCTATCTGCAACCCTTACTTAGTGAAACATCCTTTACGGTTATTAAAACTTTGTTTGGCAAAATTTTAATTTTCAAAAACCCAAATCACTCAAATCATTTTAATAAGTAAATTATGAAAATTTTCTTATAAATAAACAATAAACAATTTATTTTTGCTGTGGCTTTGCTATGTCACCCTCACCTCCTAATTCGAAGCTCACATCACATCCCAAAACAAGAGCAACAACCACTTTAGTTGACCAAAACTGAAGACGCAAAAAAGCAGAACAACAAATATTTACTGCAAAGTTATTTTCAAGCAAACTAAGCGCAAAACTTATATAATCCCTGCCAGCAGCCACTTAAATTGCTCTGCATCTTTATGAGTGTTTTTCTTTAAGTGTATATGTTGTGTGTGTGTGAGTGTGTGTGAGTGTGTGTGTGTGCATGGTTCTTACGTAAGGATTAAGTCGTTTTGATGTTGTGCATATACGATTCATAATTATTTGACCATAAACATTATTGTTACTCGAGAATGTTGGCTTGTTGTTGTTGCTGTTCTTGGCCATTTGGTCAGTTTCTAAGCAGAAAGTCAAGCACACACACACAGAGACTACCAATACTTAATTAGTTTTATAGAAATTGTCAAAGATTTAAGTCCTTTGCTTATATAAGGTTACCTTTAAATGAAGTTCATAATCAATGCAATATGAAAAAAGAATATCAGATTTCGATAAACCTTTCATTCCATTAGATACCCTAAATTCTTATGGCTTCCAAAGCTCATCATAACCTGTTAGCCAGGACCGGATTAACGCAAAGGCTGATGTGCCCCTTTATGTTATGGCTTATTTCGAAACATTGGCTTTAGAAATAAAAAATAGTTACCTTTTTCAATTTTTGATTTGACTAGAAAACAAATATGATTGCCCGATTTGGTTTATTAACAGCCAGAATTACTTCGCGAGCTCAATAACCTGAGAGGATACAGAATAATCGTCTGAACTCATCAGAGTTCTAGTATCTACTCTTATACACGTTTGTGACTCAGTATCAACAATCATAAGTGATATATCATTTGATATAACTAGAGTGCTACGCAGATTTGGTAATAATAATCACAAGGGGACAATGGGTGCTTGTTACATGATGTGAGACGTGCGACTTTTTTTTAACTTGTCTCTTTGCAACCCTGTGCGACTTATTCGCTTGTCGGCAATACTAACAAGACGTTGGTTCCATTCTTGCCTACCAGGAAAAAGATCCGTAAACGATTATAATTAAAACAGTATCACACTAAGACATACCGGAAAAACCACTACCAAAACAAACACAAAGCCACATTCGGCAACTGTCCTTTCTCCTTCTTCTTTACACGTATCTATTGCATATTATGCTTTTATAGTTTACATAGACGCATATAGCAATGTACTGTACAATTTTGGCTCTTCTCTGTACCCGCTATTCGTTTTATATACGTCTAATTTGTTTTACACCGCTGAGCGAAACATTTTTGGAAATATCTTCAAAATGACGCAAAATGTACTGAATTCCGATTCGTATTATAGCCAAAATTGTAGGACAGAACATAGGCACTCCCCATAGATAAAGCACGTTTTATGACGTAACTTTTGACTGTCCAAACATTGGTTTATTTATAGAAATATATATGCATTTTTAATGCCAGAAGTCGTTATATTGCATCAGTGCCTTGGGCTCCAACTTCTAAAATCCGGCACTGCTTGTAGTTAGAGTAAGGCGTGTAGCTGCGTGAGTCAATTACCAACTACATTACTTGGGTCGTGGGTCCTTTAAATCCTGCAATCGCGTTGACATTGGCGCAGGTTAATAAATCTTAAGCTGCTGCAGGATACTTACGCCGACATTGGAACAGCAGAAAGAAAGGAAAAAATGAAAATGCGATATGAATGCGGTGTATAGCTGAGGGAGAGCACACAGAAGCAAAGCCGGAATCTAAATCTATGCAAGTAGAGTTCATTACAAATCGTTTGTCAGCTTAGAGTGGGTCGGGTGAGGGCGCGGAAGGCCTGAGACCAAGGATTGGCTGGAATGGCTGCTCAGATTTAATGCCTCAAACGTTTTTAATTCAATTTATTTTGTCTGCAAGCATAGCTGCCTCTCACTCCCGCATTCTTTCCGTCTCGCTCTTTGTCACGCTCTAACTACATTTTCTTTTTCTCCGAACCTTGGTTATTTTTGCACCGTTAATGCTAATAAGGATAAGCGAGGTCTGGCAACGCTGCCGACAGTCCGGGCTTCCAGCGACTTTAAAGCTGCAGCGCCTGCAGCGGCGACTTTATAGACACATTTTTGGCTTGTTGTTTTTGTTGTAAGCCCCGAAATCGCTAAGTTGTTGGCGCCGAAAGTTTTTGGCGAGTTTGGGTGCGTAATCCGTGCGCTTGCAGCGATTTGAAAACCGTGCGCTCAGTAGACACAACAATTAGTGAATGACCGAACCGCAGTGTGGGCAGCTATAGGCTCCAATGGCGGTACAGCAACAATAACACACTCATACACACACACACACACACACACACACACACATATGCAGCACTGCGAAAATCCGCTTTTGTTTCAGCAGCAAATCATGGACCAGGATAATGGATTTAATGAGTTTATTATTTGGCTGCACTACGCACTTCCATTGTTTGCCGCATGTTGCGTGTACCACCGGACGCTGCAACTACCACTACCTCAGCGACGCAACAGCTCAACACAACCAACAATTTCATAATGACCGCGGTCATTTTAGGGTGTACTTTGTTTTTGGATTGGGCGTTGAACCGACAATGCCGCATTATGTATAATGCCAAACCGTACAGCAAATGCATCAGTGACTGCAACAACAAAGGGCGCTTCAATATTTTAAAATAATTACGGCAAATGGCATTAGGCAAAATCAAATGGAAAACGTTTTACATTAGAAAAAAAAAACCACAATTTTACATCACATTTTACGCATAAAACTTGCATTTGGTCAGAGAATTAATTCGCATTGCTCGAAATGCCGGCATTCTCATCATAACGCATTTCGAAAGTCTAATTATACTTTTTTTTTATTTTAACATAGTATTTAGTAGTGTCGTAGTTGCTAAAGAGACCAAAAAATAACAACTTCTGTATTTGCTTAAGCAGAATTGCTTACAAATAGTCTATTCTTTTCAAAATACTTGTCCTTGTCACAATACAAGAACTCTGGTGGCTTAGTACTTTCTCTCAAGACAGATCAAGCTTAGCTCTTGAGATTATCAAGCTTAGCGTTTATCGATATATCAATGAATACTTGGCCTTTACGTTGAGTCGACTTGCTGATATGCGACCACTTTCAGCACAGTGCACACATGCTTTTTTCTCTTTCTCTTTCTCAATTTTACCCACGAGTTAGTCGGTTTAACAGACACAGCAACACAAGCAGCCTCCCACTTACGCTGTGTTGAAACTGAATTATTAGTTCGGTATTTTAAATTCTTCCTTACTGACGATGCCTTCTTCAATGTATGTAAGCCTGATTCTGACCAATCGAAATCGTAATGCATCCATTCAACAACGTGTACCAGATAAGAAGAAGCAGGTAAAGGTGTACCAATGCTGCAATTCAATTACATATATTGTCTCAAAAATCTTTTGTCGCGGTGTAAAAAGCTTCAGCCTCCAACTCGCATAACTCAACTTATGAAAAGCTTCCTCAAATCCATCGATCAAGGATCAACCAGTTGTTGCTATACACACTTATACATAGTTGATCCTTTTCCGTTTAATGCTTAAAACGTCTACTTAAACTCATAAATAGAAAAATATATTGATGGTAATTGATATATTTAATTTTAAAATTTTGTCCATTGAGGATTTAATGGCAATTAAGAGATTTACACACACACACACACAGAGTGCGTCGCACACTCGCACATGCAGTAAAATCGGTGCATAATTGAGCTGAACTTTTACCATTGCCTTCAAAGGGCATCGCGACGATTCGGTCATGTTCTTTTGACCATTCAACCCACACACACACACACACACACACATACACACGCATACAAATGCCAAACGGACATCTCTTATGGTTGCCATTTTTATAATTGGAATAATTAATAATAGTATTACGTGGTGAATGGGGCGTTAAGCTTATTTTTGCACCGCCCAAAAGCTCATATTAAATTTTTTCCCTGCCCCAATTTGTTTTCATTCATAATTGTGATGTAACTACGCGCTGCCAAAAAATTTTGCAAAATTTATTTTTAAGCTTTCCACAATAGTGCGGCTAAAGTATCCATTTTTTTTACAAAAAATATATCAGCTAATTATTGAAATTACTCATATCAGGCTGTTCTAGTAAGTTACCTAGAAATCATCTGTAAATTTTGTAAAAATGGGTTATACACTTTAAAAAAGTCCTGATACTACCTCTTTTTTCACCTCTACAAAAGTCTCGAAGAACCAATGGAGGGAGCGTTTTCTGGATATCCCCACAGCAATAATCTCAAATCAGAAAGGTTTCTTATTATCAATGGACTATATTTGAGTACTTTTCATTCTTTTACTTTCATCGACATGCTCTTCATTGTTTGATATTTTTGATCATCTCGAATGTGGATTGTCTTCAAAGCGTGGGACTATGATTGGAGTTGCCTTATTGGCAGAAAAGTCTCGAAGTACCTATGAAGACAGCGATTTCGCTTGAAGCAATTTTTAGACAATTTTGACCAGTCATTTGTGTCCATGGAGTCTAATAAAGACTTTCTCCAATAACCTCAACGATTTTATTTTCATCATCTGTTAAAATTATCTAAAATGTCTCGTTCGTTTTTTATACCCGAAATCTTTATACATTCGCAAAGAAATAATAAAATTTTAGAGAGACGTAAGAGAGCGAGAGAGAGAAAGGCGCAAATCAAGCAAATGAGACAAGGCAATAACATGCGCGGCACAACCTTCCTTTTTGACATTCGCAGCAGATTCAACATTTGGCAAGCGAACTGTGTTAGAGCAGCAGAATAGTCCTTCCTAGTAATTAGTATTCCATGAACTGTACTACTTGCTCATATTTGCTGAAAGGAGAGATATACTGTAAATATAAAACGTAATTAAACGGATTTTAAAAAATCTCACAAATAGAGTGATACTGACTTTGTAGGCTGTAATTTCTTATTCTTGTAAATATAATAGCTAACATATAGGCTCGTTCAGAGCATACTCTATTTCATGTAACCAATCCCAACATTTGCAATAATAATTATTTAAAATATGCATTTTATAAATTCATAATCGCCTGTCCGTGGTCGTTGAAAATAATTTAAGCGGATAACCATTTGAGGCTAACCGCAACATACAATAATTTATTTAAATACTTAAATGTGTATGAGTGTGCGAGTTTAGAAATATGTTTTAATTGTTTACTAGAATAATGATGATTCGGTCAAGAGTAGTGCACTCTAAACCGTTTATTAATTTAGCAACTAATTTGAACTGCCTGCTAAATGCATTCGATTGGCATTGAGTTTACTTTGTACTAATTTAAGCCGATAACCTCTTATCATTGCAGCGAAATCGCTTCCGTTGCACTGTGTTGTGGAGTCGGTGCACTCGCTGCACGCCTCACTCACCATTGATACGCGGCAACCTTGGAAACGCCGGCCCAACATTGAGACAGACAGCTATGTGATCATTGCAGCGGCTACGCCCTGGAGCGAGATTGTACAAACGGCGCTGCAGCGTCTGGGCTATTCCCAGGAGACGGCCAATACAGCCAGAGGTAAGTGGTTTTTATTAAGGCCCAGTCCCATATAGTCTTGTGCTCAATATGCGTCAATTTGCACTTGTGCTGCTTGCAGGTTCGCTCATTATTAAACATTGGAAGCCCATACCGCTGGAGCAAATCTCGGACAATCCAGCCGTGCCCGTCAGTGATATTGTTGGGGAGCTTACCTCGGTCATTACGCTGCGCATTGTCATACTGCGACCGAAGACATCCTCCTTTGGCGAGATCAAGGATAAACTGCTTAAGTTGCTCGTACTGCAATCCCATGCCGTGTTGCGCTCCACTGGCTGTCCCTTGGACGAGGTAAGCGTCAAGATTTTACCAACACTACCACTACTTTTACTACTGCTGTTGTAAGCAACTGTTACTCTAAACCCGTCATATGCTATGCTAATTAGACATTCACTTTGAACTTTCACTTAATTTTGTTACTAAGTTGGCAAATTTCTATAATGATTCATAAGCGGTTTACGACAACACACGACACTCGGTACTCGACTATTATCTGCCTTGAAAAGTGCTGCAACAAATTCGGCAAACATAGAATCAGCCACCTTCCACCCACAGCGGCTCACAATCCACTAAATTCGCTATGCAAACTATGGCAATATCTTTGAAAACCTTGCCTACCAAACGAACTCCAAATTCGAGCTCAGACCGCTAATTTGCGTGCACTCACACCTGCACACCGGAACACTCGCACACACACACAAAGTTGTCTATTTGAATGAACCCCACACACACACACACACACACATGCAGCACTGCTGTGCGTGTTGTCTATGTGAGAGCGCCAGGATTGAAGGTTGTGTCTGCCTGCGCCTGCAGACGCTCCTCTCTTTTGTCCATCATCTTGCGGCCCTCGTCTGTCATCTGTCGTTTGTCGTCTGTCGTTTGTCTCTTGTCGCTTGTCTTCTGCATATTAAAATTATTCAAAATGTTTTGATAAGGACTACAAAGAAATTTTGTGTTAAGCCGAGTTCATTTATTTGGTTCACTTAACTAATCCTTTTTTGCAATAGTTTTCATATTTAATCAGCTTTTCGCTTATCATTTGCCGTATGCAGCATGTGTGTGTGAGTGTGTGCGCAATTCTGAGACTTTATTGTATATTTGTGATTATGATTTTGTATGGAGCAGAGCTAAGAGTAGGTTTTGAGCAGCTTATTAAATTGCTTTAAATTATCGGCGGATTTTCAGTTCAACATAATTACATGCAAGTTGCGGCCTATTCTCACAAAATGAAATGCGTAAAATCCTCTTTGAAGAAGCTTAGTTAAAACTCAAGTGTTTTGCTTGTTCAAAATTCCTCAAATTCTCGTTTGACCCATAAAGCAAACTCTAATTAGTTTTCTAAATTAGCTCATAAATCACTATCTCTGCCATCAGCTCGCATATTGTACAGAAATCACGGCCTAAAAATGCTTCAAGTGGTATTGCGACTAGTCTATTTTATTGATCATGATTAATATGACCAAGGCATAGCCACTTAATCACAAGATAAGCTATTTTTTTTGTCCATAATACGAATTGTCAACCCCAACTCACGGCCAGTTGTAGGTGGTGTTTGGGTCTGTGCTGCTAGTGCTCTACTAGTGATGGCAAAAACAAATTCCATTAATTTGTTGATACGGCTAATCGAAAGGAGTGAAGCAGTGCTTTGATTTTTATCGAAAGTTTCCTACAGCAGCAATGAAGCACGCTCTGTTTGTGAGCCTGAAAACAGTTTCTGCACTTAAAGAAATTCGTCGATAAATCGATATGAATGCACCTAAAGCACCGATACATCAGAATTTTCGACAAAGCACCTGGTTCCACCGATGTTATAACATTAGAATGGGTTGTAAATTTAAAGCCATATACGACACAAAAATATGCTTGTCAATTCCAAGATAATGGTATGATTTCGATTAAGTTGACAGTATTTGTCATTTGAGCTGAAAGATGAGGGCATTTTGGCTCACTGGAGCCAGGACTGAAAATCCTGCAACATAAATGAGTGTGCTTCATTTGCTTAAATACAGGGTGTTTTGTTATCGATATATCGACACATCGATAGAAATTGAAAGCAAATGCTTGAAGCAGAGTTTGCCGAATGAATTAAGTCAGAATTTTTCGATAAACTGTGAATTATAAATAGCATCAAATATTTAACCGATAAATCAGAATTTACGCATAAAGTTAAACGTTACAAAACTGTTCTTTGCTCGGCAGAGATAGCGCATGGTATTTTGTGTGCTAGGTAATAGATTGTTTGCTAAAACATCGAACAAAACAAAAAGAGATATTCCGATAATTATCAGTTTTTCGCTTAATCGTGCCATCACAATGTGCTACCAGCTTAACAAGCCCATCTACTTCCACATATAGTACAGAGCATAGACTAATCATATTGGAATCCTTATGCCACAAAAACCGGCGACTTTACCACATGCATTTGCTACATTTCAGGTAGCTTAAGTGATTTGGGGCGCCTACTTAGCTGATAGCAAAACCACTATCTATTAGCTAGGGAACATGGAGTGCGGAACGCACGTATTTGAGCGAGATATAAGGCTATATCTATGACCATTTATTACATGCGCCGCCCTCCGCTGTGACATACCCCTTTCTGTGTGTACTTAGTGATTGCTACCGTGCCACAAGACTTATGAAATCGTTTCTATTTCTGGTGTTAAATACAATTTTAATCGCATAAACCCGCATGTCGTTGCCTATCAGCGACTATCTATTTATCGCCCCACATTAAGCATGCGTCAGTTCTATCAATTTCGTCATAGGCAATTTCGGTACTATGCTCACTCCTAGACTTTTCGCAATCATAGTCACACACCAGTTTTATGGCTAAGTAAATCCCAGCACTTGAGTGGCTTAATCATGCTGACTGTGATTTTAATGACTATGACTGCCACAGACGAAACCAAGGCGCACGCATTAATCCTCATCAATTTGGTTTGCTTTGCAGGTGACATTATCGCAAATCTGCCGCAGCTCACATCAAAACACCTACGCCATGCCTGGCGGTGAGATCTCTGACGATTTGCGCCGTAAGTTTGACCAGTGGTGGTCCAATCAGCTGTCGCCACAGGCTGCTATGACTCCAAAGATGTTGCCCTTTATGTCTGCGCCGGCAGCAGTGCCCACCGATATGGACTTTCCCGTTGGCACAGCAATGGCTGCAGCAGCAGCAGCTGCTGCACATGCCGCCGGCGCAGGCGCACTTAGCGCTGGCAATCCTTTGGCTGGCATGGGCAGTCGTGAATCCTTGCTGCTGGCGAACGAAGCGGGCGTGCATCATGCAAACGCGGCTCAAGCCAATGCGCCGCATCATGCCAATATGCTAGTGCATCCAGCCATGCATGCGTCGATGCACCATCATCATCATGCCACACATGGTACTCCGTATCCTAATCAAAAGACGCGCATGCGCACCAGCTTTGATCCTGAAATGGAGCTGCCCAAACTGCAGAAGTGGTTTCAGGAAAACCCACACCCCTCACGCCAACAAATACAGACTTATGTGGTGCAATTGAACGCACTGGAATCACGCCGTGGACGCAAGCCGCTGGATGTGAACAATGTGGTCTATTGGTTTAAAAACGCGCGTGCCGCACAGAAGCGCGCCGAGATGCGCGGCGGCCTGGGAAATGCCATGAGCGCACTGGGACATGTAGCCATGAATGGCTATCTCAGCCAACATGCGCAGTTGGGTCAAAACTCCAGCAGTAGCGCAGGGAGTCAGCCCATGAGCATGGGCTATCTGAAAAGCCCGATGAGTCTGAAATCCGAGGACATAGACACCATGTCCCAGCACTCAGATGAGATGGATGAGGAGTCTAGTCGGCCTAATACACCGCAGCTGCCGTTGTCGCTGACCACGCACGAACGCAATCGTAGCTCACCCTTGGTGGAGGATGAGGAGCGCGGCGTGGAAGCAGCGCATATCAAGAGAAGCGGCAGCGAAGAGCGCGAGGGCATGAATGGTGGCTTGTTACAAGTCAATCGCTCACATTCGCGTGATTTAAACGATGATGAGTGTGAGGAGAAGGTCACACAACAGGTGGCCAAGACGCATGATCAGGAGAATTCCAATGAAGCTCACTCGACCGAAGAGCGTCAGCATGATAATGAGGCTAACAACAATACCAACTCTGTGGGTAATGCAGTGGTCAACAACAATATTCAGCATTCGGGCAGTCAAAGCAACAACGAAGCCACGCCGCTGCCTCATGAGACATCCATGACACCTAAGCGTTCTCTGCCCAAAGAGGAAGACGATGATCTGGATATGGATGAAGATGATGAGGAGAATGAAAACGACAATAGTCATCTGGATGAGTTTCGTTCGCCTTCACCTGACATGTCCGGCGCCGTGGTGCCAAAAAACGAGCAGCTGCCCTTTCCCATGGTGCCTAACTCTATGTTCTCGCAATCTTTCATGTATATGAGTCATTATATACCAGCGTTCGGTCAGGCAGCTGCGGCACATCCTCATGCACATCATGCCGCTGCGGCTGCAGCAGCTGCCGGAATGCAGCCAAATCCGCTGATGGGTGGCGGAGGCCTCAACTTGTCCAGTATCTCGAATGAGGAGCGTCGCAAGCGTAATCGCACATTTATAGATCCTGTGACCGAAGTGCCCAAGCTGGAGCAATGGTTTGCCATGAACACACATCCGTCGCACAATTTGATATTGAAATATACCGAGGATTTGAATACCATGTCATACCGGTAAGTACAAAAAAAAAAAAAAAACACTTGTGAGCTTGCACTCCTCTAGTCGAATCCTGCTAATCCCTTTGTTGTGCTCTGCTGCTTTTTCATTGCAGCCAAAAGTTTCCGCGCCTGGAGAGCAAAAATGTGCAGTTTTGGTTCAAGAACCGTCGTGCCAAGTGCAAGCGCCTCAAGATGTCGCTCTATGACAACAGCCAATGCGCACAGCTGGGCGGACTCAACTCCTTTGTGCCCAAATATGAAGAGCGCGACTTTGTGCCCAAGTATGAGGAGCGCGACTAAGCCGAAGCCTTGCCTGGAGTATGAAATCAAAAAAAAACTTCTTTTAGCTCTAAGTACATGACTTTTCTGCTAAACACTAGCGTCTCAACTTTCCCAAGCATTTGTAAATACTAAGCCAACTATTATACTATATATAAATAACTATATTTATATAAAAGGTATGTTTTATGTTCGACTTTGGTCAAACATTGAGAGCGAGAGAGAGCCCAGTTTATTGCAGCTACTATGACAAATACATAAACCCATTACGAACTACTCCTGAACTAGTTTAGCGAACTCAGTTACGACTTTCACTCTTAAGTATTATATAAAGAATTGTCCCAGTATATATGGCAATTGCCAACAACAAATATTTAGCAAAATTAGAGCAAATAGATGAACTACGTTTAAAAACTATGATTAACAGCGTTAAGCTTTTACTAAAACTAATCAAATACTATTTAATGCCTAACTTAACTTAATCGTTTTGAAAAGAGTAAGAAAAAACCAAAGAGAACTATTTCAACGATGTGTAAATACCTTTTAGATACTTTCAGTTCACTTTCAGTTGAACTTTTGCCTTATTTGAAATCATATTCAGACATAGCACATATCCCAATGAAGTCTAGAAATACGTCTTTCTACCTAATATATGTTTATTATTTTGGTATTCAATACCCTCAAAAATTGCTATTTGCTAAAATTGACTATAAACCTAAAAGCAGTGTTTATTTTTTAAGTTTTTTTTTAGTCTCTAGTTAGCCAAGTAGCTGTTTTCAAAAGATTTTCGTTGTGTTAACTTTTAAAAATAAATAACAATTATGTGTATACAACAACAACAACAACAACAACAACAATAAAAAGTTGCAATTTAAATATTTGCTAACAATTAAAACAGCAATTAAAGTCACAAAAATATGTTTCAAAAATTGTTCCATTAGTTCCATAAGATTTGAAAAAAAAAGAAAGAAACAACAAATATAAGAAAAAACTGTGCTCAATACAAGTATGAATACATACATACAAATTTGAAAACACACACACGAGTACATATTACTATATATTCCCAGCAATTATTAAATAAATTAAATACAATTTTAAATGTCAAATTAAAAATAAACAAATCTTTTATTTCAAATATAATAACTTTACATTACAGCGGTAGGCACCATTTATTTTATGGATCTGGCAACCCTTATAATAGTGCAGGCAATCTGACTTTCCAATTCTATTGGAAAGTTCGCGATAATGAATTATAGTTTTATTCATTGTCAACTTTTTGCGGTTTTTGGACTTTGACTCAGAGTGCTTAAATCTCTCAGTGTTGTGCCAGAAACCTTGTGCAACAGAATTTTTACTGTTTTCTGCAGGATATGCCTTTTGACCCAACTTCAGCAGTGTCAATTGGTAAGTCCAAAAGTTGAGGGGTTGGGCGTAAACTAGTCATATCTTTCAAGGTTTGTAGCAACTAAAGCTCAACATCATTAAGATAAGTCAAGTTTCGAGCCACTAAATAGGGAAGGGAGTGAATTGTCAGCTTTTGCTAATATGTTGATGTCCCCAACTCTTCGGCTCTCCGAAAGCAAGGTGTTCATAAGTGTTACATTTTAATCATTTCCGAAGTTGATTATCTTAACAGCAGTACATCGAAGAACTTAAGTTAAGATATCGAAGTTTGCGTAATTTACGAATAGTTATAGTCACATGATATATGTCCGTAAGTAGCGTGCATATTGCAGAATCATGTGAGACCGTACCAAATTTAACTTTTTTTGCGACTTTAGTAGTATAGTTTAGTTTAGTAAGGCCAAGTTTGTTCTAATTTTCAGCACTATATAACCATTTTTTCAATATTCACCCTTATTATGGGAGTTGTTTTCATGGTCGTCATTTAGAAGTACCTCGTAGGAAAGGATTAACCAAAAAGACGAAGAGTGAAGAAGTTCGTCGCCTAGACTTGATCCAATTTCGACAGGGTGTAAAGGAAAGTCATCGATTCAATTTACTAATATAATGGATCAAATTTATATTATATATAGCGAGTGCCTTCCATAGAATGACAAACTCTTAAGGCCTTAGATGATACTGACATCAAGGGCTCGTTCATGTTGCAAGTATGGACGACAAAGTTGACGAAGTAGAAATCCGTGTCTTTAATGCAAGGACCAGTGAAGATCACCTAACAAACTTTGGTATTAAGGGGTAGAGAAGTCGATTAAACGACAAATTAATTAATAAAAAAAAACCAAATCGGAATTTGTAAGCTCATAAAAGTGCAAAGATTGACTCTATATCATATCACAAAAAAAAAATGCATGGTAACTAAACTATAAACATAAAAACATTATAAGTAAAAAATGTGATGCAGACAGTCCCTCAGCCTTGGGGAAATGCGCATGTTTTGGTAAAATGTTTGGCTCTAACTCTTAACGTCTCTAGAATCTTGGAACAACACGGACAGACGTTCAGACGGACATATCTATATTGACTCGACTATGGCTCCTGACCATTTTTTTCCATGAAATATATATATAGAAATAAATTATGCAGTATTATAATAAGTATATAGTATAAATGTACATATACTCAGCGTAGCCATAACTACTGATGCTAGATGCATACTTTCCTTTAAACAGTGCCACAAATTCAAACCAATCTTCAAATGGTAAAACTAGTTTACAAGTTACAGTCGATTTAGTGACGTTAAAATTAACTTAAGACGGGTTTTTAACCGTTTTTTTTAATCTTCAAATTTTGATAGACTATCACCGAGACTACTAACAAGACAATATAAACAACAGCAAATGAGTAACATCCTATGGAAATAGATAGACAGCAAACTCAAATTTTACTCCCATGTCACAAACGTAACCAATAAACGTATCAGAGTATTGTACACGTGCAGAAGAGTAGCAGGAAATTCATGGGGAATATAGTCCAAAATCGTAAGATGGCAATATCCGATAGCAGTAAGACCAGTGCTCACCTAAGAACATAGCATATAATCTCAGTCAAAACCGTCCTTATGAAAATACAGCGTTTAGTCTGTGTATATATGACAGAAGCAAGGAGAGCTTGTCCTACGGCGGCATTAAAATTACTAACGGATTTCTTCTTTTTAACTGGCCATAACAACCCGGCATCGGGTTACGGCCTGATGTACTTCTTTCATTGGAATTGCGGTTTTACACGGTGGGTCCCAAAACCTACGTATAACCCTTTTAAGCCCTGGGGTGGCTCTACTGGTCTCGAAAGGACCCAGTGTTATTGTAGCCTCATACGACAAGCTTTGACCTGCTGAGGTGGTATTCTCTAACCCGCTCACCACACGGGGGGACGGATTTAACACCACTCCAGTCATAGAGCTACAAATTAAAGCAAATTTATTAAGGATGTCAGTGGAACGAATTGGCATAGCCACTTAATTAGCATCCAAAACGCTGACAAACTGAGACCCCTGCTTCTATAACGCAGGGTTGAAATGGCTCATGAAAACTACTTCAAGGGTAGCTGTAACACCATCACAAGTAACGAATGAGCCTGGACAACCCTAGAGGAGATGCATCTTATGGAAAGTCACATCACTGCTCACTCCTCTGTCTGAAACTGACATTTTTATCAGTATCTTCCAGTCGGAAGTTGCGCCTCTGCTCAATGTGCAGATATAAATTTAAACGGGAATTACCAGAAAAAGGAGATAGCGATAAGAGCGGTTACAGGAACTAGAATAAACCCCGAGCTTGTTCGGCAAGCCCGAGTCAAATTAGGTTTTCTAGGGAGACGAAACAAAGATTAGTCTCAGATCACACCAACATTCCCGGGAACTTGCGGACTGACGAGCATGAAACAGTGTCTCATAGCGCTAGAGTCTTTCTGTGGTATTGGAAGACACGCAATTAAGCAACTACTAAGAGAAGAGAAAGATTAAGACGATCCACGAACTGAAGAATATTCCAGGCCAAACTACAGCTCAGCTCCTATAACTTAAATAGTTTCAAGAAAATACAACAGTTAGGGATGAATTCTGTTCCGTCTGTTTACTGGACAATGTAGATTGAAGGGAGCCTTCAATAATAGCTGCAGGTTCTGTGAAGTGAGTGAAAGGCGCTGGCGAGAAGTACGTTGTCCCTCACGGCTCGGTTAGAAACCTAGGATGCTTCAGAGATAAGAATGACAGGAGAGTTGTAACCTCAGTAGGGGACATAATAGATCTTAAAGGTTCCTGGACAATACTTCTTAATAACATCATTATCATTATATTAGAACGGACGCAGATATTTTGTGATGCTTACTGTGAGATGACTACTGCATTCAGCTTCATATATTTTTATATATCATTCGATAGGTTAAAAGGGGAATGTGCCGGAATAAGGCTTGGACAAAGCGGATTGCAAGTTACGGAAGGAGAAAGGGGGCGTGACATAGCCCCCTGCCGTGGGTTAGCGTGCATAGCGAGCAGTGAGCGGAGCCCACTAGTTACTATTATTATTGGGTTTTCTTTTAAGAAGGAGTTTGCTGGACTTTACCTATAATCTGGAAAAGGTCGTTTAAAAAGTACAGAATTACTGCAGCATCTTGGTTTTTTGGTAACTTCTTAATCTTAGACAAAGGAAGGCATACTTTCTGTTAAAAGCTTTCTCGCTCACAGTCTATTGCACATTCTGAGGGACATTCTCAGGGACAAAAGTTTCGGAGAGAGAAAAAAAAGTGATTGGGAAGCAAACACTATTTCATCAAATATCCTGACACAAATATATTTTGCCTGCAGAACTTTTTTACAAAATTTTAGAACAAATTCCGTTCACTATGAAAAAGAATGATATACAAAAGTAAGTGACATAAAAATTAAATTAATTAAATTAAAAAGAAAAACAATCTAGATATTAATAAAAACTTTAGATTACATTGTTGTAATGAAGGTAAGCAAGTAAGGTAGATATTTGCGTCGATACAGTTGCATCCCCTGACGCTGCGAACTGAGCAACAATCGCAACCGTATGCAAATGTAATGGATGTGATACGGTTTTGGTTTCCGAGTTACTCTTGCCCTGACACTGCCGCTGGCATTGTGGCTAATGTGTAATAATGTGTTCGGCAATTTCTCATATTCCATTACATACTTGCTTTGCTTTATTACTTTCTTTCTTTTCGTATTTTTTCGCTTCCTTTCTTTTTGGTTAGTCACTGATAAGCGAAGGGAAATAAATATGCATATGTAGAGGCAACATCAGCAGAGGCTGCTTGAATGCGGCGAATGCGTCCAAGGTACGGTGCCACGCGGCGTATGAGTTATCTGTCCATGCAAGCATATTAGCGGCGCCGCTGCCGCCGCCGCCGCCTTGCGAGCATCTTTGTGGCAGATATGAAACAATATATTAGCGCCAAAGTTTGCTTCTTTCTTTCGCTAAACGCACACACATGCACATAGAACTCACAGATACATAAGTATCTATATACATATGTAGAGGTAGCTGAGCAGTACATTCGGGCTTGCTGCTGCGGTTACTAAGTAAATCAGCAGTCAACATTATTTCTGATTTTAAGTAGAGAGTGTGTGTGGGTGTGTGGGCGTAGCTGTGTGTGGGGATGTGCATCATTTGTTATCGCAAACTTTTAAATTAAAATGTGGGCGAGTAGCAAAACTTGTTGGCCGCTTTTCTTTCACAATTTATGAGCATATTTTTAGGCTTCCATATTAACTGCCATTTTATTTATGATTTTCATAAAAAGCTTTGCACGCCTTTGGGCTGCAAACATTTAGTTTTGCCGAATCGCCAACTTCTGTCAGCCAATTGCAAGCAAATACAAATAAAACACAACAAATCTTGCAAAAGTACTCAAAAAAAAAATATCCGTTTGTATCCTAACTACGGCGTAAAGTCTACGCTCATTGGCTTGCCTTTCGCTTCTATGCAGTGTACATAAATATTTACATAAAACATTTAATTCCTTTGCTCTGCGTAAAATTTCCACGAAATAACTGTACTCGAGTGGAATTCTGTAGAACTTTATCCATTAATTAAAATTGTTAGCATTTTCCTTGCATTGTGGTTGGCTGCCGTTTTGAATTCAGCGCTCGGTTTTGCCGCTCCGCCCCCGCCATAAGTTTTTTTTTTTGTTTATTTGCTAGAGCATTAAAAGTAAATACATAAACAGGAAGCGGAGTGCAAGTGGAAATGAGAACATTTGCATAGGTACGCCGCTTTTGCGGTTTCCACTTTGGTTTGTGGAAATTCCCCTCTCAGAAAGTTTTCTTCATAATTTCTTAGCTCTCCAATTTAAAGTGAGCGAGACATAAATCGTGCTTGCGAAAAGTTTTTCAAAATTATATAATGATGTTTAATGGCGAATAAATCTATTATAATTTATGCAATCTTAATTAACTGCTATTCAGAAGAGCCTAGAAAAAGTTGAATGCATGCAAGTTTATTACTAGTGTCCATGTTATGCTTCAGCTTACGCAAATTCAGCAAGTATCATCCTTCTTTCTATTGCACATAAGGTCCTATAAAGCTTATTGTGTGAAAGACTAAAGCCATTTACGAAGGAATTGATTGGACTTTATCAGTGTTGGTTCATTGTCATTGACCAGATATTCATACTACGCCAAATCTTGGAAGGAACCCACGAAAACCAAATCGATGCCCACCATCTCATTGTCGATTATAAATATAGCCCGTTGAGGGATCACGTATGTCGCTCTGTCTAAGTTTGGAATTCCTGCGAAGTTGTTACCACTATGAAGAATTACGCTTTTTCCTGTAACCTCTACTTTGTGATTGAGAATGTGTTGCGAAAGGCGGAAGGGTGTCGGTACATACGCGGATTATATCGATATCTTCGGCTGTACTAATCGAACGGTTACCGGTTAAGAGAACCTGCCATTTAATGGATCCGCTGGCTAGGTCATGTTGTAAGTATGGATGAATAAGCTGAAATGTCTTCAATGCGGTTTTGGAAAGGAGGCGACGAAAGCGCAGACCATGTCTTTGTTGGAAGGACCAGGTAGAGAGCACACTAGCTACCTTCGACACAGAAACGAGCTTTACATCAGAATATGTAGAAGGATTTGCACATTTTTATTTATTGGTACAAGATTTGCCGAATTTTAATAAATATTGTTCATCCTACACCGAAAGATTGTCTTAGGTTCTCCGAGGCAAATTGTCTGGTTCCTCTTGAACTCAGCAGTTGACTCATTTAACACACTGCAGTAAAATGTTTGAAATCAAAGTTATCATCCTTAAAGGTGAAGTGCTGCTCGGCCAGGTAATGAATCATCGAGAGGAGAGCAGAGCATCGTCCGCAGCGCTTCCAAAGTTCCCTTGAGAACTTTCCAGCATATGTTCCACCGTATAACTATATGAGAAAAGTCATATCTTTCGGCATATTAGACTCGTTTAAGCATGCAAGGTCGTCTTAATTGCTGATCGATTCTTTAGGTTGGATAAGTCCTAGTGTCGCCTTCTAGTGCTAGAATACCTTCGAACCCTTAAGATGTACGAAACTCACATTCACTACTTACCCATTGCGCCCCGCAGTTAAAAAGTTCTGGTGACAGTCCCCGTAAAGACTGAGTGTCAGCATGTCGTGGTACAAGAATCATTCCACATGGATCACTCCCAGCATTAGCTTCTTGCCGCGAGTATAAGGTGTATATTAAAGTTGACGCATGGCCGGACTTACCCCCGATTATTGCGCTTTGGATTGTCGTAATGGATATGGATTCCGGTTGTACCTTTGGAACAGTTGTTTGATCATGAAAAAAAAGTCGTCAACGTCTCTTGGCTTAAGTTCACTCCATCCAAAATTCATTTGTTATGCACTATAACCATGCACTATAAACATGCACTATAACCATCGCTTATACAGTCACTTCCAAGATTTCAGCACGAATCTTAGTCTAAAAATGACTCCAACATAGCGTCTTTAAACTCTTTAGCTCTACCTATGTGTTCTTTGTTGCTGGTGTCAAAATCACCACTTTTAGAACTCTGGAATCAGTACTTTCACGCTGTGATTGATAGAGCATGTCCACATTCGCTTCACACAGCAGTCGTTGTTAATAAGCTGTACTTTCTTTAAAGAAACCGAAATAGATAAAAAGTATTGCTACAGAGAAAAAAAGAGATTAAGTTCCTTGCTGTCCTATGAATCGGTAAATAAAGCTTTACAAAGTAAATTTTTGGAAAATTCTTTATACTAGCTTACCTCTTGTACTTTAAATATTGGATACAAAAAGCGTTAACCAAATCTCGTATAAGAGCAATACTAGTGTCTAATTTCTTGGTTATAATACAATTTTTGAATTGAGTACTGCCTTTTCAGTTTGTCAACAGATTCAGATTCTACGACTGATTTGTTTGGCGTACATTGAATCATTTAGTGTTAGTCAATTAATCAATAAACTCATGAGAATCAAAACCCCTACAAAGCTCTTGACTTAAATCAATTTAGAAAAGTATACTTATATAATCAAAGGGTCCACATCAAGACTGGCATAAAGTCCACTTATCGTTCTTCTCATGGCCAAATCGAATACACTTTGCCATTTGTTTCGGAACTTTTGTGCAGCAAAAACTAAACAAATGTGAAATGCATAACTACCAATTTATTGTATTAAAAGTAAATTACCAGCGACTTATGCCCCAAAAGTAACGCAAGTAAAGCAGAGCAGTCAAAGGAGCCAGACATCCTTTGTTTTTCATGCCAAAATACAGTTCTTTTCTTGCAATTAATGCCTTGCCAAAGACGCAAAACGAGCTCCGCCTAAGAGCGGCCAGCCAACGGAAAGGACAAGCCAGGACAAACGCTGATGCGGGCCTGAGCGTGGCCGAGGACGTGGTGGACCTAGTGATGGGCGTGGCCACGGACGCAAGCCTTACCGCATAAATAGTTCTGCGGCTTTGACTGATATGCGATGGCAATAAAACTAATGAGCGTGCGAGCCAAGTACTGCATAGTTGTTGTTGTTGCTGTTTGTTGCTGTTTGTTGTGGCAGGGTTGCCAGGCTGTTAGGCAGATGCTGTTGGATGCTGCTCCTGATGGGGCAGCGGGGTGGCCTTGGCTAGTGGTGCAGCACAGTAATTTGGCAAATTGACTCCGCAAACAAAAACAAAAACAAACGCAGAAGAGACCAAACGAAAGTCAAATGAATAAACGCAAGTCCAATTAAATGGTCATAAGTAATAATAATTCCGCTTTGATTTGTGACATTTGCTTTCGAAAGCGATTTTGCTATGGAACTCTCGCTCTCTCCTTCTTTCGTTTGAAACTTGGGTTGGTGCATTTGTTGTCCTTGCTTGCATTGGTTTCTGCAGCTTCATAAATTAGTTAATGAGCGCAGCGTACAGTGGGAGAAATTGAGAATCGAATCGCGAGTTATGTCACATTTCACAATTTTCAAATCTCAACCTATTCGCGATATTCGCTCAGTTTTAAGCTCTCAAACATGTTTCAGAAAGTGTTACAAAATAATGAGTGCATTTTCAAGAATGTTTATGAGTGAAGCAGAAAGAACGTTACGTTGTTTGTTGTACAGTGTGCTTGTATGTAACATTATCTGAGCAGAGCAGTCCTCTAGGGGACTGTCAAAGTCCCGAGCCGACTTCGCTGCGCAAATGAGCCCACTGTTCTAACACAGGGTGGTGATTTGTGCATCAACTTCGTTAAGATAGAGGTAGGGATCAGGAAGCTTCACTCTGTCATACCAGAACCACACGTGTGGGAATGCCTGTCTAGCAACCTATCCAGCCTATCACGCTGGATATAGTGCACCTGGATCAGTAGGCTGAAACCGAACAGCTTTCATAAGTATGGGGTTGACAGCAAAGATTTCCGTGATGGCATATAAGTCGCTCTTAGCCCCAATTCGCACAAATAGTTGCTTCCCATCAACAAACTTTAAATTACTATTGTTGTTTCATTTATTACATAAAGAAAGGGTCTTAATAAATCCGAAATAGATTGTTAATATCTCCCACTGTGCAGCGGGGCAAGTTGCCAAATATGCGTGTGTTGGACGCAGGAAAAACTTGTTTATAATACAAGTACAACACTATGCTACTTAGCTGCATCATGAAACTTCCAATTAAAGCGTAATTTTTCACTACTCGCTCACTAGCTCCAAAGCCCTATACCATATCCATATCTCGCTGTCACAGTTGCCGAAAACTGGGCATTCAACCCCCGCCTACAAGGACAACTCGAGGCATTAGCTCATTAAACCTTTTTAGAGGTCCAGCAACCAAGTGCCATCAAATGATAATAATTCTTGTTGGAGAGCGCAGAAAAAGGCAGGGTCTCTGCTTGACTTTAGCAAGATTTACGCAAACAAAACTCACGTTAGACTGAAGTACCCGAGATGTGGACTTGGACTAGGACTTGGACGTGAGGCAACGATGCGATGTGCTAGTTAAGATATTTTATAAGAATATGACAACGTAGGCTTAAGCAAAAGGCGTTACACACACACACACAAAAACAACACACGGGCGGCTTTATATATGTGTGTGTAGGTGTGTGTGTGTGTGTGTGTGTGTAGTTGTTTGCTAGCTGCTTGGCATCGAGCGATTATTATTTATTTTCTTAATTACGTCTAAGCATCCTTGGCAGCAGCTACTTGGGCATGGGCCACCCTAGTCATGTCCTGTGCTTGGGCTTGGCTCATGTGCTATCCGCTTTACACGTTGTACATGAGAAAATTGCGTGTCTATTTTCTTTGAGACTTTCCGCTTGCACACACACACACACACACACACATATATCGCAAGGCTTGCTGCACATGCTACCATTTTTGGCAGCAACTCTAAGCCTGCACGCCGTGCTTGTTCCGGCCATAGCACCTTATCCTGGCTGCTCTACTGCTCCAAGAAATGCCGCTTGTCTTAGGTACGCTTCGGCCGTAATAAAAAGACTTAACAACGCGAGTTGTTTAATTATTATTTATGACACTCTCACACTGCCGCTCAGATTATGGCCAAACGTTTGGCGCTGGGTTGCTGGAGGGGAAGTTGGGGAGGCAGATTTGCTGCTGCCTTGATTTACCGTTAAAGTCAGTTGTGCCAGTGGCGTCGTCGACTCGCGACTATTTAAATCAATTGTAAATTCACATTTCATTTCGACTCAATTCATTTTCATAAAATTTTCAGCTGTAAGAAAAACTGTTTAGCTCTTGAAGGCGCTCTCTCACGCATTGCATATGATTTACGATGATAATTATGGCAACAGCGAATTGCCCCCAGGGGAGCTGAGACATGGGACATGAGACACGTCCAAAGGCTGAGTTAGGCTTAGCTATGCTCGGGGCCTGCTGCTGCTTTCTGCTCTTTGGCTCGGCAATTGTCCTGCCGTGCAGCAAATGTAAAAATGATAATCCCATTGTCAGGCGATAATTCAAAAGGTCCATTAAACATGGCGCACTGGACCAACTATAAATCTAGGCAGTCGCATCCAACAAGTTGAGAATATGCATTAGAATGTGGCCAAAGATTTATGCAAATTTTTAGCCAAGAAGTTACGCAAACGAAAGTATGAAAAAACAGAGCCTGAAAGTATGCAATGCGCTATGAATATGCATATTATTTATGTAGCATACTTTCAGGCGGCGCTCAGGCTGAGCTCAAGGCATGAATTATGCTGAGTCTTTAGTCTTCTTCGGCTGACACTTAATTGGAAATGCTTGGCGCAAATTTGTGCTGATAGCAGGGGAACGGGGGAACCCCCAGCGGTGGTGCAGGGCGTGTAGCTGGCTGCCAAAAAGATTTGCTCATTAAACCAGGAGCTGCTGTGTATGTGTGTGGGGTACGCCGCAAGTACACATTTTCATAAAACTAATACGAATTGATTTATGGCGCTGCGTGTTGCGCCTGTCTGTGGGCGCTGGCGAAAGGCTTGAGAAAGCCTCAGGACTCAGTGCTCTGTTGCCTAAGACTTGTTCGCTTGGCGCATCTTAAAAATGTTTAAATGCCATTTGCCGTGCGCTGTGCAAATCTCTGCATCCCCCCCATGGCGTGGGCTGCTCCTACCAGTGCCATTGGTTTGCTATCTGTTAGATACTTGCTGGCATTTGTGTCTAAATCTGTGCCAGGCTGTCAGAACTTTTGCTGGCACGCTAAAAATGCTCAAGGTGCACTCCTTTGACTTCGTTTTGGGGGGGTTGTTCGCTGGGTGGGGGGTTGCTGGCGCTCTTAAGCTTATAATTCATAAAGCATTTAAGTTGGCCAAAATCGAAATTTATTGCTATTTAAGATATTTGCCAAGCATGGTGCATGACTGCTTACATGCCAAGCCATTGCTTTGAAGCAGATACCAACTCCCACCACCGCCACTGACAGTGGCGTACTCCTCTGCCCACACCACTCCGTGCCACAGATATTATAATTAAAGCGAACTCGGCTGAGCTCTGCATTTTTGTGACGGTTGCCTTAAAGTGTGGCAACATCTAATTGTGTTATATGCAAATTGAGTTGTATTTTATTTATGTATCGTATTTGTGTGTGGCATGCATCGTTATTGTTATGTTTATGTGTTGTGCAGTTGTTTATGACGTATCGCCTAGCAGATAGAAGCAAATTGTTTTTTGCCCTCTTTTTGGCAGTGACAATAAAAACCTAATTTCAAGCATGCTTTCAGGCGCTAAGGCATAAAAATAATCGAAAGCCTCCACCAAAAAAAAAGACGAGACCCACTCGATGACGATTAGATGGCCCATAATGTGGCCGGCGTGATATCTTTATGACATCAGCGCAAGTACCATAGTACTTCATATAATATCTGTGCCCAGTGACACATTCCTTTGGCCATGTCACTTGCTTAGGCAGTGCTTTGCTAAGCTGTACTTGCCGGACAAGCAGTCCGGGCACTTCCTTAGTGCTCCAGCAGTAGTACGGGCTCTCTCACCTGGTCGCACATTACATTTCATTTCATAGCGTTTTATCAGTGGCAGCGGCTGCTGCTGTCACAGCTACTCTGCTGTCGCTTATCTCTCTGCAACACAGCTGTCATTCAGCGGTCCAAAACTTTTGGCTGCACTCGCATCCTGCAAGTTGTGGGCAGGGGGCTAAGTTCTAGCCCCAGGCTAGCGACAGGGTCTGGCTGGCAATAAAAACACGAAGAAAATAAATAAAAAGCACTTCTTTTCTTATTAAAAGGCAGCCAGCAAAGCAACTGAAAATCGCTGGAAAAACGCTTAAAATCAAGTCACCCAGATTAGACGAGAGCAAAATTTAAAATCAATCCATTAACAAAAGCACACAAAGGACACACAAGCAGCACGGCATTAACTTGTGATTTCAACTGTGCAAATTCCCAACGCCAAGACGGCGATAGATAGAGCGAGAGAGCGCGCCTTGGCCAGGCCGCTGACTTTGCATGGCAGCTCTAGCTAATTATCCGGGCGCATGGCACGGAGAGCTCACTCGGCAACAAAGCCGTTGCGCTTCATTAAAACGACAAGCACAAGGACAACGGCGTCAAGCTACTACGACGACGACGACGTCAGGATACATTGACGGCGGCGGCATTGACGAAAGCGTTTGGCGCTGATTTTGCGTATGCCGCGCGATTCGTGCTCATTATCTGCGTCCTTATCCGCAAGCGCGCGGCTCGGCTGCAGCAGCTCCGGGGCAACCAAAAAATATAACGCCCGAGTTGTTTTCAATGCTTCAGAGCCGTAGAGTGGGAACGTGCTGGGCAAGGTAAACCGCACACGTTTTTAATAGTTTCAACTTGACATCACTGGGTGTTACGGCCGGGGGGTGGGCTGCACTGCATCCTGCTGCCGAGCGTCGGCTTATCAGTCAGACATTCGGCTGATTTTGCGTTCTGCTTTGACGATTTCCTTTTTTTCTTCGCCTGTCGTCAACTTATTTATATGTGAACTCTCATCCTTGCTACTCATTTAAAATCATTTCGTTTTTTACTTTCTGGGGTTTCCGCTGCCCCTGCCGCTGCCTCACACTCTCTCCAATGCTGTCAACGCTTCACATTTACCGCCGTTGTTGTGGTTGTTGTTATTGCTATTATTGCCGTGATGTGCGGCTCCGGGTTTTTATTTGGCACTGCATATTTATCGCGCTGTCTGAGCTCTGGCGTCGTTTCTGTTTTGCGCACGCTTCATTACAATAAATCCGGTTAGTGGAGGTGCTTCTTGGCCACGATGCGTCTCCAACTGAGACATTCGTCACGCTCCTTCTGGCTTGCAGTTGAAGTTTGGGTAATTTTAATGCCCTATCAGCTGTAGTCTTGCATCTTCGCACGGGACAGAGCTCTGCTTTGGTACCCTATAACCCAAAAAGAGTGAGTGCACATTTAGGTGACATTGTGATTTTGAAGCTAAGAAGTATGATTTTGAAGTAGCTGTAGGTCCTGAGTTCCAATGTTCCGAAATCGCAAAGGAAAGTCCGCAATCGCAAATACAAGCTCCTGTTCTCTAGTTCATAAATGATTAGTGAGTTGAAGCTGTTGAATTGAATATGACTTACTTCATATTAGAATGCATTCTAATTCCGAGCGAGATTTTGTAGGAGATTGTTTCACTCACTTGAAAATATCTCATAAAACAACGCTTTAAGGATTCATTCTTTGAAATGAAATCTCTATGGAGAATCGTCGAATCACTCTTAGATAGGTTGCTGAGCATGCAATTTTTATTGGATTAAAAATAAGGAACAGTAGCACGAGCATCACGAATGACGTCAACGATAACTAATCTTGCTAAAATGTTCTTAAATAGTTACGAAACCGTTATGACTAATCTCATGAGGCGCCTGGAGGAGTGCCTCACATTAAGCCATAGCCCGGTAACGGGTAGTTAAGGTCGGTCAAGAAGACAAAGGAGAAGCATCGTTAAGAAGGAATATTACCGTAATCAAGAGTCAGCCACCGTACCCACCGGTCTTGACTCCTAGCGACTTTTTTTTCCTGTTGCTAAAACTGAATAGACCCATGAAAGGGCGGCGTATTGCCTCGATTGGTTGAATCAAAAGTCAAGATAAGCAACCTGCATGCAGATATTTTAAAGCTTCTCTTTGAATCCGATCAAAATTTTTTTAGAAGTGCCCCAGTGATCTGTTACAAAAAGATCTCCAAAGAGATAATCTATTATATAAATAGGCTAAGGAAGATTTGTGGACCCCTTTTTCACCAACTGCATGTAAACAAATATGGGTGAAACTTATATCATTGTGTAGGGAGTTTTCATAAAAAGTGCGATATATAAGTTTTATTCATTTTAATTTTGTATGTTGAGATGTCTTTACATGTGTTGGTAACTGTCACGAACGTTTTCTCTGTTAGCTATTGGCGTCTATTCTTGAGCGTTTTCTCAGTTGCTTTTGGCATGACTCTCGCAAATGCGGTGAGCGAAGGCCGGAGCTTTACTTCCGCCGTATCTGTGTAACTAGCCGATAAGTGTTCGGTCATTGCGGGCTATGGAAGAGTATGACTGTTTTATATGTATTTGTGAGTCACAGCTCAATGGCTCATTTAAATCATAGTGAGAGACAGAGAGAGAGAGAGAGAGAGATCACAAATGCTAAATGATTTTATATCAAAAAATGTATGAACTTTAATATGCAGTCTGGATCCGACTGCGGGGCTACCTCTAGTTTTCTAGAAATCTGGTACATACAGCTCTGCTGCATGTGGAAGGAATTATCTACTGCGCAGAGGAACTCGTTATAGGGCATTTTATAGTTGGAACAACTCGCCTATGTCGCTCTTACGCTCTCTTTCCCGAATTACTTACTTATTGCAAGTCAAACAGTTGCACTTACAGGTTCACCACATGGCAACTCGAATTTGGCTTAAATGGCGACAATGGCGGTAACTGCACCGGAAACTGCTTCGCTTTTGGCACAAAGAATTTAAGTGAATGCATGTGGCTGCAGATATGATACATAAAGTGGAAGTTTCTCTTAAGAAAAAGAATGTTTCCTTTAGCAAATCCAAGTCATAGTTACTAAAAGTGTACTTAAATATTGTGTTTATTGAGAATATCTTAGGTGGTGAAGACTAGTCGATATGCTGCAATTCGTAGAACTATTTAATCGATTTAGTGAAAACAAATAACATCAAAACTACGTATTCTATCAAGCAGCCCTGAAATTGTACAACACTTTAACATTGGGCACCTACTATATGAGCTTATCAGTGGCTTATCTTATCAGCTCAATGAAGCCGCTGGCATGGAGCATAGTTGCAGGTGAGTAATTTTTCACGCTGTTAGTATTAATCGAGACATTGGCCGGAAACTAAGTTGCTGCTAGCTAAGATTTGTTAACGAAAAACTCGGCCGAACTTGTAAAATGTAAATAGTTGAATGAGGGCGTGGCAAGCACATGACAATTGTTGAATGGTTTGGAAAATGATAGATTTGGCTGGAAAAGTGAATTGAAAACCAAAATTATTACAAATTACAGCTGCATATGTGTCTCTATATATGTATGTGTGTGTATGTGTTTGTGAGTTGAATTGTGCTCCAATTAAGCCCTCTGGTAAATCGACAGAGATTAGATAAACGCTGCAGTTCTCTTTATGTTCCCCAGGTTAAGAAAATAATAACAACAACGTTGAAACAGGTGATTAATACATTACAATAATCAAAGTGAAAGCCAAGTGACGTCAGCGAGAAGCTTTCGAAGAGCTTGTCGGCTTAATCCTGGCATTTAAGGCTATAAAGCAATTTCCATGAGCTGCAACTTAGTGCGTCTTGGATTTTGCGTTTTCCTCTCACGCATTTTCCTCGCCACGAACAGTGGGCTCAGTTATTATAATTTGCTGATAATACTGATAAGACGGGAATGTGTGTGAAATGCATGCGCAATAAAGAGGCATAGACAAAATCTTATTGGCATTGATCAATAGCAAATGAATAAAAACAAAAGCAAAGATATTCCAAATGGAACGATCTTTAAGTGGGCTTTGGTCTTTCATTTCACCATAGCTAATAATTTACTACGTCACTACTATTACGTTCCAGGCCATGGCGTTGTCTGCTGTAGAGCGCTTGCTTGCATTGTGTGCACTGCTTGGCAGCCTGGTCGTAGTCGCCCAGGCCGTGAACTGCCCCAAACCCTGCAAATGCACTTGGGTGCTAGATGGACTTGAGGCAAATTGCTCTAGACGCGGTCTGCGCAGCTATCCCTCTTTCGACAATGTGCCCGTCGAGCATTTGGATCTGTCTGGCAATCTGCTGACCGAATTTCCCAAGCAATATGCCGACATAGACTCGCTTATACATTTGGATCTCTCCAATAACCAATTGACTGCAGTGGATGGCGATGCGCTCATAGGCTTTAGCTCGCTGCAAAACCTGCTGCTGGCCAATAACTCCATTTCCAGCTGGGCCGAAATTAACATACGCTATGCGCCCAGCTTGGTAAGTTTGGATCTCAGCGGTAACCAGCTGGGCAGCTTTACCAACGCTGAGGCCAATGAGCAGCTTCGCAGCCAAAGTCTCACGGAGCTAAAACTAACCAATTGCGGCATCACTTTGCTGGGTGGAGATCAGCTGGTCAATCATTTGCCCAAAATTGAGCGTCTGCTGCTGAGCAACAATCCGTTGACCCAGATCTCAGCACTGCCCTCGAGAAGCCTGCGCAAGCTGGATCTGAGCAACTGCAGCATGCAGCGACTTGGTTCTTACTTCATCGAGGCGCTGCCCAGCCTGGAAGTGTTAAATCTATCGCGCAATACAGCGCTGCAGTTTGGCGGCAGCGATGCGGAGCTCATTGTAGCCTATGCGCTGCTGGAGCTGGATGCGTCCTACTGCAATCTTGGCGAGATTGATCTCAGCGGCCTGCCCGCTCTGAAGCAGGTGCGGCTGCGTGGCAACATGCTGCGCGCAGTGGATGCACGTACTTTTGCAAATAACACGCTATTGGAGCAGTTGGATTTGTCCGAGAATGTGGTGCGTCAGATAGCAGCTGATACCTTTAGCGGATTGAAGCACTTGAAGAAACTAAACTTGGCCTATAATGAGATTGCACGACTGGATCGCAATGTGGTGCTGGGCAATGTTGTGCTGGAGGAGCTGAACCTCAGTCGCAATGTCATACAGAAGCTGAGCAGGCTTGTGTCCAACTCGCTGCTTAAAATCAATATGAGCTGGTGTGAAATAACCTCCATTGAGCTCACCGCATTGGCCAGTCTATCGGCTATACGTAGCTTGGATCTGTCACATAACTTGATCAGCGATATACCCAGTCTTATGAGATCAGCTACTTTACAGCAATTGGATTTGAGTTACTGCAGGTGGCACTGGCTTGATGTAGCTTTTATCTTAACTAAGCCTACTAAAGCACTTACTACTTTGCAGATTATCCACCGTAAGGAATGCCACTTTCAGGGAGTTTCCAGAACTAGCTGCGCTGCATTTAAATGGCAATCGCTTGACCAATCCCATACCAACAACATACTTTAAATCCAATCGTTTTCTGGATCAAATCTGGCTGGGCGACAATCCCTGGATCTGCGATTGCCATGATCCGCTCTTTATAGAGTTCTATGACTTTCTTACCGCCGTTCCCATAAAGGTTTGCTTTAAGTTGCCACATTATTAACCTACCTAACGAATCAGCATAATCCACAGCTTAAGGACCGCAATCATCTGCGTTGTGGCTCGCCTTCCAACTATTACGGCAAGCTTTGGGAAGTGGCCTGCATTGACGATTGGGTGCCCAGTGCCAATAAAGTTGGCGGCGAAAAGATATGGACCTCTATTATGCTTAGCATAATGGGTCTGGGGTTGCTGATTATAATCTACGCGTTCCTAAAAAAGGCGCTAAAGAAACGAAAACAGCAGAGCAATCGACGGGAATACGCTGAGAATCATGACGAACTGTGTCGTATGTAAGTACAAATTACACTGTTTCAAAAAAAAAATAAAAAAAATTGCACTCACTAATCCTCTCCTGCAGTCGCGAACTCAATGAACGCATGTTGCAAGAGGAGTCCACTTCCATGATGCACAATGCGCACGAAACCAACATCCTGCCCTCCTATGAAGATGCGCTGCGCATGCCCAAGCTGACGCGTCCTGTTAAGTCCATGGGTGACTTGACCGCAACGGAGCGTTCGCGCAAGCAGCTGCGTCGTTCGCAGACACAGCCGGAGGGTGAGCAGTCCGGCGGGGAAGATGATAACCTGCAGCTGGACACGCGTCAGCGGTTTCGCAGCGTGGAAATGCTATCAAACCGACAAAAGGAGCGTACAGCGCAATATGGTCCCTATGGCAGACGCACTGGCTATGTGGAGTACAGCCAATCGGGCAGCAGGCGTTTTAGCATTGAGGACTCACGTTTTCCAGCAGCTCACCTCAAAACCCAGAACTTACAGAGTGCCGAGCAAATAGGCAACTTTCAAAGCTACGAAAATAGTCCCTACACCAAGCGTAAGCCTAAGATTGCGGAAATACCGCCTTTTAAGCGCGCTAATATGATAGCGGACAGCGTGGAGTTCCTTACCGATCCCGAGTATGAGAATGTAAGCAGCAAACCCGGAAGTCCCTTTGCCAAGCGCAAGCCAAAATCGCCAAACAGCATACAAGTTAGCGCTCAGGTGTACACTTTGGAGCAGAACCTAATGGGCCGCTTGGATCCGGCAGTTGAAGATTACTTCAGTAAAGCGCCCAAAGCACCCTCCTCTTCGTCCAGTGATTTTCAGGAGCTAGTAGAGCCAGAACTGACATCTCTGCCAGATGAAAACCCTTCAAATGCGTCCACTTCAGATGCCGGAAAAGCGCTAGAGCATGGTAAGCGCAAGAAGCGTAAGAACTCTGCTAATCGCCGTGTAAGTGGTAACTTTAGTGCCGCTGCAGCGGCAGCTGGAGAAGAGAGCTCCTCCAGTGACGCTGAAGGACACATTCAAGCGCATAAACCCATGCGGGAGACTTTATTTTAGGTAAGACGATACCAAAGGACTATTTCATTTGTTAGCTCTATATGTTACTGTAAATACTATATATACATAAATGCATCGCATTTTAATATAATAAATTTATATATATTATCTAGCTAAACCCGCGAGCTCCAATGTATTCACAAATGCACAAATATCATCTTCTAATCATACATTTTCTCATTCAAAAGAAATAAATTTGCATGATTCTATAATTAGAATTTGGTATAGAATTAATTTTTTTAGGGACTCTGCTCTCTGCTCGTCAGATTTCGTGTCCATCTCGATGTAGATCAAATTCTTCTTCTTCACCTTTCTGATCCTCTGCCTTCTCTTGCTCTCTCTCTCTCTCTCTCTCTCTCTCTCTCTCTCTCTCTCTCTTCCTCATACTTAATCCAGCTGCGGATATTGGTACAAATATCTTATATCCCCTATCCCTTCCTCTACTTCTACATCTCTCTATATCTACTTATTGAGAAATTCAAATGAATTGTTCACCTAGTCAAAGCTGTGAATGTTAACAAATTTGGTGAAATGCTTGCCTACCATTTAAGTAGAAACACCTTTATTATGTTCTTTATTGAAAATCGTTTTTGACGAAATATTTGGCGTAATCTGTCAGAAGAAAACGAAACTACACGTTAAGCATTCACATCACCCATTGAATATTTTTGTAAATTTGGGTCAAAATTGGTGCACCAGTTTTAGAGTTTATGTGCTACAAGCTATTATGTATAGAGGTGATACGTTCAAGGCGAATTCGTCCAAAATTCACATAAACCATCGCCAACCCTAAAATTTTTGGGTAAAACCGGTCGACACGTATTCGTAGTTACCTCTGAGTGTGAGCCATGCAAAACAGAGATTTAAACGCAATTATACTGAAATGAAGTTTTTCAAAAAGTATCAGGGTCTGTCAAGATCCACTTTATCTATCGAGTAAACTTAGCTAGTTTTAGCGATATAATGGATTGAATCGAAAAAATGTCTATTTGCAAATAGATTCGTTGTGCTTCAACTATAGTATTGCATTCCAAAATCATTTGATGGCTCTATCAGTTAAATTAGTGCTTTACAATTCAATAAGTTTTTTGGATTACTGTATATATTACTTTTATGACTTTTAAGCATCTTTAAATTTAACTATTCGTTAGATATACATGAGTTCTTTTTAAGTTTAAGTAACTTTTCAATAGACAAATTCAGAAGACAAATGCTTCTCTCATGGGCAAATATACTGCGTTTCGATAATCTCCAAATGTTTCCCAGCGGTAACGGTTGTCAAGTCAATCATAACATGGATTGATATTAATAAGAAGAAAACAGAAACATTTCCAAAATGTTGCACAATTCAGAACACAACAACATCCGTTGTTCATGACGAACAACTTGTTATATTAAGATTGATATAGTAAAAACTTTCTTATCTGGACACTGTATACATTGGACATCTCTGAATTGGATATTTTACGTGAAACAAAATAAATGTAATACAACTGCCCTTTGTAAAAGGTCTGAAACAGTAAATTGTTACGAATTAATAACTTTCCCGCAAGTAATGGGTTTCAGTTATTTCTTGAACGACCAAAATGTTTTGAAAACGCTTCGGAGCATTGAAATTTATTAAATTTCTATACATTGTTCGTACCATGGGAGTCAAATGTAGACAGTTTTTATTATTATTATCTTTATAATTTTGAATTTTGAATTTTGAAAATTTTTTATCAATTAAACAATGCCCAAATAATTTTTTGTAATTGAATCATTTTTGCTATTGTCCATCTATTGTTCAATATGTTTGCTAAATAACCAAACGTATTCAATTGCAAGGACACGACTGTAAACTGTTTCCATTTCTAGTAGAGGAATTGATAACGCTTTCAATACATAAAACGATAGGTGGCGCCATAATAACCATAAATTAAAGTCAAGCATTTTCGAACGATAAAATTGTCTAAATGCGCTTTAAGCTAATGAAACAATAGATGGCGCCAACGTAGCACTACATCAAAGGTAACTATTTCGAAAAACCAAAATGATTGGCTAGGTGACGCTTTAAGCTGGTGAAGCAAGCGCCTTGATAGGGTTACACTTTTTGTATTGCTACTTTGTAGCATACATACGAAAGATGGCGCTAATCCAGTCTTTTAAAAGAATATATCAAATTCTAGAAGCTTTACGCTTTAAAATTAATGAAATTTTACCAATTGTTTATATGTTTTGTTTACATAAATTTGTAGAATTAGGCAGAAAAGTAAACAATTTAAATTACAGCCAAAGCCAGTAATTAAAATAAATTTTCACACCATTTATTTTAATTCCTAAAATTTTCTCATGGTTTTTATTGATAGCTCTGTTTTGTGTTCATAAAATGTTACACTAACAAACATAGAATTTCGAAATCAAAATAAAGGGCAGCACAAGTAGTTCTCAATGTAGCTTATACAAACATTTATATATTTATATGTAAAATCAATATATTTAAGTGTGTGTGTGTATATATGTCACAAAGTTTTTTACTTTATTCTCTTTAAATATTTATTTAGTTTTTTTGCAAAACATTTTTTTGTGTGTGTCTGTTTTTTTCTGTTCACGGAAACAATTTACATATACAATTAACGCAATAATTTTTAACTTTGGTATTAAACTAGATGTAAACTAGCCTATAATTAATTTACTTATAAGTTAAATTACATGATTACAATTAAGAGGGGAGCTTAAAACAAATAGTTTGCATTTATATTGTTGTAGTATATATATATATAGTTGTTGTTGTGGTCGAATTATGTATCGCATCGAACAATCTCGTTTGACTTTTTTTCATCTCCAACGACCTTTAACCATTGTCCTCTTCTAGTACCTAGGCAAATGTCTCCTCCTATGCCTATCACAATAAGCTGGCCAATGTAATAGAATTGCTTGTAGATTTCATTGTCCGCTCTCGACATATCCTTTCCAGCCGTTCCGACTGTATCTCTTGGTTTTTTTGTGTGTGCGCTGTTCAGTGGCTAACATGCCCATTGGCGTTGCCGCCCACGGGAGCTACTGCCGCAGGCAGATGAACCGTTGGCAGCTGTACTGGAGTTGTGATAATGTCGCCGGCATTAGACTTGCTGCGTGTGACGAGCATGGGCGTCTTGGGCTTAGGCGTCTCGGTCAGCTTGATCTTGACGCGACCGGTCTCGGGAGAATACACGGGCGAGTAGCGTCCAGCCTTGGGCGAGGAGGGAATGAAGGTAGCATCTGGTTCATTGTTGTTTTGCTCGCCGACCTGCGGGTGCTGTGCATACTTGGAGGCACGTGGCGACTGTGGCGTTGGATAGCGTGGCGTGATGGGGTAGTACTCATGAGAACCCGGCTCTCCGGCGGGTTCGTTAATGGTGGGCACATCTTTGTTGCCGCCATTGGCAGTGCCATTGCCATTCAGCAATGGCTGCTGACCGACGCCATCCTTGATGTCATTGCTGTCGTAGGGCTTCTTAGGCAGCGTCTCGTCTAGTTTGGTCTTTTCGGCAATAAGCGGCGAATGCTCATTACCATTGCGCGTCAAAGGCTTGCCTAAGTTCTTCTTGTCCATATCCAGCAGCTCCGTCTGGCGCTGTGCCTCTGCATCGCGAGCTGCATTGCTGCTGTGCTTGCAGCGTTTGATGGCCACAAACAGTATAAGACCCACCACAATGAGTGCTATTACGCCAAGCAAATAGTAGGTGGCATTGCTGTCATCCCTCTTAGCCATTTTGGCAGCCAGTATTTCCTCGGACTCTTCCTCCTCGCCATCGAGTGGTTTGTCCGTGACCACATCCGATTCGGCGCTAGTATCCAATTTGGTCTGTACAGCTGGCACAATGGGCTTCTCGCTGACAGGTTCAGGCGGCGCAGGTGTTTCGCCTTCAAAAATGCCCATGTGCTGGAAGATATGTGGAGACGGTGCAGCTGGCTCTTCTACAGGCCGATTGTCATGTTCGCTGTCATCGTCGTGCTTTTTCGTATCGGGCGCATCAAAATCATCTTGCACCAGCGGACCACGTGATATTGCGGGTATGAACAGCATGCCGCCACCACTGGCTTCGCCACTGCCTTCCTCTTTATCTTCCTCGAACGCCCTAAGTTGCGCCGGCGTAGGGTCACTTACTTCCGTGCCATCGCTAAGATCGCCCGATCCCTCTGCAGTGTCTAACGGATTGGCTGGCTTCTGTTCCGACAATGGCAAGTAGGTTTTGCCCAGCTCTTGGTCCTCATCTTCTACATGCTCTCCAGAGCCCGCTGCAGGCTGATCGCCCATCATCAGCTCGTTCTCATCAACACCTGCAGCATACCAGCCACGCTTCTCCTTGTCACAAACATCCGACTGCTTCAGCTGCAACCAAGGCTTGCCACGCGCTTCAATCGGATAACTGCAGACTACTGCATGCTCCATATAGACACGGCGCTCCTGCAACCAATTGCGTACTTCCAGCGTCTCGCAGGAGCAGTTAATGGAATTATGGCTAAGCTCCAGTTGCTCCAGGTTGTGCAAATGTGTCAACTCCAGTGGCAATGTTGTGATGTCATTATGCTGCAGGTTCAGGAACTGCACATGCTGCGGCAGCTTGGCCAACTTAGCTGAGGTCAAACGATTGTGCTTAAGATTAAGTTTTTTGATGCGTTTGCTCAAATGGCCAATCTCGTGCAGCTCGTTGTGTGACAGATCCAATGAGGTCACATTGGGCAGATGATCCAGCAGATGAGCGACGCGCGTCAGACCCAGATAGGACAGATCGATAGAATGTAGCGGCACTGTGGGATGCAAAGAATGCGGGTCCGTGGCCTTCAGTCCTCTGGTGCTGTTGCACTTGGCATGAAGCAGCTGCTGATGTGTGTGCTGGGAAAGTGTGCATAAACAGTCCTGGGGACAGTCAAAGTCCGCTGAGTCGGGTAGGGCAGTGGGCGTGGCTTTTACAAAGGCGCAAAGCAGCAGCGCTGCCAGCAGTGCAGTTGACTTCAGCTGCATTGTGTGTGTGGAGGTTGTGGGTGACTGTTGTGGGTTGACTCACTACGGTAATACTCTATGGCTCTGGTCTTATCTGCAAGAAAATGAAAAAACAATAATAAGTAAATGACAACAAAAATGCAGACCAAATATAAGAAAGCACAAAAAAACCTTTAATAGCTTTCTTCCGCCTGAAAAACCAATCCGAACACCAAAAACTCCAAACGAAGACTAACTGAAATTGTCGGCAAATTTCGATACTAAAGCGTAACCTAAGCCCACATCAAGTGTTACGTCATTTGGCCATTTGTTGACTCTGCTCTCTGGTTGCCTATCGAACTTGACTATCGTTCTTAGATTTGCTTATCGCTGTCAGGTATATAGTAAGCAGATACTATATCAAAACATATGTATACATAAGATAGTTATATACGTATAAAAGTGTTATCGCTGCTTTGGTAATTAATATTTTACTTTGGCATATAATATTGATAATAGTACTTCGAGCGTCTGTTTTTTGCGTGGTTTGTGACATCAGTAAGCTCAAGCACCTGACGTATATGCAATCAATGCAGAGATCTTGCAAAACAATGAATCAGTCCAGGCGAGGGTTACCAGATGGTTCTAGCAAAAAATTAGTGCATTTCCGTTCCTTTAGCTTTTCATCTTCTTCTTGACTGGCCATAACAACCCCTTACCGGGATACGGCCAGTTGGAAAGCAATCCACCATTCTCGCAAGAGCTTCTTCAACCATACGCACAATATGACCTAGCCAGCGGAGACGCTTGATTTTAATGTGTTTGACTATGTCAATTTGCGTATTAGAGTTACGTGAGAGAGATGGGAGCGTGTAAAACACTCAGTTGTTAGCTCTCTCCAACTTGGAATAATGTAGCGCCATCTAGCGTTCGCCTATGCTAGCTCGAAAGCAATAACCTAACATGCTATTCTTTACTTTCTCAATGCTAACACAGACCATAAAAAGAATCGTGCAACCTTCTCGCTCTTCGAGCATAATAACAGATTTTCATACGCGTTTCTCTAACTCCAAATTGAGCCAAAAGATGCTTCACATTAAAAATTGTTAATAATTTCAAAATCAATGACACGCAGTTGATGTTAGACCATCTTTATGCTATTGTTGGTACCTTTTTTGGTTATCTTTATTCTGAATACTTTATTTGAGTTGCGCAACAGGAAGGAGCTGCAAGCTTCTGACATGCATTTTTCGATTATCTGCGTACCAAGCTTTAAAAAAATTCATCTTTTTACAACGAACAATCGGCCCATAAGTGCACCACTAGCTTGATAGTTTGATAAGCGCGGATTGAGCTCAATGCTAAAGCTTATTTAACGACCCACAAAGTCGTCAAAGGGTTAAAAGAAAAAGAGAAAAAAAATCTTTGATTGCACTGATTTAACTATGCCAGTCGTCTGGGAATTAATTTGTTTGAGTCTAAGTGCATCTGAGTATTATTCATTATTTTTGCAAAACGCAAAACGATTGACAACTGGCGCTGTGGCTCGTGGCTGCAATTTAAGTGCAACTGGCGCTGATAAGCTCGTTCGACCGAGCGACTGATCATTGAGAGCGTCTTTGACCGCAAAACTCTTGGGCAAACAAAAGAGACACTACTATATGTTTATACAATACCCCAATCGGATACGTAAGATCCACTTAAGTATGTATAAGCAAGTGCAGCTGTGTGTGTACTATAAGATTATCATGATGCAAATCTATGCAAGTAAAACGGAGCAGTTGCTATCTCAGCCAGAAGCCAGAAGCCAGACGATTCTCAATTTGTAAATTGCAATGGGGCGCACTTGAATTTGAATTATTCAACAGTTGCCCAAGACGTCCAAGTTGAGCATTTGCATGAGAGTTAAGCGCTAGGAACTATGTACTACTGTATTGCAATCAAGCTGTGAATGTGGTATCTCTAACAAGCTCATTACAGGTTTCTCTATGCACAACTGTATAATACAGACTTTATTCAACAAATTACTTTTATCACGGATCATTGATTAGTGAACGAGCATCAAGAGTAGCATAAAAGCGTTTTATAGATATGACTGATAAAATTGCAATTTATCACCTCTTCCAAGATTGAGAAATTCTTAATTCAGATCACTCTTCATTAAGATTAGTGGCTATTTATAGGTTTTTAACGATTCTCCAGAGTTTACTTTGCAGCAATCATAACGATTTTCTTATATCATAAAGATCTTGTTGCTACAGTTAACTGCACGCAAAGTGTTGAGTTTTATGCAAAAATGTTTGTTGGTAAAGCTCGGCGGCCAGCGATCCCATGGTCTTGTGTCCCCAATACTCTTGCTCTAGGATATTATAAGCTGGCCAAGTGTTAAAAATTTATATTATCAAGCATTAGTTCCTTTGGGTAAGAAATACTACCAGGAGTCAAAACTGGTGCCACGGCTAGTAAGTCCGCATAGCCATTCCTTTTTACGATCAGCTATTGGTGTTTCGAGGTGGCTGTGGCTTAGACTCAAAAGCGAGAAATGCCTTTACCGGGTGCTGGGTTACAGAGAACAGCAGGGGATTTGGGTAGTCCCCGGACCAAACCAAGGATGAGTTGATATTACCCAACTCATCTTCTTCATTTGGTACTTATGGAAGTTCAATAATTCATATTAGTAGAAATATACGCCATATGGGACACTATATTTTATATAGAGTGTCATATGACATCGAGTTGACAAAAGCCTTCCAATACACTCCCAAAGATCGTTGATTGGCGAAATATATTAATCCGTATGTTATATGTCATATATCATATAAGAGATTTTTAAATATATGTTCAATGTCCCTTATATTATTTCGATCTACCTTGAATGGCTGGTAAATTACAGGGCAAAGGTTATGCTAGCTAAGAACTTTTTTTTTTAGTTCGGTGTAATCTTAGTCTTAATTTTAGTTCATACGATGCAAATAAAGTTTATTAAGGACTTATTGTCAGATCCTTTTCATAGCCCTATGTACTGGCCATATAAAGTAAGTTTTAAAGGTTCGTTGTACTAAGAGGGCTAATCAGGACAAGTATATAGGGAAGCTATTTTGAATCAAAGAAAATGAAAAGATATCAAGCCAGACAACATTTTCGAAAAAAAAGGAATGTCCCATGTGTGCCATACGATTCTTTGGGTAGAAAATAGTTTGAACGGTTCATTAGAGGGCACAATTTTGCTCATCACATTCGAAAACATTACTGAAGCTCTATTCAGAGTGCAATAGCCAGCAACTCGGCAGCCTGACCAAAAATAGTTAGAAAAGGTTACAAAATTGAAACTACCCTCTGTTATTTGCTGACATACTTATTTGAGTTTTGCAATTAGTGCAACAAATGAGTTGGCAGCGAAAGTAAGAGGAAGCAGCAGCTTACCACCCCAAGTTGCAAGCTTTGAGGCACGTCGGCGCATAAGGGAAATTAGGTATGCAAAAGCATGCGCAGCGGCAGCTGTGTTGGTCATAAACGCCAGAGGAACCCTGGAGAGCGGCAAGCTTGGTGGCAATGGACGCATGTGGCAGGGAGGAGGCTGCTGGAGGCAATTGTCGCGACAATGATAATGATGCGGGCAAAGCTTTTGCGGGAATTGAAGCAGAAAATGAAGACTGGAAATGATGCGGCACACACACACACACGCGGTCACATAGATACAAACGAATCGCAGGAAAACAAGTTCAAAAAGAGCGCTTCAGTTTCAAGGTTATTTAGGCAAAATTTTGACAAATGAGCTGCAGCAGAGGAGTCAAGGCTGTTTTAACAAATCGTCTTGTTGCATATAAGGCTAAACAATGCCAAATGTTGCAAAACAACAGCTACGAAACTTAAGTGCAACATAACGCTACAAATGTCTTCTTCAAATGGTTTGGTGTTGACAAATTGCTGGCGAACTTTCTCCATTTGCCCATTTTGGAAATGCAAAAGCCAAAGATGCTGATGCTGCAGCAGATGCAGATGCTGGCTGGGTTTGAGCCGTGGCTCAAACTGTGGTCAGCTTATGGCAGTGCCAAGACATTTATCAAAATCTGTCAATTGGCCATAAATTGTGCAGCAACCAATTTTAATTTATCTCTTGCCTGTTTGACCAAAATGTGCATATCTATATGGGAGACCTGTTGAACCAGCTGGCAGCATATGAAAATCTGGAGATTGCAATTAATTCGCTTAATTGCATTTGCCACGTATGGGCAATAGGGGCCTAAGCTTAAATTTAGTCTAATCTGTGAGAGATCGCCGTTTGTTATCATAATTTGATCGTGATTTCACTTAATTGCCTGCATTCTCGCCTTACACGTGCGCTTTGATCTCTTTGCGACGCGGCGAGAACGATGCGATTACAGATACCTCACAAAGATACAGACATAAAGGCTTGGCAAGCGCCGACACAGGAAGCAGAAATTAACCAAATGCCACTTAATGAAACTTAAAGATACATATATGTATCTTTTGTATGTTGTATCTCATATTTGTGCTGACATGGCAGCAAACCACTTGAAATAAACAAAAATTTGCAAATTGAAGGAAATCAGCGAGCAGACAGCGCCAGCAAACGATGACAAATGCCCCAACCTTGACTTAGTGTGTTTTCAGAATAACAACATAAACAACAACAAGAACAGCAGCTTCGAAAAAAAGACACAAATTTACAAAGGTTTCTGCCAATTTTAGCCAGTTGGTCATCAGTTGTCCAATAAACTGACACATATAGTCACCAAAGTGGCGTAGGCAGAATTTCGCGGAGAAGGGAAATACTAGTTTTCGCCACTTTTTGAATAGTGCTTTCCAAACTTGACTATTCTCTATTCGATTCCGATTTCAATTTGCAGAATTGACGTCCTTGATTGAGTAAATAATCAAGTGTAAATATAACATGAGTATGCTGTGAAAATATATATGAGCGTGACTATTATAATGAGCTGCAATGTTGAACAATCGACATCGAATCCGTAGTTGAGATCAGGGATCCATTGATATTAGGGAAATTTTCTTAGGCACAGCTACAAAGCGATTCCAAAGCATATATGCTTGATATTTTTCTTTAACCGATTATCATATGAAAATCCGTACTCCAAACTCATCAAACCAGACTACAGAGGTACGCCTGCTTAGGGATTAGGTCAAAACGCTGAAAATTCTCTTCAAGTAGCAAAACACTTGGTTAAAGAATCCAATCAAAAGGCCTTCAGATGTCTTTTACGTGAGAAGAGGTAAGATCAGCGAGCCTTAGTTAACCTAAGGACCCGTGATTAAGGCCGTGGGTCTCATTCACGACTCAATATGCGAGGACTGTCTTGAAAAAGCTCTTACGAGTCTGCAAGATTGATTGTTTTTTTGATCGTTAAAGGGCGACCACCATTTCAGTCAACTCTAGTTACTTTTTCATCTTTGACCTGTTCTCTCACACTTATAACTTCCACTAATCGGGTATGGCATAATGGGCAAGGCAGCCTGAGTGCTAGGAATGGGTCAACTTTTATTAATGCCTGCTCACTCATCACAAATCCAGTCTAATGTAAGAAGTCCAGAAAAGTAATGTTCTACACTGTTCACACGAGTCTTTTGTCTGCCTGTCAATTAAAACCATTTCAGCGACTTTTTAAAAGTTTCCTGAATCCCAGAAAAAGCTTCATCATTTTATCTTGCGCTCTTCTCGTAAATATTTTGGCGTTAATCCTTCACTTGGACTAAATCTTAAGAGAAGTAAACTTTTTGATATTCGCTACTGGAAGACAATATAAGATATTAGGCGTTGTTCAAAAATGACGCCATCATTAATGTCATATAATTGCGACTATTACGATAAGTGACGTCACAGAAGTGCTGGTTATTGACTCAAAGACACGAGGGCCTTCAAAATCTTAAAAAATTTTTGGCGACACATACAACGGTATTGCAAACATTTTTGATGTATAAGTTTTTGAAAGACTCTTATTCTTTTCCTATAGATATAGCATGTTTTAACTTTCTGGGAAAGCTCGAGGATCCACTCACTCATTGGGCCTAAGTCTGCACAAAAAGAATTACTCAAGCTACATAACTTTCATAGCATATATAGCATTCACAGACTTACGCGGGGATTGAACCCCTAAATCCCCGCCGAACTCCAACACAAAAGTAACTATGTATATATACATATGTGTTTTTATGGCCCGCTAGGCAGATATATAAATTTAAGTGTCAAAAAATCACGTCATGCGGCGACTTCGTCACTTTGCAAAATTTTCATATTCAAATTTGTGCAAAATTTTGTATTTTTTTTTGTACCTTTTTTTCATATATTTAATTTGAATGTGGACGCTGACTGTGTGGCAGCATTTCATTCATTGCGAGACGTGAAGCTATAATAAAACTCATTTGTATGTATGCATATAACGGTTTAAAAATAGTCACACAATAAAGAAAAAAGACGAATATATTCAGTTATTTGGTGCCTTATGAATGAGGCAAAATCATTCGATAAGATTTGTTTGTGAGCTTACCAATAAAAGTGTGTGTTTGGCCATTAAGCATAAATGTACACTCCGAAAGTGTTTTTTCCCTCACCTTTTTTATGACATGTGCACACCAAAAACTTTGACGATTTGCTGCGGCTTTTTCTCTGTGTGTATTATTTAAATTTAGTCACAATGAACAATTGCAAATTCAGCGGAATGCCAATTAGGCCTTTGGTTTATTGAACTCGGTGAAAATGACGCGCAGAATGTGAATACACTTACAATCTTTTTTCTGCTTCTTTGCTGCTAGTAGTAAAAATTTTGCTTTCATTTTGCGTTTCTTGACCGCTTTCTTGAACATCGACACATAAGAAAACAGTATTGAAACAAAGCAACACATAAAACGCAACAAAACGATGACGTGAGGCAATTAAAACATCAGGTGATTTTGGGGCTTTGCTTGGACTTGGATACACTCGTTGGAGCCAAACATGGTCGGCACTGTCGCTGACTCTGGCTGACCGCAATAAAGCGCTGAGCTCACAAAGATGACTCAAACTTGGACCGGCTAATCTTGAGTACAGATTTGGCTGATGCGGAGACGCTTTGACCTATGAGCCACAAACAAACGTTTGCCATTCACAATCACAAGCTCAAATGTTGCATTCAAGGCAAGCACCAAATGTGTCATGCTGTCGAATGGCGAAAGAGACTTAGTTTATGCTTAGAGAATATCAGACAATGGCAATTAGCATATTTCAATTTCAGTTACATAGACACACACACACACCCACACAAATATACAGCACTTGGGGTCTATTGACCCAAATCGTTACATGACATTATGTATACCTTCAATTCGCTGATCGAACTGAAATCGTATGCCACTCTGTAAAACAGTCTGGCAGCGCCAATCAAGTGCAAATGAGTCTAATTAAACATCAACTCAAAACTGCAAAACAGCAAGTCAAGGCTTTTTTTTTATTGATTTCCACGAAAAAAATATAATGAAAATAAAAACATAAACTTATCCTCTTATATGCAACTAAATGGTAAGTTTTACATAAAATGTGCCATGAGCACACCAAAAAAACAAAAAAAAAACCCAGCATAAGCAAAAATTATGTGAATTATGCAAAAACGTGTTGGCCCGTTTTAATGGCCAACAGGGAACAGGCCATAGCCTAAGGCCAGAAAAAAACAATGCCAACTTGAAACAAGTACAAGCTAAAGTCATTTAACACGCTGCGGAAATGCATAGACCTGGCAAAACCGTGCACATTACGTATACGACCTGTTGCGCTGCACTTACAATTAATTCGCATGCAGCAGAATAAAAACAAAAACGAAACACATGGCAATCAAATCGAGTGGACGCCCCTGAGCTTCATAAGAACGTTCATCACATTTGCAGTGAACTTGACCCCAGCGTCACAGACCGAAAAAAAAAAACCATAAAGTCAATGAATAAGGCGCAAAGTGTTGAAAGATGAGAGCCCAAAAGAGAGGGCAAGTGGTGCTATCAGCGATAAGTCCGGCGAGACACAACGCCAGACAGGGGCACATTTCAGTTTAAACAACATTTGATCGAGGCGACTCGAAGCATTGCCTTGGATCAATGCCAGAAAAGTCGATGGTAAAACGAGCGGCGAAACTTTTTTCGACAGCAGGCGCCAAAAGTATTGTGACAAGTCGGATTATTTTGATGAAACTGCATAGTGGACAGAAAATAATACGTATTGTTTTGGTTAATACAGACGCTCGTCTAGAACTTACAACAAAAGGAATTATCTTAAGTTTCAATGGCTGTATACTCACAGTCTAACTTTGCAACAACATACAAAAGTTTTCCTTAAAACTGTTTATATTTGTGATTTGTAGTGAAACCGAAACAAAAAAGATTGTAAATTTCTTTGTTTTACTCAGCAAACGGGACAAAATTACATTATTCTTGTGACAAACATCGTCGTGATGGTAAAACCAACTCGTTGATCGCGTACATGCCGTGATGTTAGTCCATCTGTTATATATTTTGAAATACCTTTACTACTTCAAAAGTTAATTCAGTTTTTGCTTCTGTTCGCTTTTACCGATAATTAAAAAGATGTACATAGATGCCATTACGAAATCAGGGCTAGAAGATCTTATCGAAAGCAAAATATAGAATAAATTCATATGGCAATATGTACACTCTTCATTTAAAGTGATTTTTAAACAAAAACATCTTAAAATAGTATTATTACGTGTTTCGATTTCTTATAATAACTTGAGGCCCAAAAAATTATCTTTAGATTCACCGCTGCTCATAAAAACCACATCAGTACAATTTGACAACTAGGAACTTTTCAATATATCAACTTTACCGATACAAAACTTTACGATAGCACTGTACTGCGCCTAGAAGCTGATTTACATCGAGAAATTTGGAACGCAGACAACATTTTTGTGCCGCTATTGCAATTTTCTTTCAGTTTTGCTCACTTTTCTGTTGCCCTTTTGAAAAATACAAACGTATAGCTCTTAATGAGGTATTCGAAATGTGCTACATTTGAATACGCCCAAACATCCAGTGAATGCCCCAAATGGCATATGTATCTATAAGCTGCACAAGCGCCAAAACTAAATGCCAAAAGCTGCAGACTCAGGTTCATGTTCAAAAACAGTCAGTTGGTAAAAAAGAAAAACAAGAAAAACAGCAGAAAAATTGAATTTGAAATCTGCAACATGCAATGTATTACAGCTAGCCGCCGGGAGAAAGGCCATCAAAACGTGGGCCGTTGTGGCAGCCACAAAAGATCTATATGCCATAATTGCCTGTTGGCAACAAACCGTCCAATTTTAACAGTTTCCATTACATACATATCGAAACTTATTAATTTATTTCTCGTTTTCGGCTAGATTTCGGCACAGTTTGTGCAAAAAGTGAACGCACAGCCAGGTGACACCCACGCTGTTGCCAGCGTGTTAAATGTCTGAATGTCTGACGCGACGACAGACACGTAAATCATTTCCAATGGCTTTGATTATCATCAAATATTGTTGCACTGACTCTGCACTGCGTTTTGTGGGCGTCTGTCCCATAGTCCAATTGTGGAAAAAGCTTGGAGCAGTACTTTTCAGTCTCAGATAAATAAGTATCTGTTACGCATATTCACAACTAAATGCATTTCTAGCTAATTTTTCTGGTTTATTGTAATCGAATAATCATTTAATTGCAGTACTCAATTAAGAGATTTGTCAGTTAGTTAGTTCCTAGCACGTAATAAAAATAACTTGTAAATGTTTGTAGCTGAAAGTTCTAGACTTGGAAATGCGTCAATATGGGTTAGCCATAAATCAAACTATATTTAACTGAGGCTGTAAGTTGACTTTTCATTGAACTTTTTTCTGAGTAGTTTTTAATTAGAAGCACGCTAATTTAGTCTCCTGACTAGTTCTAACAATAAATTGCCATATAATCAATGCCTTTAATTCTTTTAAGATTTTCAACAAGTTGTTGTTATTGTTTGTTTGTTTTTTTCATCTTGACTCGTGCAAAACGCAGCCTTAATTAGCAGAGCATCAAATGTCACAAATGTGACTGGAGTAAATAGATGTTATTTTAAACTCGATGCTTAGCAACTTAGAGATGAGATATACTTAGCTTTAGAGATGATATAACAAAATTGGAATCTACAAAACGCAGGAAATTAGACATTTTATGACAGCTTAATATGCTGGTATAGTCTGATGTCAATTCTTGTTATGTATGATTCTATGACATCTTAATATTATTTAAATAGTCTGATGTCAATCTATGGAGGTTCTATAAACCGCAAACAAACTTAATTGAATTTCACCAAATTAGGTACATACAAGTGTGGGTGTGTGTTTCTTGGAAGTTGCATATGACATAAATTGTATTTGAGTTGAGTAAAACCCGACATAACCGCAAAACGGGTTAATAAGGCCAAAAAAGAAAAAGTAAAAAAAACACCCATTGCTCGAACTCTATCGTTCGAAATGAGTCTTTTCGTCCATCTGCTATTCACAGCATTTTGCGAACTTCCCTATCATAGGCTGAGTATGGTTGCCCTGGGAAACTTCCCCCTGCTCTGTCATTTTGCTTTTCTTCTAAAATATAGATCTATCAAGAAGGCACCAATATCGACGATCCGTAGAATGATTGTGACCATGGGCTTAGTAACACATATTCCAAATGGTGTACCAACCCAATGTATACTTAGACAGATACGGATAAGACACAACAAGGTACGAGCCGTCAGCCGACTCAAGCCACTAAATTTTTAGAGTTTCTGACACAGAGAGAAATAGAGTCGACGCAACATTCCGCATTGACGTTTGCAACAGAATGAAAGATAGTGCCTTAAAAATGAGCGAGCCTCGGCACACAGCTCATACCTTGTAATAGATATGCCTCCGGTACGGGCATCGTTATGCCGTCAGCAGAGCGACTTCCTTATTTTTAGTATATGCAACGAGATTGACTTGCGTCTCTCTCCCTTTCTTACAAAGAAGGATCGCTCAACGTAGCCCGTACCTGCATATGTATACATCGGGTCCATAGCCGGGTACTTTTCCTTTTACTCTGTCAGTGAAATTCTGCTTCCCGATAACCACTCAATTATCTGGCCAACTTCACGCACCAATTGTCTGATGCCTCTGTTTGAAAGCAGTGACCAGCGCTATGTCATAGGCGAAGCCAACGGTTGCGCAGCCTTCGCAGAGATTCAGTGTAAAGATATGCCGTTTCAAAATAGTTTTTTTTTCTTAAGGAAGAAAGTGCCTGCCGCAAGTTTAACTCAGTCTTCAGCTTGTTGAAGATAAGTCTTTTAGGGTCATCGGGCAGTTTGTGTAACTAGTACCAGTGTCTGACATTTCCATAGGCAGATAACTCCGTGATGCATTTGTTCTATATTTGCACAAACAGATCAGGTTGAACCTTCAGATACAGTTTAAGTACCGCCTTTGGGAGACTATCTGTTCATTGTTTTCAATCGTGGCTAGCTATTGTTCTGTGGAGTGTAGTACTACAATGGATGGTTGAAGAGGGTCTCAACAATGAGTGCCACCGGAACTGACCACGTTTTTCCCTGAGTCACGAAGTATTTGGAATGCTTGTTTTGGGAAGCGGATGCCGAATCGGTTGGCGCAGCGGATGTCCCTATTTTCTTTGGCATTTGCAATTGAACCGCTCTGCTCCTGCTTAAGGGATCTTTTAGAGCCTCCCTTTTTGTCGTGAAAGTTTCGCAGGTATATGGCATACTCCCTTTGGATCGCTGACACCTTCTTTTTTTGTAGCATTCTTTTCTTGCATTGACAATCCCTGGGAATAGGACGGCGTCTGTAACCTTCTGCGCCATCGATGCATCGCATGCCACAGTTGACTGTGGCTATGTTACTTAACCGTGTTTGTTGTTGTTCTTTTTAAATACGGTGTGCCATTACTTGACTTTGTGAGACAAAATATTGAATTCTAATCGTATAAATACATGTATTTGGCTTAAATGTAAACTGCGGTAAATCCAAAGCAAACTAGTTTGTAATAGCACGTGCTTTGAGTGATGGCAGAGCCCTTGTTAACTTTTGCTACAATATTCATGCTAATATATGAGCTCGTTGCAAGTTGAATCTCTTAAAGTGCCTAACAGAGCATAGCGTTTCCAGCTAGATAATTAAAAACAAAGACCTTGTTGAGATTTTTATATAAGCAAATTATACTCATTAACACCTCAGCTACTTCCGATTAGACTTTAAATGCAATTAAGCTCAACTCAAGTTGCAACGAAATATGAAAATTGCATAGAGCACGAGGCAAGCCAGTTGTATGCAATTCGTTAATTTGCATTGCGATTGCAAAATTGAAACTTACAAAAGGAAAAACAATGAAAAATTCATTTAACCATCCATCAATTTCACAACTGGCAAATGTCTGACAAAACAAGAGAATTGCCGCAAAGATCAATGATTTAGTCATTTCGATTACGATTTCGCCGTGTCTTGTCAGGTCTTGTATGGGGCATATTTTATGTTATCGATGAGCATTTTGTGGCAAGCGATAAAATTTAACTGCATGCCATAAATGCCGAGCAACTTGCGTGAAAATATTCGCCAACTGCACCTGCAAATGCATTTCGCAGAGACTACTGTGTGTCTAATAGTGTGTGTGTGAGTGAGTGTATGACGAAAGGGCATGCCTTACAACAAGTTGTGCCACAACACTCAACAACAGCAATATTGTTTCTGAACTAAGTTTTATATTTTCAGGATTTTTTTAAGCCCATAGCTATTTTGTGCTTAAAATACACTGAAAACAAAGACGCACAAGTGTGCACGAAATACAAACAAATTTGCTTGAGCTGAGAAGCAAAATTTTTATTGGATTTTCACTGAAAAGTTTGTAAATCTCTTTCGCAACCTTTGAAGCATTTCAGTACGTTTTTATTTTTCAAAAAAGAAAGTTTTTCCCCTGACATAAATTTTCTTTAACGGAAACTTAATTGCACACTAAAAGGTGATTTGCATGAATTTGATTAGTAAAAACTGAGCGAAACGGTTTTTGTGTCATGTGGCGCATGGAGATTAAGATAAATGTTAAAAAGTGTTAAAGTGTTTGCTACTTTTTGAGGCGTGGTGTAACTCCACGGCTGTATTTTGATAGCTCCGTTATGGCTGTAATTATCTGGGCTAGGTTCTTGACAAGAGTCTTACTTTTGCTGAACATATTGCTAGTAAGATGGCAAATGTGCGAGCCAGGAAGAATAAGTTTGACTTGCTCCTTTTCTGCTGGTATCACCTTAACGTGAAGTTCAGACGCTTGGTTTAACTTAAAATCTTGGCGCCGGCTTAGACTTGTAGAATGCTGATTTGGGGTGTGACCAATAGAAGTAATTGTAAGCGTTTACAGGTCATGCCGAATAAAACATAGCTAAGGTCCCAGATCAAATTATGCTCTGCGTCATGGTGAGTGGCTGGGGATTCTCGCCATCAGACCAATTGTATTGTCGGGAGTTTCCTATTACGCTCAAGCGGAGACCTTTTGGATTTGGGAGCTTTCAAGGCTATAAAAGTGCAAAGCCTAACTTTGCCAGAATTCTTTAAAACCTACAGTCTAGATTATTTTAATGCTTTTGGACTACTGTGCGCAGCTCCACAGATTATATTGGCTTCTTTCAAGAAATATTATTATAACTAGGTATCTCAGCCCCTTGGGCGTTATATACGCATACCGTCACACCGCATAAAGAAAAACAACAACATACACACAATAACACAGCAACAGCGAGTGCAAAAACATAAATCCACTGTTTTTCCTGCTTCAGCTTATCTATCGCACAGAATGGAAACTCACATATTAATATAACGATCTATTTTTTTTATTGTCTCTACCCGCTATTCATCTTACAAACATAATGAAATTGTTTCTGTTTTTGCGTTCAAGTGTTTTATATAGGAAAATGTAGCCGTCCATTATTAGATTATTTCTTGGAATTTCAACTTATAGTTCTAAGAATGAAATCATAAAATGCCATGCCTTAACAAACTTTTTATTAGATTGCCATTTTTGCCGCAGTATAGCTGAGATTTTTTGATAAGCAATTGTGCAATCGATAAGCAGCGTTATCAAATTATGTAAAACTTTGTTGTGCAGTGTAATTGTGCACACGTGCAACTGCCTTGGAACATAAGGCCACACCGATGATCGCGTTGCCATTACATGTGCGGGAATATATTATCTGGAAGACGCTGGACAAATTAGCCTGCGGTCAGCTTATGGTAGCAGTTAAGCAGAGTCTGCGCACTGTGTGTGTCTGTGTGCTGTTAAGTGCAAAAGATCGCATGATCAGATCGAGACTCTAAGCATAGCTTTGGCTATGTATGTGGCGGCGGAGCTCCCTCATGCCACTTGCCAGTTGACACGTTAAGAGCACGCACACACACACACAGTCGCACATAGACTTGCCACACATAGACATGCCACACAATTGCTGGCCATTAAAATTGATCAGCACTTGCCATTGGCAGTTTGTACATTTGAATGCAACCAAAACATTTGACAGTTATGACCACTTGTTGCTTTATTTTTAGCCACAAAATGACTAGACCTCATCCAACAAACAAATCGACATGGACACGGCACGGCACCCACCAAGGCGGCAAGAGGCATGCTTTTTTGCAGTTCAATGGCAAGCAAGTGCTGTAAGTTGCCGCTGACGCCGGCCGACCGGCCGGCCAAATTGAGCTGGCCAAGAGACGCCGTCTTAAACGAGCTGCCTGACAACAACGTGCTTTGGTTTGGTCTCTTGAGCAATACTATTTTGTTTGTTGTTTCTAGTTGGGTTTTTGAAACTGAACTGGTTTCTCAATAAGCTACACACACATACATGGTTGTGGCAGAGGCTGTCGCCGTTGCTGCTGATGATGATGATGCGGCTGCTGATGCTGCGCCCGCCAGAGATTGGTCTCGGCTGTTAACTGGCAAGGCGACGAGTCGTGACTAAAATTGGGTGATCTTGAGGCTGTCAGAGCGAAGGCTCTGCATGTGATTTTTAGAAATGCTACAGCTCAATTTGCTGCTTTTAAATACTTAAATGATTACCTTTTATAAGACATAAATGCCCAGAAGTCCGTTATAGAGCTGGAAACGAAGAGGAAAATAAGTATAAAATTAATATCAGTAATAAAGTGCTTATAACTCTGGAGGCAGTGTCCACATGACTTGCAAATAAATTGTATTTCTTCAATTGTAATTGTTTTTGTTGTTGTTGCTGCTGTTTTGTAGCCTTTATTTGAATTGTGTATAATTAGCGCCATAATTGCAGCGTCTAAATTCACTTTTAACGAACTTTGTTTTTCGAAACCCGTTGCCATTGCATGTTGCTGTTGCTTTTGTCTTTGTATATTGTTGCAATATAAATTTGAATCGTAAGCTAATCTTAATTGCTGATAATTACTCTACCAGCTTATACTAAAAATTGTGAAAGTTATTTTTGCCAAGAAAACGATGTACAAAATCCGCCAAGACATTTCCATTGAACATAAGCTCAATCAAGGCCAATTTATTTAAAAACCCAAATTCGTAAATGACATCAACACAATCATCACATCACAATCAAACCCTACCAATCACAAATCATAATAATGTCAATAATTTACAGCTCACAAACCACTCAGCAGCTCTTTTGTTAACCAAATGACTAAATTTTTATAAATAAAAATAAAAGAAAGAGCTTTTCAGCTACCGTTTAAAGATATTGTGTCTGCTCACGCATTAATATGAAATGCGTTTGTCTCATTATTGTCACGAAATGCAAATCTGGAACACTCCCACTTGCTGTAGTTTCATGCTGCAGATTACTCATACGCCACCGTAGCCCGTCGAACGCAGCGCATAACTAATGAGCGCAAAGCTGCCAAATCATTATTATTTTTTATTTTATTTTTTGTTATCAGCTGCTGCAGTCATAGCCGTCAGACATGGCCGCGTTTTAGGCAAAAAAATATATAATAAATATACTTTATGTATGCATATTAGGGTGTACCTTATCACTTTGGACACTTTGGACAAACGAGATAATCTTGAGATTATTGCGTAAGGTATCGCAATCTCAATCTATTTAATATAAAGCCATGCCTGCGTCACACCATGAGAATGTGACGGCATACGAGTCAACCTTACCAGTAAGCCGCATCAAAAGTGACGCGAGCTATAGGTTCATTTACGAGGCGCATAATCGTTCATCTGAGCAGCTTAAACGCAGAACTATAGATCGACTCATATCTATATATATTCACTTGCACAATATTTTATTCACAAAGAGCTCATGCATGCGTATAGCTATCGATTCGCACTTGGCCTTTGCCCCTTCACTTTTGCTTGCGAACTTATATGAACCAGTTGGTTCATGAGGTCAAGCTACATGCCCAACCGAGTTGCTACACAAGATTTGGAAAGATTTGGTTCTAGCAAGCTGCAAATTAGTGGACGATATCCATAAGAGGATATGTAGATTGGATTAAAATCTCAAGATTTGATGTAATTAACCGGTTTTGAGATAGAGAAATAGAGTGAGAGAACCCATTTTCGAAAATTCAATCACGTTATATGCCAACTTTGAAACATTTGAAAATATCTCGTTCCCTAGATTTCAAATAATGTTTAAAGCTATTACAATTTTGTAGAGCATAAAAATCGGTGCTGAGCAATATTCCATATAAGTAGCCATTATCGTAATAGAGCAAACAGAGTGGCAGAGACTAACCGATTATACTAAAATATGTAAACTTTAAAATATTTTGTATATAATGCATAGTAGTTTCTTATTATTTAAGTTGAGACAAACTCAATTACCAATTATTTTCAGCTTACTATCTTCCGTTCCGAGGTTTACCCCTTTTATCGTCTTATTTGAGTGTACTAATAAGAATCCAATTTAGGATCCCCAAAACTTTAATAAGGTTGTGCATAGGTCTTGGCACCCACCATGCTAAAACACCTCACATTTAAAGATGTTATGCGGTGCCTGGAGGAGAGCCCTACATTAGGTCGCAAGAAGATCTAATTTGTCTTCGTATAGTTTTAGCGCAACTTTTCTTAAGTTGACATTAAATAACATAAAGGTAATACTAGACTTCGAGCACAAGAAGCAGACAAATATTTGTCATTTTAGATAACATCGTACTTCCAGTCTATTTGAAATACGAATTCGTTAATTAAATAGTTGAAATTATTTAAAATGAAACTCGTGTTTATAAATATCGTCGAGTAACTGAGCATCAATGCAGGTCTGTCCAATTGTTGCCGTAATATAACAAGAATTTCCGCGATTTCCTGATTCAAAAGTATTTTTTTTAGAACGATCTTTCTTCAAAGATAGCGGCTCGGAAAGACACAAGCCTGCCTAGGTTTCTTTAACATTACAGAAATCGATGGTCTTCTATCTTAATCAACTCTGTTCTTGTTCTTAACTGGGTATAACAACCCGTTACCGGGTTACGGCCGAATGTATTTCTTTCATTGGAATTGGGGTTTTACATGGTGGGTTCCAAACCCTAAGCACAACCCTTTTAAGACCTGGGGTGGCTCTCCTGTTTTTGAAAGAATCCAGTGTCATTATAAGTCGCCTCATACGACAAGCTTTGACCTGCTGAGTTGGTATTCTCTAACCCACTCACCACACGGGGTGAACTCTCAACTCTGCTCTACTGATTATTTAAAATATTTTTTAATTATTTAAGATAAAAATAAGCTGTTAAACCAGTTTCGAACACTTTGGTAAAGATTTCGTATAATTTCACTTTTTCTACACAAAAAATAGATTTATTTTTTGAGCTAGCATGTTCCTATATAACTGTATTCTGCCATCCAATAAGTAAAGTTTTTTTTTAATATTTACTAGAACACTGTCATAACTCCAAAATAGATATTTCGACAAAATATTGCATAAACCTTTTTCTCTCGGAGAGTATACAAGATAATAATGTGAAATTATTCCACAGCATGAAGCACGATATAACCAATAATTTTGCATCATTAACTCAAAAATCACGCGATTTGTTTCACAATACTTCCAACCCGCTGAGGAGTACGTTTTCAGCGGACTAACAAAACTCCAAAGTTTAAACTTCTTCTATTGGATATAAACAGAAGTTCAAGTCGCTAACATTATACAGTAAGTATATTGCTGTCTGATGAGCCATCTCACCCAACACAAATCTAATGCTCGTTAAAATAGTCACTATAATAGTTGGTGCTTCGCTACCGGATATTTGGCTATCGCCTTATTTCAGAACTTTAAATCGTCGCACTTTCTCAATTAAGGTTCAGTTCAGAAATCCCAATATTCCACCCCTAATGTAAATGTATATGTTTTTTTTTATTTAATATAAACTATGTATGTATGTTAGTTTGCGTAAGTTGAGCCGCTAAATGTTGCTCATTGATTTGCTGTCTGGCTCACGCCTTCCGCTGCCCAATTGCTGAAATTGCACATGATGTGAGCTTAGTTGGGTTAGTCCGACGAGCGTAGGCTATACGGCACTCCACAGATCCGTTCAACAACAACAACCGTAACAACTAACACGCTATTCACGTGCTATTTATGGCGTCTATGCAAATTAATTTTTATTGATGAGCTAATACAACAAACGACAGATATAAACAAAAAATAGGCTCAAAATTTGACAGCTGTGCTCTTGAGATTTGCCATATTTTTTGGCACTTTTATGTTTTTGGAATTTTTTACAGGTGCGTTACAGTTGCGCTACAGTTTCAGTTTAACAGGAATATAAAAAAAATTATTTAAAAAAAAAAAAAAAATTTCAAACACTAAATCATTGTTTATAATAAAAAGCAGAGGGCTGACGCAGCGTTTAAAGAATTCCAAGTAGTAAACAAGAAAGTGCCGCAAGACGTGCCCCGAATAGCAAATGCCATAATTATAGCCTATCTACAGTTTCCTAGCTTGAAGTAACTGTTTTTCGTGGCGCTAGCGGTACTATCAGAAGATCGGCCAGAAGAGCGGGCGAAAGCCAGCTTACACCTGCGTCATCATTTGCGTGCAATTTTTGCTTCCGTGGCAGTGCCTCCGACTGCGGAACTGTGTGCAACAGATAAATCTGCCCGCTGATTGCGGTACTGATTGTTGTGCTCTTTTTTTTTTGGTCTTTTTGGTTGCCCTCAATGTGTTTCATTCATGGCAAAGGGGGCGATTGCACCCACAATGATAAGCGACAACAAAAACAGCTCGTTATCAAATGGGAAGCGGTTTATCTTATCGCCGAGCGGGTAGAACATAAAGCTGAGCGCTTCAACGCTCGACATTTGCTAATTATAGATATGAACACTTTGCCAGCTGCGTCGCAGTCATGTGCATTTTTGGTAGCGACTAGCTTCATATGCATATATGTTCATGTATCTTAATATCTGTATAGATAAATGTTTCCCCAGTGATCCCACTTGAGTGCAGAACATTATTTTGTCGGATTTGTCAATGATTTTGTTCGATTGCCCAATATCAACATTAACACTGCATTGTTTTGATTGTCGCTCTATAAGTACAGCGTTTTGTTGTTTCTTTTTATCGATACAACTGCTACAAGCCTAACAGTTGTTGCTCATCCCAGAAAGAAACACAAAAACAACAATGTATGTCACACCATTCTATCTATTTGGAGCAAGGTTGACACATCACCCAATAAATGCTTTTAGAGGGTGCACTTTGTTTTTGTAACACTTATGTGAGCTTTGTAGTTGTTGCTGTTGGCCAACTACAACACAAAGTCGGGAGTCTAGACGTAATCCTACACCAGCTATTGCTTGGAAATGAAACTGCAATTGAGATAAATCTAATAACGCTGATAATGAAAACTTATGTATATACGTAATAAAAGCAAACAATGTATAAAGGTTTTGGTTTTTTTACTCATATTATTGAATAATATTTATAGAGTATTGATAAGTTTGCTAAAATTAATTGTAAATTGCAGATTTAGTTAAAGTACACTTTGACTTCCGTGTGAAAGGCAATAATAATAGGGAATAATGACACAGGATTCTTTCGTAGGGTTTGTAAACCATCATGTAAAACCCAAATTCCAATGAATGAATGTATTTACATCAGGCCGTAACCCGATAACTGGTTGTTATGGCCAGTTAAGAAGAAGAAGACAAACAAAGAAACATGTTTTTTAAACATATTGTGCGTCATCAGAGACAATTTGTAAATGTGTTGAGCAGATTCAACTAAAGGACTTGCAGCACGTATGTTACGTTTACTTCAAGCATATAAGGCAGGTTTAAACCGAACCTCTTCGAGCCTGGATTTGATATTGTTGCGATGTAGAAAGAGCAACCGAGCGAGGCTTCAGATAAAGCGATGCCCTGTCTAGCGATCTCTTCAACATTGTGATGGAGAATGCGTTGCGAAAGGATGAAGTACATCGGAAAGGGACAAGATTGAACTATAAGAATGTCCAGTGTAAATGAGAGCAAGACAAAGTATATGTATTCCTCGAGTAGAGAGTCGCTGCGATTGGAATCTCAGATTTATATTGAAAACTATACTTTTTATTTTGTTATCAAGGATTTCGTCTACTTTGGTCCCACCGTCATAACGAAGAACAAAAGATGTTACTTTGGACTCAGTAGGAAAATGAGGAACCACTCGTTCCAATCGACTCTAACACCCTTTTACGCAGTCTGATAAAAATGCCTCGGAGTGTTTGAGTACAAAAGTTTTTAAATTGTTTAAAGTTGTTGTAGAAGGAGAAAAATTCTCTCTTTGTACAATCGCTGAGATATAGGACTCCAAACAAATGAAAATCAGCTATAACGCTCGGATGGTGTTACACTCGGGTGATATTACAGTCGGATAGCGCCATATTATGCCGAATTGAATGAGAACTCACAGCTGAATGTTTCACATCTGATGTGCGTCTGATCATAAACATAAAGTATTTTAGTTTGGTAAAGAAACCGAAGCTTCATGATTCCGCGAAACGAACCTCACAAAAAACTGCTGAGCTTTGGAGCCCTGAAACAAATGTGCTTGCAAAAACACGCTTTGAAACATCTAAAAACTATAGATTATTTTTTAATATTTATAGACAAATCGAAAAATGAGTGCGACACCCGATCGGGACCTTGAGATAAGCTACACACTCACACACACTTTCTATACCATTCTATTTGTGCATTGTTGGTAACAGTTTTGTTTGGAAAACATGATAAGAACGTATTTTGGCAAGCCAAAACGACGACTTGGCAACAAATTTCACACCTTGGCAGCAACTATTTATAGATGGCTGAGAAAGCCTAATGACGTTTGTCCCAACACAACGGAAATATTATTTAGTCACAGTTGAAAGTGCAAAGTTTTTTGTTTAACAAAAATAGCAAATATCGAAAAGATCTAGTTTGTGCCAAGTCTAAATAAAGGCTTGAAATATGTTTTTGAAAATTGCCAAGATAGAAGGGGGGAAAACCGCTTGAGTAGCTCACACATTTCTGTGAATTATGTGTCACAAATTAGCACTTACTAAAGTTTTAGATAGAGCGCCCGTAGAGGCCCGTATTGGTGTCTACACGCGCCGGCAGTGACTGTTACGCAAGCAAACGCTTTTTACAGATATCATTTCTGACGAACATTATGATATTTCTCGTTTTAACAACAACTGCACTTGTAGGTAGCTAAGGAACTCATATTCGGTACTGATGACGTAGCATGACTTTTGTATTTGCTAATGAGTATACTCAACCATATAGTACATGGCAAAATGAATACTATGAATATGTATTATTTGTGAACAAATGATTCATTTGAACAACAATAGAAAAAAGAAGAGCATTTCCAAAGAAATTTGTTTTTAAATAATGCTTTACTCTTCAACTCGTTTGACCTTGATTTGGGTGTGTGTGTACATACAGGTGGGTGGTTGGTTGCTTGTGTGCCTGTTCATATAAACAGGCGAATTGCAACAATTTCATTTTTATGTGTTTTGGAAGAAACTTGAAAAAATATATCTTCTGGCTAATAAAAAAGCAGGCAAGGTTAATAGCAAGCGAATTAAAAAGTTGTGCTTTCGACTAAATAAAAACAGCTCACACAAAAGCAAGCACCTGTAGCTAAACAAATGCTAATACGAGTACATAAACGAAATAAGTATCTATGTGTGTACATACGCATCCGATAGATACATATGTCTGTCTGTCTCATAAACAGGCGATAAATGTCTACAAGTTGTGTGGTTTTATTGGCTAAGTTGTTGTTGCTTTACGTAAACGATTCAAAATTGCATGGATGGAACATAAGCCAACGTTATACGGCCAAGTCGAAAGCGCACACACATAGATACTTTTGTATCTTTGGTGTGCGTAAGTGGCTTGTTCAGCTATTGCATATGGCTTGTGTGCGTGTTTTCACAATAACTTTATAATCGTTAAGATCGTTGTCTTGAAGGTTTTGCATTTTGAACCGCTTAAGTAACTGAAGTTACTTTTACAGGTCGTAAGTGAAGTGCGGCGTGCTAGCCAAAGGGGTTAAAATCATTGTGTTTTATTAACGTTTAGTCATTTCTTTCATTGTATCTCTCACTGCTTTTGGCAATTGTATAACTGTTGCGAAATAGGGTCAAGTTTGCTTGAGCTGAAAAAAAAAAAACACACAAGTGACCGCAAAAGTTAAAAGGTCTGCATGAGTTTTATAGACTATCAAAAGTAACCAGTTTTAGCTAATGATTCATGGTTAATACCGCAGTTAAGTGAATCAAAAGTAAATGTATTGAATGCAGTTTGCCTGTTTGATTCATATGCGCATATATTTTATGGCGCGACACTTTAAAGCACATTATATCAGAGGATTTGTCATTTAGACATTGGGAATATTTCTAAAATGCAATTTATTAGCATATATTAAGCCACTCATATTATTGCAAACATTTTTCAACAAATTTTATATATAATTTGTTTTTTTTTTTCAACGTATTTTTACTATATTATTTCTGCCTATAAAAACGCTCAATTATGCTAATCAGCAGTTCATCTTAAGTTCACACAGAGCATTTGCGTATTGTTCTCTTTATCAGGCATGACTGAGCATGGTTTGTGTCTTTAGCCTTAACCTTGAACTTTGCTAACTGTTTCGCAAGACTTAAGCACTAAAGCTTGTGTTTCTTAGCAACTTTACTCACAACAGGCACCAAACTATAGAAATTTAGCTTAAACACTTTCAATTATTGATATTTGGCACTATGTATCTGTAAGATACTTTTGTATCTTTTCAGCATTTACAGCATATATAGCATGCACTTTTGTTTTATTTCAGTTTTGTAACTATTTTCAATGTTTTTTGCACGATTCTCAAGCCAAAAGTCCTTCAACGCGTTCAACAGTTTTTCCTTTTTTTTGATATTATGTTGCCGCTTTGATTGGACGCACACTAAAAATCTCTGCGACTCGACTGCGTCTGCTGCGATTGCGACTGCGTCTGTGCTGCTGTCTCAGTATCTGACTGCCGCAGTTTGCTATCCATTTCAGCCGCAAGCAAATAAATTCACGAAAAAAGATACAAAAATTCGAAAAAAGAAAGAAACGATCAGCGGCAACAGCAACAGCAACAGCTACAATGAAATGTTTCGGGGCGCCGAGAAATGTCAACGAAAGCTGAGCAAAACTGAGCAACAACAACAACACAGGCAACAGCTACAGAACAAACCAAAAACAACGACACAATTTATAAATTGTTGAACAAAAAGCAAACTTTTTGTTGTTTTTCTGTTTGTTGCGCTTTGTTGTTTTTGTTGTTGTTTGTTTGTTTGTGTGTTTTGTTGTGTGTCTGTCTGTCGCATATATACATATATCTACGGTTTGGCTTTGATTTTGATTTTCTGCTTGGTTTTATTTCACTTTTTGCACTTTCCTCGTTTCGAGGAAAATTATATGGTAGATATGCTTCTTGTTTTTGAATTACCTAAAAACGTACTGTGGCGTTTAAAGACTCCGTCGTACACAAGTTTTTCTTTTTTTGTTACTTTTTTGCCTACGCACTCGCCGGAGTTGCGAGCAAAAGGCGCGAAATGCACAAAAAAACGATACACTCGAAAAAGCTTCGCTCAGCTTGGACTGGCGCACGCGCGGCGAACTTACTGGCAAGCCGGAGCGAGAGACACGGGCACGACCGTTCGCTGAGAAACGTAAAAAGCGAATAACGCAACGCGCTGCCGCTGCCGCTGCCGCTGGGCGAACAAGCCGCGAACCATTAGCTAGAGAGAGCGAAACTTCACCGGTACGCAGAGCAGGCTGGAGCGAGGCGAGCGTTCATTTGGTATTGAACGGGTTGTTGGAGCGGCGCGGCAGCAGCGTAACGCACGTTACTGAGAGCAAACCCGGTGGGAAATCGCCCTTGCGTTCATTTGTGGCTTTGTTTTGCACTGCTTACAACTTCGTTGCTATTACGTCAGTTTTGTGTGCAGTTCATGTCGAATATACATGCTGTTTTGGCTGCTTTTGAGAAGCACCTGCGAAGAGAATGCACTGCTGCTTACTGCTCCGTTGTTCTAGCGGCAGTTTTGTGTCCAGTACCAAAGGAATAAATCAAAATCGCGTTAAAAATTCATATGTGTTTGTTTCATTCGTGTAGGAAAATTAATATACTTTTTAAATATAAAAACAATATTTCCAATAAAAACAATGAGCAAGTAATGGCAATAAAAGTTTACTTAAAGAATATATCATGTATGAGCACTTTCACAGAAAGTATATAAAACAATGAACTAAAAAAATATATAAATTTAATAATTCTTATTTGTTATTTTTATAAAGATATCAATTAATATACATAAAAAAATAGACCGTGGTACGTTGCCACGTAACGTATATCAAGATACGTATAATATTAAAGTTTGCATAAAAAAACAAACAAAATTAAAATTTTCTACAATAAAATTATGGTCGCTTTTCACAGGCTTTCGCCTTTTTATTGAGCAAAGAAAACCACATATGTAATCTGTCACGTGACGTATCACGTCATATCGTAAAGGCCATACACTAAATATATACATAGCAAGGAAACAAAAACTTTTATTTTTTCTTTGTTCGTACGACCGTCACGTTACTATCCGTGCATATGCCCATATGAATATTTAATAGTTCGAAAATAAGAGAAATAAGCCACTTTTATCGATCTCTTGGATTTTCAAGCTTAACTTTTTTTACGAAATATCAAATATTTATAAAATTATTTGAAAACCACGAAAAAACTGTATTAAAAAACACATATTTACATGAACTTTGACCTTAAAGTAATGTATATCCTATATATGAAATTAGCAACCTCATCTTCTTCCTTCTTCTTTTTAACTGGCCATAACAACCCGTTATCGGGTTACGGCCTGATGTAAATACATTCTTTCATTGGAATTGTGGTTTTGTGTGGTGGGTTTCAAACCCTACGCACAACCCTTTTAAGGCCTGGAGTAGCTCTAATGGTCTCGAAAAGAATTCAGTATCATTGTTAGTCGCCTAATACGACAAGCTTTGACTTGAGGAGGTGGTATTCTCTAACCCACGGGGTGATCTTCTTCCTATTAAGAGGTGAAACATTCTCTGTCGAATATGTAAAAATCTTGAAAATCGAAGACGAATAAAGATATTTGCGTACAATATGATCTATCTAATTTCAAAGCTTTAATAATCGCTACCAAAACAACAGTATTTATTTTTCAACGTACTTTTGTTCATAATTTGTCTATTAAAACTTCGTCTAATTTGTAGCTCTGAAGAAGAGGTCAGCAGCAGCAGCAGAGACGAGAATTTATAAAGTCGCTGCAAGAGTCTTCGTGTGTCAGCAGAGATAAATGTATCTCAGTTGCTATTGGCAACTTCTCTGATAGCGCTGCCGATGCCTGGTTCAGTATTGTGCAAAAGAGAGAAGTACGCAGGACAAACGACTAGTAGCCGGTACATCTCTATCTTTGAAGTTACCCAAATGACGTCCCATTTTCGGATGGGACTGCTTATGCTGCACTAATTTCAACCGTTTTGGTCTTGATAAACAGTCAAAAATTTGGTATGATGGAATACAGTATCAGATACAGTAGTAAAAGTCAAAAAGAAGTATTGCTTCTAAATCACAGTCATCGCTGTACAAAAGTAAGCTGTGAATTTTGCTTTTTTGAAATCGATTCGCGCAATGTTATTGGGTAAAGTCGAAACCAAAAGTGGTATGGTTACAAAGCGCGCTTCCTGTGCATCCTGTCCATTGCAATGTAGAGGTAACCTATGATGTAATCGCAATTTCCCATTCTTCACTTCATTCTCCATGCAGCGCTACGGTAAGCGCTAAATTTCCCACTGGGTAATGCACAAACCGAAGAGCAAAGTTTTGTGGTGATTCTTACGCTCCGCGCGAGAGTCTAAGTTTGTTGTGCAAATATATAATGATGCCGGTGTGCGCCTTGAAAGCACGTGGGTTACCTTACACACACAGTCATTCAGACGTCTTGCTAGATGTATCTTTTGCTATGTTACAGATACAGATGCACAAAGACTCACAATGTTAGGAAATTCAAAAATCGACCATAAAGTGTATCAAAGTAATTATGAGCAGAATTTGCAATTACAAGAGCGCAGCAACAATTCCCAAGCAAAAGAGAGATTACATGGGGTGTGGAGCTGTCTCTTATCAGAGATAAACTCGTGTTGCGTTATCAATGGCAAGAGCGAAAACTTGTCGTAACGCCAATGAGTAAAATGCTCATGATAACCTTATCTATTGATGAATTGCCAATGAATAAGTTCGCAGAACTTGGTGAATACACGCAATCGAATTTCAAAAATATTGTAAACACATACCAAAAATGTATATAATTAAAAACTTTACAATATTTGTTGGTTTTCACGAACTGAAATCGCCAATTTTTTATGATTTCCGGCGCTTGGTCTGTGACAGTTATTCGAAAAATATTCAGATTATTATGATACCAAGTTACTATGATAAAGAAGTTTTCTAAAAGTGTCTCAGTTTTTGCATTGCCAATTACTTAAATGACGAATTTGTACGAGTTTCTTTTCGTTACATTGTCACTAAGTGAAATGTCAAATTAGGCAATATTGACTACATTCTTTTAATATATCATAGAATTTATCAACAAATTAACGGACAAATCAGGTTCGGTTGATGTCTGCCTCAAACAGTTAGGCTGTAGGATCTAGAAAAGTACTGCCTTCCCTCTCTAAATAGGATGCAGAGATATTATAAAGGTGCCATAGGAGCATTTTTTTTTTAGAAGTTTTTCAGTTTTTTGTTAATATTCTAAATGAACAATTTTTATGACTTCCTTCCTCTCCAAACTGATGGAATTTAGCCAAAAAATGTATATGTATTGTATTCAGTTGAATGAAAGAAAGAGTTTTAAAAAACAAACGATCATGAGTATCGTACAGGTAAAGAGAGCACATGCATCCTTTCACAAATGAGAACGAAATGCACTAAAACTACGATGATATACGGGTAAGGAGCAGTCGGTTTTTCAAAGCTGAATTCAAAGCGAATAGGAAATGTTGTTTTGATAGAAAAAACGAGTTTATTGGGAGCGCAAGAAAAGGCGAAACTGTTAGAAATGTGACCCAGCGTGCTGTCGGCGGTAATGCTAGGGAATGAATCTAGTATTAATTTAGATAGCCTAATGTGCCTCTTCGATATACCAAGCGGTCGGTGTCTATAATAGTAGACCTTGAACCGTGTTCATTCGGTACAATTCTTTAGAGCAGGCGTCGGCAACGTCAGCAGAGACGTCGGCAGAATTAAAGTTGCTGCAATAATATTTGTGTTAGATAATCCGTCAATGTGTTGAGAACAGTTGGATGCATGTTTTCACGAACGATTACCCAGTTTCTATTGGCAACTTTCATTAATCGGAATTAAGTTGCTACAATGTCAGTTCCCTGCTCACTTTGCCGATACCTGCTTCAGAGTATTTGAGAAGTTACAAGAATGTAATTGCTGGCGAGTATAGAATACCCTACACAACTCTGGCATCTGTCGTCATTTGAGCTTCTTACAAGCGGCCAGACCACTTGAAAACATGCAATTGCATAAACAATTAAGTACATATAGACAAGTGTAGCTGTACTTGGATCTTGTCCCCAAAGCAACACCAGTGTGAGAACTCTGCGGGGCAGCTCTTGCGTGCGCACTTTGTTCGTCTAATTGACTACAAATCGTGCCCTGAGATGTAACCTAACAAAAGTAGGAAAGACCCAATGAGAGTCAGCTGCTAGTTGCGTGGGCGGCTTTTTAAGCGTTTTACTAGGTTTCTGGGTCAAAGTTAAAGGTTCAGAAAAGCTTCAGGCAAAAATGCGAACTACTAAAACTAAAAAAAAGCTGAAATACTCAAAGCAGCACGTCAGAACTGGTATGAAAAGAGCTACTCACTAAATGGGTTTCGGGCAGGGGCTGAAGGGGAAGGGGGCGCTGGCAAAACTTGTGTTAATACCCATGTTAAATATTTGAGTTAGAAGTTATCTTATCGCATACAGCGAGTCAGCACACTACGTGTGACCATACAAGTCGTATTTGTTCTAGGCGCTATATGCATAGGTGTATTCGGTGATATCATCACGTCATGTACTCGCACACAACTGCCGCAATGGCTACACCCCAAAACTTAAAGAGCCGTAATATTAAACGTATGGTAAACAATTTTTTGGTCATCACGATCAGGCGATTGTATTTGTTTGAATCGCTTACGGATTCGCTAATTAAAAAGATTTTTTTTAATTTACTGGCACGCTGAATTTTTTGTCTGGCAAAAAATGAACTTATCTTCGCAAATGCCAACTTCATGCCGATTTCGTATTTAATAAAAAATCAAATATAAATAAATGTTTATATTTGACTTTGCATAAATTGAGATAAACCAAAGCCGCACAGCAGCTAAGATATAAATGGTATACAAGTAGATATATGTATGTATATGGGTAAGCGCTAACAGGTAGCTGTATCTTCTATAAGAAATGGCGAAGAAAAAAACAACTTGCCAAAGTTTTTCAGTTCTTCTAACCTACGTCAATTATATCGGAAGTGCCTCAATAGTCCGATAAATATAAAAACAGAACTCAATGAACTTGTTGAAAAACCCAGCAATTTTAATTGCAAATTTGCGTAACCTTGCTGAAACGCTGTGACGTCAGAGATAACAAGAAATCGGCTAACTTTCTAGAGATCAGCAACAGCTGCTCGATAAATTCAGTGTCGCATATAAGTATCTGTTAGTTTAAATAGAACTAAATAGTATCCATCTATTCAATTAAAAACCAGTCCAACTCAAGTTACTGGCAGACCGTGTTCTTATCGCGCCCTTATTGTTTTGTAGAGTTCCTTAAGTGTTTCAAAATATTCAAAATATGTAACTTTTTTACGCAGTAGCTCGTTTCATTAGTTCTAATAGTTCTTGAGTTATGTCAATTGCAAAACTCTTAGAGTTATTTCACGTGTCTATTACAAATGAGCAAAGAATTTAACTACTACTAAAAGATTAGATAGTAATTGTGTTGTTGTTATTCACTAACAAATTTTGCAAACTTCAATGAATTAATACTAAATTTGTCACTTAAGGCAAACAAATATTTACACAAACTGGCTATACAACTTTTTGCGATAGAAGTTCGAGAGAAATACTAGAACTGATCAAGTCTCATGCAATTAGCCATATTTATTTACAATGCATTTAGTGTCAATTTTCCGCGTGATAAATTTTGCTATTAAAATGGAAACAAATTCTGTGGATATATGCATTCCAGGGAAATGGTTTCAAGTGGGAGGCAAGCCGCGGTATTTCCCCCGAGCGTAGAGATAAGATGGTGCCGAATAATTGAGTGTTACAAAAGTGTTTTACTGAATCGTCGGATGAGTCTTACTACGGATTGTTGATTTTATCGTTTAGATATCAGGATATTTTTGCGTTAGGCACGAGCTACTAACCGAACTCCTTTCTATTCGTCCATTTTGTGACGTACTATTTTCCGAATAAAAGTCTGCATCAACCATTCATAAAATATCGTTTTATTTCTATTTTTGGTATTCTTTTAGCTTTATTTTGTAGAGTATGGGCTACCAATCAGAAATTCATGGTTATTCTTTTAAGTAACTTGCACCTTTGTTAAAGTTCGCCGAAGATTTAGCAAATATCAATTATGTCACAAAAAAATTATATGCTTGCAATTTGAAACTACCCAGAGATAGCATAAAGTCACTGGCAGGGCCGGAATGGTACTTCAGGGCCAAAATATGTTGAAGCAATGCATCTTGATCCTTCTTAGTGGGTTGTCATAGGCTACGTGATTGTACCTAAAAGAGAAAAAATTTATGTATATGCTCCTCCACGGCTGCTAACAGGGTCTAAGCTTAAACATCCCAGTCACATTCAAGGACAAGGTACATGGCTTTATTCCGGAAGGTCTGGAATCGTTTTCAGTTAATACAAAAAAAAATTTAATATTTATTATATATATAAAAATTGTGGATCAGATTGGCAGTACAGTAGCTTAAGAATAATGTCATTCAAGCGATTATAGTCAAAGACCAGTAGACTTACCACCACGGCACTACCTCCTGTTCCCGAAGATCAAGTAGGAACTAAAGACTAAAGGCACTATACGTGACTTTGGAAGCCATCAAAGAAGCGACGACGAAAAGTACCCAGTCGTCGCCTTGCAGAGTACATTTGGAAAAAGTTTAAGTTGCTGTTGAATTTATCTGTAATAAACCTTTTTTCTTGAACTTCTTCTTCTTGACTGGCCATAACAACCCGTTACCGAGTTACGGCCTGATGTAAAGCTCTCCTCCTCTGTTTTGAGCGTGCCTTTTCTAATTGGTGATACCAAAGGTAGCTCTCTACCTGGTCCTTCCAACAGAGACTTCGTCGCTTCGAAGTCCTTTCAGATTCTTCATCTATACGTTTACATTTTTCTTAACTTATTCAACTTAATTTCGGGACAGATCTGAGTGCTATTGTAATGTCAATGACATATTTTTACACTCCAACCTAGTCAATCGCCATGATGAAATTAAATCTCAAAAACTCTTTGAAACATGTGCATTTTATTAAACAAAAATATATATATTTTTTACTCAAATTAAGAACATTTTTTATTAATTTGGACAACAACAATTGGTTGAAATTCATTTTGATTTATGCGAGTTTTTATTGCTGAGCTTGCAAAAAAATAAATCAATTTGGCAAGAATAAAAGAGTAAGAATAAACATAAGCCTTAAAAAGTGAAAAGTAAATAAGCAAATTGTATATAAATGTATGACATCAAAGGTAATATGCAACTCATTATATAAGCAATTTTTCATTTAGTACCAATTATTTGTGTTAGGAAAAAACCTCGTGTATATCAGTAGAATTGCAAAATACACACAAAGTTGACTTAATTTATTTAAGCACATGACTAATTCCGAGTGGAATTAAACAGTCTTGCAATTGATACTTTTTTGACACTGTGATTTAAGTGAATATTAGTAAATATTGATTTACTTAGAAGCTGATATGATATCTCAATGTTGTGCTGTTTGCACATGCAATTAATTAAAAGAATATTTAAGATTCGATTTCATAAGCAAACATTTAAGCGCTTGACAACACTGCTGCAACCGTTGACTATGTGATATAACTTAAACTCAAAGCAAAGTTTTCATTAGCGTGCTAATTGCAGTTGGGAGCCTCATTATATCATTCAATTAAGCAGAAGCTGTCTGATCCCCGACTTATGCATACTTACTTCCGTGTCTAACTTCAGTGAATAACTGAGTTAACCTACATTCAAGATATATGGACTTGCCATATTCACTTTCGACTGCAAATCGCTGGCACAGCTTTGAACTATTGACAGAGTGACACAGTAGACACACACATAATGGACTGGCTTCATAGGTAGACAGAGTGATCCAATGAGTTGCATTGAACCGGAAATTTACAATTAAATGACAGTCGTCCGACTGCCCCAGCTACGTTTTCCAACCGATCGCAGCCAATAAGCTCATTGACATGCGATGGGGGTGCAGTTCACGGTACTCAGAGCCCCAACCGAAAACTCCGAAACGCAATATTTGAAGCGCCAGTTTGTAGTGGTACGCGTTCCGACTCATTGGCTATGGGGTATTTAAGCAAAGGTGTAATTTATTTTGATGACTTCTTGTGACCAAAAACAGAAAAAAAAATGATTAAAGACAAACGTGACGCCGCACAGCAGTGTAATACTCTGTACCCATTTTTCCGAAAAGTAAGAAATTCCTGCATACAATATAATGGAAACTTGAATAACTGCAATCCGATTGTATGCTGTCTTACGAGCAGCTCCTAATCGGCTAGCTTATTACTCATTACGGAGACACAGGACCGTAGAGAGGGCCTGGCTTGAAAGTTTTACAGGCCCTCTTATTATGAATATGGGTTATATCATGTCTTGTGTCCCAATGCCTTCGATCTCGTTGAGCCTGTGAGAACATAAACACATTTTTTCGTTTTGAGAAGTTTTGAGCCCAATCTTTGTGGACGAAATCTAATCTAATTTTTGTTTTTACAAAGATTGAATTACACTAGGCAACAAATTTTAATAAGTTGTTATCGATCTTAGATAGTGTTACGGCCGGTTGGTGTTACGCTTGTGTAAACTGAGTAAGGTGCGTCCACAGGAGTGCTAGAAGGTTGCACGCCGATTTTTGTGTGCTGTGTTAGCAGTGAGAACGAAAAGAAGAGCCTGTATGCTAATGGTGAGATTGACGTTGTTAGTTATTGTTTGGCACCACGAAACGATGTCAGCATGGAGATCAAGCTGAGAATCAGTCTTGCCAACGGATGTTACTTTGGTCTCAGTAGGCAAATGAGTAATAGAGGCAACTTTCACCAGAAGAAACTATCACTTACAGTGGATATTGCTTATATGCAATAGGGAGAATATAGCGAAGTTGATGCATATAAGCGATATATATAATTGGATATATGAAATATATATTATTTAAGCAATAATCAGTTTCCATCTGCATTTATAAAGAATTTTTATATATATATAATCTATATCGGTTAAGGATTTGCGCCTAAATTACTTAATCTCGAAAACCTCGGTTGCCGGTTTGGGATTGAACGACCCCTGTAAACCTTTTATGCCTACTCTTATTAAGCTCACACGCTCCTATCGTTCATTCATTGGTGAAGAAGTACGAAATGAGCAAAGTGTTGACTATAACTTTTGATATCTTTATCCGATTTTGTTAATTTTCATAACACAGATGCACAAAATCACAGATCAAAATAGAAAAGGTGGGCAGATATCTTCTTAACATGGATCTGGACATGCTTTTCCCTCTTTCAGTTTTTTACCAAAATTCTCTGTTATATTTAGGAGTACGGATATCAATGCGCGAATCAATGCCGATCAGTGTTGTAAAACAAACTATATAAAACGCCGTCCTCTCGCCGCTACAAATGTTACGCAATTCTATAAAACCCTGAATCCTATAATTACAGAGTATAAAGAAGAGAGTGGTAGAAATTTGAATATTTGGTACGTGTTGTAGTAGCTAGCCATAATATATAAAAAATACTTATGTGAAATTATGATCTACCAACGACGACGACGCAACGCGGATACCTTTTAAGGGGGCTTGGCCTAATTGGGATTACTGGCGGTGATTACAGTTACATAGAAGAGATACGATATTATGCTATGACTTTTCTTTCCATAATGTAATTGTGTGACCGTGTAAATTAAGTAGCAGTAAATATGTATGACTGCGCAGCTAACTGTTTATACATTTCGGGCAACACTAAACTGCGCCCATTCCCAGAAAGGAATGCCAGGTTCGCTACGTGTCCAATGAGCTGTCCACTTCAACTAGCACAGTGGTTGCATGCAATTGTAAACTTTTTGTAATGAAATATTAATGGGTTGTAAGCAAACGCAGCATAGATATTAGAGAACTGCAGCGATTAAACTCAGGAAACGATAAAGCAGCGAATTCAATACGTATCTTGTAGCACTTCGATTAACCATTCGAAACTGCACCCAATCAGCCTAGTTGTTGCACACTGACTCATTTGATTAACTGCAGTCATTTTGGCCAGCCAGCTTCGAGCATAGATGCACAGATGCATCATTGGAGCATAGACAAGTCTTTGCAAATAAGATTTACAGGTGGTCGCTAATCAACGTACATCGTCGTTAGGCGTAAGCAAAGCGCTTCATGTTAATCAGGCCAAACCAAGAGAGAGACTCCGCCAAAAGCACTCAAGCAAATCGCTGAAAATGGCAGTCGAATGCCAAGTTCTAGACAATAACGACGACGCATGTATATGGATGTGATGTGGCACTAGTCTCTGTGGACACCGTTGGTCAACTTTCATTGCAGCAGCCAGCTGTCAATGCCGTTGATTGCCGCATGAACCTGTATATACCGTTTGGCTGAAGTCTGGGTCAAGGTCACTGCTGGGCTGCATCTGGCCACCTGGCTGGCACAGGATCTGTAGGTGTCACAAGTTGGAGGCTGTGCAACAAGCGGCAGTTTCCATTGGCCACACTGACACTGCCAACAAATGGTTAAACGAAAGTGCAATTTAGTGGCACCTCTTGCCATGCCACGCACGCACGCCTCAACTGACAATTGTTATCAACGTCATCGTCAGCAGAAGGCCCCTGGCAGAGGCACGGGTGTTTGTACCCAAGTTAAGCCAAATAGTTTGGCTGCTTTTGGCATTGCCATTACAAGCTGTTTTGCCTTGCGTTGTATTTTGATTTTATTTATGCGTCACACGAGCAGCAACAACAACAATAACAAGTAAGCCGGCTTTAGTCGAAATAGACCGACTAAAATATACCCTCGGAAAAATTACTCATGTTTGATGTTGAGTCCTTCGAAACGGTCAATAATAAGAAGGAACTATGTCCGCAAAATACGGCTGGGACGGTTTAACACTCCGTTCCAATGTTTTCAAGTATTTTATAAAGTTTAATTTCTCAATTCACTCCTTAAAAAAATCAACAACAGCAATAACAAGTAAGCCGGCTTTAGTCGAAATAGACCGACTAAAATATACCCTCGGAAAAATTACTCATGTTTGATGTTGAGTCCTTCGAAACGGTCAATAATAAGAAGGAACTATGTCCGCAAAATACGGCTGGGACGGTTTAACACTCCGTTCCAATGTTTTCAAGTATTTTATAAAGTTTCATTTCTCAATTCACTCCTTAAAAAAATCAACAATACCCGAAACCCTATGAAATGAAAATGTCGAGTTTCGGCACCTCAAAGTGCACAACACCTCCGTTTGGTTAGTGTAGTGTTTTTGATTCTGAGGCTTATTGTAGAAGATCGAAGGATCAAGCAATGACAGTCCGAGCCTTTTTGGCCATAACAACCCGTTATAGGTTTACGGCCCGATGTAGAGCAATTCTCAAGGCGCATCTGCTTTGCGAGCGCCTTCTCCAATCGGTGATACCATAGTTAGTTAGCGGGCTATCTACATGATCATTCCAATGAAGACATGGCCTGCTCCTTCGTCGCCTTCCTACACCATCCGCATTAAAGACCTTTTCCGCAGTAGCTTCTTCAACCATACGTACAATATGGCCTAGCGAGCGGAGCTGCTGCCTGTCACTGTCGTCATAGAGCTCATAGAGTTTATCGTTCCATCGAATGTGGTAGTCGTTTCCAACGCCTAAAGGGCTAAAGATCTTATGGGGCTTTTTTATCGGACTACGTCGTCACTTTTGCTTCAGCTCCATAAAGCAAAACAGGAAGGATGAGCGTCGTTTAGAGTGCAAGTTTCGTCTGGTGAACTTTAGTCTCTACTACTGATTCTCCATGGTGACATCGTTCTTCATTGTAACGTAATATCATGGACAACATCAAAAGTATCAATTTATAATAACAATATCCGAGAGCTCCTCAGAGGCCTAAATAGTTTAACCACAGCAGCTTGACTCATTTGGTGAATGACTGATTGGAAGGAACTTAGTAGTCAATTCAGAGATATCGTTTCTGAAATCTTTTGCGCGTAAGTTAGGAAACTGCTCACCTCTCAAGCTAAATAGGCTCGTAAATCCACCCTAAGATTGAGTCAAATACCTTGAGCTGAATCTCCACAGATGACACGGTGGACTCATATAACAGATTAAAAGCAGCTTTTGAATTTCAAAATACACGTGACGCTGTTAGGCGCCAAATAGCGTTATAAGCTGCACCCACAAAAACCGTAGCCCTGGGTTGTTGTGAACAGTCAAGAAGAAGAACATACAATATTCCAAGCAAAATTCTTAAAGTTGCATCTGGGACTTACTAGCTACAAGCAATGAATTACGTGAAAAATTTAATATGCCATATGTAACCGACAAACTTATCTCTCAGTGAAACTTGCAGCACCAAATGCTTTTAGACCACCCAAGACGATATAGCTTTAAATCTGCTCTAGAACTGAGACACTACCAGTCTAAAGAAGCGACAGCATTCACTTGCATTCAAAATACATTTTTTAAATGGATCTTTTGATTGAGAAATACATACTATTACGCCATTTTACGAATTTGCTCATTTTCGACACTCTTATACTCTTTCCTTGTCATCGAGCGTCATCATCAGCTGAACCCGCTGACGTCATCATATTCCTTACTCTCCTTCCCTCCAAGTAGCCAAATATAATCAACTACCCGAACGCTTCCCCCCTTCCTCCCATCAGCGGCGACGTAATACATGGACAGCCCAATGTCTAAATTCCATTACTTTGTCATCCTGATTATTTTGGTATGTTTTCTATTCATCAGGAATTCAAACCGAAACTTATTACGGTTACGATTACCATGGTACCGGTACACCCGATCCAGTTATTTTGGTTCTATTTTTTCAATAAAGTCGGTTTTGATTCGATCCGCTGATGTTTATTTCGGTATACCGGTACCTATACGAAAGCCAAAAGAGAAATAAATAAAGAAGCAGGAGCAAGCTATTGCCGGAAAGGTCTTGACGAGCACAAAGAAGAGTGCTCTACTTCAAGCCGTAACCCGGTAACTAATTGTTATAGCCAGTTAAGAGAATGTGTCAAAAACGAATTTTAATTTTCTACGAACAACGTCGATGTAAATGCGTCACAGAATGATGGAATGTAAAACACATTATAAAATATATGTATGCTTGCAAAGAAAAACCGTACCGGTATAAATGTATCGGTTCCAATTCGGTTACGATTCCAAAATTAAGTCGGTTGCATTAGGTTACGATTACAGTTTAAATCCCAGATATTCCTTCTTGTAGATGTTACACACAACATTTTTTTCCATTTACCTAATGTACACTTTACCCTTTTGCTACAGGGTATAGAAACCACAAGCACATTGACACACAGGCGCTGAGATTTTTCACAAGAAAATATTCATGTGAAGGCGAAAAAGGCGAAAACTGCGCAGGCGCATGTTTTGTCAACTTGTTGCCTGAGAGACCTGAGAGAGGCCGACGGAGTGACTGACTGACATTTGTGTGTGACAGCAGCGGCAAGATCTCGGACATTGCGTTGACCAGTTACCAAATTTGGCAGCAAGACTTTCATTTCATTTCATTGATTGCAGATTAAATTCGTCCACAGAAAAGGTACATCATTCAGCTTAAATGTATAAAATATTTGCATCATTTGCAGTAAGATTTCATTGCAAAAGGTTTTGAAAAATGAAAGAATAGAAAAGTTTTTCGACAACTCACAAAGGACCAGGTGGCCCGGTGTTGTGTCGCAATATAAACAGTTATAACATCGTAATGTTGATCAATACAGAAATATAGATTTATATAAAATTCATCAGTCACTTTTTTATGTGATTTCTTGGATCTCCAAGATTTTGACATGTTCGATAGCGATCATAGCCAAACAGACGACTTCATATATCAATGCCTACCAGTTTAATTGACAGCAAGGGATCAAAGATATCGGGAAACTATACTATAAATGGGAAACTATACCTACTGTTGTTGTGCCTACTAAGGTCGACCTTAATCACAAAATTGAAAAACAGGGAATTTATGGTTATGGTATCAACCGGACTCAGAGCTGAAACTGAATTGTAAGCCGGTCCTTTAGGGTTCGAGGATACCAGTTCTCGGTTATTATTTCTGAAAATACATATATATCTGTTCTGATTTTGTTCACGGTTCCGGTATGGTTCCTGTTTGATTTCCTATTTAAAACAAAAGATATAAGTTATTTTGAAAGTTTCAATTAACAACTTGTTAATAAATAAGAGTTATTTCTCAATTTTTAAAAACAAATTGAAATTAAATTTAATATATTATAATTTGTATGTTTAGGTCAGCAAATAAGTCTTAATATTCAATTTAATTCAAATAAATTACTAATAAAAATTTATCGTTTTTATGGATATATGGAAATGTTTAATGTTGTTATACATTTGGTAGTTAGTAACTTATGTAGTAAGTCAGGCTGAAGTTTGTGCCATAGGCCGAAGTGCAGTTATAAACCTGAACAAGAATTACCAGAATAGACAAATAGCAATTCTATTAAATCTACATATCTGTTATAGAGGCGGAACCAGAATCAGCTCGGAGATGGTTCAAGAAACAAGAAGTAAACTAGATTTTTTAAAAGGAAGAAGTCAACTCTCACTCCCATGGGGTCCTGGACACACCAGCATTCCCGGGAATGAAGGCAACAATTGAAGCTGCAAGTCTCTTGATAAAGACAAAGCCATTCTGTAACATTCAAAGACACAATGTTAAAGGACTACCTAGATAAGAGGAAAAATTTGATGAACTACAGACTAAGTCTGTGCTCTACGCTGCTATGACTTAGAAAGCTTCCAAAATTTCTCGTAAATGAGCAAGAACGTTCTTAGATTTATCACTGGCCTATAAACAGCTCCAATAGGTAGGTCTTACGAACTTGAGGGGTAATCGTCGCAATACATACTAGTTACATACATAGTTCAGTGTGCTTCCCTCTTAGACGGTTACAGAAGCTCGATGCCTGATGCAATCTGGATGAGATAGGAAAAATATTGAGATTCTATTTAGAAGTAAATGTTGACATATTTAAGACGTATGCATATGCGAACTTCGTTAAGTACGTCTTAACTATCTCAACTTTTGCAATATAGTGAATCGATAATGCTGCACAACACGCCAAAACTTTTGTGATAAAATGAAAAGGTTCTCTATAGTATGTGGCACTTTAAGAAAAGAGATGGCAAGCAAAACTCTACAAAAATTCCAAATATTTATTTTGTCTCCAACAGATCGAGAGATTGCATGGCACGCGGAGTGATCCTTATTTTATTCGAATTGAACAAGGTAGTGGCATTGTGTTATGCGTCCTGCCACCTTGATAAAATCAGGTAGCTTTGTCATCCTTTTTGTAGTACACAGAACACAATACAGAAGGACCGCAAAGCTTACATGGGCAGATATGTAGGTAGCATGCAGGTAAAGGACATAGCAGCTAAAAGTGTATGTACATTTTTTGTACTTTTAACGCAATTATCAGGATACCATTCAAATTTCGATATGTGTGTTCTATGTCCAACTCATTAGTTGCCAATTATTGTGAAATGCCTTCTATACGTAAAATTTATTTGCCAACAGCAAAAAGAGGGGGTTTTTTTAAACACCGATTGCGAAAGATTTTATTACATTTGTTATGACGAAAATGATTTTTTAAAAGTGATTTTTATTCGTTAATTAGCACTTAAGCATGAGACTACATACGAGTTATTAAACGTTATTTGCACATTTAATAAACAACAATCGAATTAAGATTAAGCAATTATTACATAAAAATTAGTTAATTAAACAGAATATTCATTTAATGGACTCCAAATATATATGAAATAAAATTATACTTGCAATTGATATACGTTTTAGAACAGCTTCTATCTCTGACTTCTTGAGAGGTGTTTTTGTCTCAAAGGACAGGTCCTATCCATTGGCGTAGAGTTCAGAGATGCCGGGTTGTGCAGCAGGCATCAGGAGAGACTTATGTTAGGAGAGTATATGCTTTTGAAGCAACAAAATTAATATAACACTATGCTACAAAAATAAAGTCTAAAACATACCATTTGCGATAAATTTGTTGGCGCTCATTTCGAATCCGAAAACCGTTTTGGATTTTTCTCTTTCAGAATATCACATGTTACTCGTTAATCTTACTTCCGATAGATATGAACTGTATGTCAAATTAAAGGCTAGACTAGAAAGATTAACTCAATGTTTGCCACAAAGTTTTGGTTTACCTTGAATCAATTGCGACTTTCAATTTTTGTTTTAGAAATAAGACATTTTTTTATTTCTTTTTAAACTCTAAAGTAATTAAATTAAAAAGGTTTCCAACATGTTCCTTTTGAATTCGATTAACTTTATCCATTGCGAACATTTTAAAACTAATTTGAGAATAATCGGTAGCGAAATGCCAAAGTTATTAGAGAATGTCTAAAAAATGCTACAATCGAAAATTTTAATGAATTTCCGAAAAAAAACCGATGAATTAAACTTACTTTTTTGATTTACTTTTTTTATGATTTCAAATCCAAAAGTCGTTTTGAATTATCTATAACGGTTTTTTTTATGAGTGATATGATTTGATGATTTTGAGTGATAATACGCAAAATGGATCATGTAAAGTAGTAGTAAGTTGTTCATACTTTTGAATTAATGTTTTTATGCTGCACTTCTAACTCTTCCAATGATGTTTCCAGGACAATATAACGGATGGCTTTTGGCTTGCATAATAGTTTGGAGATAACTGGTACACCAACAAATCCTTGTTGAGCTGCAAGAGATTTCTGCCACCTGACTGGTTGACGATATAAGTTAAGTGACTTGCACAGAGAGCAAACGGTTATTGGGATTCCTGTTCTAAATTAATTTAAAACTGTCTTATATATCTGTGGTCATATGGAAGAGTAGCTTAAGTCAACATAAGAATTGAGGTACTACGTTCTTCATTACGAGTCACCATTCCTTTTTTAAGTTTATGAGAGAAGTATACAAGTTTTAAAAGTGACTCGTTATGACCCGTATAAAGCTCTAGAACGCAATAACTCAACATTTTCTTATGCCGACTAAAGGTACTCTTCCATATGACCACAGATCCTCAAAAACTGGCATATGCCAGCCTGGTTCCTACGACTACATGAGGAGAGACATAAAATTGACTTAGCTTTTTGTGGCACGTCTATATGTATATGATGAACAGTTTTAACAAATAAACTCTATATATCATGTCTACTTCGAATTGCCTAAATTCGTTCAGGTCCATTTCATTGAATTAGTATTCATTTTCATTTCAGCGGGACTAATTCCCAAAATCTCTTTCAACTGAATTACAACCCAATGGAATTTTTCAGTATGCCAAATATCTTTTTTCACCAAAGAATTATCTTTTAGAGAATGGGTAATTTAAAAGTTTAGGATTTTATCGACGGATTTTTGAGGAAAATTCAAACGAAACTTTACGCAAAACCTTCTGGAGCTTTATGGCACACCCCTGAATATCTCAATATATATGTGCCATTGTAAAGTCGAACTTGATTGTTGTTACTCACCATAATGTTGACTGAGGCATCTTTCAATTGCAAATTTTGAGCTGGTAGTTCAGGAAATTCCAGTGAATTCTAATATTCGGAGGAAACATTGAATCTTATTCTGGTTGTTAACTGTATCAACCGATTTGACGGAAAACAACTTTCTTGGTATAAAATTTTGAATGGTCGCTCTGAAATCATCGACATCCTTGCTATTCGCCGCCATTATGGCTTCTTAGCTTAGCAACTTTCACAAAAGCACACTGAATGGGGCTCTCCCTTCAATTTAGTCAACGGGCACAAATTTGTGAGCAATGCGATGAATACGGTTGATTTTGCTTGATCGTCTTGCAATGACACTAAAAAGTTTAGTTTATCAATTGCAGTTGGTAGTGAAATATCTAATAAAGATGAAAATCAAAGAAAAAATAATTGAATGGACGCAGTTGAAAATGAAATAGCAACGAAATTTTGCCCAACATCTGTTGGCTTTTTATTCAACATTTGGTGAATTTGACTTGTTACCAAGAAACTAACACATATTGGTGTGAAACTTTGCTAACAGCGCTCTCTAGCGTCCGTTTTGAGTGCTCAACTGTTATGTAGCCCCACAAGCGGAATATCAACACAAACATAAACATAAGTGAGATATTTACTAAAAACACAACTACAAGAATCTGATCTTTAAAAATACAATACAAAATAATAATAAATGTAAACATAAAGTAAACTGTGTAATATAGATGTCTACACTAAATTAAAGCAAATTGTTTGAAAAGAAGTGCCTCGTATTGCAAATATGCTGTGCATTTGTGCAGCCTTTTTATTGTTATATAGCTTAAAGCTCTTATTATATATTATTATTATTATTAAATGAACTGTTTAATAATCTGAAGCTTTATTAATAACTAATGTTCCGTTTTCTTTAAAATTTATTATCATAATTTGCGCCTTGAGCAGCATTTTGGTATTAGCATGACTTGACACAGTTGTGGAAGTCTGTCCACACTCGCGCTGTGCCAGCGTTTTAGTATTTAAATACTGCGCTTTCGACTTTATTTAGGTATTTAAACGTTAGCGTACTATATTCGAACGTATCGCATGAAACTGAAACTGGTTGGCACGATCATTCGAGTTCCAACTTCAACAGGTGTTAAACGTTAATACTTGACGCGGCTTAGAACGCACACGAGATATCGGTAACTAAAATGCACATCCAAACTGGACAATTTTTCCACTAAAACAACCAAATTGTTAACAAAGTGAACCCATACATAAGAAAGAAAAGGCTTACCAAAAGCCCGCCTACTAAATACAAATTATTTTAAATCAAAAAGTGCTAAATAGACTAATTTTGAAAGTGTTTGTTTTGTGGTTTCTAACCAACTGAAGCTTGTGTTTTTCTTTTAGCGCATTAAACGAAATTTGGATTACTTCTGCAACGACTCATTTGAGTAGCTTCTTTTTTGTACACGGTGAGTTTGTATTGAATATTTGCAAACTTTCCATCGAAAATTTAAAAGGTAAAGTGCAGCTAGAAACAGAGCCAGACATTGAAATGCAGTGTGAGAGAGTGATGGGATTTCGTCATATGGCTCATACTAAAGTTCGCGTTAGAGTGAACAGGTGCGAATGCTTCATATTTTTGACACTATCTATAGTTTGCTCGCTTGCGCTCACGTGTTGCTCGCAATGTGCGAGTTGTTGTTTGCCTACCTGTGGCTTCGTTTCCCCTGTACCCGTTGTGCTATATCTGAAACATATCGAAAAACCCACACATGAAAAACTACTACTACTACGTAGCCACAATATGGCAGCGTAGCAGCTGCTTTTGAAGTTGTATCTGTGTCTGCGCATGCGTGTGTAGCTAGAATTTTTGAGCTAAGGCGCAATTCTAGAGGTATTTACACTAGAGTACACTTAGAGAGCACTACTAGCTGAAATTTCGCTCTATTTCTGTGAAATGAAATGCAAATTGTACTGTAGATACATTGGACTGCGACTCACCTGCACGCATACAAACGCGCTGCCTGACTGTCCGTCAAAATGCATGCAGGGACGGACAGCTTGACATGGCGGCGACGAGCAACCGACCGACCGACCGGACAGACGTATTGTACAAACAGTTACGGCCTGGCCTGCTGTGTTTTCACAACAACAACAAGAGCAACAGCAACTGCGAGAAACAAGAAAAAGGTAGATAAGATTACACTGTCTCAACCAAGTATGTGTACGTGTGTGTGTGTGCGTTACATTGCTCTTCGCCTTTAAAAAATAAAAAAAAATTGACTTGAACGTGTGGTCGTCGCTTAGGTTGGGCTGCTCCAAGCGGGTTGGGTTGGGGTAACGTAAGTGATCAGCAACGAGTCGCCGCCGCTGCTCGCTGATCGCTGATCGGCCGACCGCGGGCAACTGTAAAGAAGAAGAAAAAACCGGTAATGCATTTACTTGAAAAGAAGTCACCTTCATATAAAATTCAACTCACACGCCGAGCTCGCATACTCAGAAGTAAACATAAGAAGCGTAGTGCTAAAGTAGTTTTTTCTTGTTCAAAACAAAAAAAACAAAACAAAAAAATCTAAATAATATAAAAAGTCGAATTTAATAATTAATTCGAAACCAGTTTTAAACAGTTGAGCGTTTTTATACAAAAAAAAAAAACATTTTCGCGTTTAGAATTTTGTATCAAATCGATCGTAAAAAATGTATTATATATATGTATAAATAAACCCAGATTAGTGTATGGACGTCTAGAAAACAATAACAAGCTTAATCTATAGTGTTGATAAGTAACTAGGCAACAGCACTCAGCACTTCTAATTAATTGCTAAAACCTAATTATTCCATACCATATAAAATATGTTAATAGTCAGCACTAAATGTGTTTTCTTTACTATATTCCAAGTTGTTAAATCTTAATTGAAATATCAAATAAGCCATAAGTCAGTGGAATGAGTCCTTAAAACATTTAGCTTAGTATGTTTAATTAAGTCATTAAAAATGCAATCAAAATCATCACACTTAGGTGCCGTGACGGAGCTTGAGTCAGTATAGCTGATCAAACTCTTAAGTTTTGTATATAAACTATAATCAACCGTACAAAAACTTAAACTTAAAAGCAGCAAAATGTCTTTAAATTCTTTAGACTGGCTTTGACAGTGGTCAACAGTGGTTTTGTTGCTCTGCAAATTTCAGTAGTTTAACTTGGATTTGATGCACATTTTCGACCTATTTGAAGAACTTTTAAAGTTTTTGTTAAGAAGTCAGCTTGGAAATATTCATTTGTGACTTCTTTCCAACTGGGCATAAGGTGGCATTTACCGTGCACCTAAGCAAGCTCACTCTCATTGATATGCTCCCAACACGGCGTATGAGTCGGTCTTACCCCAACTTTTCCTGCAAAGAAAAGTAGCTCCGAGCTATTGCGAATGAACTCAGCGTTTCATTGAACTATATCTTAGATTCTCCTAAGATTAGGTTGAATGTAATAGCTGTGAGCTGTTTGGCCCAACTTAAGCGCCATATAGCATTCATCTATGCTAGTTTGTCAAGTAATCCTAGCGGGTCGGTGTAGTGTTGGACTTATGTTTAACCTAATCATTTAAATATCGTTTTCGCCGTATCTTCATAGTTCTCTTGATAATATGCAAAAAAATCTTTGTAAATTGATGACGACATCTTTACTCTGCCACCGCCTATATGGACAGCGGCTAAGTGAAATTCTGTTACAATTTGTAGAAAGAGGGATCTGGAATTGGTACATTACAGACTATCTTATCAAGTATGCTTTCGATCTTAATGTTTGTCAGTGGGTTTATAGGGTATTAAATAGTATCTTATACGAGAGTATTTCAAGGAACAAACTGTTGCTCTGCGGTAGTGATGTCTTGGGAGTATACACTCAGCGCTCTTTTCGCCTACACAAACCTAAGTTTAATTTAGGCCACGAAAAAATTCGAGTAGGGTTCACTTGCCTATGTTTTTTCTTTGTCAACCCGCACATCTCCCACGCATTTCCCTCACAACTTTCTTCTTCTTCTTACTTAATCTCCTACGACTATCTCGGCTAAGTAGTGTTGGTCTATACCAATCTTAAGCCTACTCCCCTAAACAGGGGTACTTGACTGATTTGTCACAAGCAGTTCGTTTATCTTTTGTTCATGTGCTTGAAAACTTTTGCACCACAGTGCATGTTTTTCTATAATTAGCGCACTTGAAATACCCATTAACTAAATTAAAAGCTAATTATACACATATTATTTAACTACAGTTTCCACAACTCATTAGTGATTGTCCAATAATTTTGTGAAATTGGTTCAAAGCTTAGTTACCTCTCTATCTCTTTCTGATATTTAAAACTTAAAAAATACTCGTTCGTCAAATATGAGCGCTTTTCATCATGACATTGTCACCAATTACATGGGACACCTTTATCTTATCTAGGCCGTTATTTAGTACACACAAACTGCTGAACAGATAAAAGTCCGTTCAGATTTCAACTGCTTTTACTCGTGTGCCCCTTTAATGAGGTCACAAAATGCGCAGCTAACTTGATTTCAGGGCTTAAAATAACGTCGGTAATTGTGTACACTGAGTGTTATAATTACAGTGAACTTAGTTATATCAACAATAACGACATGCATTGCACTCAAAACTGCTTATAACCATTTGAACAATAAGCTTGTAGGAAATCAAAATATTTGAGTATAAAACAACAACTACAACAACAGCTACAGCCAACACACTTCGTACACAAATGTCTAAAATGCCAAAAAGTTGTTCCAATACATAAACTTAAGTACCGGCACATGCTGCGTATGCGTAATTTGCTGCCAAAATAGAAGAATCTCAAATAACTTGACAAAAATTATATATTTAAGTGCTTAAACGAAGCTCAACGATCGCTTGGCGCACAATGGAACAATGATGTCATGATGCCAATAAAGTTTGTAGCTTACAAGCTGCTTAACTTGGGTTGCATTTGGCCAAAATGCGCGTAAAAACCGAGAGAGAGCGTTAGCTAGAACATATTGCAATTTACAGTCTAGCACACAGTCTGTCTTTGCTTTAAGGTTTTAATCGTTATTTTTTGCCCATTTATAATTTATAGCTATTTGATGATGGTCTTTAATTATTTAAAAGCTGTTAAATTGGGCGTGAAATTTCGTAGCCGCAACGTAGACCCAAGCAAAAATCGATCAATAGAGGAGGTCGCTTCTAGTATATAGTATGTAATGAGCTGATTTAAGCTTGTAGTTCATTTGTTGGCCGGCTTGATTTTCACACACCCACACACTAACACACACACACACACACACACACTCTTACACTGCACATAATGGCTTTTTATGTGTGACATTTGCCTTAACCCTGGCTCTAATCAATCAAGCCTGACTGTAAGCGATCTTGGCTATACGCTTTGTTTAGCATGCAAATCTCGTTGTCTGAGGAGCGTGTTGACGCGCAGCGCATTAATCACTCTCTGCAAGTGGTAAATTATATTCAGACATGGACGAGATTTTGCTTACATCGCACACTGGCAGCGCAGGACGAAATGCCTGCCAAAATTGGGATGCAAGTACTTTGTAAGAGCAAAAAATTCAAGAAACTTATTCAATGTGGTTGCTAACATCGATCAAAGTTCGGAAAAATAAGGTTCATTACTTTTAAGTTATGCTATATAAACGATTGTTATATTCTTGGTTGCTTTTAAAAAGCACATTAAATTTATACAAAAAATGAGAAAAAGTGATGATAGTCTTGTTTTTGCCAAATCTATAAAATATTCAGTGTGGTACCGATTACTTTGCAGTAACGCATCATTTTCAGTGGAAACTGAACGAAGTTTCACCTCGACACGTTGAGTTTTGGTAGGTAAAAATTGATTTGAAGTCAAAAATGTACTGAATACGTTAGAAAAAAACAACACATTAAAGTGTTTCTTCGTGGTTTCATATCTCCTCTTTGTAATCAGCTGCTATGAGAGCGTGTATTCTGTCTCTATAATTGGTGCATGTTTAGAAAAGACCACTAAATTTTAAGCATAAATTGGTTTGTTATTGAATCCTTTACATAATTTTTCCGTTTTTATTTGCAACAACCTTACTTCTTCGAAAGTTATGATTTTGGACTCAAAAGGGGTCATATGACCCCACTGTGCATCGCAGCTGCCATTTTGTCAAGGCTTGGCCATAACACTACAGGAATGCGATGCATGTCAACGCACCCTTTTTTCTTTGTGACGGTCTGCCCTGTGCACCATAGTAGTTCCCATTGTCACTTCATTAGTGAGCTTAAAATTTGTTTTTTTTTATACGTCGTGTGTGTGTTTCTTGGCTATATTCTTTCGAATAACTGCTTAATACTCTATAGATTTGCAAACATATTTGCCACGCCCTGCAGATGGGAAACATTCAGTAATGACGGTAATGTGGCGCCTTGTAGCTTGTGCATATGCAATAGAACTGAAAAACTATCGAAAGTGGCGCCATTCGATATTTTCGTTGGTTACAGGAAAACGAATCGATACTATTGCTAGAACTATCGGTTTTTTTCTCCTTCCTCCTTCCAAACCTACCTAGCAACTGAAAAATAGCAGAACTGATGCTGCCGGCATGTTGCTTTAAATGTTTCAAGCCAACGATAATACTATCGATAGTTTTTCAGCTCTCGCTGCTAATATAGTATTCAAAGCCAAATGTGCAACCTTTTCGTTCTACGACGCTGCTAGCACAGCATACGAAAGCCTAACACCATTCGAGCGTAATAATGCAGATCCGTCGGTCTTACCCTTAGAAGAGCCACAGACCTTCGGCATTAAAATTGATCCCTGTACCGAAAAAGCAACGAAATGGTGTGAACAAATACCAGTTTTATAGAAAACCAAGTGAACACAAATCTTGGTAACTTCCAACAGGGTATATTTAACTAAAGCGCTCACTTTCCTCTCTCAACTAAAGTAATTTTTTGACATTTTGAAAGGGCGAGCGAAAAGCCACAAGAGTCTGAAGTTCGCAACAAAACTGAGAGTAGTCTACGCAGCAAAGTCGAGCGTTGAACATGAGACTACAAAGTACACCGTGATTTCTAAGTTTCTCTATGTTTGTTTCTGTTTTTCTAACGACGACGCTAAAAATTGACTCCTTGCTTTGTGCTCTCTTAAAGAGCGACACTCTTGAAAGCGAGAGCAACCTTTCTTTTCAGTGAATTGCTTGAATGCATTTGTAGAAAGCATGTGTTTCAGACTTCCAATCAAATGAACTAGCAATTTGCTCAAAATTGCATATTAAAAAACTTTAAGCTGCATATTAGTATCACAAAGTGCACTAGCATTTATATTTTGGGCGTTGTAATGCAATATGTTATTAGTACAATGCATTTGTTAGGGTTCTAAAGTGCAACTTTCACTAACCGAGCGGAAAATTAGTCTACAAAAACAACAAACACAATGAAGTGCAATAAAATGTCACGGCTTGTCTCTATACAGTAGACATAACAACACGAAAAGGCCATAAAAATTGTTAACAACTTCTGAATGCAGTTGCAACAGCTAAACATCTGTATTATAGAAAAAAGTGTCATAATAGGGAACTATATGCTCTATGATTAAACATTTAAGTTGCAACAAGACCGAAATATACCAATAAACATGTGCACTAAGCATGCATTTAATACTAGCTTCAAAGCGAGAGTTTTTTGTTGACCCAAAAGTCGTTAAAGCCGTAACTCAGTTTAATGTTAAGCCGATTTCACGAGCCAAATAAATAGCTGGTTTTTTATTTATTTTTACTGAACATTTTTGTTTTAAGCTAACGAAATGCAGCCCATTTAAGTGACGCTGACGTCACGAAGACGGCGTCGCGTCAGCCAACGGCATTGCAGTGTTTGGCATCAGGCCCCTCTGCAAGCCGAAGAACAGGGCTTAAACTACATTCACCTTCGGGCCTGGTTACGCATACGCATATGTGAAATGTGGCCGTTGTCTGCTTTTAGCCAGAGTTTAATGGTTGGCTTTGATGCTGTTGTTGTTTTTGTTGTTTTTGTTGGCCATCGGCGTACAAATGCGTGCAAGGCTGTCTGCATGGGCAATTTTTTATATTTTTTTTCCTTAATTAATTCAATGAATGTACAATGAACCCTCGACTCGAGATCGTTCTGGGGCTGCCTTAGTTTTGCAATTGTTGCAAAGCCTTCGTTTTATTTCACGGACAATTATCTTGGCCAAATACCTGGCAATGTTTGTCATTGGTTATGGCTGAAATTACCTGCGTCTTGAGAAATGTTGACAAAGACTTAAGGCATATATATGCATACTGTAAGCCATTTTTAAAGTTTACTTTTGTCGTCGAGTAAAGTCTGTGTAAACCTTATGTTGACTTGTGTAAATAAATGTTATTGCAATGACTCTAAATCCTATATTATCGAAGATGAGTTGCGTTTGCGAGTTTAGCTTATGGAAAATCCATCAAAAGATTTGGACTGACGTATTTGACACCCTTATGCTATTAAGCAACGATTTGTAGGCAGTGTAGTCAATAGCCTAGGCTCTCGATCAGGGATCGGCATCAGCAATAGCTGCAATAGTATTTTTGTATCATTAGAGAAAAGTTGTCAATGTGTTGAATAATTCCAGGTATTCTCAGCTACCATTTGCTGCTGTCGTTGCCGTATTATGCTCTAGATAAATAGGTATAAAAACCTAATAGAGCCAATAGTCACTCTTTTTTGCAGTACCTTAGTATCTATATAGATGAACTAACGACTTCTGTTAGTGATGTTTTAACTTACGAACAACTTGACCCAGCATGTTAATCTGATTTAAGGACAATAGCTCAAAGCTATCTTTGCATAAAAAACACTTCATTGAGTGTAGATTATCCCACTTGGTGCATATGGTATATTCATTGTACTTTTTACATTAGATTGCCGCATGGACAGCATTTGACGGATGAAGAGCTTAAAACCATTCGTATTTTTCTTAAAAGCACTGAAAATTATCGCGAATTTAAACGCAGCTGTAGACCGAATAATATAGTGATGAACGAAGCTAAATTCAGAGACTCGCCACTCATACCTAGGAGATCCGTCCACCATATGTTAGTACCGAACAAAAACGTTACACATGCTTTCCAGGAATCAGTGCCAAAGCTACTTCAGCGCCAAGTGGGATCTTTCTGAACACCAATTTTAAACTAAGTTGTTCCACAAAGTAATTCTAATTTCTACTGAAAAGAAGTTTGATATGGTGTGTCCAGCGCTTAGCACGATTCTCAACCCGATTGCGGACATGTGTGACATTCAGGAAAAGCTAAAAAAAATGTACCAACATTTTGACCCCATTAGACATCCAAAAGATGCCTTGACTGCAGAGTGGGCTAAAATATGCAACGTAAACTTGTAATGTTACGAGGTTAAAACTTACTCACTTACCTATTAGGATACGAGGTTTTATAAAAACGATATACTAAGTAACTTCATGTTCTCTTCTTTTTACGAAAATGGCACACTTCCTTTCAATTAACATTCACAAAGGAAGTAAAATGCTTGCTATCAGGATTATACGATAAATCTAGATTTTTGGCGAAAATATTCAAGTCAATAGGACTTTACCAGGTTTGTGCCCAGGGTTTGCGATGCACCGCATAAAGCCCTCCTCCCAAAGAATGACGTTATAAGGCGCTGTAACCCTTAACGGGTTGTTATGGCCAGTCTAGAAGACTGAAGACCAAGCAAGCTCATGCGACTTTTCGTCGCATCGTGTGAAGATGCGGTAAGATTGAGAGTCAGTTGTTTTGCTCCCATCCTGAGTGACTTTCGTTATAATAGAACACGTTCCATTAACGAACGAGTTTAGTGCTGTAAGATGCGAAACAGTATTATGTTGTACCTTACAGTTTGATGCTGCAAGTGGGACTCCCGGCTCCAAATACTTCGTAGGCGCATCTTTTGCTTCAACACTCTTTACTTCCATGTCCACAATTTTGCAAAGTTTAACTATCATCTTGCTTAATTTTGTGTATTATCTAATTTGACTTCATAACACTTTTTTGTAAAAAGCTAAAATCAGTGAGCTGTCAAATAACTTATTTGCATTGTTTACATACCCTATTAAGAGTAGTTACCTAATTACTTAGCTCCTACTGGGGGGAACACCCTTGTCTTCTACACAGACGATTCTAAAACGTAAGATGGGACTGGTGCTTCTTGGTATCTTGATGGAAATTTAAGCTACTCATTAGCGACAGATACATTTCTGTCGCAATTCTGAATGCCGCGACCTGGATCCATGAAAGTAAGCTGCTTGGAGTAACTGTAGGGATCTGTAGTGAAAGTCAAGCTGAGCTTAGGTTAGGGGAATCCCCGCACAACTTCGATCATGGTTAGTGAAAGTAAGACCAGACTCCATATGATTTCACGTCATAACATAACGTCAGCTTATACTGTAACACAGGGGTGTCCAATAGCTCTGCATCCTAGCCAATAGAGCCTAAGCCGATCATACCGCTCAGCACAGCAGAATTAATTGGACGTACAGCAGTCCATAGAGACAAAATCTGTAAGGAACGCTGGAAACCCAACTCTAAATGCCGCGTAACAAAACACTTTGTGAAAGAACCCAATCCGAGGGCCTACAGATATTTTCTTCGTCAGAAGAGGAAAGCTTTTATTTTATTGCCTTTTCTTTCATCAGTAAGTTAATAAGATTTTTAGATTTTCTTACGAGAAAGTGGATTTTAGTGTGAAATGTGCTTCAATGTGACATAAAAACCGCTTGGCTGCCGCCGCCTCATTTGCGGCAGCCCTTAGCAATTGCTTATAAGTTTCGTCGTAAAGCGTGCGATTTCGGCCCGCGCATGCTATAGCTCGCCCATAAAACGATCCACCCCCACTATTAAAAATCGTGAAAACTTAAGTGCAACGTAAGGCGTGCCTCTAGACAGCCCACAAAGTAATACGAAGTTTAAATTATAGCGCCCAAACTTGGCGATAATGCTTGCAATTAGAATGCAAAAGTTAGTGCCTTTTGAGTGGAGTAATTTCGTGGCTGTGCTTTAGTGTTCATAAATATTACTCGCATTAAGCGTTTTGACAATTTAATGAAAACCTTTCATTCTGATAAAAAGCTACGTGCTGTACGACGGCTCGATTATTGGCACATTGCTTTGTTTTTGTAGGGTACTTAGCAGTGGCACAAAGTTGTCACTGGCTAGAAACAAGGGTATCTATAGAGTGCAAAGTTAAGCCCGTTGACTAATGCGTCATTATTGGCAATACTTGTGAAAACAAAAAAAGTCACACTCGAGTGTGGAAAAATCAGGTTTCAGCAACAAAGAAATGCATTTTCATTTGCATAAACTAACGAATTGTGTGACATTTAGCTTTGTCGGCACAACAAACATAATGTTGAGTTATCTATGTGTCTACAACAATGCGAAACAATCTGCACTTGAGCTTATAAGAGTTCCAAGTGCTTGCTAATGAACCGCCCCCGCTGACAAGTTGGCAGTCCCCACAGACTGCAAGCCGGTTTTCTGTCCGTGGGCTGTAGGCTTAAAATCGGACTTGAGCTTGATTGCACTTAAGCGCTTAATTTACGCTGCGTTTCCTGTAAATAATCGATATTTTTATATTTATTTTAAATTAAGCAAAAACGCAAGTTTATTCTGGTTCACTTCATATGGCAATGTGCACATATTGAATAATAATAATAAACATGAACGCGGGCCGTTGGCTTTACAGATTTACGTTACGTTACGTTACGTTACGTTACACTACGTTACGTTAAGCCAAGGAAGCGTACATAAATTTTGCATTAAACTTTCGGAATTTCTGTACAAATTGCCCTTAAGCGCACGAAATCAATTTACGATACACTCCAGACAACGACAAAGACCCAAGACATGAGCTTAATACGCTGAGTATCGAGTACTGGGTACCCCTTCTACCTGCAGATAACAAAAAAAATGCACTTTATCAGCACAAATACTAGCAGAAAACGCTGGACAATCGAAATTGTAAGCTCGATTAATCACATATGTGTCGTGCTCTCTAAGCAGCACGGGATCAATCTACGATAAGGCGGCAGTGCCTTACCCTACGCCCCGCTACCCCTGACCTAAGCACTGTCTGGCATTAAAGTGGTGTCAGCAGTGCTGTCCAGTACAGTAGGTTTCGGAATGCTCAAACTCTAGTAGTATAAAATTTCAGTGGCTCCACAAAGCTGCGCAGACAGACGGCATTAACCCACTCACACACACACACACACACACACTGAGAGCCACGGGTGTGCCAGCTGTTGTTTGGCCAGAGAATAAACACATTTCAACCAATTTCAACAAATTTCCAATTCATTTGCACATTTCTGTAAGTTTTCACCTCTTTCGCTTGAAAACAATCAAACTGGATATTCATTGATCATGACAAATGACTGGCATATAAGCTGTACAAAAAATGTTTTAAAAGCAAAATGCTGCAATGTAATCTTTTGACAAATGTGGTAAGCATCCATTTCTCTGGCGACCCCAAAGGGTCTGACGCCGGAGAAAGGGTATACACAAGCTAACAAAAGTGATTTGCAATGCAAAACATGCATCAACAAGAGACCGTAATCGAGTTTATGAAAATGCGTGCAGCTTAAACAGGGTGATACACTTCGATCTGGAAAAAGTGTAGCGCTGTTAATGGACAGTTTCAGTGATGTATTTCAAGTATGCTCATTGTGAGTGTCTCTTCAATTTTGACAGTGTCATCTTACATTTTGGGTGAATTAGCGAAAAACTGCATCTAGATGACGATCGACTATCGATAGTGTCAGTTTGCAGCTTAAGTTCACTTTTCCATGAATATGTATCGATAATCCACTGCCAACTTGCTACACTCATAAAATTTAGTTACACATTTAGCCGCAAGAAATTTATGATAAAATTATATAGAAAAAGGCATTTTGTCGATATTTTTAGAAATAATAATCATACCTTTTCTAAAATCGATTTGGTTTTGTCGATTTCAACTTACAATTCATACAGTCATTTCTACAATCCGCAATTAGGTTTTTCTTTTTATTTTATTTTTTTTTTTAAATGTTAAGGGAAAATGGTCAAAACCAAACTGTAGACAAATTAAATTGCAAACCAAAATTGCAATTTATTTAAAAAATGTTTTTTACTTGTCAGAAAACTGATAAATCTTCTAAGTTTTTCATAAATGAAGATCAAATCTTCAAAACGAAATTGATCTTAACTTAATATTCTAAAATCATAAAAAGAAAATTGGTTTAAGTGACCAGTGAACAAGGCAGTAACAGTAATGGGAAATCTAGAGAAGGCGCAATCCTTGATTTTTCAATAATAGCATTTTAAAGTGTTTCGACAGGGTAGCTAGTCGCCCAACACCACCTTGGAACCCCAAACGATCACATATTTTACAACTTTAGCTGTTTTTGATGTCAGCTCGTCAACTATTGTCATATGAATTCGTGCGTGCAGTGATGGATCTATGCCTTGACTTCAGTCACTATTCAGTCGACTAAACCGTCTTGCCACTCACTTCTCTATCGGCGATAAGAACATGTAAAGTCGCCGTAGTAAGTGGAGTCTGGCTGTTTCAAAATTTCGTTGATATAAAGTATTTTCGATAGATTTCCAACTTATTCCCAGAAATTTCTGACGCAACAGACGATTGCTGTTGGGTTCAATTTATCTACTATGCAATAATTGCTGTTGCCATGAAATTCGCTTGAAAGCGATTTCTAGCGCAACATTGAAGCACACAATTCGTTGCAAACTATCCGAAAACTGTGCCTTGGTTTCAATTTGCTGAGCTTAAAATGCATAATGCCCTCTACTTCGAAATTCAGATGACCCAAATTAGAGAGCTGGAGAAAAGCTTATATTTCCACAAAAGCTAAGCGTATTTGTTTGTACTTCTAAGTACTTTTTTGTGCTCTTTACTTTTCCCAACGTTTTTGTTTTTTCTTTTATGTAAAATGAAATGTTTTTACCAAGAATCATTTCCAAACTCAAAAAGTCATATGTCCAAAGCCAACTAACAGCCTGGTACGGACTTTGACAGCAGCTGCTCTAAACGTTGCCGCTCCAAGTCGCAATTTTCAGCCAAAAACCAGTCTGACCATCTTTTTTTTTAGCCACTTTGTTACTGTTGTTGTAGCAGTATTTGTTGTTGTTGTAGCTGTTATTATACCCCCTTCCCTACTTTGCGTGTGTGGTCAAATGTCGGCATTTTATTTTATGTGTACGCCTTAAGCAATTTTTTCCATTGTACAGGCGGTTTTTATTTGCAAAAAAAATAAAAGTATATTTTTTGCACTAAAATTAACGTTGCAGAATTTATGTATGCAGTATAAAGAGTGATTAAAATTTTGTGTTTTTACGAGCAGCGAAGCGCTCGACCTGAACTTGGCAGCAGAGGCTTCGGCGGCCAAGTGTTGCTCGGAAGTGTTGAACTTTGAGTCCGAAATTTGAGACAGCTTACAGCTGGAATAATAGTTGCTACCACAGCTGCAGCATGTAGGGTTTACTTTTGGGTTTTTTCTGTTAGCTTACAGTTATAAGACGCTTAAGCGCTGTTGACAGCCTGTCTGCATTGTTTGTTAAACATGAAAATCAGCTGCCAATGTTGCCAATGTGACTTAAAAATAAAATATCATAAACAATATCACGCTGTCTGATGTTGCTAATGAACTGTCAATATTAGGAGATTAAGTCGTGATCGAACTGCGCACTAACTGGAAAACCGAAACGTGTCGTCAGCCCAATGAAGTGTATATAAGTTGGAACATCGCACGGCGCGTTAATCTGCGGCACATGGCACAGGATGCAGCAACACATTGCGAAATCACTTCCGTTTTAGTGCCTGCAGCAGCGTTATCGATTTCCAGAAAAAAAAACAACCAAAAAAACCCAGCAACAGTTAAGACTGAGTCCTGCAGCTATTGTTATTAGGTACCTTAAATAGGTTCCTTGCACAGGCACTTCCTGTTTACCGTTCACGCACACATACACAAACACACAAAACCCAAAACAGCACAGACCATTTATGTATGGCCAGACTACAATCTCGTCGCGACGTCTCTATCAAGGCTCCGTCTTATAAATACAGTTTGTTCGAGCATGTGTCAAATTTGAAATCTTAAGCCCGAGTCAAGGCGAAACTACCTGAAACGCTGTCTATGATCATTAAACGGTCATTAGTCTCGCTGCCATTTCATTGCTTCGCCGACGACCTTGTGACGCATGCGCAAATCACTCCATGTGTTTTTGCTCTCTTCTGTGACAGTATTTGGAAGCGTCTCTTTGCCACTCGCTCAGCTATGCAGTGAAAAACTTTCGACAAGTTTCAGCGTGTCTAACGGCACACCCAAGTTAACAGTTTTCCAGCAGCAACTGTACTGCGCCCATGTTATTCTTTGGCATAACTGTCATTGGATGCTCCAAATGCAGACAGTTGAACAGCCGTATTGATATTTTTTGGTTTTTTTTTTTTTTTGGTAATATGAAACTTTTAGATCAAAAAATGTATCTAATGCGACTGCGGGTGCCCCCCTAATGTGGAATGGCTATCAATCGAACGATCGTACGATCAATGTGCATAAATAAACAAAATTTAAACGGAAAGGGTACACATTATGTATTGTACCTTTTGTATGCCGCCACAGCCATATGATACTTTTTTCAAATTAACAGCATTTTGTTCAAACCCATATTTCGGGTAACTCTGACTAAACGGTTTGCTATGCCATGACATGATCGATGGGCTGACCAGCCAATTTAATGGCGTTGTGGCGTTTATAAATATCGATATTTTATTACACTTGTTAGGGAAGACATTTCCGAATACTCTTTATAATATATGCGCTTTCATATCACTTAAGTCAAGAGCGTTTATTTTAATTATATGCGCAACACAAAAATACACTTCGTGCTATATGATTTCTTATACTCAATTGCACTCAAAAAAAAAATAGGTACATTTTCACTTTCGGTTAAGAAAATCGCAGTTTTTCGTATTTTATATACCAAATTTGACACAAAAATATACTAAAACTTTTTGAACTTTTATAATTTTCTAAAAATCAACTCCTCTTTTGTGTACCATTCGAATACTCCAGCACGCAACTTTTATTTGAGATGGCTCAACAGTTCGTGATCAGCCTGATGTAGGTTCGTAGACAACGGGACATTGAAGATAACAGTATAGCTTCTGAGCTTGTCAGACAAGGTAACACTCTTCCCCTCCTTCCTTAGAGTTGTCTACCAGTAAGCTTCAAATACGTGAATTCTTCAACCAAAAAGCCAAAACCGCTCACCTAAGTCAGTTTTCGAAATTGTTAAAGGACCTTGCAGGCCAGATCACACTTCCGCAACGATAAATAAAGCGAGTTTCACAGAACCCTTGTCATTTGTCGACTAATAGGTGTGTCTTATACATTGATAGCTCTTGATATGTGCTTTGGAGAGTGTCTCTCCGTAGATTTTTCACACTTTTACAGACATTCTTGACACATTGACGGATTACATTTAGGCTCAAATTCGCCCAATATAATCTAATATAGCGCATAAAGCTGATTGTGTCGCGAATTAGCCCTTCTTGTTGATACAACAACATCTTTTAAACTGGTTTTTTCACAATATAGTCCTTTATCGTTGTAAGATATCGCATAGAATTGAAGGTAAACGCGCTTTCTTTCTCATTTTCGAAAAAAAAGAGTGTCCGATGATGCCTTTTGAGCTGGACTGTAAGCATAAAAAATAGGTAAATTCTAAAAAAATGTTTGACTAACTCGTTTATTGCTGTGAAACATTGAATGGCACGCCTTTGATGTAAAACCGAATCACAGGCCACCTACATACCGTGATGGAGCACGAGCTGTCGCTTGCATAAACACCAGCTATATGGCGCAATTTAAAAATTAATCAAATGTTTCTATCATAAATTCTTCCAAAAACCTTAAATTTCGATGTTTTATAGTGGCCAAGCGTGCCTTGATGGCAAAAGTTTTTATTTCCTGTAACAAAAGCCTTTAACCCATATATCGATATGCATCATTGGTTTCAAAAACTTGCTCGATACAGTTTTTGCATTTTCAGCACTTTTATACTTTAAGGAAATTTTTATGAACGTTTTTTTACTTTTGTAAGGCGATTTGCATTTCTGCTTGATTTTCAATATTTTTCAACATTTTTTTTTTTGAGTGTACTCAAATGTGACCACAGTGTTGTTTTTGTGCCTAATCCCACTAAAACCACAAAGTGTACTTGATCTAAAATCGATCTACTTGCTGACAGCTAATCGTACATTGTTGACTAGCAAAAATTTCTATAAATTTCTCAAATCAGCGAATCGGGCGCCTGTCTATACATATATGATGATGAATTGTTTGAATCATGATTTCCGACTGAAAACTGATTTGCATACAAGTACAAGTATGGGCAGTACCGGTTTTATTTTCTAAACTTGAACACGCATACACACAAAACCAGCAACGCTACAATGACAACTGGAATTAATTATGGTAGCAACTCTACGGTGTTTGCTGTATTGTTGTTTGTTGCATGCTGTTGTTGTTTTTGTCCCGTCGCATTTAAACTAAGTCAAGCGTTAACTTGGCAAAAATAGCGCAGTCGTCGGCATAAAGTTCAACAAATCTTCGTGACTCGACAAATGCTAGACGACGGGCTCTACATAGATGTTAGCTGCATGGAGACCTAAAAACCTAAACACGTTTAAAGCCAGGCCAAAAGCGCAGTTTTTTCTTCCAACAAAACCCCAAGAGCTTAGCTGTATATCTTCAATACAAGCTTGTAGATACATATGTATCTGTATCTGTAGATGTATCTGTGCATGTCTGTCGGCTTATGGTATTGAAATCGTAGCCAATCGGCCGTTGAATGCATTCGACTTGACACCCACGCAAATCGACGTAGACAAAACGCGCCTAGGTAAGAGCAAAAGCGATTTCATGGATAAACGATAAGTGAGCACACTCTCATAGATACACACACACACACACATGTGTGTAATGAAATTGTCATATATGGCTTTATATCTAAAGATATATTCTTTATATGTATTGAATGAAATAAGTGCAAGTTGTTGTCTTTGTGGGTAAACCAAGTAAAATAACTGCGCATTTGCATGAGTCTGTCCGTCCGTTCGTCTGTATGTCTGCTCAGTGTATCGCGTTATAGCTATCTCTTTTACTTGTACTAGATATTTCAAGCAGTACCTCAACGCCCTCATTCTGGCACATAAAACCTTAAAGCTTTTTACAGTTAATCACAATGCTGGGTCTTCGAATATGTATGTTTGCATGTATTTACTTTGCCATAAAAATAATCCAAACAGTGGCGAGTTCCATTAGGAATCATCTCATACATGTGTACATACCGTATTATATACATATGTATTTACTTTATGTCTGGGAGTGCCCAAACTCTGGCTTAGCTGCCGGTTTTCGTTTATAAATATGCCTGATTTTTGATGCGCGTTATCTAAACATATATGAAAAAACACCATGGGAATATTTATTGACGGAACCCTCGAGACGTCTAATGTATATTCTTAAAAGACACACAGTGCGATGGTATTGTATAAACAAATAGACTAAAAGTATTTAATCTAAATTGCTGTGGCTCAAATTATATGAATTTTGTTTACCCGACCTTCAAAACTTGCTTATCAGCGCAAAATAAAGTTTTCAAGAACTTGTAATCCTAGCAGCAGAGGCTTATATTGTAGACTACATACCAATTGAGACCATGCAGTGCAACTTGAGATATAATTCAGGGCTGCAAAAAAAATTTTGATTGAAAGAACTTATATTTAATAGATCACCTGTTTACCTTACTAGGTTCCCCGCTCTTAATGAATTTCCTTCGACAGTTTCGATTACTTTCACCAAGACTTCGAGGATTATATTTACTTGCTGTTTAACACACAAACTCGTAAACTCAACTTGAAAAAAATGAAATTCGCTTAAATTACTGTGTTATGGAACAAAAAAACAACAACAGCAACACCACTAAAAAAGAACTACAACAAACAACCATAAGCACTGCCAAAGTATTTATCCATTTAACAGCATGCATATCATTCACACCGACTTCAGCCCTTCAGCTTCAGCGTGACACTCGTGGGTTTGCAACACAACTATCGCATAATCTGCCAACAGTAAATGCTGCGAAATAAGGCAAGTTAGATGGCAATGTCCTAGATAAGTGTCACATGCCCTGGTTACTTTTTGTTTGCAATAGTTGGAAGATAGTCCGTTATGCGTGCATTGTCATGAGGTCAAGAGGAGAGTTGAGGATAGGCGATTGATGGATCCGCTATGAGTCTACTGAGCTGCATTGTAAACGCTGCACTCTTCTTGCGATAGTTACCAGGTAGTCCGTTTTGTGAAAATTTACATCCGGATACCTAAATTAAGTAAAACATATAAAGATCCGATTTATAGTATTATCACAAAGTGTACCACAAAGATATATGTTACGTTTGCAAAACTCTAGTACATCATTTTCTTTTGAATGTTTAACTTGTTTCTTCTTCTTATGGCCAGCATAAGGACCCGTTACCGGGTTACGTAGGAGAGCATTTCTCCAATGCTCACCTTTCACCTGCTCCAATCGGTGGCGCCAAAGGATGTTAGTGTGCTCTCTACCTGTTCCTTCGTTGCCTTCCTTTAACAGCCGCATTAAAGACCTTTCCCGCAGTAGCTTCATCATCAATACGCACATGACCTAGCCTGCTCCTGAATATTAATTTGCTTAACTACATATGTCATTGTCGTCATAGAGCTTATAGAGCGGCCAAAAATCTTATGAAGTACTTTCCGATCAAACACACCAAGGGCATTTTCATCTGACTGCGTCATCATCCATGCTTCAGCGCCATAAAGCAAAACGGAAAGGCTGAGGGTCCTATAAAGTGTTAGATTCGTCTGGCGGGAGTGCTCTCTACTACCCTTATGATTTCTTTTTCAATCACTGGCCTAAGAACGAGATGTAGATTAGATTAGTGGTGGTTGCGAAGGCTCATCAGAATAGGTTGAGCCATCCCTAGCACTCCCCATTCCCCATAGAGCAAGTTGAAGGGGAGATTGGACAGTTCAAATGATAGAAAGAGTATCGCAAAACTTTTCCTACAATCAGAATTATTAAGAACTTTGAGACAAACCTATTTCGAAACTTAATGATATTAATGATCCGTGTTGTGGTGTCGTCCTCTTACTGAATCATTATATCAAGGAAGTCCGAAATCGGTTACTATGCCTCAAAATTGAAATGCTATGCACGTAGTAAAAGTGCTTGGGTTCATGTAACATACCGTTATTTAGATATCAACTTTATTTTCAAAGTATTTAAAAATCTGTATTGCCTAAATGTTTCGTTTGTTTGGTAGGCATACACCTTAGTCGATTGCAATATCTTGTGAAGATGTCCATAGGTTCCAGATACACTTGGTCTCTGCAAATACAGAACTTTGAAAAATAGATACTCTGCTTTGTTGTCGACGATGATGCTTGGCTCGGCGTATCCACTATTTTTTCGCGTTTGGATTAATGAAGCGTGTTCTCTGTAATTTCAGGTAATTTATTTAAAGGCAGTTTGTCTTTAAATGGAGGCTAGTGTAATAAAAGTTTGGCATATTGAATATGTGTTCTACATGTTTCAGTAAAATGAAAAAAAGGTGGTCACACCTCAATATGAACTAGGTCGATTGAATAGTTTTAGTGACATTATTTGACTTTTATTTTTAGGCTCATGTGTTAACCCACTAGCTTTCACACATGACATAGCCTCTACTATACCCCTTGTATCTGTTCGAATCCGGATACTTATTAATGATTTCATAGAATCATGCAACGGAGTTGAGAAACTATCAAAACCATTGTACCTAATTACTTACTTACTTAAGTGACCATAACAACCCGTTACCGGGTTACGGCCTGATGTAAAGCTCTCCTCCAGGCGTCTCTTATTTGCGCAAGCCTTTTCCAATTCGTAAAATTAACTGCTTGCATTAAAATTGCTCCGAAGCAGTCTTTTAGCATAGGGTTTCCGAGAATTTGTGAGAATTCAAACGTCAGAGAATCGTGAATTTTTCACAATGAAAAGTTACCTATGACTTTTGTTGGCAATCAAAACAATCACGTCGCTTTATTTTTTCATTGATTGAAATAGAAGCCAACAAACAAATTCTATAGAAAATAGTGAGAAAATAAAAGATTACTTGACATTAAATAAGCAGTATTCAAATTTTATTAGAGATAAAATATAAATATTTTGGGCACGTTTGATACGTGATGAATCGTAAATATTATAGAGCATAAGCAAATTGTTTGTACACTCGGTCTTAGTAAGTATACCACCAATTATTCACACGTTTCCGCTCCCGGCGTTATGTTTGGCTATTAATGCGTTTAATTTAGGGCTTATTTTGCGGGGTTCCGAGAGCAAGTGCCGTTACGCTCGCTTACCCAGCGAGAATGCGGGCGGCGGACGCCAAGATACAGCTGTTCAGCCACAAGCCCAGACATATAGTATGTGTGTGTATCTTAAAGATATTATCGGTTATGCATTTATTCATATTTACATTTAATTGGGTGGCCTGTCAAACGGATCATTGACGCAGATCCCACTGGCGCTGAAAGTGTGGGTGTGCCGGCAGCTCAGACGCCTTCATTGTATGTGTTCCCATGTGGCGAACCGTGAATCGCGTATCGCGAATCGAAACCTAATGACAGTTTGTATTTGCATTGGCATTCGCAAAGCGGGCTCAGACCCAACTGACAATTGCTGGCTGGGTGAGGGGACGCGCTGTACAAAGTTTACCAGCATGTATCTTATGCAAATAGCCGTTGTAAAAACGATTTGAAACCAGCAGTTTTGTATTTAAAACATATTATTAGCTTGGTTTTCAAATAAATCACACTTACGTATGCAACTCAAAAGAAGTGGGCAGTGAATTTGGAGTCATCCGAGTCATACATACGTAAAAAGAAAACTTTCAATTTAAATATCGCTGAGTAATATTTTCAAAATAGACGTAGAATCATGGCTTGTTTATAACAAGCAAAACAGCAAACAGCAAGCAATTGTCATAAACTGATAAGCAAACATTTCCAGCAAACTCAATGTGAAATTTAATGAAATAACCAATATATATATATATATAGTACTTAAATGCCAAACTCCGGATACATGAAAAGTTCCCCCCATTAACGTTCAGCTGCAATTGTGTGTGTCGTTGAAATTAGCATTTTCATTTATAACTCAATGGTGTCAACTCTTTAGTTGCGCCATGTGCTAAATGCTAGTGACAACAAAAGCATTACATTTATGAAAAATCGACGAAGTACGTCAGTATTCAGCAGCTATAAGCTGCTTGGCTAAATGATATCATAGATCTGAGATTTCAGCTGAACTATGAGCAAATCCGCAACGCGTTAGACCATGAATCCAACAGATGCTTCCAAATACGCGTTATGTATACGTTGTATCTTTACTTAGAATAACACATTTGTCGGTTATCTTTAATTCAATAAAGGTTTTGCTTGCTATCTACGTTGCTTTTGCGATAAGATATGCGACACAGTGTGGCTATTGTTGGAAAAGCATGTTAAGCTTAAAATGTATTCATTGGACCCAAGCTACATTAGAACTTCAGTAACGGAAATGCATTCAATGTTAAATATATATTTCAACTGAGACATAAATGTACAGCTTAAAACAGTTTTGTAGTTTGTATATCGTACGAGTGCAACATTCCATGAGGAGCACAATAAGTAAACTTTTAAATGTTATGTAGTCGAAAATGTTAACTAAACAACAATTTAACAAAAGCCACATTAAACTAGCATAAATGTGCAGAATCCCCTTTTTGAATATAAGCTCAACTTTGTGTATACTTAACAAGGTAACGTCATCGTTGCGACGTCAGCAGCGCAGTTTCTTAGTTTTTCATTCTCTTGCGAATTTCAATGAGAGAAGTTGTGTGACGCGCATGTGTTTATGTTTACAACTGTATGTGTGTATATGTAAATTTTAAGCAACGAGAGCCTTTCACAAAGTTTTAAGAAAGTTCGCTCAGTTCGACGTTACCTTGTTAAGTATACATTGCATGCACTAGATGTAAGTGAGATAAGCTTTTAGATTCACATATTTAAGCCAATTCAAACTTTGTGATAGTTTACATCGCATGTAACTGAGGACAACGAGCAGATGTTAAATTGTAACATATGTTACCAAAAAGAAGCTATGTTATTGTGCTTAGCATTACTGCTTTTCGCTGTTATCAATTTGATTAACTTACGCCGGATTTCCACGCTCTTGGCGTAATAAATCTATCAGTTCCGTTTCCTGTTTTCGCTTAACCAGGGTCTTCGCGAGTTGCGACCTTTTTTGCACATTATAAACTCTCAAGCGAACTTTGCACTGTTCTACTTTGTTATTATTATTGCCGCGTAGTAAAAACCACAACAAAACGCCCATAAATAATTTAATATGCTATTTTAAGATAATCTTATATTATACCCTTGATTACCATTAACTTATATATATATATTTTTTTTCGAACTTTCAGTCCGCCTTATTTCAGCATGGGTTGCCAGTCCAGACTGGTGTTGTTGCTGTTCGTCTGTCTGGCAGTTTTGCATGCCAGTCAGAGCAGCACGCCGCAGCCGGCGCTTAAATATGAACACGATGATTTGATTAACAATGAGCTGGACTCTAGCGAGGAGCTGCCAAAGAGCGGTACTAAAATTTCGACGCCTAAGATAAAAGAGCTGCCCCTTGACGTTACCACTACAAAGAGCACTAAAAATGTGCAGTCTTCCACCTCGACACAGCATCCTGTGAGCGATGAGACGCTGCAGGATTTGCTAGAGGCTTCCAAGCATAATGTTGCGCTGGCCGAGGATCCGCGTTTCAATAAAATGCTGCCGGATAGTCTGAAATCGAAAAATGTGACCAATAGCAAGAATGGCACCAGTGATGCCAACTTGGATTATGCTTATTACGATTACGATGATGATTATGACTATAATGAGGACGATAATGAAGAGACGACTAGTGCAAGGCCGAAGAAGCCAAAGACCACCACAACGGCTGCACCACAGCTCAAGCCCATTGAGAAAGAGGCTGTCACTAAGCCCAAGGTAAGTGTTACCTAAATGATATTTGGTACTCCTGTTATACCTACACTTCATGATGCTGCAGGCCAAGATCATCAAAACTGTCAGCACTAAGGAAAACGAAAACAAAATTGACAACAATTCCAACTATGGTGAATATTATGATGATGATGACGATGATGAGGACGAGGACGAAGATGATGCGGACCTCAACTTGACCGATGAGGAGGAAGTGGTGTTTAGTGAAAATGTGCCCTGCGCCAGATATTGTGTGTGCTCACGTAATATTAACAGCTTCTTGGTTGCCACTTGCAGCAGGTAAGTCATGCCATATAATCTCTAAAATGTTGGCTTACTAATTGCTTTATATGCAGACTCGACCCTGGTACACAGAAGTTTGGCTCTGATATCACAGACTTGGTTGTTACCAATGTGGGCCCCAAGTACCCCATACTTCTGGGTCCTAAGTTCTTCCAAAAGCTGGGATTAAAGTATGTGGCATCCATTAAGATTGCCAATTGCACTATTGAGTACTTGCATCCAGAAGCTTTTCATGGCTTGGAAGAGCTGTACTCCGTTAACCTCACAAATGTGGGACTGGCCATTATCAGTCCTGATGCTTTTATTCAAAACAAGAAGCTGCGCATGCTCACCATCTCTGGCAATGATCTCAGCGTCATGTCTACTATAACCTATTTATTGAAGGTTGGTATTTAAAACAAAATTGTTTTTTAGCTCAATCTTAACAAACTTTCACTCAGTCTCCCAGCATTGAGGAACTCGACTTTTCGCGCAATAATCTTATGGAGCTGAATCCCAACGCTTTCTCACATCTGCCAAATATCGTCTATATAAATCTGGCACAGAACGGCTTACAGAAACTGCCAACACATGTTTTCGATACAGTTGAGACGCTAGAGGAGCTTGATGTGTCCTACAATTCGCTTAAGGAGCTGCCCGAAGGCCTCTTCAATCGCACCTCTTTGGCCATACTGCATCTTAAGTACAACTCTTTTACCAGCGACTTGAACTTTGGTGCCAGCACTCAGCTGCAACAATTAGACCTCAGCTTCAATTCCATTTCACAAATCCACCACGGCATGTTTGACAAACTACCCGGACTGACTAATCTCAATCTCAAGGGTAACGGCATTAGCAAAATCCAACCGGACTCCTTCCTTACGCTGAAAAACTTGCGCCACATTGACTTGTCCGTAAACGAGTTGGACCAGGTTTCAAGCATGCTGTTCTTTAAGAATTCTGAATTGGATGTCATACGCCTCAGTGACAATCCACGTCTTAGTCATCTGCCCACCGATGGTTTCCTTAGTTATAATGGTTATTTTACTGTCTACTATCTGGATCTGTCAAACTGCGCTATTGGTGCGCTGGGTCACAAGACTTTCTCCACCATGCCGCACTTGGCTACGCTTAAACTGGCCTGGAACAATATCAATAATTTGCCTCGCGACACTTTCATCAATCTAACCAAGCTGATTGACTTGGATCTGAGCAACAATCTTATCTCCAAATTGGATGAACTTATTTTCATGGAAAACAATGAGCTTACCAAGCTGAATCTGGCCGGTAATCCTTTAAGCAAGCTCTCCGTGCGTCTCTTTATGCCTCTACATCAGCTGCGTTCGCTGGATGTCAATGATTGCGAGCTGACATCGCTGCTGGACGATAAACAGTTTGGCTTGGGCTACAAATTCTTCGATACGTTGCACAGCTTCAATGCCTCCAGCAATCTCATCAAAAAGATATCCGCCGACGATGTTAAGAACTTTAAGAATCTGCGTTCTCTGGACATTAGTCACAATCCACTGAAGTGTAATGAAGATTTCCAAAGCTTTATCAGCTATGCAACACTGCACTCCGAATTGGCAATGAAAAAGGTAGTTGAGATGAACAATCTGAACGATGATGCCACGCAGATGGAGCTTGAGACACAGGCGAGCTGGGCACTCCTAGCGCACGAAGTGTGCAAACACGAGGAAGAGGCCCTAAGTGAGGAGATGAAACTGGAAAAACGCATTAAGGAAGCGGGTATGAAACTAGATGATGATAAGAAGAAATTGTTAAGTGTGCTAGACAAGAGCAAGCAAAAGATTTTGGAAGGATCAACTAGTACGGACAGCGTTGATACTACTGACGATGCAGCGGATATTGAGGAAGATCTTAATAATGGCGGTGAAGATAAGAATGATGACAATGAAAGTGACTATAATGATGAAGATGATGATGATGATGATGACGAAGACGACGACGATGATGATGATGATGACGCTGATAATGATGATGATGACAAAGATGAAGATGATGCGAAGACCAAAGTTGTTGAAAAAGTTAATCGACCCAAAATTAAGAATGATGGACTCAAGGTTGAGGAAATTGAATTGTCCAAGGAAGCACGCGACAAATTCTTGCTGGGTAAGTTACAATTTAAGCGTGATTTCTGCAGCTAAGTAACTATATTATCGTTAAACCAATTACAGGCAAGTTTGGCCTTGACGACGATGATGATTCAAGCGATGACGAAGAGGAAATTATTATAGAACGTGGTCACATTTATTACACCGGCTACAGATTCATGATACCGGTAATGATTGTGGTCACTTGTCTGGTCATCATACTGCTGGGCATGGCCAAGCTGGTTGTCATGATCCTGCGCAAGCGCGGCGAACGTTATCGCATGGCACTGCTGGCCTCTAAGAACTCCTTCGTTTACCAGAAACTCACCGAGGACATTGTAAAGCCACCAACTAAGGAGGCCAAACAGCCGAAGGTGCATCGATATGCGCCGATCAATCAGGTCTAAGTCCGTACAGCAGTAAACAGCTCCGCAAGCTATTTAGAATGCGGATCCGGGGGAGTCGATTGTTTTGCGCTGTTTGTTTAATTTATAAGCTTATTCATAGTTGAACTCGTGGAAATTGCATTGAAAAAAGGTCGAAAGAATGTTAAAACCAATACAAACCTGTGGAAGGTAGTTGCATTTCGCAGTTACTGCTTGTGGGTAGAATGGATTTGAGTGGAAAAAGTATTAGCAAAACTGAAAAAATACTAAGAAACCTGTACAATCGATGTTTAGTAGTTAATAATTGTTCATGTACTTAATTCTGTTACAGCCAACATGGACAACAAGGATAGCGAGCAATCAGCAACCGTTTCGAGAGCAACGGCTTTTTGCAAACTGATTGAATCGTATACATTACATTTTTTATTTTATATAATTTTTATAAATTTTTTCAAACTACTAAGTATGGGAAGAGGATAACATGAATTTGCATTTGATTCGGAACAGTTTCAAGATTTAGTGCCATTTTGTGGAAACTTCAATTCAACCAAGTCACCGAGAGAATTACCTATTTGTAAATTGAGTCTAAAGGAAATTAAAGTATAAAAGTATGAATGAAACTGTTCGATTGCATAAACTAAATTCTGATTACAAGCCGATAAGCTGAGCAAATTATAAAATATATTTTTAATAAATAAATTAAGTTCTTTCTTCTTCTTTTTACAACCCGCCCAAGCAAATTGTGTAAATGTTGGACTTTAAAGTATATGTATATATACATATATATATATATTTCGAAAACAATAAATTATTTTAACAAAATTAAACAACAACTTTATAAATGCATAATATAATATAAATATACATTTGAATATGCGTACTTAAAGATTAAATAAAATGTAATTACTCGTATTTTTTTTCACTGATATTGCTTGATTTTGAGCGTCAATTTAAGGTGGTTCAGTTTCCGCTTGGAAAACCACATTTAAGTTTAGATGACTGACAGAAGTTCAACCCAACAGAAATACCTTTAAGAACGATGAAAACTTACTATAAAAGCTTACTACTTTTGATTTGTGCCACATTTTGGTAACTATGTTTCCATTGGAGATTATCGAAATTGATGAAACATAGAATCTGTCAGAATACTATTGATGTCATATGAGCAGCTGTGCTAACCAAGAACAAGAAGTCATTGTGAGGCAAGGATTGCACGAATTGTCGGTGATCGACAGAGGTGGATTGTCATACTCTTCATCACAAAGAAGAGGGCACCGCCTTAGACAAGGCGCAAGTTATCAAAAGGATCACGGATCGATTTGATATTTGTGGATATTTTCCAGAGCGTGTATATTGGAACTTAAGTAGTCTCTCACAAAACAAGTTCGATAGGGCCTTATATGCGTTAGGAAGTAGATTTAACATAACACGTTAGTTGGCGCTTACCTTCGGTTTAACCATTATCAGAGGACAGAGCAAAGGACGTCAAGTTTCCAATCATCGGCATGCTGTCATTTTGCCTGCAAAGAGCTGATGCCTGCTTTCAACCCACTCAAAACCGCCAGTCTTGGCAAACCCTACGTGTGCCCGCAGCTTTGTTGTTCTTGAGCCGCTTCATAGCCACCCTAACTAGTATGTGGCTAGGCTGCGGCATATTCATGCCTTGTGCTTAGGGAATTCGGGAAGTTTTCTTCGGAGGCGGTTCACAAAATTTTTGATTCGTTTTTATAAATATTTTATATGTATTTTACTTTTTTAGCTTTTTTTATGACCAGTATTCGCCTTGTCGTTTGGGACCCACCACGTAAAACCACAATTCCAATGAAACAATGTATTTACATCAGGCCGTAACCCGATAACGGGTTGTTATGGCCAGTTAAGAAGAAGAAGTATTGAGTAAGACGAATACCACAAATGTATATACTTATACATGTATGCAATGGCACATTAGTATACATGCCAAATTTAGTGTCTATTACTCATTCAAACATGTTTTACCCAACAGAATGAAAAATAACTTGATGCAGACATTCGGAACGGTGCCCGACAGTGGAATACCCTGTACCTATTTTTCACGTAAAAATCCCATTTCTGTGCAAATTTTTGTGCCTCCATCTTTTATGGTGGCTGAAATCTCGACGTTCATACGGTAGGACGGACAGACGGACATTGCACAAACCTATAATACCCTTTTACACTTTGTGTAGAAGGGAGCTTAGTGATGTCGCCCCTATGCATATAGGGTGGGCCGAATTGTATGGAAGAAATTTAACCTACCTCGGCTACCCCCTAACGTGAAAGTATTCTACTAATTACTGCCGCACCCCGTACCATATAGATTTGAAAATTGCCACATACATAGTGTTTTTGATCTATATTTCGAAATTCAACGACATTGCCACAAAAATACTGGAGTTCTGAGCTTAAAAGTAATTTTTGCCTCATAATTACCAACTTCCCAATGATAATTACTCGTAATGATACTGGTGATGCAAAAGGCAATACATTTGAAAAATCGAACTTTATCAATTTGTGCGCTATAAAATATAAATATCGATAGTTTTGCTATCGTTGCAGCCCTGCAGCTGATCTTATCACAGCTGTTGACAGTTTGTTTACATTGAAATGTCACGTAAAAATGTCTTAAATTTGATCAATACGATCGTTTCGAGCTCGTAAGTGGCAACATGTTGCACGGTTATCATCTTACCACTGATAATTTACTTGGCTTGCAGCTGCAAATGTCCAGCACATGCACATCACTATGGCTCCAATGCTGCTGCCGGCGCAGTGCAAACGGGAAAAATGGAGTACGCCTTTGAGGTGCGAACACAGCAGCAGTGCAAAGTCCAATGGCTTATTAAAGCTTTTATGTGTCTTTTTTAGATGTCTTCGTCGACGGTGCGCTTTGGACCCGGTGTTAGCGCCGAGCTGGGTGCTGATCTTCGCAATTGGGGCGCCCAGCAAGTCTGCTTGGTTACGGACAAGAATGTTGTCAGATTGCCATCTGTGCAAGTGGCATTGAACTCTTTGGCGCGTTATGGCATAAACTATGAGGTGTACGATGAGACGCGTGTGGAACCTACGGATGCCAGCTTGTGGCATGCGGCGCAGTTTGCACGGCAAAAACATTTTGATGCATTTGTGGCCATAGGTGGCGGTTCCAGCATTGATACGGCAAAGGCAGCGAATTTGTTTAGCTGCGATCGTGAGTCCGAGCTGCTGGACTATGTTAACCAACCCATTGGCAGCGGCAAAGAGGCAAGTTACTGCTTAGGTGCTACAAACTAAATAAACAATTTCCTAAACAGATTGCAGTCAAATTAAAACCTCTGATAGCGCTGCCCACCACATCTGGCACAGGCTCGGAAACCACGGGCGTGGCCATTTTTGACTATCAAAAACTGCATGCAAAAACAGGCATTTCGAGCAAAAATCTTAAACCGACTCTGGGTAAGCTTTCAGCTACAACGACAGACATACCTAATTGCCTTGTAAATCCCTGCACAGCTCTTATTGATCCGCTGCACACGTTGACGCAGCCGGAGCGTGTCACCGCTTTTACCGGTTTCGATGTCTTTTGTCATGCGCTGGAGAGCTTTACTGCTGTGGATTATCGCGAGCGTGGTCCAGCGCCTAGTGATCCCAGTCTGCGTCCACCGTATCAAGGCAGAAATCCCATATCAGATGTGTGGGCACGCTTTGCTTTGGATATCATACGGAATAACTTCATAGATGCCATTTATCAAGCGGACAATTTGGAAGCGCGCGCCCGCATGCATCTGGCTTCTACCATGGCTGGCGTTGGTTTCGGCAATGCCGGCGTACATCTTTGCCATGGACTGTCATATCCCATTTCGGGACATGTGCGTAACTACCGGCCAGCGGGCTATACGGACGCGCATGCGCTCATACCGCATGGACTCTCGGTGGTAATCAGTGCGCCTGCTGTATTCGAGTTCACTGCTCCGTCCTGTCCAGAACGCCATTTGGAGGCGGCCAAAATACTGGGTGCGGATGTGGCTGGTGTTAAAAACGCAGATGCTGGCCGCATTTTGGCAGATACTGTGAGGGACTTTATGCAGCGCGCTGGCATTGAGAATGGACTGAAGGAACTGGGTTTCTCCACGGCAGATATACCTGCCTTGGTGGAGGGAGTGCTGCCTCAGGAACGCATAACAAAAATGGCGCCTCGAGCGCAGACCCGTGACGATTTGGCACAACTTTTTAAAAATTCTATGCAAGCTTATTAATTTTTACCTTTGCATTTACTTACAGTTAGCTTTCGTTGCTTTTTTTTATACAGTTAACGCGAATTTGTTTCTAAAGGCAGAGCCGATCTTTCTTTTATTAATTATGTTGTTTGAATAATGAAAGTTCAAATGCTGTATTTTGAAATGATGCCAGAACTGCAATAAAATCTATTTGATTAATATAAAGAATTTGTAATTTTTAAAAGTGCATAACTCGATTCATTTTAAATTTCAACGAAGGGATAGTGTTAGTAAATGGAATAAACAGCAATTTTGGCACAAAATATTAGAACTTGTCATGGTAGTTGTTATGGAGCGCAAAATCAAAAAACTTGATCCGTCACCGGACGCCCGTCACATGTGAAACAATCAGCTGTGAGTTCTCTCACAATCCGAGCATAACACCTTTCGAGGGTAACAACAGCCGAGCGTAACTCCGCTTGGAGAGGTCCAGTAATAGATTTTCGTTATAATTTTTTTGAAAAAGAAGTCAGTTGGATTCACTTTGCGATGTTTTGTATTTAAAAAAGGTTACTTATATAAAAGGAGACTTGGTTACATAGTACTAAATATGTGAAACTAACGCTATTTAAACGAAAGAAGATTTCTAGTTACTATGCACTATAGATCTTTGCTTAAATTATGTACAAATAAAAGTTTTGATGAGAATAACCTTTCTGAGATCAACCTTTAATATCACACGGATGTGCAGAGAGCGGGTAAAAATGTGAGGGCTAAGCGATAAATATGTGGAAATCAAACACGTTCTTCGCGAAAGCGCTTAAAAGTTGTTTCAAATGCTGTTTAAGCTCTTCGAAAAATGCTCCTCTGGCTCAAATTTTTGTATCAGTGCCATATGTAGAAGTTTATACCTCGGTTCGCATGGTTTTTACTTTCCTAATCACTGTCTGCACCAAGCAATTATTTTGTAAACTTGAACTTGAAAAATTTTTACTAACGACATCTAAGATAATAACAAGGCAGCGTAAGTGTTGAAATGTTCGAAAGTTTTTTAAACCACGTTGTTTTGAAAAACATCGGAGGATTACAATCCAAGCATTATTCGATGCATGGATGTATTTCTCTCGCCCTTTCAGACTGTCGCCATGAATATATAAATGAAGCGATTACGTGAAAAAGACATCAGTTATTTTGGTGGATGGGACGACAAGTAAAAGTTAGCAATGATATCCTACCCTTGGTGATACGCAGTTAACTGAATAAAACTAGATTTCCATTGCAGAGCGGTCTGCCTTCCGGGGGCTAGCACATATATTGTCAAATATCTATATGCCGAGATGCACCAGATTCTTCATCGTAAGCATATCTACTCCTAAGCGCTTCCCTCTGTTTTCGCTCCAGTTTTCCCGAGAACGATTATAATTTCCAAATATATTGCCCGATTTTGAAGAAAATCTTGCGAACTGCTTCATTAATTTCACTGGAGACAAGTTATTTCGACATATTCCTTTAGGCTTGTAAACGATATTCATTGTGACTTTTCACGCATCTTATTAAATGCCAAAATAGGTATTTATACCAAAGTTTTAGCTTATTCCGAGTTAACCATTTTTAAGTCATGGTCTAAAGTAGCTGTACGTTTCTCATTTTCATTTTAAAATAGGCGAGTTACCGCTAAGCGTACGTCATTATGCTTATTTTAGCTCATGTATAAATGTTTCTGATGGTGTCACATATTTTAGTACTACAAACGATTTTTTTCAATAATATCGCACCTTAATTGTTCGTAAATGTGTTAATTAAGCAATTTGGCGATCTAATCGGTGCCAATTTAACTAAACGTAAGTACATGTCCGCCCATTTTTAGCGCGAGATTTACAACTCAATTTGCGAAATCGTTCATGCTGATCTGTGCACATAAATAACTCCAACTACGAGGATGACGTTGATGATTAAACGAAGTTGACTTACATTCCCAGCCACAAGTCACCCTACAACCTACGTTTTAATTAGCATCTGTGAACTACAGACCATAAAAGCCGTGCCCCAAGCTGCAGCCGTTGACAGTGCTCGTTTAGGCAAAGACCGCAAAGCATTTACGCGCAACAAACTCAACTGCAACGTGCAACGTGTAACCTGCAACCTGTTAACAAGATGAAGTGGTTCAATTTATTACTGATTTTCGGAGCGCTGGCGCTGCTAGGCACTTGCGGCACACTGACGGCTGCCGAACCGCAGCCCAAGGGGCGTCCACATACCACACGACGCCCTAGGAATGAGAACGATGAGGATCGGCGTTAGCAACAAGAGCAGCAAAGATGCACGGAGCCGCAACGCTCTAACGGTGGTGGTCAGCAAATAGTTGTTAAATGTTACGGTTTTGACAAATTGCAATTCGTTGAAGTTTTATTTGTCTAGTAAAGTTGTTAGCACCAAAAAGTTTAGAGATACAGATAAAATACAATAAAATCTCTTCCGTTAAATCATGCATTGCCAACAGTAATCTTTTTGATTAGGAAAAAGATCAACATTGTTTGGTTTATAACCCTAACGTATCACATTTGGTTGACATAAAAGTTAACAGAAGGACATGTCTATATCGACTCGACTATTGCTCCTGACCATTTTTGCCTATGGAACATATAGTCTGCCACGCCTCCTTCTGCCTGTAACATACATTGCACAAATCTATGATACCCTTTTACTAGGTATACTTAACCAGGTATGCTCATGTTACGTGCTCATTTCTGTTGTTTTGCTGCGAATTACAGTCTTTTGTTGCTTTCCTTTCTCTCGAACTTTCACACTGTCACAAAAAATAAGTCTACTTGAGAGAATAAAATGCGAGTACATATCTGGTTAAGTATGCACTTATCTTGCTGGCCATGTTCACTTTGCTCACTTTGATGAGGTGCTCTGAGCGAACAACTCACGAGCAACCCAACACTACTAAGAAGTTACGAATCTATCGAGGCGGAGATAGGCTTGTAAGCACTTATTCATCTTGTTTACCTTGTTAGTATTGAAGCAGTGAAATCCTTGCCGATTAGTTAGTTACTCCACGCTGCATTAGAGCTAGTTGATAATCTACTTACCAGATAAGTAGTTCGATGTTTACTGAATTTTTATTATAGTAACCATTCATGCTGCTGGAAGTAGCTAGTTACTGTAAACTTCAGTAGGTTAGGTTAGCTGAAAATGGCTGCCAGACTCTGCCTGACACACTTAGGCTGTGTGACGGAATTCACTTTTTACATGATCTCAAATAGATGCAAGATCAGAGTGAGCACCAACCGGATGCAGAGATAAAATCTGTGTTTCTTTTAGGTCTCATTTCGTACAGATTGAGATATTATCCAAACAGTAACTGCCTAAATAGTTGAGCAACCATCTGCAGAGAGCTGGGCATTTGCAGAAAAGATGCTCAAACGTTTCTTCCTCTATCATCTATCCCACATGCCTGTAGATAGTCGATGGACTCAAAGATGTCTTCAGAGTCTTGTAGTCACCGTCTCGAATGAGTACTTCTGTAATTCACTGAATCACAACATTTTTGGAAGCACCACCGATATCTATGAAGGCAGCTAGAGTGTATTCTTTAATATTTCAAGAGTTGTCATAGACACTAACGAATTAATGGCTGTTTCCGTATATCGGACCTTCCTGTATTCATGCTGTGTTTCAGATATAAGCTCTGCATTTAGAGTAGTTCTAATATGCAGACCAATGAGGCATTCAGAGGAGCAAGAATGTTAGACTGATGGGTCTGGTAACCTTTTGAGTTGTGTGGGAGGCTTTTCTTGCTATATCTGATTCCAGTCAGGTAGTCGGAATTCGATCTGTCTTGGGAATTAGTTTAAAAATGGATTGAATGGCACTAGAATATCCAATAATATGATATCTGGTGAGTGATTAGTGTTTAGTAGGTTGCTTAAACGGCTTAACTAATTATGTGGGTTGACGCATTCTCAACTGACATTTTAGACCAGTGGTCGGCGACGTCAGCAGAGACGTCGGCAGAATTTAAGTTGCTGCAATAGTATTTGCGTGTCGACAGAGGAAAGTTGCCAATGTATACGAAAATTTTCGCAGTTACCAGTGGAAACTTCTCTGCTCACTTTGCCGATACCTGTTTTACACGGTTAGATTTACATGGCACATTTCTTTGTGTGTATTCACATATGCGTTGCTTTCCATACTAAAAATAAAAGAGTTATGAATTACTTTTCGCCAATGTTTTAATCATGATTTATTCAGTAATTTCTGTTCACTCATATTTCTAGAGTTAAATTGGTCTGCTTATTGATAAACATTTCATCTCATAAATATGCATTTATATGTATGTATTTAGCTGATTTGTTTATAAACTGCATGTAATTTATGTCTGTGTGTAATTGTTATTATTTTGTTTTATAAATAAAGTAGCACAGTATCTAATTAAATTCAATTATTATGATTTATAAACATTTACAATTTGCATTACACTGCAGTTTATTAATGTTAATTTTAATTGTTTATTCGCTTAGCTACATTAGTGGTTGCACTTTAGACAATACTTAAAAAGATAATTTTAATTCAACTAAAATGCATTTAAAATTATAATTTAAAAACAAATCAAATGAAACACACACACATACAAACCGCAGCGTATTAATTTGGTTTAGGATTAGTTGTGTGTGTGTGCGTGCTTGGTAATTAATTAAATTTAAAACTAACTTTACATTTAGGTTTAATTAGGCTAATAAAGTTGTTTTATTTTATATTTTTGGTTTGGGTTTTGGTCTGAAATAAGTGCTGTGAGTGGTAATCGGTTTTTGCATTAAAAAATCATGTTAATCTTGCTGCTTAGTAGTTAATGCGCACGACTATAGAGTATTATTTAGCGGTTTTCACATATTCTTTAATCTTAGTGGTTGTCATTTAATTAGCAAATATTTATAGTTTTTTTTTTATATTTACAAAATACTAGCTTATTAAACATTCATTTTAGTTCTTAATTCCTTTTATCTAATACTTAATCATATATTTGTATCTTGAAATATGTATCTGTTGCATGCATTTCCGATGCACTCTGCTCATAATATCTTTAAGGTGGGTTTGCAGTTGAAAATAATTGATTGACGTTTGAGTAGTTGGGTGAAAACTGAATATACATTTTAGAGCCAGTAGATCATATCATAGTATCATAAGAGGGTTAAATGGTCAAAAAATAAGTGAAACTTCTAAAGGAAGACGGCAGGAACGTTTTTAAATGAAAAGCAAGCCAATCGAAATAAGGTAGTATTTGTACCGACACCGATATTAGCATGGGAAATACTTGAACGACCTGAGAGGGCCTCACTCTTAGGTCTGCAAGACAGCAATGGTAAGCAAGTGCTTAAACGCGGTCATTTGTTCCTATAAACGGCAGAGGCCGAATCATGATAAAATAATATAACTTATGATTACACAAAGAAGTGGCCTCTTTTCAGGCACCGCAAAATGTATCTATTCATGCGAGCGTGCGAAAAAAAGCAATCATGCCTTATATTATTTTACCAATTGTGTGGCAAACACACAGACGGCCGAAGTGGTAGCCGAAGGCTTGACTCACTGCATGTAAGAGAAGCAGGTTTTTGTGTGATCTCTTTTTAAAATGTGCTTTCGAGTAAAAGCAAAATGATCACTTTTGCTTCGAGCGAGAGTGAAAGCGAAACTGTTGTAATAAAATGAAATTATTGCAACAAAAGCCACATGCTTTTATAGGGAGTGTAAGAATTGAATGCAAACTAAATTCATTTCAAAGTTACTTCCAATGGCTCAGATTTTACTCAGAAATGGATTTGCTCTCTCTCTGCTTAGGGCGCTAAGCACTTGGTTGAACAGATCTGCAGCGTATTCTATAGTTGCGAATTTGCATTTGCGTAAATCTAGTTGTATATGCTATGTAAACAAGGCAGCGGCTGCCAAGCAGCGAAAAACAGCTGCTTAGAAAGCTGGTTGCTCTTTGCAATGCATTAGTTCGCAACGTTCCTCTATACTCTCTTTCAGCAATTCGCAAATCCTTTGAGTTTCAATAACTCAGATTTACTATCTCGCTTTAAAGAAAGCTGAATTCACGCTTCGCTATGCATTCATTCGCTCATTGATCGGCTCATGGACTCACTTTGAATTCCTTTTGAGTTAGTCCTCGCTTAAGAAGCTTCACTTCAGTAAATGAAATAAGTATTGCGCATTTTAAAGTTACCTAAACAAGTGTTATCTTAACACAAAAATAGTCGCTTTTCTGTTCGCCCTTACATTATAACCGATTCTCATACGGGCGAGTCTGATGAGCCGGATATGCCGCCTAAACTGCACGCTCCCACACTGCCGCTGCCGACACTAGCCGATGCCGTGACGCCAATATCACTGATGCTCTTAACACGTCGTCGCTGCTCATAGAGCATCAAGGCATCCGCTGCGCTGGCATCCAGCGCACTAGCCACAGGCGGAGCGCTGACACGATGTCCTGGCGGTCCATAGTTGCCGGAACAGTTTGGTGGCGGCGGCGGCGCAGTTGTGGGTGGCGGTAGGAAATGCTGCTGCTGCTGTTGTTGTTGTTGCTGCTGCTGCTGCGGTTGATGATAGTGCAGGGACTGCAGCTGTTGGGGTCCTATGGTAGCGTATATTCCTCCGCCACCTTCGCTGCTGCTGTACGAGGGCGTTGGGGAGGTGGAGTTGCCAAAGGAGCTACGATCGCCGGCGCGATGGGGTTTGTTGTTGAACCGAAAGGCTTTTGATAAAGAAGTCTGCAAAGAAATGTTATTAGTTAAGTTCTGCATTTGTATGTGCGTGTTTAAGTATTAGATACTTGTGTGAATGCATTCAAAGTGGCAAACGAGTGCATTCAAATTGACAATTGAATGCACTAGTCATATTGTCAAGTAAGTGCACTCAAGTTGACAAAAGAGTACATTTAAACTGATAAACGAGTGCATTTAAGTTGACAAACGAGTGCATTTATATTGACAGATGAATCCATTCATCCAAGACTTTAGTATGCAAGTTATATTACCTGAGATCCTTTCCATGCCGAAATCTGTTTGTTGCAAGAAGATGAAAGATCAAAGTATACTCATTAGACTTAGACTAGTTTTGGACTAAGCATGCCGCAATCTTCCGCTGCAATTAGCAGCTATTTGCGCTTAAACGCTTAACAATATGATAACGCAATTCAATGTGTGACCAAAGTCGACAAACATTAAATACAAATTTTGTCGACCGTGCGTGTAGAACTTTTGAATGGCTTAATGTTTGAATGAGTGTGTGTGTTGGATTTACATTTAAACTAACCACCCATTTGGTTGCATACGCCCACGGTGCAGCTCTTGGTGCGAGAAATGGCATGAAACTTCTGTTGTCATTACACGATTCATTAGTCGTTGGTGCTCTTTGTGGTTATCGAATATATTTCCGTAATTACATCAATTAACACTTGTTGTATGTGGAATGACGTAGGAGTAGTGTAATGAGAACGTTTTTGCTTAAATAAGTTATGGCACAGTTTCAGATTGCACATTTACACTTATGCACTAAATAATTGTACAAATATTATTTATGTTAATTTGATTTAATCAACCTTTGTAGTATTTGTTATTTATGTATGAGTTCCTTTGTACAGCATTTCGCACAATAACTTTGATATATGATATTAAATCGATTTGTTTGTATTTATTTTTTATTTCGTTTTTAAGAGAAATTGAATTTTCTCAATTTTCACTGCATATGCAAGTCTGTTGAGTTATTTATGTTTCAACATGCAATTTGAAAAAGAAATAAATATAAATTAAATAAGCTGCATTAATAAATTTGAAATGAAAACATAAATTTGTAGCTTTTCATACTTATCTGGTTCTTGAGCTTTACTTGGTTATGGAACAGCTTATAGTAGCTGCGTTTATGCAATAGAGTTCTAAGTAGTGTCTATATAATAGTTTGTGAGTGGGTCATTCCTTTACAAACCAAACATCTATATTGACATTCAAATGCTGACCCGCTTAAAAATTTGATTGCGGTTCTAATTTAGTTGACATCTTCATGTAACATAGTTCTTGGAATACGAGTAGACGCAAAATCCGAACGAAACCGATCTTGTTCTCTTTTCAAGAATATATAAAACCTTCCCCTCTCCCGAAGTACTGCAGCATGTTTCGGGCGGATGCCTTTGTCATAAATGAGGCACAAGAAAACCTTAGTAAAGGATCGAGCAGCTATAAAGTTAATAACTTTAATCTGATCATCAAAATCGAAATTGGGAACAAACAGTCGATAATCTCCACATGAGATGAGGGCCTGAACAGTTCGCCCTTAGTCTGATATGGGTTCTGGGACATTGAAGGCAACATTATTGCTGATTAGGGTACCATTGCTGCCATCCTAGGGAGGGATAATAAGCATGCCCATTGCTACCCGTAAGGTCAAAATATGATATGCCATAATGCGCTTACGTAAAGCATGGCTCCACAAACTAAGAGAAATGGCGTGGCTAAACTATTTTTTCTTAGACGCTAAAGATGCTCCGATGTTTTGAGTGCTATTACTGGACACTGGCTAATGCAAATGGCTAAGAAATTTTGCTGTTAGAGTCCGTTCTGCAAAAAAAAAACAAAAGCTCCGCTTTCCAAACTGAAATCGTATATCATAGAATCCTAGAATCAGCAAAACATACTTATATGAGTATGAGGAAGGACCTCTGTGTATCAAAGATCTTAATGAAAATATATAGTTATATCCGGAATAGAAATTTCAATCAAGATTTCAATTAAGTTTCAAAAATTTGAGCATTTGACTTCCGTGAATGCTTTAGGTTTGTAAAAGAATGCTCCATAAAGTTGGCGTTATAAAGCTGTAAACTAAACGTAAGTGTTAAGTGAAAAGTTTTTAAGTTAAGTATAGAACGAATATTTGTATTTATAGATTACAAAGGCATAGATAGACACAGTTACATGAGAGACAACAAAAGCTTCACGTCAAGTCAGGCTTAGATTGAGCGACAGTTACTAAGCTAACAGTATCTAGAGATATTTGCTTAATTTGTTGCCAAATTTGGTACAGTTTATAGAATTTCACGCGTAGGCAGCCAATTGGGTAAGCAGTATGTGTGTGTGACGGTGTTTAGAGTTAAGAGTAGCATATAAGTATATAGAGTTGCTAGCATAGCACTAGAGATAGTAGTTCAAGTTGACATTGATAGATATAGAACTTACCCTTAAGCTGCCGCTTGAACGGCGATCCGTTGTGGCATAGTGCTGCAGTCCGCCGGGTCCAGTAAGTGGCACTATGCCGCAACCGGAGCGTATGCCTTGACCCAATGTCGCTCTACACAACAAATATTGCAATACAACCAGATTGTGTTCGTTTTGCGTGTGTGTGTGTGTAGGATAGTGTTGTTGTGTTTGTGCATTTTGAAAATTTTATTGTTGTTGTTTTTATTTTTTGGGGCACAAAATAAGTAAAAACACACACACACACACACACAGAGACAGAGAGAGAGACACCAAAGGTGGCACGTATTGTGGCAGAGACGGGCAGGCAGTGAGGCAGGCAGGCAAGTAACGTTGTTGTTGTGTTGTATTTGTTGTTGTTGTTGATGTGATTGTTGTTTTGTTGTATGCAAATATGTAAACAATCAAGACAGAGATAGCAACAATGTTTCGTTTTAATGCAAATTGCAACAAGCCATTTGTTTTAGTATATTCAAAATTGTAGACAAAACAATAGAAACATACGAAAGTATAGAAAGTGAAAAGAAGAGAGAGACAAAAACAGTTAACAGTTAATAACATTGAGTAATTATTTAATTAACTAGTTTATAGTACTTAGGTATGCATATGTATATGTATGTATGTTTATGTAATAAGCGCAATCGACTACTTTTAGCGTAAACAACAACAACAACAATAGACATCGATACCGTTAGCACTGAGTACTAACCAAAATGGCGACCCAAGTGTAGTCTAAGCAAACCCAATTACGATAAAGTGCCTTAATTATGAGCACAAAAAGTTAAGAAAAATATGTAAAATCTTTATAAAAAAAACTAAGCAAAAGACTGGTAAAATGTAATAAAACGTTTTTTAAGTTGAAAGCATAAGCATACCAATAAATCAACAAAATTCTGGGTGGCTTAGATGACAACGACTTGGCTTAAGACTACATAAAAGAAAGGCATATAATTGAGTACTACTTATAAACAAAATCATTATTATGCTGCTCATAATTGACATTGTTTTATAAATGTTTTCTTTTGTAAGTAAGTATAAGAGTCTTTGTTAAGTGTGATTTACAGTAGAACAACTAACAAATACTTTCAATGCAAACGCTGCATAGTAGAGTTGGGCATTCAAGATCAAACGTTCATTAAGTTCGATCGAACTAGGAGAACGCTGCTTGACGAAAGTAAAGTTCGATCGAACTGTGTTGGCGCTGTACGACACAACTAACGTTCGCACGTTCGGTTCGATCGAACAAACCGAGAGTCGTGTGGCGAAGCTTGTGTTCGATGATAGCTGCTTTGCGCAACTTTAGTTCGATCGAACTAAACTTTCTCTAGTTCGTCAAGTTCGATCTGGCCACAACAAGTTAAAGTTACTCATACGCAGTGTGGCGCACAAAAGTATGCTACGCTCAAACGAGAACAACAATTTAGTATTTTTTTTGTGTTTACAACAAAACAAATGAAAAATACTACTAAACGTAAGTGTGTGTGTGTGTGTGAATGTATGTAAAGGGGTATGCATGTATATGTGGTATTGCAGTTATTTGCCTCTATATTTGTTTTCTGTTTGTGTTTTTGGTATTTTGTCGCTTTGCTCGTTTACCTTTTGTGGCGCATTGAGACTACACTCAGCCCGAACACACACATACACATATAAAAGCAATCACACACACACACATGCATGCGCCACAAAATGGCTGCAATTATTGGTATTTTTTGCGCTTGTAAAAGGCTTTTGTGTATTTGTGCGTGTGTGTGAGTGTTTATGTTCGGCATATTTATTTTAATGCATTTCATTGATTATACTGCCAAGTATTTTGTATATAGTGTATATATAGTTTAAATTAGCTAGGCTCTTTGTACCCTTTTCTAAAGTATTTGAAGTGTGTAGCGTCGAATATTTTATATATTTCTATACATTTATTACAAAGTTAGTTTTTTTTTTTTTTGTCTTTTTGCTATAAATATTTTGTGCAAACTTTGAAGCTTTTATCTATTGGCGTTTTGTATATGTTTCGATATGCTCATATCAACTTTTTGACCCTCTGACTACTTTCTCAGTAGCATCAAAACTATAAACTAGCAAAAATTTCGGCATTTGTTATCCTTGGTGTTTGTTTTAAATGCAATTTCAGTTGACCGTTGCAAAATAAATGCAGTGCTAATTAAAGTAAAAATCCTTTTCGTTTTTCTTATACAAAGCTCTTAACATTTTGTGCTGTTAAAGCCAAAATGCAGGTGAGACCATTTGATGCCCAGTTTACCTGCATTTGACTTACGTATTTGACTTGAATAGATAGATTAGCTGCTTATGCTTACATTTAAGTATGTATGTTTATATGTCTATATTTGTTGTATGTATGCTTGTAACTGCTTATATTTGCTACTCTATGTATAGTATATATATATATGTATGTGTAGTTTTCGATTAGCGCTCTGCTTCAATTATTGTTCTCTTTCTATAATTAAGAATCAGCTCAGCCAAGTAGGAGTATATTATATTCATAATTAATGCTTTCAAGTTTGATTATGTGCATAACTTTGCCACTTATGTCATTACTTAATGCGACACTAATACTGTTATTTTGTTATTTAATGGCCTTGCAACTTGGCCAATTGCCGAGAGTTTTCCAGTTGAAACTCTTCCATCTGACAGTATATTATGTATCTGCATGGGCAAAATAGAAAATACATCGAGAGTTTTTGGAAGAGAATAAACAAAGTGGGAGAGAAACAAATAAGGCACAAAAGGCAATTAGTGCGTTTCCTCTGGCATTTCAAGCATGCTTCTCAAACACGCTTACAAACACCGCAAATACAAGTACATACTACCATATATCATATATTATATAAGTATATATATATATATATATATATATATATATATACTAATGTACATATGTAGTCGATGCATTGATGGAAAACTATGACGTCGCGTGAATGTTAATGCTAGACTTAACTGTAGGCAAGTACAACAACAACAGTTAAGACATTTAGATGTTTTATCTCAGCGTTGGATGAGCGTTGATAACGTACTATCTTGACGGCAGTCAAATAGTAGTTTGTGCAGATGACACAGTGACAATGAGGATGAATAGAAGTTATAGCAGAATAGAAGCTGTAAAGCAGGCTTAATGTATGAAAAGCGTTAAACAAAATACACAGCAACAAAGTCTAATGAATGCAAAGTAGCTTTCTATGTTGGAATGACTTGGTGATAATAATGACAAAAGTTTGTTCTTTTTAAATCTAAGCTAAAAGATCTTCTATGTGTCACCGAGCTAATAACTTTCAGCTTAATTTCAACCCAATACGAAAGAAAGCTATTAATCAGAAACACATTACTTATATTAGTTAAGTAAATATTTTACTTTTTTATACTTATAATTATAGTACCCACACAAGAGCAAAATGCTACTCTACAAGTTTACTGAAGTTTAACTACAAAGTGAAGAATCTTATGTTATAACTTTGAAGTCAAACTTCTTTATCGAGATAGGTGCCAGAAAGGCTAACGGCAATAAGAAATGTATTTTGCAGGCATCTACCGACCAGGGGGCGGAGCCCGCTAGTTTACCTTTCGCAAACGATCTCAAAACGCGCTTACACCTCAGTGTTTTTGATCAGATTGGTGCAATCGGAGCTATAGTCAAATAAGCCGAATTAGCCTTTTGTAAGTTGTTAAGAAGGAATGATCAATAGTTTAATCATAGTTTAATCACTATGATCAGTGGAAACGATGCAGCGGCTGCCAAGCGGAATCTGTTTTTGGTTTCCTGCAAGCAGGTGCTAGAAATATGCTTAAGTATAAGAATTTGTGTGTTTCACAAATGGCGCTAGGCAGCCGCTGCCTTGTTTAAACAGTCATATAACTCGATTCAGATGTTTAACTTCTATCCTGTTTTAGCTTAACGTCTACTTAAGTACCTTAGACTAGATTACACATAACGTTTTATTCTCAGCGTTATGCTCAAAAAGTTGCATACTATCAGTAAACCTACAGCTTATTAGCCGCCCCTTAGAAAGTAAGTGCGATTTAGCCTTTACGAAATAAGGAAAGGTGATATGTATGGCCATGAGTGAATATGATGATTTTAATTAGTATTACGGCAACCTAATCGAACACAATAATACAATAATTGAATAAATAATCGTGTTAACAGTCAATATGAAAATACAATAAATAAAAAACTAATAACTAATAGCATAAACCAAATTCGACTGCAATCAAATGAACACACTAACTGAAACATTATACATAATACACTACATAATTACAGTATTTGGTCCTTTTGGGCTCGACTTGTCTCGAAACCTTCAATAGTTTATTCACGCGCATTCGACTTACCTTGCGGGCAGGATAAGAGCATCGAATTCCGTATTCAGGTGACGTCGTATGATGTTTTTCGATGGCGGTATGCCCAACGCAGTGGCCATGGTATCGCCGGAGAAGGAAGGCTCCAACACAACCAGCCCGCCGTGTACGCCACTATCTGTAAGTGTGTGCATAAAAGTAAGCAGGCGTAAGTGAGGTATAAATTACGCATTGCTGACAGATTTTCAGAATTTGCGGTTTCATAATGAGCACACAAGGCAACGGCAAGAAGCAGCATTACGTTGCAATCGATAGCCACAGGCTGCTGCACACTTCATTATGTTGATGACGTCATTAATTACTTACCCTTTAGGTTGTCAGCGTACTCGCCCAAGTCAATGGATCGTACCCAGCGTATGAAGCGTTGATTGGTCCACACAATGGGGTCCGTATCGACAGTCTCCGACTGCACGCGCCGCATGGCCAAAGTTTGTCGATCGTATTTAACAATGCGAAGAACGTGAATGCCTGCAGGATGAAAAAGAACGCCATAAAGGAACAGATTACATTTGCGTTTTAAAGCTGTGCTTACCATGCACAATGCTGGCTTGATGAAATTTGCGCGTTACGCCCAGAAACTTTTCCAGCTCCTTCTTAGACAGCGTATCCAACATTCGCGCATCGACCAAAGACTGCAGGAACGGTTCGGCATATTGTGGCAAACCAATATCCGGCAACCATTCTGATGCTACCCATGTGTGTCCGAGCTGTGTGATAAGCGGATAACGCACCAGTTCGGGTCGTCGCTGCTCTTCTATGGCCAGCCGCAGTTTCTTGCGATGCATGGGATGTGTCAGACCTAGGCCAGCCTCCAATTCCACATCATTTAGCTCCAGCATAACCTTACCGCTCTTGACGTTCTCCGCACAGCGCGTGCTGTACTGCGGCATGCCTAAAGCAACTTCCAGCCAGGCCAGCACCTGTGTGGCACGCCAACGTTCCATGGGCAGCTGTGAGGCCTCACGCAGCAGGCGCAACTTTTCAGCATAGCCCTCCTCGGAGAGCGGATTCCACGAATAGTCAGAGTCTAGGAAGTAGATGTTTTTTTTTTAGTAGTATTAGCTTTTGATCGCTATGTTGGCTTACATTCAGCTGTGCCATCGGCGGAGAGCGCCTTGCTCTTGTTACGTGAGCGCGCAAATACACGTGAGATGCTGCCCCAAGTGCCGCCGCGTCCATTGCGTGCACCCAAAGGACCAGCTTTGGCAAACTTTCGGGCTATGGCTCCACCGGGTCCCTCGGGATCTACGGGCGAGCCCAGCTGCTCTACGGATCTTTAAGCAAATAAGATAAAAATTGGTATATGAAGTGGTTGAATAGTGCAGAGTGCTTCGAAAAAAACAATCACGTATTTTAACACTTATGTTCAGTGTATGCCAAAACAAAACTTTTTTGTTCTACCTTTAATGTAGGGCAATAAGGGTGGACCAAAAAGTTTGTTAAATAAAACATACCTAGAGTAAGCTGCTGAGTTCAGCGGTGACAGTGTGGGACTGCGTTCCTTGGGGGTACCAACTGCAAAGCAATATTAGATTAAGGACTAGGTTTTGAACAACTGACAGTCGTACTTACACTGATACATATTTTGGCTGGAGACTAGTGAAATGCTGTCGGGATCTACGGTAATGCAGGGTCCATTGTCGCAGGTGCCATCGCTAAAGTTGAGCTCACCGCCAGTGCTCTCGCGATCACTGCTATTGCGCAGACCCGAGTCATTGGAGCACGAGTTGCGATCGCCAACAGTGGCACCCGAGCCACCACTGAGACTGCCACTAAACGCAGACAGCGAATTACCACGTCCGCTGTCCTCGGTTGCGCGTATGCTGCTTAAAGCGCCACCCACGCCTGAGCCCGAAGCCAGCTGGCCCAGCATGCCCGAGGCAGCTGAAGGTGGCGTCAGTGGCGCAAACGAATGCAAGCTCTCCTGATCGGACAGGCAGCCCGTCAGTTGACGGCGTGCCTCCTGCAACTGTTCCTGTAAACGCTGCAGCTGCAAATCGCGTGCGGACAGCTGTTGCGCCAGAGAGAGCGAACGCTCTGCTTCATCACGCGCTTGCTTAAGCAATTGAAAACGCTCTCTATCGCGATCGCCCGAAAGTTTGGCATTTGTAGTTTCCGATTCACGTACACGCTCCTGGAAATTGCGTATGAAGTCGCGTAATTCCTGCTCCTTTTCTTGTAGCGAAGCGCACAGCTGCTTGACCTGACCCAACAGCTCGGACTTGTCCGTGCGCAGCTTTTTGCGCTCCAAGCGCATGGTTAACAGCTGATTCTTAACCGAACGCAGCTCGTTTTCCAGCCGATCTACGCGCTGTTGTGTGGCGGCATTCTGACTGCTTTCATGTGACGCTGCTTCCTCTGCGGGTTCAATGCCGCCCACAGCGCCATCTGTTGAATTCTCTAGCAGTCTGCGCAGACGCAGCAGCTCTGCATTAAGACGCTCGTTTTCTTCGCGCAGCTTCATGGTGGGATCTGCAAGAGAGTTAGGGATTTGAAATTACTAGGAATTAGTTTTGAGATGTACAGTTAGACCACTTAAGCAGGCAGCTACCCAGCACTGTGCGACGCAAGCCGTGTAGAAAGCCGTGCACATATGAATCACCTAAAAGCAGTTTCAACCATGTTGCAATACATTTTTCAAGCTATCGTGAAAAGTGCTCGGAATTGTCACTGAGGCACACTTTATGCAGGCGGGGTACACATTTTATGCTATAGTGGCGAACTATACTGACTAAATTGAAATAGTATTTCTATAGCTGCCATATCAGTTACGGAAAAATATGGATCCCGCCTGTAGAAAATACGAATCAGTTCCGGAGTAAACTCTTGATTTGCATCCAATAACATAGAGCGCTGCAGTTGATAATTTTCAATTACTTTTACAGCATTTGTGTGTATGCTGCATCGACTGTCTATCGATAAACAGTTAGTCGCCATTTTGCATGCCAAAAACTACAGTTACAAACTTATAAAAGCACAAAAACCCGACGAAAAGTAAAGGTTAAGACAAAAAGCAAGCTACAAAACTTAGAATGTCTTGCAAAAACTAAATACTGCGTAATTAAAGCATAACCAGGCCAAGGCAAGTAAGAAGAAGAAGCTAAAGCCAAAAGGCAAGTGAAGGCGATGATAGTGATGGTAATGATGGTAGTGGTGGCAGTGGTGATGGTTGTTATACTTGGTGATAACGATAATGGTAATGATGATGGATGGGGTTAATGACGGCTGCAGTGTTCAAATTAAAAGTGCAAAATGTGAACGTGAACATGAAACTGGCTTGCCAATTTGCCATTATGTGCAGTTGAACTGGCAAATGAGTAAAGTGGGAGGGCGTGTGGTAGGCGTGGCAACAATGCGGTATGGATTGAGGCTTACCTGGATTAAATGCGAACTTGGACTCATTATTCCGATTGCCATCGCAGGAGTTGTTTTCTAGCAGCAGCAGTTTGGCAGCCATGGCGGCGGAAGGTGAGTGAGGAGCTGTTGCTCCGGCGGCAGTGGCTGCTGGGGATGTGCAGGACTTCATTGTAGTCGACATGGCAGTTAATGTGGCTGCTGCTGGTTCCGTTAATTTCACAATCGAGCAAACATCATTGGCATTTCTTTTGTCCACTGAGATTTTTATGTTTTTTTTTTTTGTGTGAAATTCATTCGATTGTAACATGCCCCAAAAAAAATAATAAAAATGATTTTTGTATATGTAGATGGTAGGATAGTAGAAGGGTGGTGTGTGCATGTGTGTGTGAGGTGAATATATATATATATACGAGTGTGATATTATATCATAATAACAACAACAACAAGTAACACAACATCAAGTTAACATTGAGTGGTTTGTGTGGCGATTCTCATGGTTACAAAGCGCCAAGTGGCAAAAGATGATGTGATTTTGAGTGTGAAACAATGTAGAAATATCATAGAGAGTTAGTCTACTGTCGAACGATTGAATATATTCAAAAATTGTGTCGATTTATTGATGTGTAACTGTATGCTTGACTGGATTTTAAGATATTATTTGGCACACACGAACACATACAATCGCATAAGTAAATGTGCAACGAACAATTTTATTTGGCAGCATTGAAAACAATGAAAATAAGTGGAAAGGCTACAGTCGACACAGTACGACTGCAATATACCCTATACCCTAGGTTACTTACTATAGCAAAATGCAGAACCCCATTCATGCCGACTGACCGTAGAGTAAAATAGACCATTTTCAAGTGAATACGTGACGTGACTGACAATTCCAATATTTTATTTTGCATCAATTTGCTCGAAATACGATCGTATTGGTATAATAACTTGAAAATGGTAAAAAATTTTAGTAAATACTGCCAAAGCCAACAGCTACCATGGAACTACTCTTTCCCAGGTGTTATACGGCGAGATAATTTTGTTGTCTTGGAACTCCTATTACCAGCTAAATCATTTACAAAGAGAAACAGGCAGTAAGGTAACAACAACTACCACCCGTTATATGGATATAATGGAGAATGATCTGAAACTACTGGCCCTATTTGGGCGCTCCTAATATCAATTTGAGTCATTTCCTGATAAGCATTTGTTCATTTGGAATCAGTAACCTGATTCTGACATTCAAAGAGACGAGTTCGTCAGTGACTTATTTGCTGTCTCTCTCATTGGAATCATAAGATGGACTCAACCCTGGCTGAATGGAGAATAATGGCAGTCGGCAGTTATTGTTGTGGGGGCAAAAGAGTTCTCTGCCCATTTTTCTTGGGTTAAAAAAGTCTGTCACATATAAGCTTAGAGAATATTGATTGATAATAATCTGGGATAGGTACTGGATGAAAGAAATCACATATTATCCCACAAGCAAGTGTTTTTGGAAGTGACTTGCCAGAAACTTCTATGCCACATTAAAGGATATTACATTATAGTTCAATTTGTGGTGTCAAATATCGAGCGATTGATGTGGAAGTTGCACGAATGAATGAGATTGGTACAGAAACTAATTGTAATACTTAACCAAAAACTTTTCGCAAAGTTTTAGCGAAAGAAGTAATATTGGAATGGCAAATTTGCATTGGAAGGCATGCTTTGCAGCACAACAAATCTAAAGATTTTTGTTGGAAATTTAAAAATGTTACATGCTGTATACAACATGTGAGCAACCTCCGTTGTTTACCTTCGAAAAACTATTACAGATAAAAAAAAAATGTTGACGATAGTTTTGGTTTAAGTGAGTCCCAAAAATTCTCGTCTGAACCCTCCCCGAGGGTGCTGCCTGGTAATGACGCTTCAGTAGTTCCATTCTGGAACGGTTGTTAGCCAAATCAGTTGATTAGAACAGTATGAGTTGGCTCTTCAATAGCCAGGCATATGGGAAAGGTCTCTGATATGGTCTGAGGTAGAGGCTGGACTAAGGTGTCATGGGACCCGTGCCGAGAGTCAGCCTGGCTGAGAGGCCTTTTAAATAGCCGTCTCTCACGGAGCATCCGGATACCTGGAGCCCTTCATATTATCGAGCCTTTTCTGCGAGTGCGGATATCTCCGCAGGCGGACCACCCCTTCTACGCAACTTATGGGAACAGAAGTCTGACGAGACAGATTGTGATTGGTTGTGAATTCTTGCAACTTATCTGGTGTTAATATTGAAAATCGACAGTAAAGAAGTAAAAACGTTTTACTTAAGTTCACATACGTCCGACTGGACTTTTTCACGAAGAGATTTACGAATAGCTGACTTTTAAAAGAGCTTCTAGCCGAAAGGAGCTCCAATTTGTCTTTTTTTATGTATAACTTCCGCAGTTCCCAACCTATATCCGTAGAAGGACAAAAAAAAAAACAAAAGCTTCGGTTGACATTATTGAACTTCATTGAATCTGAACATGGTGGCCAATGGTGCCCAATGGTGCCCAATATCTAAAAGCTTAATGGAAGTGAAGTGCTAGAGTATAAGACGCAAAATTGGCAACCTAGACAAACGGGCGGCCTTAACTGGCCAAATCGATTGTTTTGTCGTGCCGATAGTTTTGGTGGGATTTATCGTTTTCAAGTTAAGCAAAAGAGGTTTGCACTAGCTTTATATACTCCTCAAACTTCAGGGTATGAAAACAAAGGAAAACCAGCAATAAATGGAACGAATACATTGCACGCATACACACACATCCACAAACGAAAAAATTAACAAAAAAAAAAAAAAAATATTGATTTTCGGCTTATTTACAGTTCATTGTGTATCGAACTTATATTCAGAATATATAAAATATGTATATTTACACTTAAAACACACAATTTTATAACTATGAATGCATTTAACCAAATATTTTACATACACAATTGAATTAGTTATCTGCGCATTCACACAAAACAACTACATTCAATCGATTCTACAAACATTCAAATTTGTTTTTACTTTTAAGCTGAACCATTCAAAAGTTGAAAATCGAGTTAAATAAATATTTACCTAAATATTGGCATTAGTCACAATCTAATTATGTTCCCTTAGAACTGCGTTAATCAATGATTTGCACTTAAAATCATATTTTCTTGTAATTTTGTGACACAAAATTTAATTAATGATATTAATTAAAATTGCTTTTGGCCAAGAAGTTAATGAATATTTTATAAGCTCATAATACGTAAAATATGTTTAATTTGTGGCTTCATTTTGTAAATGATTTATGTGCTATTTATTTTTGTATACTTTATTCGTACAAAATCGTTGCGGTCATATAGGCACTCGAAGAAGTTTGTAACATTGAGAGCCAGACAAGTTTAGTGGACTATGCGGTTCCTCATAACTTAGAAGGTTATTTTATAATCAATAGATCATTTAAAGCATATAAACTCTTATTATTTGTTCAATTTATCGGTAACTGTTTATTCATATACCGGGAATGAATGGAAAAATAGAAAATTTTGCTTTAATTTAAATAAAGCTAGCGGGCTCCGCCTTCTGTTCGCTTCGCTGAGCCACGGCCGTGCGTGTAAAGGGTAGACAGGTTCTCCACTCCTTATTTTTTAATAGACAAATTTTCTTGTTGGCGATGTGATTAAATCGTTTATCGTCGCTTGTCATATGCTCTACACATTTGTTCTCTTTGGTGTAGTTTTTTTCCTACTCAATGAGATTTAGTTTTTTTCGATATTATTTGTGGGTTAAATTGAATCCAAAATTGATATGGGCTTTGAATTTGAGGCACCCTTTATATGGAAAGCTAAGAAAGAAATATAATGTTGCTGACTTCGCAACTCTCGAAATCTCAAATATATTAAAATAGTCATAGTTCGAAAAAAAAAAAATTGCTAGAAAATCCAAAACGGTAAAGGTATGTTTTAGACATATGCTTTTTCTCGATTTGGATGAAAAAGTGAAAATGATGAGTTCGAATCGATTTCGGTTAGAAATGAAATCGTCTTCATTTTGTTCCGCTAAAAATTGTATTGACGCCGAAAAAGTTTGATAGGTATCGAAATTCGGAGCGCTATTTCCATTCCGCATTTTCCTTTGTTTCAATAAGTATAAGTATAATATTGTATGAAATCAAATCATTAAAAGATGTTAAGTTAAAGTTCAATTAAATACAAACTCCTTCAATTATGCGTTTAACTTTGTTCGCTACGCTATGAATAAATAATAAAATAATTTGCTAAACATTCATTTATCGGTAGTGCGATAAAGAATCGGAACTTCGAAAAAACTCTTTTTGGTTGAAAAATTCGTTAAGATAACGAATATATATAAAAAACTTGGAAATCCGAGTATTAATTTGAAATAGCTCGTAACATTTATATTATTCTATCAAAATTTATTGTTATAATTCTTGTTGCGGTTCGATATATTGTATACTTTGAATGCATTTGGACGATTCTTTCCGTATTGCAACTACTCAGACTCTCATGATTCACTCTAGATTGTGCAAGTGAGTGAAAGCTGCATAAGCTGTGATCCATCATTTAAAGAACCTCTGTTCATGAATTTCTACCAACTCTTCTTAGTGCTTATAACCAGTTTTGAGCATAATCAAGTGATTAGCAATTCAGTCTTCAGAGTTGCTACGTCTTTTGGAGCCTATGCCGTGGTCCCATCCAGATAGAATAGATGCTCTTTATAGACTAGAGCCTTTTCCTTTTGCCAGTTTAACATATCTCTCGGTTCTTTCGTTGCACCTGTAGCAGGACATTTAGTAGATACACTTTGGCTTTGCGGTGCTTAGATATATCTATACCCTCTTCACGCATTAGAACTTTAAGGGAAGTAAATGTAGATATGGGTCTTCGTAGCTTGCTACCATAATTAATACCATAGTAAAGATTTTCCTGTATTACTATAAAGATCGTACACAATTTCCAGTAGTACTTAAACAGACCTTCAAACACTACTAAGTCTTTTGAAAAGTGAAGAGTAACATGATGAAGATTTTCTGATTTCTACATATAAATGCGCTATTGGAAAATTCAGTGTGGTACCGATTACTTCTCAATAAAGCAACGTTTTCAGGTAAAACCTACACCATTAGAAAGATAAAATGCTTACGGGTTGCAGAATATAAGTCTGGATTCGTTGCGTTTTAGTCCGATAAGTTCGGATTTGAAGTAAAAAATTCACTGTATACGTTAGAAAAAAAACAACAACACAAAATACATTGACCAAACGTTGTTATTTGTTTTTTCTCTCTCTTCTTCGTAATCAGCAGTTATGAGAGCGTGTATTAAGTCGCCAAATGTCGGCGATAAAGCCAAGGCTAGTCAATAAAAATTTGGTTAAATATGACTATGCGTTCAGGACAACTATGCTTAAGGTTATTCGATATTTTCGATAATTCATGCAGCACTCTGATTCACATCACATGAATACTTCAAGCACTTTTTAAGAGTTCATCAATATTTTTTGGTTTAATTTAAAGTAAAGTGTGTAACAGTTCCGGCACGGCACAACATTTCGTTCAGAATTTATTAGTTATTCATAGAATTTGATACCAACAAAAATTGAATTTTTATTTCCCAATTATTTTTATCATTTTATGTTGTAAAATTTATATGCATTTAGTTATTGTTTATTCATTTTTAATTGTTGTTGACATTATGAAATTGATGGAAGTTGTTTTCAAACAATAATCCTTTTATGCAACATAATTTGAAGCAACATTTGGCATAAGTTTATTAATTTTAAAAATAATAACCCATGTTGTGCTTTCAATTTAAGCTCCAAAAGTAAATTAAATCAAATTAAATTACAAAAATGTTTGCGCATTTTCGTCCAAAATATTGCTATAAATCTAATAACTGTAAAACAAATACGAAACTCTACTACACTTTCCCAAAACGTTGACCCCTATGTTTAAGTGCTGACTTTAATAGCTGCTCGCTGGCGAACTCTGTAATTGTGCTAGCACTGCTGCAACGCTTCGTTGAGGCAACCTTTTAACTGGTAGCAAAATTGAGGCATTCCATTTGGTAACTGCCCAACGTTACGGCATATGCCAACGGAACGTAGAGCGAACGAGTGGCGAGTGGCCCAGTGTGCATCACTTTGGCATTCTAATATAATCCGGTACGATGGGCAAAGCCAAAGTGCACTTTGCCCTGATTCAGCTGGCACACAAATACTTGCACCCAGTTTCATACGGAATCACAGAGTCCCAGATACACATGCTGGACATTCCGCACTCTGGTGGTTTTCATCTTGCATTTGCCCCCTTCAGCGGTCACGGATTGGTGTAGGTTTTTGCTATCGCTCGGACACATTATTGTTGCCTAGCTGTGTCTTGTCTGTGGCTTTTGCCGTTTTTCACTCTGTGCGATTTTAAACTGTTTGTGTGTTAACTTGGTCAAGTCGAGCGGCTTTCCATTTGGGATATCTATGATGTGCTTTTGCATAGTTACATGAACTTGCGTCTTTGGTGCGATTTTCAAATTGACATACTGCGAACGGAACTTGCTGTGATTTCAGCAGCAATCAATTTTCGTTTTTAATCGATAATTTATGAAAGCTTTGGAGCCCTTCAAATGCATTTGTAATAGAAAGCGAGCAATTCGCTTAAAAGCAAGACCTTTGAACAACGCTTAGCGTAGAAGTATTAGCAATACCGACTTCTAGGAGAATTTGTAAAGTTCTTACAAGTCTGTCGCATTTAAAATCAAAAATGAATGCACTATAAGGCTATGTGTAAGGAAAAGGCAAGGAGCAGGTATTTTTCTAGAGAAAAACATACAAAGGAGAGCACGAAGGCAATGTAAAAAAGGTAACTTCTACAATAAATCACAAAACTTCTCATATTTCAACAAAAAAAAGGAGAAAATATAGCTACATATATTTATGCAGATTCTATTAATACCTTCCTTGTTCTTGAGATAAATGCTCTCTAAATATGGTCCTGAGAACCAATAAGTATTTTTTTCGCAATGAAATGAGTTCTTATTGTAATGAGTAAATCAGTAGACCTGGATATACCTTATAGTGCCTAGTTTTATGGAAACTTTCAAAACTTGTTTCGTCCGAGAAAAACTGGAAAATTTTGAACTTGAGTTCTGTAGATTTATCGCTTATTATGTTGGTACTCGTCGAACTCTGCTATTATGCTTGAATAGTGTCACGTTTGCGTGGTATTACGCATGGATAGGAATACGCTTGTGTGTGCAGTGTAAGCAATGTTCACCGAAGGGCGAGAAAATTGCACGTTTGTTTTTGTATGATATAGTAACAGTGAGAGTGCATACTTAAGTTAACTACGTACAACAACTAAATGATTTTAGTGTCCTTTGAACAACATCTTGAGATGCGGACAGGAATTCATTTTGGATTTTAAAAGTTTCTAAAAATGCCAAAACAAAAATTCTTACTAAGTTTCATTCTATTAACTTTCCATGGTTTAAAGCTTTTTATGTTCGACTTGACGACATTGCGAGGCTCACTTTAGAAATTCTTACTCTTAAGCAAACTATTCACTCATTCAGTTTGAGGCGAATATGGAGTAAAACGATTTGATTCTATTGAAGCTCTATGCTTATTGTACTATCTGCGATTTTTCTCAGTGCTTATTTGTAGTGTCATTTGCTAGCTCTTTAAATTTGTTTAAACACTAAGCTTAATTCTGCTTAATTAATGTTCTATTTGCATAGCACATACATTATTAAGTTGTATTTAAATATGTTTAAATACATTAACTATATGCTTATAAACTTATAGCTAAGTAATCTGATATAACGCATACGCCATGTGTGGTCAGAAAATTCATAAATCATCATTAAGCATGCAAGTCATTTGATATATGCAGAATGCCAATATGTATTTAGGCTAACATTTTGTCAGATTCACTTATGTAGGAAGGCAATTCCTTTGGGAATGTTTGCAAAAGCGATTAAATGACTTCATTTAGCTATAAGTGTTTTGGAGTGTTTACAGGTAACTGCAAGTAACTCACAAACATACAAACAACTGAACACACACACAGACACACATGCACACATTCGCACACACATTATTACGCATAGCAACAGCAATGTGCCCCCAAGGATGCACTCTTCACTGCATCCTCACCATGAGGATTCAAACATTTACACAAATGGATTTTGCATATTCCTGTGCAGATTCTACCACTTACCGGCATTTAGTGTGCTGCCATGACCTGCGGCAATTAAATTTGAGTTATTCGTATGGATCATGCCTGTGCTGCAACTGGCGTTTCCACTGGCGTTAGCAGAGCAGCTGCTGCCATTCACTAATTGTGGCTGTGGTGCACCAGCAGCTTGGACAAGCGTATCGCTCTTCGCGGATGCTGCACTGCCAGAGTACGCCACTGTTCGTACTGGCGGCTGCTGTGGTGGTAGCTGCTGTTGTTGCTGCTGATTGTCGTTGCTCATGGGCGGCGTCAATGTGTGATTGCTTCCATTGGAGCTGGCTGGAGAGCTGCTTTCGCCACCGGCGCAAGGCGTCAAATCTCGCTTGCTGGCCAAGAGCGAGGGTGCAGCTGGCAGCTGGGCAGTAGAAAACTTGCTGTTTGGTGCAACAGCTGCGGCCGAAGTGGAGGCTGTTGCTATCTGGTTGCTGTTATCCAGCGAGAGCAGCGGCTTAATGGGCTTGTTATTGTTAACGGACTTTTCCTTCAAAGCTGACACACAGGAGTCTAGGGACTTGACGATTTTCTGTAATATTAGAAAAAGTGCATTTAATGGATTGATTTCTTATTCAACAGCAACATTAAGTAGTTACAACAGTATGCGGCAGAACTTACTTCGGTGCGCCGAAGCTTATATACTCTACACTTGGCCATGTGTTACTACTGTTAGTCTTAGGATACAAGAATGAATGGTACTAAGCCATGTGGATAAAGGCGATACAATTGGCGGGCACTGCACTTAACGATAATTGAGAATTCAAATACAAACATATTTTTATTGGAAGTATAGGCGCCTTCAGCGTAGAAATGTTATTCCCGATTACGCATCACTAATCCTGGGATCACTGAAGGTTTTACTTGATTGAAACACAGAATTCTTATTTTTGGGTAAACAATATTCGTATTTTGTTTTGATTGAAACTTGACTCAAACCGATTCGAACTTACCTTAGGAACTTTTCGTACTCAATATTAGAATAAGCTAAATTACTGCTCTAAGTGGGATTTGGGACCCACGGCCCAATACCCCCTTCCAATGGTAGATTGTATGAACCGATTGAAGAAGTGCCCTACATGAGACTGTAAGCCGGTGACGTGTTGTTATGGGCAGTCAAGAAAAAGAATCTACTGCAATTGGCAAAGGGAACAATAGTGCTCTTATATCAAACCCAATCCTTCCACTCCTTTTTATCAGCATTCAATTTCAGTGATTAAATTATTTGCTAAATGTGCACAAATTTCGAACTTCACAATGAAGTTGTCAAATTTAATCTTAGAACACTAGGATGGCCGGATCTCGAGAGGTAAAGGACTATCCTTATATTTTCTATGTAAATGAGTAAATAAGAACAGAACCACAACAAAAGCTAAGCGTCAAACCTTAAATATAATAATTTGCGAATAAGAAGACTTTAAGAAGCTCATATTCTTGATTTACTGTATAGATTTGTAAGCTACAATATAGAAATCTGTAACAATCAAAATGGGAAGTAGAATATAATAACCTGTTTCATGGGAAGCAACGTCTTCCCTAGACTCAAAGTAAATGCAGACGTTTCGGCAACGGGAAACACTTTAGTGGCTATAGGAATTAGAAAGAAGGAAATGTGCCTACAGGAACTGGAAAGCTCTGACGGTTAAGCAAGCGGAAGAGATTCCCATTCCTCACTGGCTGTAGGAATATCTTATGGTATCCCTATTATTTTCTTCTTAGCAGGCCATACTAGAGCACTTCTCTAGGCACCAGGCTCATACCATCTTCCATTGGAAGGGGGTTTTTAAGCAGCTCACTGTCCTCACAGCTAGAGGTGATTAGAGCAGCTAACCAGGAACACCACATGGAGATTGTGCGTCATCTTGGTAAAGGCAGATACAGAGATAAGGGAGCTTCACCCTGTTCTACCAGAACCCAGGCCCACCTGGGTCTGAGAAACGCTGTATGTTCACCAATTTGGACCTATCCTTTGCTTACGCCTTTTAAGATGGCGATGTCAATGAAAATGGCAGTATGCCCGATATACTTGTTACCTCTACGTTCCTACAAAACGCCCTGTAATCCTTTATCTGTGTTGTCCAAAAATGATGGTGATAGAGAATAGATGGCCCTACATAGCAATAAGCTCACATATGCTACTTTTAAGACGTCATATATATATAGCAGCGTTCAAATGGATGTTCAAATTGTATCATATTCAGAAGCATCTAAACTAAACCCCAAAAGTTATTATATAATCGGACTATTAACTGAGTTTTTGTGAAAATATATATATATATATATATATATCTGTCTTTTACAAAAACTATAAACTATGTGAAGAGCATCAAAAAAAAAAAAAATGAAAGAAGAGAGCTCAAGCAATAGCACTTAGAGATAGCATTATGAGAGAAAATTGGAAGGCAAAACTGTTGAACAATCATATCAAGAATTCAATAAAAATGTGTGAAAAGGAAATGTGCCGAATTTTTGATGAATTATGCCAAAATCATGTGGTGGGGAAAGAAGCGGTATATGCATAAATTGGGGTGAAACATCGCTGAATAGAGCGAGTGGCATGCAAATTGTATGTAGCAACTCCCACCCCATCTCCAGTCACCTGAGCCAAGCGCTGCACCACAAACAAGAAATGAATGAATCCCAATTATGCTAAACAGCAAGTGAATGTGGTTTTATTTTTGAATTTTTATTTTTTTTGATGTTCTTGTTGTTATGGTTTCTGCGGGTTAGGCCACGAATATGGGGTTTTTGGGTGGGAGTACTGGGGTGGTACTTGTTGGTACTTACGGATTCGCTGAGCTTGTGCAGAGAGGCATTAATGCGATCCGGATTGCGTGGCGGCGGTTCTGGTGGCTCTGATGCGGCCATAGTTGGTCCGGCAGCGAGACCGTTTATTTGCATAGTTTTTTGAACTGAAACGCTTTTTGGGTGCAGCTCTATAGTCTGCCCGCACTGCAATTGACTATTTCAACTGGCGCTGATAGTTTCTACCTAAGGCTGAGCACAGTATTCAATGCAGCTGGTTCTAGCATGTTTACTATCATAGAAAGGGAGGCGTTGCAATACGTACGTACACAGGTATAGCTCGGAGTCGGAGTCGGAGACGCACAGCATCAATGTCGTAAATCTTTGTATGCAGCTCCAGCTGCGTTTTCCATTTTATGAATTTTGAATTTTGTGCATTCACAATTTATGCCCAGCAAAGCTTGTTAACAGTTCACAATGCAGCTGCTATCTGTAAATAAATTAAAGACTGTTAAATTTGGTAATAGCTCCTGTGGCATGCAACTTATATGCTGTACACACTACCCATGCTATACTTCCAAAGAAATTCCAAATAGAATCTGGCAATGCTTAATTTATAGGCTTGTGTTTTCCATGTTTGTTTAGTTTGTTGAAACAAAAACAATTGTTATTTGGTTTATTTGCAACTTGCTCCGAGGCTCTTGGCATAAAAACTGCAAACTATTTTCACACACACATTGCACTGCCCTGTGTCTCCTGCTGTGTGTGTGTGTGTGTATCTGTGTGTATCTGTGCAGGCCATTGTATGCGCTCTGACCATAAAAATTTATTTAGGTTATTGAAGTTGTTGGCGCATTGTAACAGTTTCGGCAGCTGCCATCACAGCAGCGGCTCCCCAAGCTCCCCACAAAACCAACAATAAAATTGGAAAAATTGCACAAATGTTGCTTGTTCCTTGGGTGCAGTTTGTATGGCAAAGCTGCATGTTAGCACTTACTTAGTTTTATAAAGTTTACCAAGTTTGAAGCATACACTCTCAATGGACTTAAAAAAAGGGGAGCTATATGATATAAACAAGGGCTGCAAATCAGGCTGAACAGGATTTCCATATTTTTTTGACATGTGAACCGCTAACCGGATCGCTTTCCTTCCCTAAAAGTCTTAGCTTCAAATACAAACAGTAAAATGTCAACCTAACATTATTACGATTACATATAAACCAAATACCTGCATATTGCACAAACGACAAACGATACTATACTATAAACAACAAGCACACAATAACTGAGCCACAATGAGCACACCTGTCTGAGATATTGGTCTCAAAAAGATTGGGGAAAATTAGCTTTTCATGTTATTACCATTGATGAAACAAATCTGCAAAGAAGTCAGAAGTAATGTCACGAGACCAAATTTTTTAGTATTTCCATTTTTTCCTTTCCTATACATTCTTTTGTAGCTAGGCGAATACATAATCACCCCAGTGAGAGCGATCTTCCTTGTGGCCTGTTAATAACAGTAACTTGCGAGCTTCAGATTGATGAACCAATGGAATAATGAACTCTATGAGCTCTACAACGCTGGATTAAGGCGGCTGTTTAAGGAAATTGACGTAGAGGCTTTGTCTACTTTGGTGATTTGTGGTGTCAACGATTGGAGTGCGCTATATAAGGCCGTACCCGGGTAAAGGGTTGTTTTGGCTAGTTAAGAGCGAGAAGAACGATATCACTGAAATGGGTGGAAATGGGTCGAATTAAAAGTAAGACTTTTAAAAGAAGATTTAAGCGATTGAAAAGTTTTCAATAAGAAAGAAGACAACATCCATAAGAGGGTGTTTTTAGAGAATCTTGTTTTAAACCAAAAACTGACTACAGAGTTCCGCCTAAAGCGGAACCGAACTAAAGCTCCCATAAAATGTCCGAACCCTGCAGCCCTGATATGAGTATCTATCTTTTTACTGCAGGGCGGATTAATTTTAAAGCTTTAATTGTTTATTAGCGGCTTGTAAACTCTTCATTTGGCTGCAGGTTGCCAACCAGCCCCTACAGCAAAACCAATATCCGCTCAAAAAAATATAATCGCCTAAAGTTCATGTGTGTGTGTGTGTGTGTGTTTTAATCCGATTTAAGTCCAACTACAAATAAGCTGACCAACAAAATATGTTGTGGCAGCACCACACAAACCTCTGTAAATTCTTTATACAAACTAATGGCCAACTGCAAAGAGATGCTCAGTGGGCGATACAAAACAATCACACAAATGCTACGGCTTATACTCCGGCCAGAAGTTTAGAGGGGCTAAAGGTAAAACTCCACCTTGGCTTACAACCACAAATACAGACCACAGCGCACATGCAACAATAACAACAACGACGACGACCAACACAACAGATGCACATAAGGTTAAGCTCACATACCACACTTCTCTCATTTCTTGCCGGACACAACCTCTATGTGGGCAAGGGAGCTGGACTTAGTGTTTTATGATGGCAGCCAAAGCCGTTGGAGCATTGTGGCAAAAAGAAAAACTCCAATCATAATAATAGCATACTAGTGCAATTTGTGTGCTAGCTTTACATCTGTGCAATAGCACACACAGATACACACCAATACATAAGTACGACCATTAACCTAGCCTTGCATTGCATACAGAGATACATGCGGCATGAGCTAATGGATGTGTCTGCGTGCCTGACGATTCAGCTAAATTATTTTACCTTCAAACAACACAAATAGTTGGTTCGAAATTCAAAACTTCTCTATTTATCTAGTACATTTGCATATTTACATTTAAATTATGCGGTCTGCTGCAAATGTAACTGCATCTAAATATGTGCTTTTAATGGCGCCGAACATTACATACACTAATTTAGTAAGCTGATAAGCACACACTCGCTGAGCTTTGGAAAGTTTTTCCAGCTCTTTTTTTTACATCATGCACTCTAAATGGAAGTGGAAAATAAAACATATTTCATTTGGGGTAGAAAATAGATTTACAGTCATGTGATGTTATCTAATTAATTTTTTTTTACGAAAGTAAATGCAAATTGCAAATTGGGTGGGGATGGGTTCTGGTGAAACAGGATGAAAGCTTCTGATCGCCAGGTTGATGCCTGTCTCTACCTTAACCAAGTTGATGCACAACCTCCACGTAGTGCCGCCTGGATAGATACTCTAATCGCCACCCGGTGTTAGAGTATGTGAGCTTATGTGCGCAGAGAATCTCTCCCTGAACTTCAAATGGGATGTGCGTAGGGTTTGGGACCCGCTGCATAAAAACCACCCGCCAAATGGACGGCATAAGGGCTTCGGATAGGAACACCCCCAAGTTGAAAGACTGAAGTATATACATCGGAACGGGACTGTATTCTATAAGGGTATCGTCAGTCATACTAAGCGAGCAGTTACCGGAGCCTTTGCGGCTATTGAGAATCTGCCAGGATGGGTTTTGGTTGTAAATAAGAGCAACATGAACTCTTAGATCTCTAGGTTCTCATGGAGATCAAGCGGAGAATCACTCTTAAATTTAGTTTTGCAGTGAACCATTTAGAAGACAAACTTTCTGAATTGTTCAAAATGGAAATCAAAGTGAAACATCTTTGTGGTGAATATAAATGAGAACAGGCACAACAAGCAAGAGTTTTGCCCCCAGTGAGCACAGCGCATTTGGTGAGGCATTATGTCCAAAGCGAAACATGCGATTAATGTGGAAGATCAATGTTTCCCGAAGCATTCACGCGATCGCTGCAGCTACCTGACTTTGAGAGCATAAGTCTTTGGAAAGCAGCGTTGATCAGCAATATAAAATCCATTATAATGCAGAAGCAAATCTTTATAAGGGGCAGTCCATATATTACGTCATACCTGATAGGGGGCAAGGAGTTACCTAATTGATTATGTTTGATCACTTGACTGCTATCATATAAGGCACTACTACTTTATATATATATATTTATTCTTGAGAGATTGCAAAAGCACAAAATCTTACTTAAAATGGCATGACCGGCTTCCTGTAAGAGGAGGCTCAAACATCTTCACCTAAGTGTGCACTTCGCTGGATGAAAACCACTGTGCTCTAATGAGTAACCCGATCCTTTCGCCTCTTCAGCACATGTTTAAGTGCATGCTGTCGGGGCGTTTTAGGGTGGAACCCCGTCAGTTTTGGAAACACAATAACAGTTAAAATTTTTTTATTTTGTAAAAAATTGTCTTATTACGTGTGTGAGCCTTAGTTCTGATGGAACTAAGGACTTAATACTTTAAGGACAGAATCTCGTAGCTGTCTGCGCTTAGTCCCAAACGGATCGCAGATTTTATCTGTGCATGTGGATAGACCTCGCCCTGACCACCTTTTCGTCAAACGAAAAAGTTGTTCGATCTTTGACTATGCGCTGATCATGATGATTTCTTTTTAAATTTATGGTAATGCATGAAATATATGGCAACAGTAGTTATGATCGACCATTTCTTTTTTGCTTTCTATGAATCTCAAAAGCACTCCACACTAACTACAGTATTTGTATAAAAAACCTGGTCAAAAGAAATCTATCTATAGTTGAAAGTGAAATACCTTCACTCAAGGTGGCCTACTGATATAAAAGCCTAACCCTCCTCGTTCCCGAAACTTTTTAGTGCTTAACGCGCAAGTAGCTCTAAAAAATTCGTCTGGCTTTATGGAAACTTTGCAAAGTAGTTGCTAAGGGGACAATGTCTCATTACCAAACCCGTATTATATACTGTAAAAGAACGATGTCATCGTGGAGACCAAGCGGAGGATCACTCTTCCCAATTGATTCTACTCATTGAGCTCCCATTGGACAAATGACAAGTTAATGTACTTGGAGTGTTTAAGCGTTGCCAATGACTTTTGATACGGCTATTGAAGACGACGAATGAATCAAACGTAGAGTTTCTCCGTTGGAAGGACCAGGTAGAGGGTGCCTGAAAAAAGACTGAAAAAAATTGAAATAGTGAGGTAGAGACAGAATGGATTCCATCTGCTGAGTTTGGATACAACCGTACATACGATTGTCCGGGATTATCAAGGCACACATATGCCTCACAATACATTAAGTATAATCGGTTTCCTTAAAGTCGCGACAAAGTTTTCTTTACTTAGGATAAATAAGTTGTTAAGACCATGGTTTTCTTTCTAAAAACCATGAAAATAACCTAAAAAATAAAAAACCATTCCAAAGGAAACTCATTTTCTTAAAAATAAAGCTGTGTATTATATTTTAGTAAGAAAAAAATGACTAAATCCAGTTTATTTTACTAAAACTAGGATAAAAATGGCCTAAAAATTAACCCATTTTTTCATTAGTAGAAATTTTTTTTTCAAAACACCTTAACATTAGAAAAAAAAATCGCTTTTAGAGCAGATTCCGCCGTACAATAATACAAATGTTAATAATTCGCTCTAAGGTGAAAAGATTTTTTTTTTTAATTTTAAATTTGAAACACAATTTAAAACGGCATCCCTTCGTTTATATTAACTTGAAATTATTTATGACTAAGTATGTGAGCTTAAAAATTTCAAAAATGACATAATTATTTTGGAACACTCTTCTAAAATTCAACAAAATTTAACTTAGTTTGATGGAAATGTACTTTAACGAAGACTACGATGAATGGGTCCGCTTTGCCAACATGCAGCGTACATATGAAGATATAAATGAAGGGTTTGGAATTCCGGCAACAGAACCAAAGCCTGCAACCATGCCAATTCCGCCAGGTGTAGCATTTTACATACACTTTGCTGATGCTGTTCAGGAAACACCGCCAAGATGCATTTTATCATACCGACCCAAGTACACAGCCGAGTCCATTGTACAAAAGCATCTTGCAGCGGCGCGACGGGAACTCCGCATCAAGCACAACAAAATTGTACGTCTAGCAGAAAGATTGTACTTGGTGGAACGGCGAATCATACGTCATCGTGCGAACCGTAGCCGCGAATGGGTGATGAAGCATATGAGTATAATCGATAATATAGCAAGGCATGTGCAACGGCGTGAGCGTCTGCAGCTCGAGCGCGTGAGAAGCTGCAGAGCGCATAACAAAAAAGCGAGAGTGCGCTCGGAGCTAATGCGATATGGAAAATATATAGAGAGTATTGTAAGAGAGCAAGATGCGACTAAGAAAATTAAGCATAGCCTTTTTGTTAAGTGAAGATCGCTTTTGAAGAAATTTGTAAATATATTTATATATTATATATTTCTAAACTAATTCTTTGTTGAAACATTTCCATCAATAAACTCTAATAAATAGCTTTAGAAATCAGTTTGACATTACGTTTGAGATAGACCTTAAGCGGATTATGCGCGAAAGCCCGAAAAATTTGTTCAAATGCAAGTGCGATTCGTATGCCGCATAGATGCCGTGACGATAGTTCGATCTAGTTTCAAAAGCTTTGGGCTATTATGCTTCAAAAAATAAATTGAAAACTGTCGTTGTTTTTTTTTTGGCGCTGTGCTGAGGTAGCGCTGCGACTTTAATAAATATTTTTGGAAATAATTTGGCATTGAGTTCGGCTTTCTTTTTTGAGCTGCTAATCCGCTGATTACTACATTATTTAAAAAACAGCCATAAACATTCCGGGGACCACATTGGGCCACAGTCTGCAACAGACTTTTAGCGGATTACACGCACAAGCCCGAAAACTTTCACCAAGTTAATAGCGAGTTTCGCATGCAACGAAACTTTTGCAACTACGCGGTCAGGTGGGCCTGAGGCACGAACGGGTGGATGGTGGGCGATATACACGGTGCATTGAGCTGAAAACGCTTATCCGCAGCGTAAGTACATGCCCATGGCTTGTAATTTTAATTTTCCACCAACTATAAACACTGTCCATCTGGCAACTATTTTATTTAAGCTTGCTGTACGGAAAAGTTTGAAAAGACTTTGTAAGCAAAAGCTGTGGGACGCAGCAAATAAGGGGTTCTTTTGTACGAATTTCAGCTACGTTGTAATGACGTTTCTTTAATTTGTGTCAAAGCTTTAAGCTAATTAGCTGTGATTAGTTTCAATAAGCTTCATTATGGCTATAAGTTTTGGACGTGGAAATGAGTTTTCTGTGGAAATCTGTGCTGCAACCAATTTTATTGGCTATGAAAAATACTGTTTTGCCTTTGACAGCGGCTCATGCATTCCAGGAATCAGTCGTTTTTCAGTCGAAAAGGCTTGGAATTCCTTTGCAGAACTAGAACAGTCAAAGTCAGCATAGCATACGCAAATAAAAGTCTTTCGAGTTGTACATGTTGTATATGTGTGTGTGAGCATTGAATCATTTCCGTTTCTTAGTAAAATGAGTAGAGAAAAAAAAACAGTAGAGAAAAACCAGCTGCAACTATGAGTAAGACATGCTCTCAAAATTCCAGTATCTATGCACTTCAATGCATATGCATGATGTAATCGTTTATGTTTGTACGTGTGTTTGAGTGCATGTGTGTGTGTGTGTCTATGTGCCCTTTGTGTACTTTATGGATATTCTGTACTCTTAGAAGTTCACTCAAAATGCTAAAGTAGCCATGATGCTGAGGGAAGCACTACCAAAGTATAAGCTCCTTCATGTAAGCCTTCAAGGCATTGAGTTTGACTTGCATACTTGACCTATTTTAAGTAACTAGTTTGATCATTGGACTTTGGTTGATGAATTGCTAGACGAGTACTGTACGTTGTCATGCATACACATACAATTTCTACACACAAGTTCGAAGAGTTGCTCATAGACGTATCCTTTTAGCCGCTTTTGTTTTAAAGTGCTTTAATAGTTTGTTCATCTCTTGATTTGCACAAATTACCAAGTGTTTTAGATTTTGAGACTTTTGAAAATTTCCATAAATACATATACGTTACACCTGTCACAGCTTGAGTGTATCTTGTCAGTAAACTGCTTCAGTTTTTGGAGAACTTAAACCTAGTTTTATGCTAGATAATTAAATTTCTTTTTCCTGGACTACGTACCTGGATTTCTACAGAATCGAGGACATGAGTTTTGCGCAGACAAATATATGTATATGGAAGTGTGAAGAACTCTGATTTGATAGGTAGGGCAACTTTATGAGTTTTGAAGGAGCTGCAGTCAATCCGTCATAAAAACTTTCTAGCCTCTTTAAGGACGCGATTGATTGTTTTAAGTAAAACTTGAACCACAGAAAGTCAAAGGCAGTTGTTACTTTTCTCTAATAACGTGGCGCCATCTAGTGTGCGCTTATGAAACAATAACCACTATCCATAAACATGTTTGAACCTCTTTTCGTTTTCACAAATAACACAGCACTCCAAAACAAACATGCAACTTTCTCGATCTTTTGTAACTTTATCAGAGCGTAACAACATCCGAATGTAACACCATCCGAGCTTAAAAGCAGATTGCTGTGACGGCATACGAATCGGTTTTATATATGTTTCAGAACAAAAACTATAAAAGTAGCATTGCGGGTTAACAATAATAATGGTTTTGGGCGGTAATGCACCGGAACCCTCGAGATTTATTGTATCACCGAGATTAACATATTTATCTGGGATGACTCTAACTCTGTTATGTCGATCATCGAGATTCTCTGCATCTTTTTGCTAAGGCATTAAAACTCATGGCGCATTACGACCTGCTTAAAGTAGAGGCTTTATAGCATTGTTGCAAGCTCGGAGTTTTCTTTCCTGCTGATGTCTTGACTTCACTATTTCAAAACTTGAAACTTGAACTTGAACTTAGGTCCAAGTCGGTTTAAGTTTGCCTCTGAGCCAAGATTTACGAAAAAAACTTAAAACGAAAATAGTAAATAATTTTGCGACTCTACTTAAGGGACATTCTCACCATCGACCATTTTTGCAAGGTACTTGTCTTGGTATTTTTTGAATAGATTCCCAAATTATGCTGCAAAGTTACTAGTGTATCAGGCCTTCGATTCTGACAGTTATATTCCGAATATGGTATGCTCGGTACAGCAACAGACTCATACCAATCCCAAAAATAAAGCAAAGCTGTTAACTGAGTTGTCCGGTTCAAGTCTACACCACTCAACATATCGAGTTATAACTTGGCAAAGCACTTTCTAGGGCGTTGGGCAAATCCGTTTTTTAGTGGTAATAACTGAAAATGGCAGCGATTTTCCATATTCGACGCTGCTACACAGCAATAATGTTATTGTGCCATCTGCACTGACCCGCCCACAAAACAACCAATGACGAAATCAAACCACACTACAAGCATATCACAGATTAATCTGAAATCCGAGCAATACAAATCATTCGAGCATCAGCTGGACTGACCCACTGTTGACTCGTTGGCTATGGTATTGGCCATTGGCGATTGGCAATTGGCCAGGCAGCCAACGGAAATCAATTTAATAAGTTAAACAAACTGATTTATGTCGCTGGAACAGCGTTCACTCTAGGACCACAGCGTTGATGAGTGAGTGAAGTGAACCGACCATGGAACAAGTGCTGCCAATTCGCATACACTTGATGCTCGGCAGGCAAATTGACGGGTGAATCAATAAATGATTGAATGAGTGCAAATTCAATGCACACCAAAGCTGTAATTGCATTCAGTATGGACGATGTTAGCGTGTTGGGACATAAAGCTTTCAGCAATGAATATGCAAATGTTTGTTGCATACTTATGGGTGACGCACAAGCACACAAACACACACCCACACACACATGTAACCACACTTCAATGTGGCCTGGCATACTTATTTTGTAGTTTTGTTGTTACCATATTTGGGTCTACATCAAGTGACTTTTGCCATTTTACACTTTCCGTATTAATTTCCTGTCCTGGCTAACATGTTACGGCCAGTTCCAGTTTAAGCAAGCTGCCAACATGCTGCAAAAGTTTAACCACTTTGAAGTGAAGTGACGTTGACAACAGCAGCGACACCAACAACAACAACCACAACAACTTAACAACGGCTTGAAGCATACATACTACATGTCTAGGCTACACAGTGAGAAAAACCGAGCACTTTGGACTCGAGTGGAGCGCATTTGTATAAGAACAGTAAATTTTAGCAAGTACAAAAACTCAAACCGTGTATTTTTTTAAAGAATTTGTACATTTAATGCAAGAAAGGTTAGCCTTGAGCATACAACCGACTCAAATATACGTACATGCCGTGATGGTAGCATATTAATGAGCTTGAGATAGCGCTAGCCTATCAAACTTTACTCATTTCAAGGCTTTTGTAAGCAATTTGTACTTAAGGGACTGCGTTTTTCTCTCTGTGCAGATATTTTTCCACGCTCGTATGTATGCTAGTGAGTTGATTTAAATGCAAATGTAAAAACGTGTTGATTCACGAAGCTTAACAACCAACTTGTTTGATGGCTGATTTTGCCAACACGTCGAAAAATCTTAATTAAAGTTTTTGTGTTATTTTTAACCTAACAAACTCGGTCGTCACCATAATCTATATCAACATCGTTCTTGTTATTGTGTGTGTGAATGGGTACTTTATACAAAACCAAGATGACATAAGTTATGCATTAGCAAACACACACACACACACACACACACTCAAGGGCTGTATTTGTATTGAAAACACATCTGCACCCTCATTGAGGCACGAATTTTACAGCCAAGCAAACCCATTTAGCCCTTTTGTGGGGCCAAGTGCCCCCGCTTAGTGACTCAAAGGCCCAATGTGACTCATTAACGTTATCAGATTTATAAAAGTGGCAGCAGAAACAGCGCCAATAAACACAAAAACAAACATAAATGCTTAACGACACACACACACACACACACACACACACACACACACATATATGGCTACGTCTGCATAATTAAGGGGCACACTTAATGGCTTCCCATACAACAAAAGCAACAACAACTATCCGTGCTCCCCCATATTATATAGCTTGTCAAACTTAAGCTGCAATTAGGGCTTTATAATACCGTTAACTCCAATATAATATCCCTACTTATGACGATTATCACAGAAACATTTTTTTTTTTTGGTTTGTTAAAATACAATTTATAAAAGTTATTTTTACCAGATTTTTGACCTACATTCTGAAAATATGTTTTATGGTCAATTTCTGTGCGCATCATCAAATATAATGCCAACGATAATATGCTCGGAAAACAGACAAAAGCCACTCAGCCTCTGCCATTGAATTTCCCAGAGGGAGGAAAAGGGCAAGCGCACTTGTGTCAGTGTGGCGGCCATTTGCAATCTATTGTGAATGAATTGAATGGCATAAGAATTATGCGAATTGAAAGCGAATACAGTCCGTTTGCTTCATGAATTGTTGAACATAATTGTAGAATAACTTCTTTATGATTTCATAGGCATATTTTCAACCCACACATTTCTTAGTTTAAGCGGTTGCAATAACCCAGATGATATTCAAATTGGATATCTCAATAAATATAAATACTTTTATACAGGGTCTGCCCCAAAGGTAAGATATATTACCTTGCGCCCCCAAACGTACGATGTTAAGGGAGTCCAACGATGATGGATGACTAGGACATGGATGACTAGGAGGCTGAGGGGCCTTGCCTCCGACTTGACGACTGAGGTTATTGGAGAGGGGGCGAAGGTGAATTATAAGACGTAAAGTTAGAAGATGATGTCGAACAGAATGCCGAAAATAAAGTTGATGAGAGGCGAAGAGGAAAAATAATGTGAGCGAAGATAAATAAATAAATGAAGACGATAAAGATGGGGGTGAAAAATATGACCAACCTCGTAAAGGGCACGGGGTTGATGAGAGTAGCGAACAGGTTGTGAAACTCCCTAGTGCTTGTAAAAACTCTGCCCCGAATGGTCATCGAATATTAACACTTGGCATGCGAAAGATCTACACGAATATGATCCCCCGTTCAACGATATCGCGTGATTTGTTGGAGCACTATGAAAGTGATCAACATTTTTTGGATAATGAGACTACGAGTGACGAAACAAAGGTTTTTGAGGCAAAGTGACACAAGACAGCATCTAACGTCGCAGCGCCATTGTACTTATAGGACAAATCTTTTACAATTGAAAACTAATTAATTCTTATACTGTAATAACTACGTACGACAGCACCTAGTGGACAATACAAAATGAGGCAGCTTACTAAATCTGAAGAATATATTGCATGGAGCAGCAGTTCATATCCCTAGTTGTGGATTTTTGCTATGTCGAATATTCACGATCAGCCCAAGAAATGCACTGCGTTGAGTGTTTCTTTGTCTCCGGTGTATTGTGATGGATCCAAGATTCCACTAGAGTTACGAAACAACGCATCTATCTAGATCCGATCGCGGTTGAACATCAAAAAACACTATTCCACTCCATCGAATTGTAACAGCACTGGGGCTGTTCCCGAATTCAGTATGCCAATTCCTTAACTCTGAAATTTATGTTGCAGAGTCCCCATTGTATTTATCAAGCGTTTCCTTAAAGTCGGTGCTGTTTTTCATGAAATTCTGGGTACAATGGCTGTCAAAAACACAGTTAGTAGTTCACAGTGTCTTAGTGTCACATTTAAAGTTAAATCAACACGGTAAATGCAAAAAGCCACTAACTTATCAAACAGACCTCTAATATCAAATAACTACTTCAAACACACAAAAAGAGACAAGTTTGCATGGAAACAACCGACGAGCAATTAAATATGCCCACAATACGGAGACGATAACTATGACGTCATAAGGTGAACATATTTAACGCCTGACAAGCCTCCTTGTCAAACTTTTAACAGTGTTTGCATAATGAATAATAAACTGCCGTTATAACAACGGGAATACGAAATAGCCATTTTAAGGCGTGCCAAAACAAATGCAATGGAAATAAAAGTGAAAAAGTTGTCATCTCCTTGGTCCTTGTTATCGTCTGTAGGATTGTGGACTAAGTAAAGCTTGGCTTCCGTTGCTTTGACTCATCAGCGTTTTGTGTGGTTTTTTCATTTCCCGTGAAAAACTTTTGCAACCGGGTTTGCCTTGTTGCAACTACTGGCATTTGCAGATTTAATGAGTGAAGCACAAGATAAAGTTGACGCTGAGAAGAAACTCATTTAGTTTTCAATTAATTAGTGGCAGCTACAGCAACTGCAACAACACACATACAACATACATACAACAAAGTTGGATTTGGTTATACTTGGTTGTTGTTTTTTTTAATTAAACTAAATTGATGCGGCAAAAGCTTATCCGTGGCCTCTATTCCCAGAATGCGCTTTGCTTGCAAAGTTCGCGAGTGGTTTTGTATATGGTTTGCATGTTGCTACTGAAAACCCTGCTTGCAACCCAGCGTGCAACCTCCATGGTCAACCGATTGAAAATTCTTTTGCAAGCGGCAAACATGTTGTAACCCGTGTTGCATGCTTTAAGGGGCAAGTAATAAAAAAAAAAACACGCTTAGTTAAGGGGCGAAATTGAAAAGCTTGGCCTAATTGAAGGCAACAGCAACTGCTATATACACTGACCGCAGGCATGTTATTATACCCTATACTATGTAGGATTGCAACCCTATACCCTAAACCATGTAGATAAGCAACTTAAGGCGTGTCAGTCCTTAAGTTGCTTATACCAAAATGATCAGCACCTCTGTTATTCATTAAGACTGATTCAGATTGATGGGACTATAAGGCATAATCTTGACCCAAGAGAAAGTGGTCGAATTGTGTTGTTATCTGCCCTCCTTCCCACAAGCACGCTTTTAAATCTATTAACAAGAAAATGTTTCCATTAAACTCCTTGCAAGTTAGAGTGTTAGAGTTTCACTGGTGTGGTGAGCGGGTTAGTGAATACCACCTCAGCAGGTCAAGGCTTCTCGTATGAGGCGACTTATAATGACACTGAATTCTTTCGAGACCAGTAGAGCCACCCCAGACCTTAAAAGGGTTTTTCGTAGGGTTTCGTACCACACGCCCAATATTAGAGATAATTTAAATATGGTTTAATATCCCTGAGACAGTTTAGCTCTACCTTCCCTTTATTGTGGATTACTGCGTGGGGAGTCTTCCAGTACACACTTTAACGCTCTTCCGCCATGCATGGTTCCTTCGTCTGCCACGATTTATCGACTCTGTCTACTTCCTCACGAATGGCTCAAAGTTGAAACACCAAGTCCGAGGCGTCTAGTCGGAACAGCTCAGTACTTAGACTTTCGGATGATTGCATTGTATTCCAGGCGAACGCCCTTTGTACAATTATGGCACTAGTCTGCCTGAAGGACAGGACAAACATGGCGGAAACATAAATAGTAGTCAATATAGAAATAACCAAGAGGTTACCAATCCATCAGTTCAATAACATGCAGATCGCCATTGCAATTTTCCGGCCACGGAGTCAAATAAAAACGACAAACTTTAGTACCTTTAAACAAACTTAGCCGGAAAGAAACAAATAACGGAGAGACGTGCTCTATTCTGTCAACCGGGCTAGATGATCTGCAATTGTGCGTGTCATAACCGGACACTGTTTAGACGAATAAACATTTAATTTTAATCATACTTTACGAGTATCTGAAAGGTCACTTTCTGCATAGCATCTCGAAACTGGCTGTAACACGTGATCTGTGAACAGTGAGTGATTATACGATACATCCTACGGTAGCACAATGGGTTGATTTACGGTTAAAGTATGTAAGGCACAAATACTTACAGCTGTCATAATCTAACTTCACAAAGGGATATTTGGAGAAAGTGAATAGTCGAAATACTAATTCGGAATTTACTTGCAATAGGCAAAATCCGTTTGAGAAAAGATTAAAGTATAATAATTTGACAAACATTAGAATTATGACTCGAAATCGATTTTGTTAAAACCTTTCTAGGAAAAGAGAAGGTTTACTGAATTCAGACTCAGCGAAATAAGAGAAAGGGCAGAATTCAATAAAGAGCAGTTTTTCTTTTAATACACAGAATCGGTTAAATATCACGGAAGTTATGGATGTCCAAAACTTCTCTGCTGTTGTTGCAATGTATACAAGCAGTTTGCACTTACAAGAAGACATAAATGAGTAGTTACTTCAATACCCTATCAAGCTTAAACTGCACTTTCCTTTTTGGGTCAATAAGTGTGCAGGGTATCCGCCTGTCGGCCAGCGCTTCAAACGTTTATATATATTAATATGTACTTGCAACAAAATAAAATCTGTTGCCAGTAAATGCTTTTGTCATTAAGACCTTATTAATTTTTTTCAGTTTTCTCTCTTTTTTTTGTGTTAGCCTAAGTGAAAGTTGCGCAAAACGACAGCTGTGGCTGTACGGCCGTACCGTTGCGTCATAACCCTGCCCGTAATTTGATAACCTACTTTTGGGCTGTTTACAACATTTATGCCACACACACATATAGATACAGCTACGCTGCGCTGAGTTTGCTTAATGTGTGCAACATTAAAAATTTACACACAATGACATTGAAGCATACTTTAAGGGGCTAAAAATGTTGGGTGCCACACGGCTGGCTGCTACATAGTGAGTTTTTCTCGAAACTGTGCTCATGTTTCTTGTACTTATTGTTTTTATTTAGTATTAAGAGCATGCCAAGTGTCTATGTATACAAAGTTACGCACACACACACACAGAAGCAAAGAAACACTCTGTGTTTTCACGAAGCGTAAAGATCTGCTGCATACTAAGTAAGTTTCGTTTGGGAACAGGAAGAGGATGTATTCATGATGTGTGGCTGTGCGTGTGTGACTGTTGTATGTGTGTGTGTGTGTGTGTGTGTGACTGTTGTGTCTGTGTGTGGGCAACAGCACAGCATGTCAGTAAGAAAATACCTTAAGTCTTGTGCCTTAATGGCCTTACTTTTTTAGTTTGTGAGCTGGTGAAATATTATCAAACCATTTATTACGCGCTGCTTCGCTACACATGGCGTATGCGTAATAATAATTGTAATAAAATGCAAGTTTTTTTTTGTCTTTGCGACTATGTGACTTCCCCTTGGTTTTATACGCTGCTACAACAATTTTCAATTTGAATTTCGTGTCTTTTGTCTCGCTATGTGACATTTACATGTGTATCCATTAGCATCAATAAAACAGAAATTAACATGCATTCGTCAAATTGTTTGAAATTGCCCTTAATAGCTCGGAGATTGCGCACGAAACTAATTTGGAACGCACATTTGATGGCTGACAAAGTGTTCGCCCCCTTGTACTAAGGTAGGTGAGCACACGTTTTATATGTGGCTGTATGGTTGGGCGGGTTTCTATCATACGAATTGATTGTTATTAATGAAAGTTTCTGTAATGGAATGTCATTATAGTTGGGTAGCTGGAGCTCGAACTGGTACTGTATTTGCTTATTTCTATTATTTGTCAAGCTGCACGTGTTTTGCAATCAGTATGTAGGTTTATGGAACTGTTCTCTTAAACAGCTTTATATGAAAGCACTTTATGGGTTATTTATTGTTCCGGCACTTTTGATTCAATCAATTCGCTATCAAATACATTTGAATAGTTTCTTAATACTCTACATAGAAAAAAACAACTGCAAATCTGTTAAATAAAACGATAACTTTTTAAGCACCGAGGTTATGATTGCTGAAAAATTTAAGCTGTGTCAAACAGATTCTGCTTATCACTTAACTCCGAAACCAGCTGAGCTAAGGTCTCATTACACTAAATGAAACTTAAGCTGTAATTGTTTCTTTATGTGACACATCTATTGGCGTTCCTTGTGGGAAACACTGACCAAAAATATGCTATTACGCTCAAATGGTGTTACGCTCGGGTGGTGTTACGCTCGATTAGAGTTTCGCTTGTGTAAGCTTTGTTAGCTGCATCCAACTTTTGTGTGCCGGTTTAGCGGAAAAAGAGAAAGGAAGCTTTTTGCTGCTGTTTTCACGCTAGCAATTGCTCACGCTAGATGGCGCCTCATTATGCCAAGTTAGAGATAACTCCCAGCTGTATGCTTCAAATGTGCTTCTTGGCTTTAATGCAATGTACAGTTGCGGCCAAGTTGTGAAAAGTGTTGCCAGATATCGCAAACAAAATTTTACATTTGAGGCTGTGTTTTCCACAATCAGTAGCGCAGATAGCTTTTTGATTTGAGATATCGCTGAAAGTTCATAGTTTTCGTAATCCTATAGGGAGGGGTTGATCTTATCAATTATTGCGCTATTGCTGTTTTCGAAACTGTCCACTACCCACCGGAATCCTTAGTGGAGCAACGTATGAATAATAGTTTCACAACTAGGCTCTCTCTATCTTTCTTTGTAAGTCCAAGAACGATTAAAATCAACAGGAAGCTTATTTAAAATCGAGGAAATTGCAAGTTGAAAATGTAAGGAAGTCGAATTTCATTTGATTCCAGTTGAGTAGCCCAAATCATAATTTTCATCATTTCATCATTTTCTGATTTCTGATTTCAACTCAGAAAACTTTAAACTGGATATCTACAGAGGGTCTGTTTTGGAGTGTTTTATATCCCAATCTTTTCTTTCTTTTTATGACATCCTTTTGAATAGTAAGTAAGTCTGGGCTTAAGATAGTTTAGGTTTGCTTATGTTATGTCTGTGGCTGTTAGAATACATGAAGCAGTTGTGATACCGCAAGTTTACTACTTGCGCCTTGAGGGTAAAAACTTCTACAGAAGTCATTTTACAGTAAAGCTTCGACTAAATCTGCAGTATTGTGCGGTATGCTCTTTGGCTAGGTTAGGAAACATAATATAATACCTGCACCTCAGGTGCGCTTTTTATTATATTAACAAGATGCACTACCTGAGCTGTGTTGACCGGACACGCTTTATAGGCAGTTTGTTAAAGGTATTGACCTTAATGATGCTGTGTTTTACAACGATTTCTAAGCTTTAGAAAAGTTCCAAAAATGGAATTTAAATCCTTACTAAAAATCAGTAGCTTTTTCAATGATTTGCTTAAAATATTTTAGAAACAATAAAAATTAACGAAAATTATATATTAGATTATTTAAGAACGAAGTCAGTTGTGTGTCGCATATCTCTAGACGGCTATGCTTAGAGTTTTATCAAAAATCCGTCGCTTTTTTGATGGATTACGCTCAAGCTGTTCAAATTTGTTTGGAAATCGCTTCACATTCATAGCAATATGTTTTAAAAGCCGATTTATTTACAGCTAAATAAGTATATTTTATTAGACAGTGAGAAAATATATTTTCCTAGCAATAAATACAAATTGTGCTTATTTATTTAATTGCTCGAAAACGTAGCTAATGCATATTGGCTAAGTTATTAAATAAAGCACAAAGATTTATATTTAAATTTATTTCCTTCACACATTTATATAAAGTTCTACATCGACTTGGTATTAACTTCATGACTATTTACAAATATTTATCAGTATTAAGTTTTATTTATGACTTTATCTTCTCCCATTAAGTTTGATTTATGTCATTTATCTTATAATCTTATATGTTGATTTGGAATTTAATTCATGATTATTCACAAATATTTGTCACTGCAACACCAGAAAAAACAGTTAGTCTATGCACTCTAGTTTGATTTTCTTTTCGAGAGCACTTTTACTTAGTATTTCTGAAACTCTAGCTTTCTTGACTAAAATAAATAACTTCAACTCCATAAATATTATTACAATGAATTTGAATATCTACTATACGTCATTTTGTCTGTCCATTTGGCCAAAGAGCTTCATGCATTCAGTAGTCCATTCATTAGCTTCAAGAGTCAGTGCTTGAAGCACAAAATTGTCTGCTTCAAGCGCAGCTCCTGCTCCTGCTGCTGCTCCTTGCCACAGTTAACAATTCGTCTTTACATCAAACAATAACATCAACTGTATGAAAGAAATGGTGCGTAATTTATTCAGCCACAAAATTTCATGCATTTCAGCGTTTTTATTATATATATTTTTTTTTGCTTCGTCCTTTTTTACATATATATATATATATATAGTATTTACAGGACAGAAGCAGCGCGGCGTCAAAAAATTTCCCTGCATTGCACGCAGGCCTAAGCCAACACGCACACTAGCACACAAAGAGAACTCACGCACGCACTAACACACTTGTATACAGACTTGTATACAGACATGTTACAAACACACACACAAAGGATCAAATATTGACCGAATTTTTGCACAGTTGGCCACGTTTTTTTCGTCGTGTTTTGTTTGTCTGTTTGCTTGTTTTTCTTTCTTTTTATTTTCCGTGCCTTTCATGCTGTGGTTGCTGTCGTCCTCTCATCCTCTCGTCCACACTCACGTTCTCCTCGTTGTTTTCATTATTTCCATTGTTTGAAACGCTTTTCTTTGCACTGTCGGCGGCCATGACTGCCATTTTGTTTGGACTAACGGCAAACACATGAGTACAAAATGGAAGCCAACAAACAATTTTGGCCAATGTCACCAAAGGAGTATATAATCACAAACACAACGACAACAAGCTGAAACGCAAAATAAGTTGAATTTACCTTTGAAGGACATGGTTTTGGGAGCGTGGAAATTGCTCTCCGAGTCTGATACACGCTCTTATTGTTATTTATTTATTCCGCGTTATTTGTATTTATATATGGATTTATGTTAAATTTCATGTGTCGCACATATTTCCTTCACTTTGCACTTGAATTATTGACGCTTTAACGCATCCCCACACAGACACAATAATAAGCACACCCACATGTTTATTATATATATATATATATATATATCCGTCCGTATATATGTACGGCTGCGTTTATACTGATTTCGCAAACAGCGTGCTTCCTTCAGAGCGACTCACTTGGCGAATATCTCGAACGGCACTGAGCAATGCCAGTACCAAGTCCTTGGCATTTGCCTATTGTCGCCAACCCGGCGGCAAACTGACGTCACAGCCACCAAGCCAAGCCAAAGCTGTGCCAGCTGCTGCTGCTGCTGCTGCTGTGAGTGCAACTGAGTGCAGCTGAGCGGAGCTGAGCGTCGCAGAGCGTGCAGAGAGCGCATGCGTCTTCGAGAGCTTTCGAGCGAGGGGGCTTAGACTCCCCACACCAGAACTGTCCCAATCCACGGTCTCCCTGTTGGTGCGTCAGACAAGCGTAGCAGCCACATGCGGCGACAGCTCCAACGGCGCTGGCGTTGATGGCCACGGACAAGTGTTTGTTTACGTTTTTGGTTTATTTTTTACGTGCTTCTTTTTTGGTTTTTTTGGGAGAGCCGTACCATAGACACTCCCTGTCGCGCAGCTCTAGCTCTAACGCATAAGCTAAAGGTCAGACTTTATGGCTCGGGTTGGCGTCGCATGCAGGGAAAAGGTCAAGTGGAGTTTAAATGGCTATGCAAATTGTATTGAAGAGCAGTCTCTGTCGTCTGTCGTCTGCAGTTAACTCAATGGATTTGTCCTTATTTCGTGTTGTGGTTGAGTTGGCTGCGTCTTAGACTCAATTACACGGAAAATAAATGCAACCAGGTAAATTCATCTCAAATAATAATAAGGATAAATGAAACTCAAGTTATTTGCGTAATTGTTGGAAACCACAGCCAGCACAAACAGCAGAGACCACAAGAACCTTATAACAAATTAGGAGCTAGAATACAACAAGAACAACTTGCAAGTCGGTTGGAATTTAGGCAAATGCCTTTGATGCTCTTGTAGCGGGTACGTTTGGTTTGCTTTAATAAAACTTACAGCACATAAGGCCAGTTGACAACAGTTCTACGTTGTTCACTTTGTTTCTAAGATTTGGCTAAATAAATTTAAAATTGTTGTGTAGACTTTCGAGGGACGAACCGTAAATAACGGACACGTTCTGAAGGATTTGTTGAAATTACCTCGGTCTGTTTTGAAGGATTGCTAGGACAAATAGAATATTCTGTAATATTGTAGCTATTGATTAGTTCCAAAGATGCATTGTGAGTAAAGGCAAGAACATAACAATGTCATTCTGCAGTTGATCTCATATCTCAAAAACTGTTAATAATATTAGAAAATTATCAAACGTGATGTCTTACTTCGTCCACTGTATTCTACGGACACTGGTCCTTCTGATTATTTGGGGTTCGTGATGTTTAAGCAGGTCATCGGTTTATTTCTATGGCAGAAACCGAAAAGTAAATCCCAACTTGTGTACCAACTCGTCGCCTCAAAAGACAAGTCATTTTTCTAAGATAGAATTCGAAGATTGCCTAAGGTATAATAGCTAGGAGTAGAAAATACTTTATGAGATCCGATATTAAACACAAAAAAAAGTACCAAACTAATTTGTAATGTTGGACATTTTTTGGTGGCTATTTCTATAAAAGAGATCATATTCGGAGGGCGTCAAAATGTTTCTTCAACCATCGTTTACCAATAAAAGTTCCAATCGATCGGTGAAAAGTTTCTTGGGAACTCAAATCTTAGCGAAAAGCTAATATTTCTATATAATCCAGTTTCAAATTCTGTTCTGAATATATAATACAAAAATTTTATTTTTTTTCGACAAACATAAGTGTATGTAACCTCTCAAAGAATATAGAACAAAAACTTGTTCAGGCCATGTATTAGTTTTTGCAATTGTCTTTGGGTTAGTTTCAGTAGTAGTATAGTTTTTATGGTATAGTGCCGACTCCTATAAAAGGCACTTACTTTTGGGAGGGACAAAAAAATGAAAAGTATTACGCGATAATAGTATTCACTACCATAATAAGTAATAGTAGCATTCGTGCGAAAATTGTGGGTCACTGGATAGCTCGTTAGCCGAGAAGAAATCGAATTGTGCACTTTTGCAGAGATGCTTTTGAAGTTGCGAAATCTCGGTACTTTTCTTCAATCTATAAATGAGTCTCTCCATCTAACTATATCCTCACCCAGCATACAGGTGACGATTTCAAGCTGCTTCCATGCATAGACCTACTATTAAAGCTGGAAAACCAACGATGTTTGGGATAATCGATGTTTTCAATGTTTTTTAAGAAAAATTTAAATTTCCTGTCCCCATGCTTTGGCATTGCTTTCGAGGTTTTCAAAACGTAAGTCATGCATCGCAATATATGCAAGCACAAATTTACGTAAAGAGGTTTTAAACAGAATTGGTTCAAGAGCGTATTCTTGAAACCAATCTCATTTTTTTGGAATATAATTTTCTGCTGAATCTAGAGTTTATTCCGTTAAGGAACCAAAATATGCCCAAGCTAGTGGGTTTAGTGGTTATTTCTACTTATTCCTGTACATAAAATATACTCTTTATTTTGTTGCCACAGATAGATGTGGCAAAGTTAAACAACAGCCAAATGGTAAATAAGTGAAGCTCAAGCAGATGTAGATATAACGAAGAGAAATGATAAACGTAAAGTTTATGTTTTATAAAACACTTTCATATAAAACGCTGGGAAGTGGAATTTTGCTTTTAAACTAACTTTAACTAAAAGAAGCCTAACTGTTTCATAGGCCAAAAGGCAATTGCTTAAATTCATAGAAACACTAAAAAACGGGTCAGCAGTAAAGTGAAAAGGCATGCTAAACTTTAAGCGAACGGAAACGGAAGCGGAAGTTGTAAAATATGCCAATGGCAGTAGCAACAAATTCTTCAATCGACTGATATACCGTTAGAAAGAGACAAAGCAGCATTGATGTCTTTTTACTCTATAAAATGTTCATAATTAAAATTTTCTTTGATGACGTTTTTTGTGTGTTGTCTAATATAAGCAGAACAAAGTTAAGTAAATATCTCTTAGTCGAATATTTAGACTTGTGTAAAGAAACCAAAGAATTTATAATTAAATGTACTAAACTTAATACAAATCTAAAGGAAAGAGTTTTTAGTTTTTGAGGTTTAAAAACTTTGTTCAAGAGGCTTTTAAATGCCAGCAGCTATATTATAGGTTTAAAATCTATGTTTGCGAGTGTGTATCTGTGTGTGTGTTTGCACTGCTGCAGTTTTTGCTTGAGCAACTCTATATAAATATTTATTTGTTTCAACAGGAAAAACACATTTCAACAGAAGTATTCCTTGCTCTTGACGTTTCCTGCCCCTCTCTGAAATGTCAGTTCCACCTACCGTCATTCATTTCATATGCATTTATGTAGCTATGTATACCCTGTCCCTCCCGACCAGGTGCTGCTCTGCCACATTGCAACAATGCTTTTAATAGCAAAAGTCAACACATTTTACTTACATACAGTACAACGCATTTGAAATGCCCTCGGGAAATAGCAACAGTTTCAGCAATTCGTAAATATTTTCTGCAAGAGAAGAGTAGAAATTTTTAGTTACATTTGGTTTTTGGTTTATTATTTGTCTGTTTTTGATTTGGTCTAACAGAGAGTTAGCTTCAAATATGAGCTTTGACGCCTAGAGAGATAGAGATAATCTATGGAAAAGCTATATGGTTGAAGCATGGTGTCAGGGCCGGATTAAAGTATGTGCCAACTGGCATAGGCGGCGAATTATTAGGTGGTACTTTCGTTAGAGCTTGCCACCTGGTCGCTTCTGATTGTCGTTAAAGCTATCCCTGTCTCTACTTTAAGCAAGTTGCAACACAACTTCTATGTGGTGAACATTTATTAGCTGCTGTAATCATTACATGATGTTTGTGTAGTGAGATAATATGCGCAGCGTGGTTGCCCCTGGGCTTCGAGACAGTTTTGTATTGGATTTGGGACCCAAGCTGCTGCGAGTTAGTAGATTGTGTAGAGACTCGAATTTGAGTTCGAATTTTTTTTTTCGGAGCAGATAATGGCATTTGGCTAGGTAGGTAAGACTAATCTGCTTTTCTCACACTGTGTAAAGATCTATATTTCTTTCTGCTGCGAACGTCAATGAGAAAGGTTGTGTCTGCGCATGTTATTACTTTGTCAAGCAAGGCGTGTATTTGCGTGTGCATGCATATGTATTGCTTGATGTATGGAACTGTATGTGGGTGTGTATAAACGCAAAGTACCAATACTTGTGCATGAATGTTTGTTATGTCAGCTATGCGAGTGATTTGCGCCTCTATCTCTTGCTCTTTCATGCTCTCAAAAAAATTTAAGTCCTCACGTCGGCAGATTAGTCCTTCCAGCTATTAATATTCCATGGAGCAGACTAGGCAACCGTGTCTCTAAGTTGACACTATTTGACGAGGTGCTATCAAAGATAGAACATATTATACTACTCAGCCCATGACGGTAAAATCGTTGGTAGAGAGAACGTATATTTTATCTGATATTCAGACTATTCAGCCCGCCGAGACCACATCGAACAACGATCTACAGTTAATTGACTTCAAAGCGATGCGAAGCATTGTAGTTTGTAGGAGCTGTAAATTTCAGGCTAATGATATTCATAAGGCTGCCATCAGATTGATCACGTTGTGGTTGATGGAAGGCATGCCTTGAGAGTGCTGAATGTCCGTAAAGTTTGTAGGATAAACTTCAACATTCTTCTTCTTCTTAACTGGCCACAACAACCCGTGTTATCGGGTTACGGCCTGATGTAAATACATCCTTTCATTTGAATTGTGGTTTTACGTGGTGGGTCCCAAACCCTACGCACAACCCTTTTAAGGCCTACTGGTTTCGAAAGAACACAGTGTCATTGTTAGTCGCCTCATACGACAAGCTTTGACCTGCTGTGGTGATATTCTCTAACCCGCTCACCACACGGGGTAACTTCATCATTAGTCAAAAAAAATCTAGCGCACAGCGAAAGTTGCAATCATAACGGGCTGATCTTTTTAATCAACTCACTCTCAAAGAAAAAATGGTACGTTAAGGAGTGTCGCGAAGAAACAGCAGTGAAAAACGCTGCCTATAGAAGGTCCCTGTAGACGGCTGCTACGCGATCGAAGCGCGTTCACTATCAATAGACGTAAAATGAATGAAGGGTACTAGAAGGGTTTTCCAAAAAGTCAAACGTTTAACTCAATAAGGATTTAAAACCGGAGCGTCTGCAATTAGATAAGCAGAGGTAAAATCTTATAGTAGCTGCCAAGGGTTTGATTTTTGATATATTTGCTTTTGAAAAAGAAACACAATTATAACTGATAATAGAAACAAGCTAAACCAAAACTGTGTGAGGGTCATTAAACCAACATTTTTACCTCTAAAAGGAGTTATCGTTATTCTGATTGGAATTAAGGTTAATTAGTTTTATGCAACTTGCGGTATGTTTCAGCCGAGGGTACAAAATTTAAATTAAATCTGTTTTTGGGAAGTAATATGTGATGGCGAAATATATATAAATGGATAATTAAGGCAAACGTATTAACTTTCATTTCACGATAGTGTCTCCATATAGCACCCGGCCCTTGGACTCCCACATATTCAATCCGGCACTGCGTAGATTAAGCATCAACTGTAAATCCAACGCAAAATTTTCCCTGTCTATAAGCGTAAATGTAAAATATGAATTTTCCACTCTCTGTAAGCCGTAATCAACTGTCTGTCGATCCATCAAGGCTCAGTTTTGACATGTGCTCTAGTATTCGTAATAAAACTTGAAAATCGCATTGTCCTATGTCTAACAATGACAGTCGCTCTCACTTCACTTGCTGCATGCGTTCAAAGCCCGGGAAAACTTCAATTTATATGTATATACGAGTATGCATTGTAATTCAATTCAACTATATAACACGCCAACAACGTCATTTGAGGCCATTGCCGCAAAGAGCAATGAAGCAGAGAAGCAATGCACGACAACAATGGCGGCAATGTGTGCAACATGCCAAGTGCCACAAACCGACAATTGGACATTAGTCTGAACATATTCGATAAAGATATCAGACGCTCGCATAGCTGCCTCAGCACGCTGGTTAGACAAATCAAATAGTCCAATAGATTGCATAATTTTGTAGTCTTTCGGTTTCAATTACATCTTTTAAACACCATGGAGTCAGCTATCATGTCGTTTTGGAGAATAACTTTTGGCTAAAAATGGATGCACTTGACAGCAGTGATATGTTATGCGAAGAAGGTTTTGAGCCCATAGACACTCTTAGCCCACTGTGACTCTAGGCCTATACGCGTCTAGGTCCAAGCTCAGTTTATTAAAGCGTAGAGTTTAGAAATGTAAAGCACATCTGTGAAATCAGCTAAGTTTTATCTAGTCGAATTTGCATATTGTTCCTGAAAAAACCAGGTCCACTGGCTTCGAAGGCAGCATTACGAACCATTAACTAACCAAAAAAAACTGTATCCTTAATACATATATTATGATAAGACCAAGCAGCCCTTTATAAAAGGTAATGACATGATTTGTAAGAACTTTGATTAGACGACACAACGGACTTCTCAGATAGTGAAACAACTGCTTAAGAAAGGAAGCAAAAAGTTTAGCAGAGCTGAGACACTGTCTCCGAGTCAAGTGCAACACAGCAACTTGTAATAAAGTCCTTTTACTAGATCCCTCAAGTTTTGGAGGCAAACCGGCTGTTTTAATCAACTACTATTAAACCATACAGAAACCAATGAGCTCTTATACAAATACAAATGCAGATACATATGTTGCTGTGCACATATTGGCATTCATTTTCTGTATGTTTGTAAATTTGAAACCCGCCCTTTCTAATACACATGCAAATGACACCAGTTGATATGACAATATTGTAGAACTCTGCGAGAGCGACGGATCAGCTGGGTTATTGCAATTTATAAGCTCACATTTGTTGGTATTCGAATTACATAATGTCACACACACACACACACACAGAGGTAGATAATTTGTGGTTGTCTGGTGTCGACAATCTGATGTGTGTGTCAAGCAGCACAATTGCACTTGTGTTTTTGTGTGTATCTGTGTGAGTGTGTCAAAGTGACAGTTATAGAGCTGTCGGGCCATATCAAAAAATGTATCTATGAGATGCTGTCAGTCGTGTGCATACGCAACTTGATGCTAATAACATGTTATCAAATAAATGTCAAAGTTTTCGCCTGTTGTTAGTGTTAGCCTCGCCACAAATGACTAATAAAACTTTATAAACATGCTTATTATCCCAGACTGGTCATAACTGTCGGCCAAGTTTCGTGCGTTGACTGGCGAAACAGGAAACCTCAAGCACCAAACAAAGGCAAAAGTTTTGGTTTTCCATTTAACACGTAGAACACACACATGCAGTATATGCGGAAATGGCATGCCTCAACACATAAGCAGACACACACACACACACACACACACAAGGAGCAACCACTCATACAACTGCTAATAACTGGCAGCAACAAACAGCGGGAAAAAACCAACAAACTCAACACGAAACTCTTATCAATCGATTGCTGCTAGATAGTAGGGTCATTCATCTCGACTGTTCTCCTAGTGCAATAAACTCTAACTCACACAGATACTCACACAAACACACACAGACGCATACGCATACGCATACGCACAAGATCTCGTATGAGTAAGGTAAACATTGACTCGATACTCGTTGTTCGTGCTCTAAACAAACGTGCAACTCTCCGGCAATGCAATTTACGGCTTTGTCCTAACTCAAATGTTATTGACAGCACACCCACACAATGCCATCACCGCTCACCAATACACATGCAAATGTGACAAACGTGCACAATGTTTTTCAATATTATTTTTCAGAAACAAAAAAAAAAGGCTAAAGTTTTAGGCTGCCATTTTCTTCCTACTTGTCAGTGACAAACGCCGGCATGTGCTTCCCAATGCGCTCGCCATGATTATGTATGCAGTTCAGCATATGTATGTATGTGTGACTGTATTTGCCCTGCAGGAAATCGGTCTTCTAGTAACAGCTTCAACTGGTTGTAATTACAGATGTAGTCGAGTAGTAGCGGACTGGCTCAAAAGAGTATTATGGCAGGATAGGAGGAAACAGTTACGGAGAGCGCGCTGTACTAGGCGCTCTCACTGCTTATTTGTGTTCGCTCAATTTCTCTGAAGAGTTGGGTTTTTCTTTTCCTTGTTAAAAAGTGATTGATTTCGTACTAGTATGCTTCCATAGCGCAAATACACCCAACTGGTAGGTTGGCATTGTCCATTTACGAGTTTCATACCACTCACAACCAGTTCCTATGACAGCTCCGTGTTAAACATACCACTTGGCTTCAAACAAAAATACTAGTTATGGACCTCACAGTCATCCCTTTTTTCTGGTTCAAAAGTAGTCCCTAACTGGTATACTTTCCTGCAGGGTGTCTGGCAAAGCCTTCCATGTGTGTGTGTGTGTGTCTGTGTAAAATGACAAGCATCTTGCGCTCGTCTATTGTGCACATTGCATGGAAACTGTTTATCAATATTGTCTGCTTATCGGCAGCCGTCGCCATTTTTGAAGCGGAAACATACCACAACACTCACACAGCTGCATTGCACATGTTTATGCAATAGCTTATATGATGATATTATATCACCTATTATGTGATATTAGATATGTCGAAAGTTTGACTGCAATTTTTCAAATGCAACGTAACACATTCTGTTTTATGTCTCATACAAATTTCTGTAGATGAATGTTTTACTTAAACAAGATTTTGGAGCCAGAGATGCCACTATGCTGTTTGATGAGGTTAGTCATCCAAACTGAGAACACCAGAGTCTAATAACATGATAAGTCTGTTTCCCCTTTCTGGGAAAAATCAATTCTTCGGCAGCACAAGCTCCGAGATGTTCACACGATAGCCGAGAAAGCATGCTCTTCACAATGAGTCATAAATGTCCAGATACTGTAGCACACACTTATCTATTAGCTTTCAAGTGACTTGGCTTTTTTATGGCGAAAATTCGTCTCCGCTTAGCTCTCTGAGCAACTTTTTCAATTTCCCTCCGAAGACGATAGCGCCGAGCGACTTTGGACCCATGTATTCCACACAATGCGTAATATCGCGAAGAACGCACTTGGCTTCCAAAGCCACTGCTACGGTACGATCAGGTATGTCGCAAAGCCACCATAGTAAAGTACGCCGCCTGTAAAAGGACCCTCAAAACGGCTGCTACGCTATCTGTGCGAAATATCTTTTGGAGGATGAGGGAGACATAAACAACGCGATCAGGTAAGTAAGAGCGAGAAGTATCGAAATGTGAAAGAGCAGGAAAAATATCAGTAGATTCTTCCAAAAAGTCTATCGTCTGTCTCGGGGATTAAGTACCGGGGTGTAGTGGATAGTGGATGCACAGGCCGCACTAAGATTGTGGACGGAAGACTTCTCCCTACAGGATGTTGGGCTAGCTGATAACATTAAATCAGCTGCATAGATTTTTTCATACAAGCTCCATCACATGAATTGCACAAGTGGGAGCACTTTGGAAGCTTACAACGTTGATATTTTGTTCCAAAGGACACATATTAAGTATCAAATATTGATTGCATTTAATTTATCGTTGCAAAATATAGTAAGAGATTATATAAAAACCTACGCTTAGTAGCGATAGTAATCCGGCTTGAATGGACCCGTCTGGGAAAGACCTAAATATTCGGCTTGTTGCTTCGTCAACTTGGTCAACTTGACGCCCAGCTTATCCAAGTGCAATCTGGCCACCTCTTCATCGAGTAGTTTGGGCAGCATATGTATGCCCACGACATACGATGACTTGGTCCATAACTCCATTTGGGCCAACACTTGATTGGTAAACGAGTTGGACATAACAAAACTGGGATGTCCATGAGCACAACCTAAGTTAACCAATCGACCCTCAGCCAGTAGAATAAGACGACGATCATTGGACAAGGTATAGTGATCCACTAGAGGTTTAACATTCACCTTTTGCTTGGCATTCTCGTTTAGCCATTTTACATCAATTTCGCAATCAAAGTGTCCAATATTGCAGAGTATAGCATCATCTGGCATATGAAGGAAATGCATAGATGTGATAACATCGCGGCAGCCGGTGCAGGTTACAAAAATGGAAGCCTCCTTGCAGGCCTCCTCCAGGGTGGTCACCTCATAGCCTTCCATTGCCGCCTGCAACGCAACAATGGGATCTATTTCAGTAATGATAACGCGACCGCCAAAACCTTTTAGAGCCTGTGCGCACCCCTTGCCCACATCTCCATAGCCAGCCACACAACAAACCTTTCCGGCAATCATTGTATTTGTGGCCTGTTTGATACCATCGATCAAAGATTCGCGACAGCCGTACAAGTTGTCGAATTTGCTCTTGGTTACCGAATCGTTTACATTGATGGCTGGCACTTCTAAGCATCCCTTTTTGAGCATCTGATAGAGATGATGTACGCCCGTTGTGGTTTCCTCGCTTATGCCCTTGATGCCTTTAAGATATTGTGGGAATTTCTCATGCACCAATTTGGTCAGATCGCCACCATCATCCAGTATCATATTCAAAGGCTGGCCACCCGGAAACACCAAGGTCTGCTCAATACACCATATGTATTCCTCATCTGTTTCACCTTTCCAGGCATAGACAGATATACCAGCAGCCGCTATAGCTGCCGCAGCATGATCTTGTGTGCTAAAGATGTTGCAACTGGACCATTGTACCTCAGCACCCAGTGCCACTAGTGTCTCAATGAGCACAGCGGTTTGAATTGTCATGTGCAGGCAGCCGGCAATACGAGCGCCCTCCAGAACTTGCAATGGTCCATATTTTGCGCGACAGGCCATCAATCCTGGCATTTCGTTCTCAGCTATTAAAATGGATTTGCGTCCCCAATCCGCCAGACTGACGTCGGCAATTTTATAGGCAGGCTTTGACATAATTAAGGGAACTAAGGAATTTAACTCTCAATGAAATAAAATAAAATGACTGCTACAAATGAAAACAAAAAGTTAAAGTATTGTTTCTGCCGAAAAAGTGATATCAGATTAACATAAAAATTAGCCAGCAGCTATGGCAGTGAGCGGTAGTAAATCAGATCGTGGACCAATGGATCGTAGAAGCTCAGTAAGCCGTGAAACAACCTTTTAACCGCTCTCCAGTTTGGCATAGTGTGGCGCCATCTACTATGCCCAATCTCGAGCTCTTTCATGTGCTACAGTCATATTTTTATACCCAGTACACAAAGTGTAAAAGAGTATTATAGATTTGTGCAATGTATGTAACAGACAGAAGGCAAAAATGGTCAGGAGCACTTGTCGAGTCGATATAGACATGTCCGTCCGTCTGTCTGTTTGTCCGTGCTGTCGCACCGTTCTCGGAGACTATAAGAGTTTTTTTTGTTACCAAGCGCTGCTACCGAACTATCAGTAGCAGGAGCAAAAAATTTTGCTACTGTTACCGAACTATCAGGAGCAGGAGCAAATAAAGGAGCAGGAGTTTTTAATCACTGGTTTTAACCCACACATTTTTAAAGCTAGTCACAGTTATGCATATTAATATCGGATTGGAACTTGAGAAGATATAGCTAATAATATGCCAATTTTTTGGGTAAAACCAGCTTAACGGTGTTTATTGATGTATCAAAAGAGTAACGCTGACTGGCGTTCACTAACTGCCATATCGTCTGAGAAAATGTTTCAGATCTACAATTATGCTTTGTTTCGCATTATAATACAAAGCTAAGTGATAAAACCATAATGTCCTGATAAGGACATTCTTATATGTATATCGATATGAACGACTTCGCGAAGAATGGCGTATAAACCTGCCAGTAGCAAACAAACGCCCAGACAATTGCATTACTTTGACAACTTATTTCAACATTTTGTTGTCGTTTCTTATGCATTTGCTCTATACTACTTATATTGAGAAAAGTTCTGTACAAATGTTCACAACTAAATACAAAGTATTATGCATTTTTGCTAGCTTCTATTTGCATATTGGCAAAAGTTTTCTTAACGTAGAACTCCTTCAGTATGTTTGTATGTGTGTTTGCTACCAAATATTTTTATAAGCTTTTGCCAAGATTACGTCATGCACAAACCCTACTAAAGTGGCAACTATAAATGGATTTGCGTTTTACTGACCAGGATCCAAGACCTCTTGGTAATGGCTAACTAACCAAGCAATTGCAATAGCCAGGTGGCACTTCAGTGCCCAGCAAGGCCAACAAGTGCCCATTTTCAGGCTCGAGTGCACTCGAAGCTGCATGCCACAAGTACGTTTAAATATTTGCATATAAATAGAGCAAATTAAACTCTTCAAATCGGTGTGTTGCAAATAATACTGCTATTTCTTCTTCTTCTTTTTTTTTTTGTTGCATCAATGTGTAAATAACAATATTTATAAACTGATTGGACACTACAGCGCACATGAATTCATTAAAACCGAAAATGTTGTTTTTAAGTAAATAAATCACTAATTGTTGATTGCATTCTTGAATACGTGAGATAATTTCAATAACATTTTCATTTGAAATCCAATTAACTTTTGCCCAGAACCATTGCAGCTGCCAAGCAACCAAATTGAATCAACTTGTATAATTCGCAGCATATGAAACTCATTAAAGGAATTAAATTGTTTAGTTAATTTAATGCAGACAACATTTACGCAAACAACAAGAAGAGCAACAACAAACAATGCACAC